>JAVJGI010000063.1:39879905-39919707 GCA_035590275.1 Ibycter americanus | reverse complement strand
GCCTGTGTTGCCAACAAAGACGTTGAACAGCACTGGTCCCAGTACCGATCCCTGGGGAACGGCACTCATCACTGGTCTCCACAAAGACTCCAGATCTTCAGAAAATGCATGTGCAAAATTACAGAAGCCCAGTGCTGTTGTAGCTGTAGTAGTCCTCCAAAATAACGCCAAATAGGTTTGGAGGGACAAGTGCAGGAAAACTGATAACGTTGGAACAAATACATGTACTTTCATGAATGTAAATGCTTTTACAGGTCTGAAGGTTAAGCAGAAAACTTCAATGTACATATTGAGCGTAATTGTTTGGCTAACTTAATTAGGTTAACTTTGATTAAACAATTTGGAAGAAGGGCAGTTGGGACCTGCGGAACACTAGGAAATATTAGCAAGAGATAGGTGATGAGATCATTGGCTGAACAGATTCTTCAGTATTTTAATGTATTGAATTTTGAGGAGTTAGTTGAAATGGCATGCAAGAAAAATTATAAAATGTCAGAAATCCCATATTGCTACCCAGCTTATGATTTTTAGCACTGTATTGGGTTATATTTTCAGTTTCTAAGATCATCTTTTTAGAAGTAATTTGTAGGTTTCCGTTACATATGAAGTCTGAGAGATTGGGGTCTGAAAAGCTGTACTGTGAAAAATGTTTTCTCATTGCAAATTACTGTTTCTGTCCTTTGTATGCTGGGTTTCAGTGTTCACTCTGGTGCATAGTGATGAAGTGTACTATGTCCCAGGATGAATAAAGGGTAGTTCTGTTGTGCGTTACTGACTGTGGTGGCTATGGAGACATGTTTGCATTTCTGGCTGTGCTGTAGTGTGAAATGGTTACTTTCAGCATTTGGCTTAATACTCACACACGGTCGATGCAGGTAATTTTTGTGACTACATTGCACAGCTGGTTTGTGCTAGGTCAGGTTATGCCGGTGGATACACTGCTGACACACAGTCACATCACAACCCCTCAACACAAGAGTGTAGTCAGGGTCAGTCTGTGTTTCTCTTTAGGTGGGGACCATTCTGTCCCAGTGCTGCCACTAGCAGTATTTTCTCCTCCAGAAAGAGAACTGAGGCAAAGTCAACACCATTTGCAGTGGCTCCAAGAGGTCCTGTGTGCAATTTCTGCCTCTCACAGCTTCACCTCACTTTGGTGCCTGTTGTTTGATTTGAGCCCAATATGTTTCAGGAGGGTGGTTGTGGAAGTGGGGGAGGGGGTCGCTAAATTATGGTTGCTGTGGGAACCATAACTTTGAATTTCTTGACATCTGTCCAATGACAATCTCAACATTAACGTTACATTAACATAGATTTTTTTGCATTTAATTAAAAAAGATGATGGCCTGGAATCTGTTAAGGAATTTAAAGCCAACATTTAAACTGTTTGCTGGGAGCAGAGATGTCAGAGTCTCTGCTCTGGAAACACTCCTGTGCCCTCACTAAACAGTCTGATGATGTACAATAGCTGCAGAAACAAGAAGTGAAAGTAAAATGTTTGTAAAACCGTTGTCTGCTTGTCTCCTTCTGGTGGTTTTACCCATCTCTCCTGTCTGAAGGCAACAGCTCCGACTGAGTTTAAAATAACTTGGAAACTAAATAATTGTTTGCAGTTTCTCCATACGCCATCCCCAGTGCTGGCCACTGACTCACTCGCATGTGCAGGCTGAGTTTTCTAGGGGATTGTTTCTTCAGCCTATGCTGTCATCCTGCAGGCTCTTAAGAGATGATGGCAGAAGCTCTTTGCATGTATCAAGATAGAGGCACAAGACAGCAACAAAAGCTTGACTACAGTATTCGTCCTGATTTCTGGACTCTCAAAAATATGTTTGAGTTTCCCATGTAATATTCCAGTGCACTTGCTAATTGGTTTTGATTTTGAGGTTTATGCAAAAAAATGTTTATGGCTGATGGGTGTTTCACCTCTAAAGGTTTGGAGGTGCTGAGCTTTAGAACCCTCTTTTGTAATCTCATGTTATTTCAATAAGTTCAGCTATCAGACAAATAGACATATGGACTATGCTAAAGTTAGGTGCTGTAGATAGGAGAAAGATGTTCATATGGCACCCGTGTTATTTAGCCTTCTCTCATAACAGAATACCATACTGTTAAAAATTGTCTATTTTTATGTAATTCTTCCACTTATATTGAGATAAAAAAATTATTAGTCTAAGGTTGGCTCACATCATCAGAGCTTCTAAATGTTGGCAACTTCCCTACAGTCTGTTGCAGGCAATAACTGCCAGGGAAGTTGCCTGAACACAAGCAAAAAATAGGTCTTCCTGCTGAGCCACCAGCCCAGCAATGTAAGGAAGAATTTAATACCATGGCCTTAAGAAAGTTTCCGTGTTCTTCACAGACAGTCGTGCCTTTGGTAAGGTGACGGAGGGAGAACATAAAATCCCAGAGTTACTGCAAGCCTTGAAAAAGTTGTGAAAGAAGACTTGGCAGTTAGTAGCTTTATGTAAAAGATTTTTGCATATAAATTGCATATGCATATGACATTTTAGCTCTAACTTTACATGTGTTTTGGAGGTTGGATGCAATCTTGTCCCTGCCTGTCTGTTTGCTTTTGCCATAGCTGCATCAATATTAATCCTGTTGGTTTTCCCTCCGGCTTTTTTTCTTAATTTCCCTCTCTCCAGTTTTGATTTAAGAGCTGGCTGGTTTTTTTTTATCCTAGCAAAAAGAAATCTAGGCATCTCTTTCCTATTTTTTTAATGAGTTATTGTATTTAGAACATGCATATTTCTTTTCTGTCTTTTGGAGTAGACTCTCCAGTATTCATCTGGTGACAAGAAATGGCTAGAGAGCTGATAAGATGAAGAGACATTCCTTTACCAGAGACCTTTTCTCTTCTTTAAAGGGAAAGGAACATCCTTTAAGTATTATTGCTATGCTGTCTCCCCCTGCCCACCACTCCCCACACCCCAACAGTATCATCAGAGAGACAGTCTTTGCCTTACCAAGTGGCTGCAGACTGTGTTTAAGAAATATCATTGTTCTGAGCTCAGAGTTGGATGGACTGTTTAAAATGAGTTTGTAAATTAGCTTCTCTTTTTGTCTGCAAATTGTCAGTGAGCAGCCTAGTTCATCTCCCTCTATTTTTATCTCTTTATTAATATCCTCCTGGAGACTCTATTTCCATTCTTTGGGTTTCTTGTAAACTGTTCTGAAAAACAGAATCAGGTTTTGGCTCATCCTTGTGAGCTCAGTTTGTAAGATGCAGCGACATGGGGTAGCTGCCCTTCGTTGCCTGCTGTCATGCTTTAACCCCAGCAGGTAACTAAGCCCCACAGAGCCGCTCGCTCACTCCTCCCTAGTGGCATGGAGGAGAGAATCGGAAGGGTAAAAGTGAGAAAACTCATGGGTTAAGATAAAGACTGGGTATGCAAGCAAAGCAAAACAAGGCATTCATTCACCACTTCCCATGGGCAGGCAGGTGTTCAGCCATCTCCAGGGAAGCAGGGCTCCATCACACGTAACGGTTACTTGGGAAGACAAATGCCATCACTGAGAATGTCCCTCCCCTTCCTTCTTCTTCACCCCACTTTATATGCTGAGCATGATGTCATATAGTATGGAATGTCCCTTGGGTCAGCTGGGGTCAGCTGTCCCAGCTGTGTCCCCTCCCAGCTTCTAGTGCACCCCCAGCCTGCTCGCTGGTGGGGTGCTGTGAGAAGGAGAAAAGGCCTTGGCTCTGAGTAAGCACTGCTCAGCGATAACAAAAACATCGCTGTGTTAACACTGTTTTCACCATAAATCCAAACCATAGCCCCATAGCAGCCACTGTGAAGAAAATTAACTCTATCCCAGCCAAAACCAGTGCACCTACATGAATGAGAGAGTTGTGGGCAGGAGCATCTGAACAACCTCCATCCTCATGAAACATAATCAGCATTAAGAAATTCTCACACTCAGCCCAAGTAGAAATTGCAGTTTCCCCCAGTATTAGCTGATGAAATAAGCAATCCCCCTTCCTCTTCAGTTCTAGCAACAGCAACTCATTTCACTTAAGTCACTTTGACTTACCTTATTACTACAGTGGGAGAATCAAGGCACTCTAGGATATGGTAGTACATCACCTACATCTGTAGTGGAAGGGAGGTTTTATGTCAGAAGTAGTCTATCAACAAGTGATTTGCAGAACTGCATCTCATTGCAAAAGCACTTTCCCGTTATCTAATATTTTTTGATTATTTGAAATTATGTTTTGATTTCTGTTTTGGGGTTTTTTTTCCCTGCTAAAATTTCCCACACTACTGATTTGTTGCAGCTGTTTTAATGAACTGAAATTTGGAGAGTGTTGAAGAGCTAGGGATTATCTTTAAAGCCTCATACTTTCTAGCACAGAAAAAATTTCCCTGAATGTTTCTCAGTCAAAAAGCTGTTTTCTCACAATCATTCTCACTAATTTCCTGAGGTGGACACATGATGTAATTAATACCTTGAACCTGTGGCCCAAAATAAATGAAACTGACAACTCAGTGGTTTAAGTTAGCACAACATTTAATTCCTAAGCATATAAAAGTTGCTTCCAGTTGAATAAAAGAATGTAGCTGAACATGGGTTGTAATGATGCATCAAAAGCTATGACATCCCTGCTCAAATCATTTATAAACAGTGGAAAAATTTTAAGAACTGAATTACTACCTGAACTTCAAAAGACACCATGTATTTCTATTAATAAAAAGAACAATTGCGGGCTGTTAGTTGTTAAGTTATTTCAATTTGAAATTCATCAAAAAGGTGGTGGAGGAGGAATATATCTGCACTCTAATGTGGATGAAGGATCTTCTGTGTGAGGTAAAATTACTTCTGAAATAAAAGAAGTTTATATAAACTCTAAAGAAGACATGCAACTTTCTCTTTAGAGTGCCTTTCTTCTAGCCGCTGCTCAAACTCTCAACTTCTTTCCAACCAGTTCCTAAACACCCATAAGATGAAAATTTCTGTTTCTGCAGACTGGCTCCATTCCTGACTATGAATTTTCTGAAACTCCCCAACTTTTTACAAAAAACGCAACTAATTCCTGTAAACTATTCCGATTTTTTTTTTTTTAAAATAAAAAAGTAACTCCATTACAAATGCAGAGTATATGTTTTTCCTTAATGTAGGATTTGTTTTGTGGAAAGAGGAGGGTGCATATATAGGGGCTCTCTTCCTCACCACCACAGCTCAAGCCTGACTCTTTTCACCAATTTCATCTGCCTGCTGTGAAACAGGGGGCTGAAGTTCTTTTTTCTGTAAATAGATATGCACACAATACAGCACACTACTATAGCAGAGCTTTCTAACAGCACCTTTTAACCTCTTTTTGGCAGGTGAAAGCTTGTTCAAAATGTGAAGAAGGGCCAATGTTCTGAACTGAAATTTCTTGTGTAGTTTTGCTTTCACAGAGTTGTAGTAAGCAGCACACAAATTTGTTTTGTGTATCAATGCCAGTAAGCAGAGCTGGTATTTCAGAGCAACTGATGTCCCTGGGACCCGGGCAGTGATGTTGGGCTAAAAGGATAAATTATTACATGCAATCTGACAACCTATTTAAGCAGTAAAACGAGCAAGTTTTAGCATGACTATACACTAGCTCTGTCTTACTAATTGCTTTTGGACTGAAAGGTGTTTTAGCAAGGCCTCTAGATCTGCTATGCACAGAAAAGGAAAGCAATAATGAAAGAAAGCTTGATATTCCGCATATGAGATGCACATTGTGTAAATCCAGCTTTCTGATTCTGAGATTAGCTAAACATGCTCCTAATATTGATACACTTTAATTCAGGATAAAATGCAACAAAATTGAGCAGGTAATCATGAGGCAGTTTGAAAAAGTCCACTCCTGTTCTGTGTGGGAGGCATAATGAAATTAGCAGTAGTGGCATGAGCAGGATATTCTGAAATAAAATTAGTTAAATTTAGTTTATAGGCCATTTCTCTTGTTTTTCAAGCCCTGAAAGCTTAAAGGTTTGTTCACTTTATAATGCTTTGTAGGATCAGCCTGGGAAGGAGGAAAATCTTCCATTAAAGAATGGAGGTTCAAATGAATGGGTAGATGGGACTTATTTTAGGAGGAGAGGGAAAAAATGACAAACAAAAGAAACAAAATTCAAATCAGCTTTTTTTCATTCATTTAGATATCTTTCACATTGGCAGCTTTGGATGCAGGATGAGTTGAGAGTTTTGTGCAGTGAAACTATGGTCATTAGACTGTAGAAGAAAACCATCGACATTTATTTTATGCCTGACACAGGACAAGCATCAAGCCAAAATCTTTTATTTTATGGAACTAAATCTGAAGTTGCATGTGAAAGGGAAAAGGAAATAGAGAAAGAAGCTTAAAGAAATGAAAAGAGGAAGTGGGGAGAAAAGGCAGTCTAAAACTGCAGTCTTAGCCTTCTAAACCCTTTTGCTTCTCTGATTGATACTTTTCAATTATACCTTCCCATTTCACTGACATTTGAAATGCTATTTTTTTCCTAGCGATAACTTCAAATGCTTAAGTTCCAACAGCACCAGTAACCCTGTTTAGCTGTAGTAGTAAATTGGTTCCTTGTACAACATAATGGCAGTGACAGCCTTTTGCTAGGGAAATGAGTTCTCCAATGGGACATGCCTATGATAAGACGTCCGGTTTTGAAATTGTATTTCTCTGTATCAGAATTAAATCTGGACTTTATATTTCTTTGCTGCCACTGCTCTGTAGCTGGTCCCTATACAGTACGACCAAAGACTGACAAGTAATGCTTACACAGGAACCCTTTCACTTAAATTGGATTTGTCCTTTTATGTTTCCTCCTATTATTAGCTATTAAAATCTCTCAAACCCTTTTTTAAACAGTGATAGGGTTTGGCAAACCTGAAACTCACTGACTCACTGAGGAAAAAAAAAAAGAATTCTAGTATTAAGAGCAGTAATTTCCTTCCCCAGGTAAAATTAACTCACATTTAGTAAAATACAGTATTGATTCCCTGTGTTATACGGTAAGATATACAGAGTATCTTCATTGTGTTGAGAAAGGTCAGGATTTGAATGTATTATATTGGCACAGCTAAAGGCCTTTTAAAAAGGATACCAAAGAAAACACAAATCAGTGCCACTCCTGGGTACCTTTAGAAAAACCATGCCTGCTTTCTTCTGGCTGTCATAGCTGTTTCTTAGAGCCTTTAATGGTTAAAACAAAAGTAATGTGCCTCCTGTGCTGTTTGATTTGCATTGGACCCTGACAGTACAATAAGTGTGCGCATTTTCTTAGTGTATTATTACTATATGCTGTAATGGAACAGCACAATGGAGGTCACTAGGAGATCATCACTATATGTAATTTCATTTTAACCTTAGGTTTACATTATCACTTAAATAACAAAATAATAATCAGTCTGTGGGAAAGCGGAGTTCTTTTTTCATTTCTTGCAGTAAAAAATTAACTCAATGTGATCCCTGTATTGGTGTTCTCACTACTGATACCAATGCCATTTTATTTTTCTTCAAAGAAATGCTCCTGGCAAATTTAGGAGAGAAACTGCTTGGAACTTTAGAGATCTTTAGAAAGAAAAAAAATAGGTTACATGTCAGCAGTGGCCTCTGACTCATTTCTGATTTCATTTAAGCGTGGGATGTATTTACAATAGAAACTGCAGACAAGAATGCTTTCTGACCAAGAGGGGTCTTGAAATATACTTTCTTGAAAAGGCTACTGGACTTGTACATATACAAACTATCTACATAGCATTTATGTATGATTTGAGAAGGCTACAATTTTTTGCCTTCTGTTGGCATCATGAATCTCTAACAGTAGATAAGATGGTATTTTTCCTTGCTATGGTAGCGATTCCATTGCACCCACTAAACAATTAAAATTTATTTTATTAAATGATTTACTGTGTAATGAGGATTTGGCCCTTTAATTGTTAATCTTTTTACTTTTTAAAACATTGACCAGAATATAACTTTTACAGCCTCTGTCTGTGTTTTCTAAATGACTTTAATGATCAGAAATGTTGAATACAGAAGGGCAAGTTAAATCCTGTCATTGAAACAGCAAACAGCTTTAGTCAAATGTATTGGCACAGAATTAAAAATGCATCAAGCATGTATTTGTCTTCTCAATGGGAAGCCCTTATTAATAGTTTGAAGAGTAGAAAGCTTAGCCTCATACAACAAGCACTGTAGTAGGCTTTTTTTAAAAAAATATATTTTAATGTGTGAAATTGCAGGATGCCAAGGTTACCATTAGAGCTCCTCTCTCGTTCCAGTAATTTTCCCACTTAGATTCATTCTTTCCTTTCACAAAAAAGCACTTCATAGTGGTCACAGCAGAAATGCAGTGATACCAAGTAGAGTGCAGTACTCTTGCAAGGTTAATTACTACACCACTGTCAAAATATTGGACATAACTACAAGGACATGAGGCGGCTCACTTCTCTGAGAAATCTCTCTTTTTTCTTTTTCTCTTGTGTGCAGGGCTTTCCTAAGGAAGTGTGTGTGCTTTATTCAGAATTTTAGTAGAAATGTGGAGTTATATACAGGCTATTTTAGAGAAAACCCACTTTCTTCATTCTGACTCCAGTGCAACACAGTAGCATGAACCCATAAAAAACCGATTGGATTCTCAGCAGATCTGTGGACATGACTCCTACATCAGGGGTCCCTTTGAAAATAAATCAGGTGAATTGTCTGTATTCAAAACTTTGTTTTGGCTTGTGACTAGAAATTTAAAAGCAAGTGTTTGTCTTCAACACTGTCATCCTTCCCTATTCAACCAAGACATGTGGGAGGTTTAGGGAACTTGAAAAATGGCTTATTTTTATTTGGGAGCAAACCATACCTAATTAAATTTTAAAATGAAATTAAGGGAAACCACAAAATCCATGTGTGACCTGGCAGATGCCACAGTCTGTGTTTACTAGCTGTGGGCTGGCAGGTTGAAGTCCCTTGAAACCCTTTCTTGGAAACCTTCAAAACAGAACAAAACCAATTTTGCTACCTCATCCACAAATTTGATCAAACTGCTGTAATGAAGAGTGTGTATGAAACTCTCCTTGGCTTACAATTTCTAGCAAGTGCTCAGGAATGCTTCTTCTACAGACGATGACAGAATAGCCAAAGGCAGAATCTGACCAGATTTGCCCTGGATCACAGTCTCCTGCTCTGATCCAGCCCATTGATGCCCCTCAGCCAGGTTAAATAACAGTCTTTCTAGGAAGTCAAGATTAGTCTTATATTTCACCCAGATGCTCTTGGGTTGTTATTTTTGCTTTTTGACAGCCAGCTGCTGTCACTTGACCATATTATTGTGGTCCTTTTGCTGATGCTTCCTGGAGGAGCGTGCTCTTTTCTCTAGCTGTCAAGTCCAACGCAGCCCACTACCACCACTTGATATAACTGGTGTGGAAGTTTTCCCATGAAGAGCACAGACCTAGGAAACAGGTTCCTGCATTACCATCCTCCACCAAACATCTAAGTTCCAGGCATTGCATATTTGATCAGGCAATACAAAAATTTTGTATGGGCTATCAGGTCTTCAAAGGCTCCTTTGTGTGTTTGCTGAAAAGGAAAGATGATGTGACCCACTAAGGTGTGTCCAGAGTTTATTTTGAACTCTTCATGCAGTTGGAATGAGAAATGGGCTGAACAAATGGAAATGAAGCTGAAGAGAAAACTGAAAAAATAAATATGGGAAATGTCTTGTGCTTTGCTCTGTTTTCATATGACACACATTTTATTATTTACTCTTCTCAGATTATTTAAAAAATGTGCTTATCACATTATACTGTGAGCAAGAACAAATCACTTTAAATTAACAATGCAAATAAAAACAGTTAACAAACTGACCACGTCTGCTAATAATTTCAAGCAATTTTGCAAGCTGCCATTAAAAAGCCCCAAAACCAAAACAACAAAATAAAAAACCCCAAACCTTCAAGCCATTATAACTTATGATCTTATAAAAACCTAATGCATCCTTTAGGCTGCTTGGAGGCCTGAGGCCCTTCGGACAAGTGGAGCTGTGAGCAATCTCTTCACTGGTGATTCTCATTTGGCAGACAACTGACCTGGAAGCCTGGGGGCTTTTACCTTGTGCCTTTTAGCAGAACTTAGCTGTTAGAAAAGTGCGAAGGGTGGCTCTTTGAATAGTCAGTCTTTAAAGGCTTTGCTGAGTTAAAATCAGCACCTTAAATTACACCCCAAATGAGCGTGGCATGCCATTTGTCCTGGGAGCATACTTATTACATATTCTTTTTGACCATGAGAGCTTATGGGTAGTGGCATGCTGCACTAAATGAAACTTATCTCTGGGATGTAAGTTTTAAAATTCTTCACGGTTTTGCTGTCCCCACGAAATAAGCATTATCACCTTCCTATATTAATGGAAAAACTGAGGTATGGAAACTGAGCTACGTGCCAGTGTCCAGGGTATGATTTTTGTATTCAAACCTGTCTTACCTGTCTTAATTGGCAGTTCAGTTTTTAAATAACTGGCTTTCTAAGTCTCTTCCAGTTGTGTACACATGGCATTTTTTTTTAGTTGAAGCTTATTGTCAACTGGCCTTTTTTCCCCTGTAAAAAATCAATACAATTTGAATTTTTCTACCCAGACTGAATCCTTGGTAAATTGTTGTGGATGGTTATTGATTTCTTATATCTGTGAGATTTTTTTTTTTTAAATAGCATTAAGGTAAACAGAAGACTTATTGTATTCATTTTACAGGATAACACTTATCTAGACAAAAGAACACATAAGCACACAGCTTACCTATAGGAAAGATGCAGCAAATCACTTCCAACAACACAAAATAAGAACAAAACCCTTCCGTTGCTGAGCAGAATGGGAAGATTGCTTTCTTGTCACAAATTTTGATTGAATTGAGCCTGTGCCTTTGGAACTGGTTCACTGATACAACAAGAAACATCATTTAACTATTCCTTACACTTTCATGCCCACAGAAAACACAGTAAAGTCAGAAAGGGTCTTAAATGAGGCTTATGAGTCTTACCTTCCCCCACTGAATCTGGTGAGGGAAAGGAACGGAAACATATTTATCTTTTAGACATGGGGTTGATTCTTCCTGCTTGCTTCTAGATTGTCTCCAAAATATAAAGGAGACTCTCTCCTATTTTACTTTGAAGACAAGTGGAGCAGCTATTTCTAGAAGCACAAGAAAATGGAAAGCTGAGGAATACTGCTGAGTTTATGAAGTCTCCATCCACCCAAAAAACCCACAAATATTTCCAGTGATCCTGGAAGCTTCCAACCTTTGGGATCAAATTCTTTCAAGAAGGCACTGCAAGATGCAGTTGCTGTGAGCCTGAACCTGACTCTCACCCTCATTTAACCTTTGACTGAAAATCCAAATCAGACTCCAGCCTGAGTTAGATAAGGTTTTAGAGCAGTTTATTTTAGTGTACTCTGGTAGCATGGTAAAATAGACAAGGCAAAAATTGACATGAGCTGCAATTCCATAGTGAGGCATGTAATAATAATAATAACTTTGATAAAGTAGAATGAAGGGAAAGATAATGAATTCCAGCAGATTAATGAATGGGTAATGTGGGCTTTTTGGGACAAAGGACAGTTCTAGGGAACACACATGATCCCAGAAGTGACTTGAACGTTGTGAACACTGATGCACAGTGACAAACATTTATGGATTCCAACATTTAACTTTCAGAAATGCTGATATTTAGCTTTTATAAAGTATGACTGGTTTAGGGTCATGTCATACACCAGAGCTACTGTGGGGAAAATTGGAGTTAATTATTGCTGAATGGGATGCCAAATAATAATAGTAATCTAGTGGAGGATGTTTTGAAATGTTTGGTGTCTCTTCTTTTTTTTCCTCTTTTTTCTCTTTTCTTTTTTTTTTTTTTTTTTTAAGCTTTCATTCTTTCCTGGTTCCCTGTGGAGTGTTCAGTTCCTAGGGTGGCCTGAGGAGAGATCAGTGATGCTGTGCTTTGTAGTCTATTACAGCACAGCTGTTCATCAATTAGAATGGAGAAAATAATCCTGCTGTTTTAGAATAGCATGATGTGCCTTCTACGTTATCAGGCAAAATGCAAACTGGATACATGAAACACATGCAGTGAGGCTGCCAGTGTGAGGGGGAACCTTTGACTCAAAAAGTTCTTCTTTATTTTTTGCCTTTTCTCTGCTAGTTTAAAACTATAATTACAAACTTGAGCACCCACTCTACCTTATGACCTGAAGGAGCATCCACAGTTGCCCTGCAGGAGCCAGTGGAGCTATTAGTGAATCAGAGTTCAAGAATAAAGCTCAGAAATCTGAACCAATGCTATGCTAATGCAGAGTGTCAGTTTGTACACTGTGGGTTTTTTTTCCTTTTTTTTTTTTCCTTTTCCATCAGGCCTTCCTTTCTTGTAATAGCAGAGGAATGTGTGCTGAAAAGCAGATAGTTAGTGCCACTTTGCCACCATATGCCTTTATATTTGGAAATTTGCATAAATGGCAAAACATTAAAATGGGATTTATACCCCCCCTCAAAAACAGAAAATGTATGCACAAGTTTCAAAAGGAAACCACGGGAGTTAAGTTAAAAGGCCCCAACACTAAATCCCATTAATTGGAAATAGTGTGTTTTATTTCTATTCATAACATATATCTAATACGCAGGCTGCGTAGTGTACAGAATATTGTTTTTATGGGGGTTAAGTAGCCCTGCTCATGGACAATGTTCTGGATTTCTGTTGTAATTCTTAATGTGTGGAGCAGACACCCAGAGCAGAAACTGCATTAAAAACCTGAGAGGCAGAGTGAGAGATGGGCCCTAGTTAAAGCAGAATCAATCCTCTCTGCTGTTCCACAAACACACTGGCATGTACTCCAGCCCCAGTTGCATTTGCACTTGGTCCTTCATGCAAGAAAAAGAAATATACCCTTTATCTACCAAGATCTGGTAGATCAGTTACCATCTCAAGGCCTAAAGGAGTGATGTAAGTTAAAAATTTCTTCTAAAGATTGGGGTTTTCCACTCTGATCCATGCTTCTGCAGAGCAGACGTGGTATTACATGTATTACAGAAGGTATTACAGAGGCTGCTTCACTCCTGAATGAGTGGTGCAGTATGTCTGGCTCAGGTATTGGCGAGCATCTTTAGAAACCCATGGAGAACAGCAGCTCCTTGCAAGGAAGTGCTTTGGGGCTATCAGTGGCAGTAACTCTTGAGTTACTCTTACATAGCATTATGGTTGTTCCTGCCTTTCTTATTTCCTCCTTTTTCTCTATGTTGCAGTAGGTATCAGCAGGCCTGGCCCTCCTCTCCAGTCTGCACCCTCCCCTTCCCTAATTAATTAGGGAGGGGGGCCACCTCTGCTTGTCACAAGTGGTTCACAGCTGCAGGATATGCTCCACTTAGTGGATTTTGATGTGGATTTAAGAGCCCTATCTCCAGCTCCTGCCTTTAGATGCTGTAAGTGAAAGTGGCCTTCTGCCTGCAGAGAGTGCAAACAGACAGAGGTGATTTCAGCCCCAAGGCAAGTTTCACTGCTTCTGACTTTTACCTAGAAACAAAGCGGAAGGTGTTACTGTTTTTACCTAAACCATTTTATTAAGTGGTCTGAACCATTTTTCTGCCTTAACAGTAACCTGAGTAGTATTTGGAGATGGGCTTGTGCTGGTGTCCAGTCTTTTAATGGGAAGGTCTCAGAATAGCATTTCCATCAGAGAATATCAGCTTGCCCAAGTGCACATGCAGGGAGGTCCTTCTGGCCACAGTTTCCTCTTTCGAGCACCAAAAACTGCTTTGCAAAGCTTTATCATCTTGCACCTGTGTCAGGGTATCTGATTTTTTTCCTTTTCTTCCCCACCAGATCCACATTTGGACTCACTATTTTGTTGCTCTTCTCACTTGTGTAATTAAACCTGTGTATGCATTTATGGCTTTTGTTGCTCGCCTCCCCTCCTTCTTCCCAATGGTCCTGCTGTTGCATCTTTTGCAAACATTTGTCTTCATTTCTTCCTCTAGTAAGAGAACACACTCTTTAAAAGCAAGGACACTGGAACAGACATTGTGCTTTATTCATTTACTTTGGCAATTATAATGTAGTAAGTTATTCATTATTCATAATGCCTCATGTACTACTGACTATTGCTGTATAGCTGCCAAATGTAAGGAAGTTGTAATATGAGACATTAAGTGATATGAGATCTTACTACAGTATTGCTTCTACTCAGTCTTGGATCAGAAGTGCTTGAAAGGCATCCATTTTGGGTGCAGATTAGAAAGTATGTAGATTAATAACGGTCATTGGTAATAATAACAATTAGACTTGAATGGTTAATCCATGTCAAGTTATTGTTTTACTCTGTTGTGGTTTTTTTTTTCTTTGCCTTTTTATGTTGGGGTTTGTGAACAGAATCCCAAATCCTCAGATACATTTGTTACCCGGACACATCTACAAATATTGTTTAGGTGTAATATTGGCTTGCAATCTGTTGTAGACAGCTACTTGAAAAGAGGTGTACTTCACATATGCCAGCTTTTGTGTAATCTATATAAATTCTCAATACTGTATCTGTATCTTTGGTTTCATTCATCCAGATCTTTCCTGTCCTCCCTCACACAGGCCAAATGGTGCTCAGCTGGGCACCATATGCAAATACAGCTCTTCATTTCCAGTCCATGCTTGATATTAAGACAATGAAAAGCTGGTGAAGGATTGTGCACCTGCCTCTCAGCATAGTTTGGGCCTGAGCTATACATGTGGTAATTTTACTCACCCTTCCTTCTGAGATGGCTCTTGTGCCACTAACAGTAGTGAGTAAATGATGAAAAGGGGTGGAAATGACTGCATAGGTACTTAAAGAAAAAGATGAGTTGCACTAGTTGGGCTGTGTGTGGTAAGGTATTTGGTAAAGATTCATTGATCCATTTAATTCCCCTTCAGCATCTACAGATAGTGTGGTGTGGCTTTTTTTATTAGTTTGTTTTTCTTTTTGTTGCATCTGTGCTACTCCCCTGAACTAATAATAATAATAATTCCTTTTATAATAAGGAAGAAAAACATAGGGGAAAGATTTCATCTGACCTGTCATCCCAGGGCTAAATGATCTGAGTCTTTTGAAGTGCTCATGGCTTTCCACTGGCCACCAGCAGAACTTAGGGTGACTGGTTCAAAGTAGGATGTTAAATTTAGGGATACCTTTTGTATCCACTCAGCAATGCCCAGGTAAATGTCACCAGTATGGGGCATAAATAAGTCCATGAACATGGCGGCAACAAACATTTTGTGCTAATTTATACAGTTGTTTATGAAGTGAGGACAAAGATGCTCAGTAATTTGTGTTCAAAACTAACCTACTGAACATAAAGTGACGGTTTGGCAAGGGAGTGCACAGTTCCCTGCTGGTATGAAAGGCACCTCTCTGCACAGAGCCAGCAAAAGACTCAGGAAATGTTTACATCTCGGGTAAATACTCAGAGCAGTACTCAGTGGTGTAAACTTGCTTTGGTCTTTTGAATGCTGTCCTCCTTCTTGCATGACTTATCCTTTTCAAAGAAGTTGGTCTGAAAATGTAGAATATAATTCCAGAGTTGGAAAGTTTTAGATGCCCCAAATCAGATATCAGACCACTAAAAGTTGTGGGATTTTTTTGTTTTTGTCATTATCCCATTCTTAATCAAGTGTTGCCTAGTATTTCTCTAGGATTTTAGTCATGGATAGCAGAGGTACAAAAGCACAGCCTTTGTTTACAGTTGTGGCAGTTTTTTTTAAGTTGTCATGTGTTTCCTAGGTTATCCCTAATGGCAGAAGATGCAAAAAATGTGTAAGGCAGTTTATGAGTCAAGATGAGGCACTCATCACAGGGTACACCCTGTGTTATAAGATAGCTGCAGCTCCTTAGTGCAGTGGCATTTAGTAGCTGAGCTGCTTCATTGTAGTATCACTTTTGCGTTGATCATCATTGTGTTTAAATTGTGCCACAATCCACAGTGTCTTCCTAACAGAAACCTTCTTTCAAGGTCCTGACAGAAATGTCTGCATAGAATTAATTGCCCCATATGCACTGCAAATGTGGGACAGCACTGGGTGTATTTTATGGGGGAAGCAATGGTAGTTACTTGATTTCGGTTGCCACTGTGACTGTATGCATCACTGACTCATAGAAACTCTATTTCTGGGCTGTTCACTGTGAAACTGCCCAGCAGTTTGAGTTCATGTTCATGTTGATGAAAACACATTTTATTCATTGTAATGTTTTTCCAAAAACATTTTCCTAAAATTTTCACTTCTTTTCATTTTAATTCTCAAGTTCTGACTCTCTTCTTACAGAATTGTGATGTGGAGAGGATGGAATACTGATCAACAGAATAAGTGCAGAAAGCACACACACACGCACACCACACACACCCTCTTTCGTATGTGTGTGTGTTACATGCAGAAAGTCTGTTTATCTTCAGACCACTGCCTTAACAAGTGAAAGAAATGAATGTGTTTTTCCCTAGACTCTCACTGTATTTGTTATACCAGAGTTTATGAAGAAGGGAGAGGCTTAATTCACAAGTGAAATTAATTTGACAGTCCTTCACTAATTCTAACTCAATGTCTGTCAAAGGTGCAATATAGCAACAGTTCAATATGACTGGCATTAACTGCTCAGAAAAAGCCCTGGATTGGAATAGCACATTGATTAACTTCTGGCATTAAGACACACATCTGAGCAGGATGTGAGAAGAGGGACAACACTGACCCTTACACATGTCACTGCTCCTGGGGGCTTTTTCTCAGTAAAAAAATTTTCCTAGTTAAAAAAGCCCAAAGTTTTATAAAAGTAAATTAAAAATGAAGTCCAGAGGAAAGTTCAGACACATTTGGACTTTGTGTAAGCTATTTATTAAATACTCAAAGCTATATTGAATAAAATAAACCTATCAAGGAAACATAGGTTACTGAAAACTTAACAATTAGATTAAACTTACCAAAAAGATCCAGAATTCTTCTGTTTAAAGGCAGACTTTAAAAAACACTGCAGACCCTGAGAGATGTATGGACAGAGGTCTCTGAAACCAAGGATGCCTTTTCATAGGTAATTCATGATTGCAACACAGCACTTAAAAATGCAAAAGACTGTTGTATTGCTAGATAGAATGAACATTTGTTACACCTAAGTTAAGGGCACTGTTGAAATCCTTTTGTTCACAGGTAAGACAAACACTTAAAATGCTTAAATTTCATTTATCTTATGCTTAAAGTTGAGCCTATGCTTAAGTACCTTCTGCAACCAAGGTGAAAAACCTGACCACAAGCTCTTTAAATTCAAGGGGAATTAAAACACTCACAGAGAGACAGATAACACATACCTCGGAAAATCTGCATCCTCTTAAATGTCCTGAGGCTTGAAAATAAATTCACAGATAACCTACACATACTTGGAGGCTATTGAGGCTGGGACCTGGAGAAGACATCTGTGGGTCCATGGTAAACTTCCCCTTGCAACATCCACATACTTTTTCTGTGGTGGAATCAGTTTTCTTAACAGATAACCTGTGGTTTAGATGTATAAATATATAGTACATTAATTAAACAAAGTTTTGGGGGGAAAAAATGTAGAAGATGTGTGTAAATTTGGAGAAATTCATTATTTATTTGTAACTGTGGGAGACCTTAGCTATGTTTTTCACCTCAGCGTGGAAGCATTTTGATTGAAAGCCCAGTGTAACAAAGATAAAGAACTTGCAACACAGATACTTTTTGAAATGGAAATAAAACATGCAGTATTTGTAGCCTGGTAATGTTAAAAAGAAATATGTAAGATTAAAACAAACAAGTCAAAGTGTGTTTTTTCAGCAGATAGATATACACACATATACTTAATTTAATGCAGCAGGTTTGGTTGGTCTATTTCTCTTCCCCCCCTCCCCTTCTCTTTTTTAAAGCATATAAATTCCAACCATGTTTTGTGTGAAGGGTCTCAGTGCATACTGACATTGTGAGTGTCAGCTCCAGATCACTTTAATCAGAGAGTGGATATGCATGATAAAACGGATAAGGGACTTTAATCAAAAAATCCGCTGGTCTGGAAACGTGACGCACTCCGCCAAACACACTTCATCCCACTTTTCTTGTGCCACTGCCAAGATTTTTATTTCATGAATATGCATTGGACATGATATTACATTAAAATGTGACATTGTTGTGTAGTGGTAGGGATTTAGAATTAGAATAAATAAATAAATAAATAGACTTCTGTGAAGTTTTTGTAATTGAACATTAGTATCATGTTGTGATTTTACATATATTTATTCACCTACTCCCACCCTTTTCCTTTTCTCCAAAATTTTTTTGAACTGAATATTGAATTCATCCGTTTCTGCTTAATAAGAAAAACAATAGTAGCAGGTCGATGCTTTATTTAACTTTTACCTATAAGCATAATGTATAGAGTTCCTAACAAGGAATTGTATTTTTGCATACAAAATATATGTCTGTGGTTCTGTGCTGGGGGCATTTTTGCTTCTACAGCCAGGAATAACTCCATAGCACAAAGCCCACTCCAGAGTCCATTATTCTTTATGCAAAGGCTGCCTCTGAATTTCACAGGATTTGGATCATGTACCTAATAAACTGAAAAATCCTTTGTTTTCCCCTAATTTTGCCATGTTACATTGTTTCCTGGAAATTGGTGAGGATTATAAAACTGATGTATGGAAATTTGCATCATTAAGCCTGTGCTAGTCTCAATTTTAGATTTGTATAATTCATGTACTTGGCCAGTCAGTTTTTAGTCACAATATGTAAGCATTTCTACATCTGTCCCTTTGTAAACCCCCACACCATGATTTCTGAGAACTGATCTCTCAGACAATATACCTTGAAACATACATCCTAGCATGTGGTGAAGCATTCATCAGATTAAAGATGAATGTGTTTGCTGTCTTACAGTTTCTCTGCCACCAATACATACAGGACAGCACTTGAGGAAAACAAATTTGTCTAAATGCAATGGTTTGCATCTGAAAAAAAAAAAGGGGGGGGGGGCAGGTATAAGTGGGTACAAAACTGTTGTCTTCAGTGAAGATGTGCAGAACTGTACAAAGAATTTGCCCTTAAGTAGGTAAATATATGTTACTACTAAAATACTGGTGAGTAGCTTTGTGGCGTATCTAGGGTAGCTAATGGCTAGGTATGAATCACAGAACAGTTTTGATTCCTTCTTTTCCCGTGACCTAGATGATTTTGGTTCAATGAGAGAGTGATACTGCCCTCCTTTCACTTGTGATTTTAAATCTGTAAATGAAGAAGTATTGAATAGTTAAGGATTTTAATTTTTTTTTAAGCTGGGGATAAGAATGGATGTTCTTTATTTACTAGCTGAGGACTGTTGTGTATCAGTTGTTCAGTGAGGACCTCTTCTTGTAATGGATGCTTTCCAAGACTAATTTTAATTAAACCCAAACAAACAAAAATTGTAATTACCTGACTAATGATCTGAAGCACCAATATTTCATTACCTGTGTTATTCAAATGTAGTACAGAGGCTGCATAGAGCTTGCTTACTTTGTGTAGAATCCAATGGGTTTTTCAAATAATAACCACACTGAGAGCATAGTCTTAGCCTTTAGCTATGCTCCAAACTTTTGAAAGAGAGAAAAGAATAGTAACTGTTGGCTGAGCTGTCACTGACAAGGGCAAACAATATTGAAGATAAAAATGCAGAACTCTTTAAACTACTTCTGTACTAAAGTTATGGTCATTTCAAATAGAATTTCCTTTATGAGACTCAATTTCTCCAGAATTTATACCTGCTATATATATCTTCTGCTGGTGAAAGCTTGACATTCAGTCCCAGATACTAATAAAAAAAGGAAATCTGCAAGAAGTTAAAATGTTTTCAGAAATTTTACAGACACTTAACATCAGATTTTAGTCCTACCTCAGAACTCTCTGAGCTAGCCTGTGGGTACCAAGGAGTTCAGCATTGTCCCTTTCTGCAACGTTTATGTGACAGCGTTGTGAGAACCAAGAAGGATGGCAGTAGTTCCCACCTGATTGCCTGCTTTTTGTCAATTTGGGGTAACAACAAGTGTTTTGTGGAACCAGCTGTCCTCAAACCTAGTCCTGGCACTTTTCCTCCTCTTGATCTTGCAAAATTTTCATGGACAGTGTGGTTCAGATTCTTCCCCCAGATGTTACTGCAGTACTTGTGTTGTTCCCTGCCACTGGCAAAAAAGCTCCTATGCATCAGCAGGACTTAGTGCTCTCCATACCTTCTTTAGAGCTGGACAGCCAAACTCTTCCTGAAGAGGCTGATGCCTTCATCCTACCATTCTAAGTGCAGAAGGATCCATTAAAATGAAAAGATTTCCATAGTGTTCTTATAGCCTCGGAGAGGATACTGAGACATTACTGGCAATACTTATCCTCTCATAATTGATCAACAGTAGGATTTTGTAGTTTTTAATGTCTGTCCTTTACTTTTTAAAATTATTCCTTTCTGGAAATAACTTTTTAGACAATGCACAGCTTTGTATGGTTGTAATCATTGACAGCGGAACTCTGCTCATTGTACAGACACAAGCTAGGTTTACTGCAGCTCCCGTAATTTCTGAGCTTACACCAACAAAGTTCCACAGAGGAAACAGTTTTTAAAAGTCTAATTCAAAAAAGTCTCTTTGCAATACTTTTGCCCAGCTCCTAGAATCTACTATACCCTCAGATACTAAAAAATCGCGGTAACAATGAGTTAAACTCTATACCTCTTCTAGACTGCCCATTTCATGTATGTACCATGTGTTATAGCCTAACAAGGCAGCTATGGATGTGGATGAGCTCCTAGCACAGCAGAGCAAGAGATGGATACTTCTGTGTAGATTTCAAAAGGGAAATCACTTATGGCAACAATCAAATAGTTAAACTGTTAATAGATTAGAAACATCTAGTAGAAATGACAATGAGTTCAATGGAACAACATTCATGCCCTGGAATTTCTGTAGATTATGGACACGTATTCGTAGAAGAGCTTTTAGTGGCTGATAGAGATATCTGCAAAGACAGACATCAGTCAGAATTGCCTAATGTAGAATGAAACATCCCCAAAGGAAATTACCATTACAAAAACTATTATTTAATATTAAAGGTAATTGTAACACAAGGGCATGACTCATATCCTTGTGTTACAATTACCTTAATATTAAATGGTAGTTTTCTGAATGGTAATGAGGGGAAGTTAAACCTGACACTCTGTCCTTAACCCTTGCTACTGTGCCTGAGTATTAGTATGACTAAGAGATGTCTGTGCAGTCTGTCATTTGCTCATGTCATCCTTTAGTCATGACAGTGTGAAAGGTAGACTTAGAATACCAGCTTTTACAATTAATTGGAGAATGCTCATGTTGTGGTCTGTTAAACAGGATAACTGACCTTTACAACCATCAGAGTACAGAGCTGATGCACTATATTGATAATGAGCACTTTAGTATGTTACATCATGACAGACTTATGTAGATTCACAGCCTTAACTTTTTGCTCTCCACGCTATCTTCCTAATTTTCTTCCTTCAGAGTTTTTTTTTCGGAATGCAGTTGCTGCACCGTTACAGCTGGTATCAAAAATGTGTACACACTAAAATGCAAACACATTTTATGACCTGACCATGTTTAAAACCTTTTAACATCAGGTTTTCTGTTCTGCAGAGCATGCCTGCATAGTTCCCAACACTGAATTGGGGCCTCAGTTTAGAAGCAACCTCAGCATCGCTTCAACATGACATTTATGATCCCGCTTATCTTTATGTTGTGTTGCTCCTGATACTGTATGGACAGCTCTGATTCCTGCAGTCCTGTACCTGGCCCCAGAATAGAATTAACCAGTTAACAGTAAGGTAGAGTGTACAGCTTAAGAAAAACAATAAGAAAATTATGACATGCTTAGTCAGAATGAATCATTTTGCATTTGGTTATGCCATGTTGGGTCATCTTAATGGTTACATCATGTCATGTTTCATTATGTCACAATGCATGACAGACAGTATATGACATAGCAGAACCACTGCATGCAGTTTATCAGAAAAAGGAAGTTTAAAATTAAAAATATATACTGTTTTCTTATCTATTTCTAGCTGTGATTTCAGCTAGAGAACTCCCATTGTGAATTCATGTTATTAATTAGCAGGGTGGGATATCTGCAAAAAGCAGATAATTCTGAGATACCAGCACACAGTGCATGAAAACAGATATCTTAGGATGAGCTCAGCTCTACGAATTGGGTCTATATTTGAAAACTAGTTTAAATTAGGAAACAGAACTGAATATACCATTGTGCTCTGTGATGGACCTTGTTGCTAGGGTATAGTACTACTGTTTTAATTTTTTCCCTTGGAAACAGGTATGGAAAGAGGAAATTTATCCCTCCCCATTTGAAAAATTAGACTAGAACATATGGTTTTACCTATAATCGTATAGTCTGCTCTCTAACACGATGCAAAGAGGATTCCACAGGGCAGGAGAGAACCTCACCAAGAGTTCCAAATTTCAGTTAAAATGTACTAGAGATGGGAAAATCCTTGTGAGTCCAGTTGGCTTTTACAACTGGTGGAAGGAAAACAGTACAGCTACGAGGTATCTTTCCCTTTGCTGTTAATCCTAGCAGATGTAGGTGAAAACAGACAAGTGCATTTGTTTCCCTGTTGGACTTGAAGCGAGATAATTTTAACTCAGAGTCACACAGTGCAAGAGGTCTAGGAGACAAATATCAGTGTGTCAAGTCATGATGTCCTGCCAGGTCCCCCTGAGGTGCGCTGGTGCCGAGGAAGAGCTCAGTTTCTTTACCAGGCAAACTCTGCCAAGGTAAAGCTAGTGTCTTTCAGGAGAAGCAGTAGCCCTTTTTCCGGAACAAACACTGTTCCATATCAAGTCCTGCCCTATTTATAATGCTGCATCATTTGTAAGGCTTGTCTTGGTTACACATGGGCCCATGGAACAGGAAAATGCAGTAACTCTATCCTACGCTTGCACAGCAGCTGGAGCAGTGATGAAATATATAGAAACAGCTCAGGTCAAAGCTTCATATTTTTAAAAGTCCTTACATATATATTCAGATGATAGGGAGCTGTCTGTATGGCAGTGATCCAAGCTCTAAAAAAGCCATAAATACATATTTACATGACAGATTTACATAATTTGCTCTGGAGATCATGCACAGTTTTCAGGCAAGGTCTTCCATAACCTGCAATATACTGCAGAGAGATGGTATTTCCACTGCAGACCCGGTTCATCATTTGAGCCAACAAAAGAAGCTCTGGCTGTTCTAGGTCAAAGCAGACTCAAGTGTGGACAGCCTCGCTGGGATCTCTGGTAATTTGCTAGCAGCTGGTAAGGACAGAGGCACTAAACAGAAGGCCTTTGAAAGTGCCTGGTTTTATCAGATCATAACCTGCCCACAAAAATGATTCTGGGGATGTTGAAATGGATTGGTTGTGCCATTGATGAGTTATTTAACTATCTCTAGGCACACCAACACTCGCAAGCTGGATGTAAGGATATCACAGCTTCACCACTGATACACCTAGATTAAGCTGCTTCTGAGTTAAATGTTAATATAGTTGTACTACATATAGGAACTGTGTTAAGGTAACATGGGTGACCTAAACAACAGCTCACAGAAATTAACAACTGCAAGTGAAAATTTGTTTTGTTTTGCTTTTTATAGAGAGACATGGAAGCTGGATATTACTTACCTGTTAAAGAATCCATCTGTGTATCTAACATCTCTATTATATATTGTAAAAAATTATAAATGAACATCCCTTATTTAATTTTTCTTCAGCCCTTCAGTGGCTTCAGGGGCTTCAAGCAGAATTGGTGAAATATATGTTGGACACCCCAAAAAGGTCCATTTTGGAGCTGGAGACAGAAGTCAGGTTTCCTCAATGCATGGGTTAGCAGTTACTGTGCCTACACATCAGTAGGGATAATCACACCAGACCAGCGAAGTACTTCAGGATCTGCTTACCTCTGAGCATGTAGGCAGACTAATTGACTTAACTGAGATTACATACAGGCTTAAAGTTAGTCATGTGCTTTGCTGGATTTGTCATTAATCCCATGGCCTGAAATCTACAGAAGCTTTATAGTGAACTTGAAGGTCACTGAACTAGGCTTCTTTGAAAGACTTCTTCTGCAGTAAGGAAACTGTTAGGGTTTTTTTGCATAAAAGCTCCTGAGGGGCTGGAACACTTGACAGGGGAACGACTGACCTGTGCTTTTACCTGGCACCGATTAACGCCATCCTGAGCCTTCCCATCTTGTTCAGAGTATCCGCCAGCTAGTTCCAGGTTGCTTCTTGAATTTTACTTGGCACCTAAACTTAAGGTACATTTTGTCAATGACATTATTGTGAGTGATTTACTGTGAATGTTACTTATTCACAAGCTGAAATATACACTGTTGCATTTTGATACCAGTTAACATCTTGAAAGAGGGCTAGCTCCCTGTCAGTATAAAGTTTGCAGTTTTATTGCTGAAGCATTATTTCTAATGGATAGCAAAAAACTAGGGTAAGGAAACACTTTAAAAAAAGACATCTTTTCCTTCTTAGACACCATTGTGAAATTGAAGATTATTTTTATTATTATTATTTAGGATTAAAAGCAGTTTCAGGGATTCCACCTGCTCAAGTCCAATGCCAAATTTTGTGGTGTAATTATAACATCTTTTTATTTATAGAGAAGAAACAAACAACAAAACTATTTCTCCCATGTTACATATTTCTGAGGATTGTGTTACATAGAGTTATTTTTCTCTTTGAATTTTTTACATTGTCATCTCATGTCACATTCATGGCCCAGAAAACATCTTGCATTTCACTTTGGGGGAAAAAAAAAAAAAAGAAAAAAAGAAAAAATGAATGACACAATTACATCAACATTTTGTAGTTGTGGAAGTTGTGATGACATTTCTCCTAGAGGGAACATAAACAGAAGTTTAGTTTTAGTTCAGTGTTACTTCTACATCCCTTGATACAGTATTATTATGAGCCTACTATTTTGTAGTAGTATTCTGAGTTTTTCCTGACATGCCCACAGTGCACCAGCATTATATAAAAGCAATGAGATTTTTGGGATCCACGTAAGTATAAGAGAACTGGGCCCTGAGATACCTAAAACTGCATTCCATCTGAAGGACGACAGGATCTCATATGAGATGGAGATCATGGCTGACTCACATAAAAATGATTTGCTTCAGCAATATGAAACGTGTTGCTTCTAATTATGAATGTCATATTTTGTTGTGAAAAACAAGTCTAAAAGCTTTGGTTCCTCATCCTATAGTGCAGTTGGCCCCAACATTCAGCCTTGCCTCACTCTGCTAATTCACCTGTCACAATTTTCAGGATCTCAATTCCTTCCTTTTACAGAATTTTTTCCATGAGGGTAAAAATCTCCAGAAACCTCCATGGCTTGAGAATCAAACAAACCTTGATGAATCTCAGTTGTTCGCTTAGGATAAGTTCTGTGGCAATATAAATGGAAAAAGGAACACACCTTCTTTCCTATAAAAATTGTGCTGTTTCTTCTTAGGTCCACCGTGTTCAGAAAATTACAAACCATTGTCTGATGTCTTAGAGCAGGGAAAACTCATCTGGAGTGTGTTCATTTTGGAGAATGTTTCAAAGCAAAATATATTCCTTCCTTTTCCCTTTCCTTCTTTTCTGCTTTTCCCTTTCCTTCTTTTTGTGGTAATACAACTCACCAGTTCACCCAGTGCTGAAGAGTTTTTCAGATAATTTACTCTTAATTGTGAAGGTATAATTAGAGCAATTGCTTGGAGGATACTTGAAGTGCTAGATGTGCTTAGCTATTTTTTTGGCTTCAACAGAGGAAAGAAGAAGCCTGTGTTTTTCCTATTTGTTTGGTGGATGGGTTAGAAAACCCAGCATGCAAGAGCCTGTGGTGACTTCTCAATTGATACTACATTGAAAATGATACTGAACAAGATGCATATTTTGAGTTTTATAGCACCATCATGCAGGATTATGTGAAGAATTAAAAAATATAGGCCAGCATGTTAAGAAGTCAGCAGTTATACTTAGGAGTCCCATTTTTCTTTCTAGTAGCCTGACACACAGCAAATATCTCAGTGATGGTGTTCTGCTTTATCTGCTATCTGGCAACATTCTTCTTCATTTCTGGTATTCCCATTTCTTCAAGTGATTCCTTTTTGCATTCCACCTGTTGGTGGAATCCAAGCAACTGGGGCAGTGCGAAAGCATCCTGGTATGAGTGCAGTCTGTTACTTCATTTCTATTATTCACTGAGCTATACTAAAAAAATAAAATAAAATAATCTAATTGCAAATTAAAAGTGTTTGCTTATATTAGAACAATCCTTACTAACTTGGGAAACCATTGAGATAGATCCACGCCAGTAAGAGCGTGATGCAGATTCCATATAGCTCTAGGTTTAAGTCAATCAGACTACGATTTCCCGTTTTTAGTTAAATAATAACAACTCACCACCTCTCCCCCATGTCATTTGTACATCTGGTCAATGAAACAGAGTATCTGACATTTTCCCCGCGTGTGTTCTTCTTGCCATCTCTTCTGCACATCTCATGGGAGGCTCTCTGGGTACCAGTACCAGTCAGTGAGCAGGTCTGGATGATTAAGTTTTCAGTTCACTGCAATTTCCGCACTGTAAATGCTGATGTAATTGTAAAACAATCGTGGGTGACCTGTCTGACCGCTGAGAAATTTTGTTTGCATGTGATATTTAGTCATTTGTAAGCACACCAGTGCCAACCCAGCATGGAGGTGGGGGGCGGGGAAATAATTAAGTAGCTGTTGTCTCTTTGAAGCCAATAGTATCTGTTTGGCTTTTTTTGTTCACTCCTTGCAGTTGATGGGAGTGCAACTATTTCATAGAGTTTACACTGACTGGAAATGCTGAACATTTCATCAATACAGAGAAGGTCTGATTGAATGAAGATTTAAGAATGGTTTGGGGTTTTGGTTTGAGAGGAGATATGGGGCTTTATAAATGGTAAAATATCAAGCCTTCAGCCCTAGTGCCACTCTGCCACTTCATGACATGCTTCTGAGAGTAATTTTATTAAGGCATATAGACATGCAAGAGCATGACCCTTGTAATGACATGATGCCATCTTGTGACTCTAATCTGACACCAGCACACAAAACAGGACTCAGCTGGGGTACTGCAGGGAGGCTGCAAACCACTCTATGGCTCCAACAAGTACAGCCACGTTAAGGGTGAAGCTGTGGGAGCCTTGGGGTGCTGGGGGATGTGCTGGGGGTCTCAAGCCACTCATTGCCTTTACCTGCTCATTCCTGCCCACCTGTGTGACAAGGAGAGGAGATGCATAAGCTCCTGCAATGCTGGCAACTAGCACAATATGTATCTGTCGTCTGGTGTGAGTGAGCGGAAAGATTCACTGCAAAGCCGAATGAGGCTGTGTGATCCTTGATGCCTGCCTGTGTGAACATTTAAAAGACCTTTAAGTTATAGCACCACTCCAGGCAGCAAACAATATGGAAACATTAGTGACCATCACTCTCATGAGGGGCTGGAGGAAGGAAAGATTTGTCCTTCTGTGTTACCACAGAAAGCTTCTCCTCTTAGCTATCTTGCTCATTTATAACTGGGGTTGGAAAGTGCAAACCAAAATGAAACCTGCATTAAAAGAATTTTGTGGGCTATACAAATCATAAGGGTAACTACTTCACAAAATACTGTGAACTGAGGCATATATTTAAAAGGTTAGATAAAATATCTCCTAGCCATTTTTTCCAGTTCTTTTCTTTTTATAGTCCACTGCAAAACAACAATAGATAAAAAGGCTGTATATAATGCATGTATATTTTGTTGGTTTTTTTTTTTTACCTTTCCCAAAGGAGTCTCTGTGCTTCCCACACTAATTGTAGGTTTTTCTGAAAATGCAGCATGAATCATTTATAAATAAAGAGACTTTAAAATCCCTAAAAGACTCCCTGAGGTATTCAGTATTTCAGCATAAAATAACTGTTAAATGGAGTTATTCTGAATTAGCTTTTACTGGAAAGTGGTGAAAATAAAGTTTTCTTTTCACTGTGAATGTGCAATAATTCTTTTACACAGCTACCCAGGGTAATTGACAAGCGATTTTCATAATTCAGGTTTTAGCAAAGAAATCATCTGAAGTGGCTAACATTAAATGAACAGTGCTGCTATTAAAACATAGCTTTCAAGAAAAACTGCATGAGATGTCAGAACCAGGGGCTCTGTGTTGAGACCTTAAAACATAATTTGGGCTACAAAATAAAAACAGAGACATTCAAGCTCCACAACAAATTCATACATACATTTTTCTCACACATGCATACACACACACACTTAAAAATAATAAAGAAAGATTTTTCGTCTTTCTCTTAAAATCCTGTGATTATTTTAATGCACAGATAACCCTAGAAAGACAAGGCACTCAGAAAAGGTAACTGATTTGCATGACTCCTTTGGACTTCATAACCTTGACTGTCCATACCCACTGTACAATCAGAGGTCACATTTGATCTCTGTGTGTAAAATTATGCAGAGGAAGCTTCCTCAACACTTTGTAGTTGATTGACAAATTGGTCTGTCACTCAAATGTTCCTTCAACTTATCGTGAACAGTAAAGAAAATTATCTGTTCTGTGCATATGTGAGAAAAAGCCTGTTCATTAACCTCTAGTCTGCTGAAGGTGTGGAACATATAATGCTTCGAGGAATATGTACTATATATGAAAAGTATGCAAAAGATACAGGTGTATGTATATATTTGTGTGTGTAACATAAATAAAAATGCATGTCCATAGTAGAGCAGTCTGTGTGATACATATATATTTCTTATGTACATCTATACAATAGATGTACACATTACACCAGTTTCTACAGAAAACTTTAGGCATTCTTTTTCATGAGTTTTGTATGTGCATGGTGGCTACAGATAGGTAAACACCTCTGAGATGTCTCCTATAAGTATTTGCTATAGCATGATTCGTAATCTAAGATGCCTGTGACTATTATCCGTCAGATAGTCTGCCTGCACTGTAGCTCTCAGATGCTAGGTTATTTACAAACATTGCTGTATCACAAGTGCAAGGATTTAAAAGTGACTCAGAGTAAAGGTAGGGCCTAATTCACTTCAAGTGTTAAGCAGGGGCAACTTGGATAGATTTAGTGGAGCTGTGCCTGTTTATCTCAGCAGCAAATTTAGTTTTACATGCCATGGAATACTCATCTGGCATCCACTTGCTTCAGCTTGGGGAGATTTTTGCAAGTCGTATATATGTATGTGTCTCTTTTGTACCCCTTGCTAACTACTAGTCAGTGTACTTCTACTTATCTGTCTGATCTAAGCTGAGAAAAACTAATTTTTCTAGTGGAATGTGTCCCTGGCCATGGCAGGAGGGTTGGAACTAGATGATTTTTAAGGTCCCTTTTGACCCAAACCATTCTATGATTGTAAGAATTTCTCTAGGCATTTGTCTCTAAATGCTCTATGTGTATCTGAACCTCAGCTATGAGATCTGCATAAAAATTTGAAGCTACAAGATGACGACACTTGTGTGCCTTGTTTGTCGGTCTTTTTTTTCCCCACCGTAAGCCCTGCATACTGGTACCAGAGAGCAGTCCTGAAGCAAACTTTCCTACTTCAAACTTTGTGAAAGTCCTCATCACAGCTCCAACTTGATGGCTTCTGACCCATCGCTGACAGTTAGGCAACTTGCTAGGTCAGACCTGGAGAGAATGCATCACTGCTCTCTCGACAGGATCAGAGAGATTTTGGGTAAGGTATTTGCTTCAAATCTAGGTTGTTAAGTAACATGAGCTTTAGGAAAAAAAAAAAAAAAAGCAATTGGTCTCAACATAAATTTTTTTCAATACCAAACTTTTTGCTTTTTCTATTTAAAATTTTTTCCTTGCCAGTGGCTGAGTAGCTTGGAGTCTTTGAAACACTGAGCTTTCTATAAAATCCAAATAATTCTCTGTAAATCAAAGTACTTGGCATGCTTGCTGCAAAGCCTGAAGCTTTTTTTTTTTTTAAGGTAATCTCTAGAAAGTAGTTTGTACTCATGTTTTCACAGTGATTAAATATGCAAAGTAATTTTCATGATTATCACCCCGTTCTGAACCAAATCAGATGCGGCTATGCTTCTCTTTGTACAAAGCCAGTTATTGGATCAGATTCCAAAACAAATCCCCTGAATTTGGCGGATCATCATTTTAAAAGGGGGCTTGTTAAGGTAATGATTAAATTAAACCACCCCTTTAAGAATATTTAGATCTGGTCCACCAAGCGGAACGGTCTAATGGTTTTTAAATTAGAAGCTGCGAATGCTAGTGAATTTCTTTTGTGGGTCAAGTGGGTATTAACAAATGCTAAGACTGTTCTCTCTTTTGTCATCACCTTGAAATCTGCAAAGAAAAGCGAAGAGTGGGAAAGACACAAGGAGAGAAGCAGTGTTAGTATTTAACATCAGTGCTTTTTAACCAAGGGCAGCCTCAGATTTACAAGGTTGGATAGGAGAAGGTATGAGATGATGTTGCTAGTAATCTCTTTATACCTTGCTCTTGAGAGACAGACTGAAGCTCGAATCGTCAAGGAAGTGGGGAACCCAAGTGCATTCAATTCTGGCAGTCTTAAGCTATTGCAGAGGTGTAGTAGCCTGCTAACCACAGAAGCATGGATAACAACCCATACCTTGGCTTCCAGATTTCTTAACCCTGTCAATTTTAAATGTGCTTTTTAGCCTCAGATGCTGCTGGGAGTTTGTGGCTGGGAGAGATGGTTGGTTGCTTGCTTGGAGAGGATGGCTGGGTTCTTTCCAATACCAAAGACTTCAGTTCCTCTTTCGGATACCCTAGGCAAACCGTCACTAGTATTTTTAATCCCTTAGTACTACCTAATACTGGAGTTCTGTGACTATTGGATTTATGGGGCCAACAATCTCCCAGGTGGGAGGAAATCCATATTGAAATATAAATCTGTCAAGTCAGGTCAAGTCACAGCTAACAAAATACCAATGCTGTTCTTCTGTGCTTAGTCCCTGTTTCCTTTCAGTCATACATAAGTTTCTGAAAATAGCATGTCTTGGGCCAAATTCTTCCTATACTGAGAGAGTTTGGAAAGAAAAGTGTGTGTGTGTGTGTGTGTGCAGACGTGAAATTTGAGATACTCTGAGGAAAGTGGGGAGAGAAATTGCTTTCTGTTTATTCAAACAAAATCCTTGTGACTATTCTGTTTATGAATAGCCTTCTAAACTAAAAAACAGGTGGTAGTGGAAAGCTGGCTTAGGCTACAGAAACAACTATAAGCAGCGAGGTGCACTTCTGCAGGTGAAAAAGCCAGTTTTCAGTTGACTGAATCATGACCCTTTAGAAATTGCATGCTTTGGACTTGTGGTTCGGTACAGTTTGTGTAGGGCTTTTTGCTAAGCTTGTAAAATGTGCACTCAAGGAGAGACTCTGTGTATGTGTGTGCATGTGTTGAGGGAGGAGGAGAGGGTAGGCTAACTTTGCTGTGAAATGAATGATTTTCTGACCTGACAAAGTAGTTAGGGAAGGTGGCTTACTCTGCTGAGTCCTTGGTTTATTCTTTGCAAAACAAGTAAGCAAAGTGGTCAGGTAAAGACCAATTAATATAATGCAGGATTTACAGAAAGAAATATCAATCTGATGAATCTAATATACTGGCTTCGTTTTGTTACCTATGTGCATCTTACCAACCCACAAAAATTCCAGTGAGGTGCTGATAGGAAGTTTTGAGCTATGAAAAAAATAATCAGGGGAATGTTACTGTTTAACACCTGAGAATTAAAAAAATAAATAATCATAATTCAGGCTTCTTAAACAACTTTAACTCTGCCCCTTGCACACAGATATGGCAATACATTTTCTATTTACAGTGCAGTTTTAGATGTTGGTTTGCATTTTTGGGAACTGTGGACAGTTCTATACAACCTTCCGCGTACTGCACAGTAGTTTGCAATAAAGCAAACCAGATGTTTTGATGCATGTCACACTGAAGATGATGCTGAAGGACCAGGAAGCAATTATGTTATGTTCTACTGGTTAATTCTCCTCCTCTGGAAAGCTATCTTTGATCACAGCCAGATTTCTCTCACACAAAAATAGTAACAAGTTCCAAATAAAAAACACGGGAGATAATTACAACACACAAAACTGAAAAAGTAGACTGTAGTTTAGAAAGGAACAGAGAAAAGTTTGTTAGATATACACAAAGTATGGTTACATATGTTAAGTTGGACTCTCCTCTTTACCCTTTTAAATAATAGAGGGGCCAGTAAGGCTGACAGGATCCTATTTTGCATATGAGGTTGTACAATACATATACATACAACACAAGTCTTTGGTTCACATTGTCACATGTAATTATTTTGGTCAAGAAACCATTACAGTGCAAAATATTAAATGGAAATTTAAGTTTTTAATAATCTTAAATTTCATATACATTTTTTTTGGAACGGGAGAAGTTCTTTCCCTCTCACTAAAAAGCTTTTTTACTATACTTTCAAAATTGGGCTCAGAAACAATATTCCTCATAACAATAGAAAGGTTGCAATGGGTTGGACTCCAGCCATCATACCGTGAAGCCTAATCTAACAACATAGTGACCAAGCTATAATGAAATTCCTTCACAAGGAGGCCCAATTCATAATTAATGCAAGATCACAGCAGGTTTTCTGTTCTTTCCTTGAAAGCACAAGGCATTGATGATTTTATGGTCTGTTTGGACTGTTCCCTTATTCCCAACTATATTTTCCCTAAAATAAAAGCTTTATCAAAATTATCTCCCAAAGCATTTGGTGAATAAAACCCTGAAGCAGTTCTGCTTGGTACAAGACCATCATGAGCTCAGTTAGTTTGAGAGAGAATCTGCAGTGAAGGTCGTTTTTAGATAACAGTTTTTCCAAAGTCCATGCCTACCTTAATCCCCTCTCCTTGTTAACTTGCAGTGTATTGTAGAGAGTGTCTGTGAGCAATCACTAAGCCTGGATCTTCATTCCTGCCTTCACCAAAGTAAAGGTGCAAAGGAATCTTGGATTTTGGTTGGGGATGACAGTTAAAAATTAACTCATCAGTAGGTCCCTATTTGCTAATGGCAGAGAAGACAGTGTATTTTTTTTACCATGTCTTGCAAGCTCCCTGAAAAAAAAGCTGCATATTCTGTCGGGCAGAGCAAAGTGTTTTCAACAGCACAACTTCAGAAGTACATGCAAGTATCTCTGTTTCTAGCAAAAAAAAAAAAAAAAAAGGAGAATGAATAAAGCATATTGGTCTAAAATATCTTCATCTTCTCTCCAGTGTTCTGGCCTTAAACCTGAGAATCACCCTTTCTAGAAGTGGACACTGGACACTGTAATGTGAAGTTTTGTCTCAAAATGCCTTTCAGAGCTTGTGAATTTGAATGTGTTACTGTTGCTTCATGGCAGTCATGGACAAAGCTATCCAAAGGGCAACACTTGTTCCCAAAACTGCAGGCATGAAATCTGTGGCCACAATTACTTGCAGACTGAAATCACTAGCAGAAAGATGGAAACCAGGTTGAGAGTCTGTTTTAAATTCACCTACATTATATCTTAAACAGGTTTTCATAACAAAATAAAAATTGCATGATAACACAAAGAAATAAAATGGATATAAAACCCATTTAAGAATTTTTGGTTTATTCTATGTTTTGAACATTTGTTTGAGGTTTGAATGTGAGTATTTCTAGGCCACCAGTATCTCACCTGGCATTTAACTTTCTCTGCTGAGCTGTAAGGTCAAAACTCTGCTTTTGGGTTATCTGCAGAGGGGATCTTGAGTGCATATTGTGCCCTTGATCCCTGCATAAACCAGCTGTTGACGTCAGTATGAGTTTCATGTGCAGATTAGAGCTGTGTAAGCTCTTCACAGCAAAATCGGAAGTTATGCAAAAGCCTCTAGTAGTTTGGGGTTTGAATGTGGAAGTAAACTCAGAAGTTGTATGTAAAATGTGTCTGTCTAACACGCTTTTCAAAGAAAAACCAAAACTTGTTAACTTGTTTCTCTAGACAAGCAGGATTTTTTTTTTTAATTTAATTTTATTTTCAATACTCAATGCTATGGTTTTACCCTCTGGTTTCATTTGGTCCCACGGAAGGCATGTGTATTAAATAAAACTTGATCAGTCAGAAGCAATGCCTATACTTCTGATTCTCACCAGCAAACCTTTAGATGTGCAGTAGATAGAACCTGCATGATTTGGGTCCAAATTTTGAACCACAGGAAGCTGGGGTTTTAGAAGATGAAGGAATGATGTGGACCACACGATCAATTTGAGTCACAGATTGCAGACACCCTCGGTGCCCAACATAACTGGCTGGAGTCAGATATTTTTTTGTCCTGGTCAGTCCCTACTCTTAGCAGAACCTGGGGAATATAAAGTATTTGATTATAAATTGCAGGTTGGTCTAAGAACTAAGATTGGTTGCAGTGTTGAGTCAAGGTCATAAACGTAAAGGTACAGATCTGTTGTAACAGATGAGAAAATAAGTTTTTCCCCTAAATCTTTGCAAATTAGGGACTGGGTTTGCACATTTTTAGTGAGTCTTGAGATGTATAAATTTTACCTGAAGTGACAGAATCCTGGTGTACGTAGATGAATTCTCTGAACAGGGAAGGGAGGACTACACACTATGGACTCCTATCAGGAAAGCTGTTCTTCCCTATCACTAAAATAATGTGACTTAATTAAAAACTGTAAAGATATATTTACCTGCTCAGACAGAAATGGCTGCCTTTAGAACAGTTCTAGTCTATTAGTAAATAATGTACATTTAAAAAAGATTTATAAATATGTCTTTAACCAAAGCAGTCGTTCTGGTCTCTTGGATAATTAATATGCAATGGAGAACTTTCCATTAAAGACTTCTGCCTCTCTTCTTTTCACTTTAAAAAGCAAAGGAGTTAAATGAAAAAAAAAAAAAAAATTAAAAAAATAATAATTCAACCCACTGAATAATGATAGGCTTGGGACATAAACCATAAGAAAACAGGACACCAAAACTTCATTAAAACTTAAGGTTGGAGAACTTGTTCTGTGAAGCTGATTTTCTTTTTTCTTCTTCTTCTCCTTGACAGCTAGAATTAAAGGACAAAGTGTCAGCTTAATTTTAAACTTCCTGGCTTTCGTCCATTGTGTTGCAGCCTTAATCAGGAAGAAATAGTTCTGTTAAGGGTCATATTATTTTTGGCCCATGAGAGGGATGTTCAAGGTGAACAAAAGGGTACAAAGCTTTAGGCAAGATGTTACCAGCAATAAGCTGGGGACCACACCTGTCCCCTCAGAAAAGTTATTGGCATAGGGATGCTGCTGTTGCATGGTGCCGGGGCTGTTCTAGAAGCTGCCATGAATGGCACTTGGGCTTCTCTGGGGCAACTTGTCTTTCATTTGCCACTAGCTAACTCCTATTTTGGGCCCAAGATATCTGCCTTGCTTTTCTAAGCTGTGAGTCAGCCTTTGCTTAGGCTCTGAGAGTCTGAAAGTAGGACTTTGTGCTCTTAGATAAGAGAATGAAAGGAGCAAAGGAGCTCTGATCCTAAATGGCACTTTGTAATCACTCCACAAATAAATGTTTAGTGACCATGCTTCTTGATAAAGGCGGTGTTTTAAAGGTTGGCATGTTATTTGGAAGAGATATTTCTCAAATGCTTCACTTGAAACAGAAATGTTTGTGCTTCTATTAAAGAAGAAGTGGTGAAAATAAATAATAAAGGAAAAAGATATTTGGTTTGAGTTACAAATACTAGCCTATGACTTACTTTTGTGTCCTGGATTAGCTTTATCCAATTTATTGAGTAAATTACAGAGAGATTTGGAACAATGTTAAGTTCATCACAACCAAACAGGGATTTATAAAATCTCTAGGATTCTTAGATAAATTGTTCTAGTGTTTGATAAGAAACTCAAGCTGATAGTGAATGATTCACAAATGTCTTCCTACCACAGGGCATGTTTGAAATCCCTCAGAAATCAATAGACAGGATCCGACTGATTTCAGCAGATTTTGCACCATGCTCTTGCTAAATCATAAGATTCACTCAGAATTTTCTCTGCATGCTGAAAAAGAGATTCCTTTTCTATTTCCCTGGGCAAAGAACAGTAATATGATTTTATTCTGTTATACTACTGAGAGAGTGATACACACACTGAAAGATGAATTCTGATCTCTTAGAGTAGCATTAAGCCAGAGTGTCTTTCACATTTTCATACTGATATGTGGGGAAGCACTTTCTGCTTCATATGAAATGTTAGCATGATGGCACTGAAATTTAGAATTAATATAATGCCTGCTGTACCAGGGCCCTTATGAAAATAAGGCTGTTTATCTTGTGAGGCTGTCCTCGCAAACCAAGGCTCAAATATGAGAAATAAATGCTCTTCAGTTTTAGAAGAGTGTTGTGCCTCTGAGCTTTTAACTTTTTTGTAAAACCTAGGGTAGTGTAAGAAGAACCAGTAATCGGGAGGTAAGCTTCCATAGCATTATATCAGAGAACAAATGCACACAGCTCTTTAATAAAGGGCAAGGACGTTCATTTGACTTTTTAGTTTGGTTTATTATAGGGATGCCATTCATGCTTCTATAATTAAACTTGTTTCAGCGCCTCCATTATAAACTCTTTTTTTTTTTTCCTGCTGAAGCAAATGCTGGCATGATCCATCTGTTTCAGTGTCCTGGAGCGCCTTGGTTTTATGTTGTTTTCTTTAGGAGGAGTGGTTGATTGGGGTTTTTGTTCTTTTTGGAAAAGTTTAGGCTTAAGCCTAAGAATGAAAACTGTGTAAACTTCTTGCTACCTCCAAAACTGCCTGGTCCTGATGAATTTTAGCTGAATCTCTAGAAGTGTCACCATACATCATTCTTCTCATTCTTGTAATGGAAGGTGTGGATTTTTAATAGGGTACTGGACTTGGAATTAGAAAACCCAGCATCTATTTTCAGTTCTGCCAGAGACTCTTGTTGCTCTTTGGCACTGTTGAGCTCAGCAGGTGTTGCTTCAGCAACTTCTTTCTGTGTCTTGATGCTCTGACTCATGAGCTCTGGTGGTACTTGATGAGGGGACAGAATAAGCCCCCGCTGCCATAGCAGAGAAAGCTGAACAGGCAATGTGCCTACTCTACAGCCACAATAGTTCCCAGTCTATGTGAGCCTCCATAAAACAGAGGCAATAGCTGAAGAATAGATGTTTTGCCTGGTAAGGACAGTAGGCAGGTGGGAACAATAACCTCTTTGGCACTTGTCATAAATCACCAGAGCTTGTCAGGCAGTGCCCTTAGTATCCCAGCCTGTAAAATACTGTTTTACACATTTCTTTTTGTCTGTCCTCCCTCCCTAGATGTCTTTTCAGTTTAAGGTAGGAACTGGAAGTATGTGCACACGTGTGTGAATGAGTGGAGAGAGGTTACCCTTAGCTTTCTTGTATTTTTTACTGAGGTAAAAGATGACTGTCAAGTTTGGAAAGACTACATCTGTTCTACAAGTGGTTTACCTGATCCACACATGCTTAGCATGGAAGTCTGGCCCTAAAGCTTTTCAGGTATGTAAACCCCATTCTCACCTACATAAACCCTTTTGAGCTACTTGCACCAAACCTGAAAATTAGTCCATGGACCATGCCAACATATTTCCTTTGTGTCACTCCCCTGAGTCTTTAAGGCTTGGATGCCTGGTGTACAGATGCAGGCAGGCACTCCATGCATGGTGGGAAGGATCAATACACAGACAGTGCCTATTCAGGCACGTACACCCACCTGAGGACATGTCCATGTCACATTGTATTGTTCTATTACTGTGTTCAGTGGTTTGAGTTTAACATTTTTAAAATAAGAGAAGAGCAAAGAGTAAGAGATGCAGAGGCTAGTGTTTCAATGTGTGGTTCCCAGAGCTTTTACCTATTCAAACAGGTTTAAATAAAGAAGTCTCTTTACTTCAGAGTCATCCTCATGTGCCATTTTATTATCAAAGCCAGAGTCTTTTTGAGAAATTTTTCTTGCGTTCAGTGGTTTGGAGCAATGACAATACACAGTATTCCTGTGCAGATAATACTTAGCGGCAAACTAGAATAGATATTTTAACCAGAAAACTGATTGTGACTTCTGCTGCAGAAAGAAAAAAAACAAACCCAAAATAAACATTTCATATACCAGTTATCGTGTTTTAGATACTATTTGTGTTATCATGTTTTAGATTAAGGTTCCAGATTATTTTACTTGTACTGAGTAAGCACATTGTTCCACTGCCAGTCTAGGCTAGTTTTCTTTCTGGCTTGTTTTTCACCATTTCATCAGATGCTATTTTTATAGATTTCCCTCTTCAATAAAAGTCCTTGCTTTCACTAATATAACATTAATTTGTGATTGATCTTTTCTGAGGTGGAGAAATAAGGTTGAAGCATATATTGGCATCCTGATGGCTTGAGCTGGTCACTGCCAGCTCTTGATCAGCAGCCAACTTTTCAATTAGGAGGTGAGAGCGAGTGATCTGTGCTGGTTTTGCCATTTATCTCATCTCTAAGGAGCGACACATTTTGCCTTTCTGAAACCAGCTCTGAAGACTCTGCAGTTCAAGTGCATTTTGATCAGTGCCTGATCTCCGCCTTGCATCTGAAAAGTTCACTGCGGTTCTCAGCACTGTTCAAAATGCTTGGAGGTGAAGATATGAAACATAGAGAATGATCAGGGTAGTAATGATGATAACACCAGAAAAAGATATACCAGTGAAGCAGCTAAGATATTATAATCCAAAAAAATGTTACGGCTAATTTTCTTCTCATAACCTGAGGACAAAAACTTTATTACTCTTTAGACTCCAATATTGCACCAATTAAATTCCAGCTTAAGAACTAAGGTTTCCAGTCCACTTTTCATTTGAAAATGTATCACCTATTCTTGTTCCCAGATGTCCCATAAGAACAACTTTTTATTCTTCCTATTTTTCATCTTCATATTTCCTATAATTAAAAAGCATGAAGGAATATTAAGTTACAGAAACTTTGCCAATGTGCTTTCAGTTTTGCAAAAGCACATACTTTAAATAATACTTTTTTCTCATACAAGAAATAATATATATTGAAAAAGAAAGAAACTTCAAGCTCTTTTCTTTTTTCCTGCTGCATTTAACTTTTCTACCTCACAGCTCAGATTGCTTTTTTTAATCAAAGCAGTAATGGAAGAACAGTCCTTACACTCAAACGCAATCACATTTAATCATATTTAATATCCTTATTTCTCAGCTGATCAGACTTTAAAAATTTGATTGCTTTAGTTTGATTTAAAGCTTAAGGTAAGTCAAACCCAATAAAAAAGTGTATTTTTGTTGTTAGTGTGTTCCAGTTGTGTGGCTTCTTAAGGTGCTTGAGCTTTTGGCTGTTGTATTGTGGAACAGAGATTTCTGAGCACCGTCTCAGTGGAAATGGGCAGAGATTAAAATGATATAACTTTAGCCAAACATACTACACTTTTTCATAAGAAAAAATGAATTGATTTGATGATACATCAATCTTTGTCCCACAAAAGACAGCCTCTGATTCAGTGTGAATATTGTGTGTTCACAAAAGTGTGAATAGTGTGAACAACATTGTGTTGTCCTCTTCTGTCGCAGCTCTACGAAACTATCATGCTGCAACAAGGCTTTCCCACACAAGTCTCCAAAAGCTTATCCACTGTCCGTGCTGTTTCTTCATCCTCTTCAGGCCAGCCTGTCCTGCTTCTTGCCTCTGCTGCGTGCAGGTTCCTGGCTTCTCCTCCAGCCAGCCTCTCCTCATCCAGGCCCCCTTCTT
>JAVJGI010000063.1:39828963-39869054 GCA_035590275.1 Ibycter americanus | reverse complement strand
TCTCTTCCAGGCTCCTCAGTGCTATTTAGCTACTTAGCCCGAACAAGCCACAGCTGTACATTATCCACATCAGCCAATCCACCGCCCCTGAAACAAGCCCACAACCGTATATATAATCAATGTTAATTAACCCTCTACACACCTTCAGTGCTCAAAATTGTCTGGTGGACTGTCTGAAGGTGCCTTCAAGGAATCTAGATCTGTCTCACCAGGAGATGCTTAATAACACATACTGATGAAGTTCAGAATCTAGTGTCCTCTGTATGCCAGATGCACCAAGAATTATAATTTCAAATTTATTGAACTGTAAATTGGAGGACATTTTTCCCAGAGATGTCTTTTTTTTTCTGTCCAGGTTTGATTTGAGGACTCTGAAAAGTGTATCAGATTTTCCAACATCCAGATAAGTATTGCAGAGAAATTAATCATCTTGCATATGACAGATCTGATGTGTCTCAAAGGTATCACCTTCACTACACAATAATACCTAGCACATTATTGATGATTTCTGTGAAGTACTCCATATATGAATATTGCAATTTTATTTAAGATAAAAGGTTGAAAGACCTTAATTTCATCATCCAAGAATGTGGTAACTGCTGTGCATAGCAAACTAGAGCCCACTGAAGAATTATAGAAGAAAGTTTGTTTATTCTGTATAATGGTTGTAAGACACATTTGTATGCAGGTAAGCAACCATTGCATAGAGTTAGTATTCCTGATACATCAATAGATAAAAGGAAGACCCAGTTTGTGTGATAAGAGGAGGATCTTAAAGATTCATCTAAAAGGTGAGGTGAATGATTGGAATAGAGCGAGATTAATATCTGAATTATTTGCTCCCTTAATATTTTTCACAAATTTTCAAAATGTGTAACAGGTGCCACATATTCCTTGTGCTTCCTCATCTTGCTTATTCCAAGGGGCCAAATACAAGTTATTAAATCTCTTCACTGTTTCCCAGACATTGCAAGCCAACAGACTTCTCAAGTTGTGTGTGGAGAGAAATAAAGTTCAACATGGATGTCTGAAAGAGGCCAAATGACTCGTGCATGGAAAGTATCTAATTTCTTCCTCTGACTATAGAACCACCACAGTTCTAGACGTCTGTACTTGCGAGATGCATCCCACCTTCTTTTATCCGACAGTGCCTGCTGTAGTTAGACTTTGGCCACAGCAATGCAAGATAGGGAAGGCATTTATTCTCTCTGCAATACTTCCACGTGTCCTACCACCTTTCCCCCTACTGCTGTTGTAGAGCCTTAGGATCTCACAGTCAGGAACGTATTCCTCCTCACACAGTTCCTGTGAGACTGGGGAGCACAGTTATTCCTATAGCACTGCTGGAGACTTGAAGCATAGACTGGTAGGCAATATGTCCAAGCTATGTCTAAGCTTATAGTGGAAGTCAGCAGGACAGCAGGGAGCTGAGCGCCAGGATCACATCCTGACAAGAAGATAATCTATTTTCTGCAGTACAAGTCAAACTAAAGAATAAATGTAAGGGAAATCAGAATGAGGACAACTTCTGTGGACTTTGCAGAATGATGAGCCTTTAGAGGAAGTGAAAAACAAGATGTCCTTTATTCTGGGTTCGAGATTTTCTGGTGTTGGCAGAGTATCAGGTCCTTGGTTTCCTTGTTGTCTCAAGGAGCTGGTTGAATCAGCATGACTTTAGAAAGCCTGACAGGAATATAGAGAAAATAGTTTCAGTCCTGTGGCCTCCTGAATGACTCCCTACTCCTGCTTTATTCCATTTTTTTATGTACAAGATTTCCCTCTTTTTGCTGGAATGGTAGTCAGTTATCCTTCAGAAAATCTGTAGGCTCTCAGAACAGAAACAGAACATGTTATTTTGGTCAAAGATGGAAGACATGAGCCTGGAGGAGCAGGACAAAAATATGAATCAAGACAACCTGGAATTGATGGAGACATCTGACCAGAACAGTGAGCTAATGTGAGAGAAGGTGCGGGCCATCTATTGGGCAGCAGCGTTCAGGTGGCCTGCAGGAGGGTGACACAGATATCAGGGGGAGAGAGAGGGAGGCTGCAGTAATCAAAGCGAGAGATGAATGTACTACAGAACTTAAACTACCCACTAAGGACAGACTCTCAGAAATACCAAGAAATCCAGTGTGCAGCAACTACTTTTGTACAGAGGATTTAATTGAAATAGCCTCCAAGCCCATGTTGAGAAAGCAGTATTAATTTGCTCTGCCAAACTTAAATGTTGAGCAGCAATTTATATTTCATGCACTGACTCTCATGTGGGCCAAGAACCAAAGAAAACAGGCTTTCCTGTGGCTGCAGAAGAAGATGGTGCTTTTTCTTTTTACATCAGATATTACATATCCCAGAGCTATTTCCTTGCCTTTGAAAAGACTTTATTTGTGGCTGAGGTCATACTGACTCCAGGGAAACAGCATCAAATTGTCCCTATAAATTTTATTCTCAGAAAGTGAGTGACTCCATCCCAGGGTGGTTTGGCTGGTGCTTTTATTTTTGTCAATCCATAAGAACAATTATAAATACCATAATGAAGTGACTGTATTTTAGTCATTGCCCATGGTTTCTGTTCTCACAAAATGGCTTCAAGGAGGGATAACTGTCTGCTCCATCCTGTACCGCTTCTCTGACCTGGGCTGTCAGGACAGTCCTTTTCACCTCCATGTGGAAGCCAACCTCTTGGTCTTTCCTAGCCTCAGGCTCAGCTTGGGTTATATTCATTTGCTTTTAGTGGTCATCAAGCTCAATGAAAATCTATGCTCAGCTGCTCCCTGCTATTTAATGGGCTGATTCAACATCAGAGAGGGAGAGGTCTCATGCATTTTCCTCAGTTTTATCCTTCTTGCTCCTGATTCACTCATTCAGCTACGCTAGTGATAGGAACTGTGGGACTCCACATATATAGATGCAATCCCAGCAGACACTGATATTTGAAGCACTGTGTTCTATAGACCTGCTTTGAGCAAGGTTAGTCAACTCAGTGCTTAAAAAGCTGGCAGCCATCTGGAGCCCAGCCTACGCCAGAGTTCAAAATTGTTTCCTTCACTGTTGGTAGCAACAATGGGGAGGGGGGTGGTGCGTTGAAAGCTTTCTTAGAAGCAGAGTTGGAGGAGAATTCACTGCAGGCTGAAGTCACAGGGTAACCCCAGATCCTAGAGGTTCATGGACACTGTGCCCTGTAGTACAACCTCTGCTTAGAGGCATCATTAAACTCCTGATAATTAGCAAGTCATTAGGTTTTGACTACACTTAAAGGTTAAAAGGAGAATCTTTGGTGATGGATATTTTGTAATTTTCTTTCCATTGTGTTCTTATGTATTCTCTTTGTGCTAAGTGATTCTGATGCCCACCTCTTACCCACAAGCTGAAATCCGCTCATATTGAAACTCTCCTTTGAAAACAACCTAAAAGTTATGTCAGCTTTTCGTAAATTGAGGCCACATTTTAAAAAAATGGTGGAGTAGGAAAAATTTAACACTGGTGACTTTAATTGTTGGTCAGAGTCTTAGAGATGTGTGTTTGATGGCAGGCTAGAGAGCTGTACTGCAGCACTGCAACACAGCACTGCAAGACTGCAAGATGAATATCTAAGCCTTGATGAGATAATGTGGGGCATGTCATTTCCTGCAGTCAATATCTCCTGTGATGACTCCTCCAATATGATCTTGCTTGATTAGGTGTTGTTTAACAACTTCTATCATGTCCATCTTTCTATCTGCAGACTAGTCAAAACTGTCTTGCTGCATTTGGAACAAATCTTAACCCGTTCCAGGCTCAAGACAGAGACGAAGTGTGTCATCCATAGTATTTGCAAGGAATTAAGTTAGGATTCCTAGGACACTTCTTGTAACAGCTAAAATGCTGTAGCTGTATAACTATAAAACTAGAAATTATTTGCAACATATTTTACACTTCAGGGGTAGTGTTCTCACATAGTGAGCTCTGTAAAGCACATGCAGAATCTTTTTGTTTGCTTCTGACTTTTAAAACGAGGAAAATTCAGTAACAATTGTCCTTCAGAATGTTAAATGTATTTCAGTTCATTCCATGCTTGCAGGACAAAGCGGGGGGGAAAAAGGAGAAAAAAAAGAAAGCACTAACATGCCGCATAGTGGAATGAGTGGAGAGGAGGATTATGAGGGATGGTCTGTATGACAGCAGGCTTTCTAGGCCTGCCGTGCGAACAGAGGGGCAAATCACGATTTGTGTGTAACCCTTTTGAACTGCCTTTCCTGATATAGTCTACAGCCTCCTTGAAAGCTGGCATTTGTGGAACCAGCTCTCTGTCCCATCCACTTGGCAGCCTGTCACAGCTCAGAGGACATCTGAGGGCTACTGAGCATCAGAAGGATACTCTTACACCCCAGGAGTTCTTTGCTTTTGCAATAGCTAGGGGGTGTCAGAGCCACCTTGGATGGCTGCAAGGAAGCTTGACCCTGCCCATGGTTACTAGCAGATCTTGGTAGCAAAACATCCTGACAGTGGTGTGCCACTTGTCATATTAGAAAGAAAACATTCTTTTCAGGCCCGTGTGAGGGATCTGTATTTTCATTCATCCTGCCTAGACCTGGCATTTTTACATGGAATTGTGTGAAGCTGCAATTAAAACCAGAAGCCAAATGCTTCATTTGCTTTTCAGATTTTTACTCAGTAATAGAGTATTTTACCTGCAGATAGCAGCAAACTCCTATGCATTGCAGAATGAGATCTTAGCTATGGGGAAGTACCTATTTATTTTTTTAATTAAAAAAAAAAAACAAAACAACCAAACACAAACAAAAAAACCCCCACAAACTCGAACAACAACCAAAAGCAGTATTTCTCCACCTAATAGATAGATTAGGGCACATTTACTTTGTTAGCAGGTTTTGTTAGATCATATGATATCCCACAACCTTACACAGTGGCATGCACTTGCTGCAATAGCTACTTCTGCTACACTCTGTATAGGTAAAAACGAGTAGGATGAAAGGGTGTAGGTGTTGTGACTTGCACTTTAGCCAAGTCTGAGATAAGAGTGTACAAAAGAAATCAGTTCCATTTTGTCAGGGAGTCTAAACTGACATCTGAAAGGGATACAGAAAAAAAAAAAATTGAAGCGGGGACCATCTGCAGGTTTCATCCCTTAGGTATCAATAGAGAATAATATCTACAATCCAAGATGGTATTGTAGGAAGGGGCTATAGAGGTGGCTGAGTGGGATGACAAAAAACCTTGTCTGTTACAGTAACCTCTCCCAAAGTACGGATAACTTTTGCTTTGCTTGCTGCATTGTTTCTTTTAATCACATTTGAATTATTTTTTTTACATTCTTAATTTCATTTTGCTGACAGAAATTACATTGTTAACGTTATACAAAGTGGACCTGTTTATGCATATTATGCGTTTACTTTGATCTGACTTACTTGATACTGAAAGAATTTTCTGAACCCTTGGAGAAATTGAATATAAAATGAGGGTGAAGGAACAAAGAGAAACTGTGTAGCCATGCAATACTTTGGTTCATAAGACCTGGACTCTCCAATGTGATACATTTATGGCACATATTTTTGCCTTTTGTTTCTTGACCGCCAACTGCTTAATAACAATTGCCTTGGACAGAGATGGTGAGTAGTGTTTTATGGCACAGCATAGTATTCTCATTCTTACTGGCTGCCAATATTTAGATTGCAATCACTCCAGAACATATATAAACAGGTGCCACACAGAGACATTCCTTCACTCTCTGACACGAGCTTGGATTAAAAAAGCTGGATGATCACAGAAATCCCTTAATCTTCTCTGGTGATGGCTCTTTTTAGCAGCAGTGGCATGGGACAGAGTGGTACATTTTCAGAGGATGGTTCACGGGCACACACTGGAGTTTGGGCATCCAGCTTTAGACTCCATACATGAAAAGGGAATTTTCAAAGCTGAAGGTGGGCAGGGCTCTGACTCTAAAATTGTGCTGCAAGTCTTGAGTGCTCAAACATTCGGGTAGGCAGCAAGTGAAGGAAAGCTTCAGCACAGCTGTGCCGTTGAATGAGGTTCGTTTTCAGTAGCTATTCTGCTGCCCTTTTTTATACTGTAGGTGCTTTACGTGTATAAATCAGAAATGAAAGTTCAGTTTGAAACAGAATTTCCTGAGGTTACACATTTCTACTATTTTATTTTCCTGCTTTTTGGAGCTGTGTATATTAGAAAATCCTGTATGTGAGAAAAGTGGCTGAATAAAAGATTTTTCATGTTTGCATTTCCTATGTCCTGCTTTTTATAAATTTAAGAGCTTGCCATTGCATTAAGAAATTATCTTGGGGCACAGATCTTCCGTTGGTAAATTGTCATAGCTCCAGTGGAGTCAGTGGGGCCATGGACCTGCCTGACTTTGCAATCAAGCAATCAAGTAAGCATTTCCTGTTGTGGATAATCTATTCGGTAAATATGGAGGGTTTCACCTTACCAGAAATAGTTTCATCCTTTCCCTTTGAATTTTTGTACTTAATACTATATGGCTAATCAATAAATTACTTGATCAGCTGCCCACCCACACAGACATGTCCTTAATGCTTTCTACAAGTTTGTAACAACCCCTTGGCACCAGATGTGGAAGTTCTGGGAACCATCTTAACTGAAAGGACTGAAAATGCTGCCTTAATGATAAATGCACTGCTTCTAAGTGAAATGAACTTGGACCAGTGCACATTGTCAGGTCATGCTTTAAAATCTAGCATCGACAAAGGTGCTTCTTTGGCAAATTTTCTGATTTCACCAATTGCTGATATTCAAAGCCTTCTTTTCAGAGCTACTCGTCTTGGCATCTAGGAATCCTTCTTTGATAAGTACTTTTTTTTGTTCTTAAAGTAGTTTATTACATCTGTTCCTAGTCAGCAGACAGTTTGGACTTCTAGCCAGAGCATGGCTAGAAGAGATGCTTTCAACCTATATTACTTTGATACGTTGTTGAAAGATTGTGTCCCCTGATAGGATCATTTTTGCTTTTTCTGTCCGCTTCCCTTATTTTTTACCCCAAATATCTTCTTACAGATCTTTTTTTAATATTATGTTCCCTTCCATGTCTAAAAATGAGAAGCTTAATATAAACTTCTCTTATACTTTCCACCAGTCTTTCACAGGTTTTTGGTAATCTGTCTGTGCTTCACCATCATTTTCCGGAAGACCAGACCCTATTGTGGAAAGATGTTGCTCTCATTTATTCATTCATGCAAAACCCCAAACTCCTCACAAGAAAAATCCCACAGCAAGCAACCAATGAAAAACAAACAAGCAAAAAGTTTACAGTAGGTGATGTCATGGCAGATTTCTACAAATGAATATAGCTCTGATTTTGATATATTTTTCTGAATATATTTTGTCTCTTTTTGCATGTGTGGTAAAGAACTTCCCTGGCCTATTTATTTTGTTACTTCATTTATGCTTCTGCAAGCTGTTTAAGCCTTATACATTTCTTCTTTCATTTTCAGGGCCCTGCACAGCTTCTTTCCAATCCATACCTATTCCTTTCCCTGTTTCTTACGGCCCCGCTAAGCTGTCCTGGTAGTGACTTGCGCTATGAGTAAGCAAATAGTTGACACAATGTCTCCTCTTGCTGTGAGAGTCCAACAACTTCATTGTTGGATCAAGCTTATTGCCTGGTCCACCACTGAGTCTAAACTGTAAACAGCTGTGGATCTTTGTAGTCATTAACAGACTCCTCTTGAGTGGTGCATAAGCCTGAATTCACCAGAGAAATAGGCTTGGCAACGTGCCTAATGGTGATACTTGCAAGTTTTAGAATGGGGGATCTGAAAAAGGGCCAGCAACCCTGTTAAGCTTAATTTCATTATTTATTTTCTTCTTAACGCTGTGTATTTCCTGGTTCAGTGAGTGCTGCTGGAAAACCACAGAATTCCAGGTTGTACCCATCACACGTTACAATCTGCAACGAGACTGTAGGAGGGCTGCTAGCCACATTGGCTCTACCTGAGCAAGGTGTTTTCCTCCTGTTATCTCCTCGGAGGTCCACGGCTGTGGGATGCAGAGGAGTGAATCTCTTTTTACAGTCATTCTCCTGTTGCCAGGGTTGAACTAAAGATTGACAATTGTTTTGATTTCACGCTGCTAGAAGAGATAAGGTGGAAATGGCTTTTGCTTCATGTGAGATGTTGAGCTCTCAGTAGCATGAACTCAAGACCACTTGAAATTTTCACAGGAAAGAGTAATGTGAGGAACAGACAGGTGGTAGAGAGAGGTAACTCAGTAATTTGGAATCACCGTTGTGCCCCAGCTAAGACCTTGCAAAGACAAGGACATGGATCCCTTTTATTAGTTTGCAAAGCATCCTGACTGTTGACCTGTTTGTTAGTCTAGATGTTCTGGCTCTCTTTTATACATGAAATACTATCCTTGAACAGAGCATGGCCACAAAACATGTCAAAGTTGATGAAATGACATTTCGTGCAACCAAAACTTTTTCACCAGAAAATCCCCAACAAGCCTGAGAGTCAGTGGGTGTGAATCTGACCCTGGGTTCCTTAAAGAACATATCTGGGATTTAATTTGCTTGAATTTAGCGAGGGAATTTATCCATTAGGTGACTCAATCTATAACCTTACCCTGCAGAATTGATGATCACAATGGATTTGCTTTTTGGCTGCCTCTGTGTTAAATTCTCTGCTGCAGGCGTAAGTATGCCCACTTTCACTGCTGAACAGTGCCACTTTTATCAGAAAGGGGTTAACTCATTGCTCAGAATACATCATAAGCAATATAATTCAATTATTTATTTGAAAAAAAACCGCACCAAAACAACACCAACTCTGGTCTCTTTTCTTTCCTTGTTTTTCCTTCTTCCTTTCTCTGAACTTTGTTATGTAATGAAAAAAAACCCCTGAAGATATTATCAATACATTGTGTTTTGAAATTTCTGAAAGTATCTATAGACACCCTTTCATGAGGTCAAGTTATCAAAACCCAAGAGATAATCATGTGGTAGCTGCAATATTGTTTAATGACATGCTAGCTGATGTTATAGGATAGCTGTTTCCTCCATTAATATATTACTGTCTCCTCCTGAGCTGTCTGCATGTTGAGTTCCAACACTCCTTGCATCTGTCTTAAATGATCATGTTAAAAGGGCTAAAGAGTATTTCAATAAACTGTACTAAAACTGGAGGATCTGTCCTAGAACTCCTACAGGTACAGTGCAGTGTTGATATACAGTTTAGGTAATACCATTGCCTTTCTGAGGTTTTATTTTTTAAACAAAGTTGACAATTCAGGCAAGCTTTGTGCACTGTGTAAAGGATGATCAAATAGTTAAGGAAAGTTAAAAGTATATACATTACTTGCATGTTTTTTCAGTTTTTAGAGCTGTTCCAAGCAGACTAGCATCAAGCGTTTTATATTTTATTTATTAAGTATTTTATTTTTTATTTTTGTAAGTGAGGTGATCTTCAAGGGTGTTACTTATCAGGTGAAGAAAGTTTAGAGGCAGCTTGGGATGATGCATTTTGGATTTTAGTGAGCCTTAGTTAGACAACCTAAGGAACATAAGATTTGTTCCTGGGTCTCTGACCTACTATAGTTGCATTCTAGGGTCAGAAGGATCTGCTCTGAGTCACCCTTTCTCAAGCAAGCATCTATCTTTGCCCATTCTTCCCTTCTTTCTGAAAAGTTCTTTATTTTTCAGGCTTTTGAATCTTTGGTTTCCCACATCAAGAATTCTCAGAGGCCTATGCTGGTGCATTTCCAAAGCAGATGCCTGTCAAGCAAGGAATTGCAGCAGGGGATGCCTCTTCTCTCAGCTACAGAAGAAAAAAGAGGTGAGGGTCCTTAAGAGTAGTTTTAGTTTTGTGTGTTGGACAATGACCCATCCTGCAGGCTGTACAGCCCGAAAGTAATGCATAATTAGGAGGGAGATCATGGAGATTGTTAGCAAGCCGATAGACCTTTTTTTCCTCAAAATGGGCAACCACAGTTTGATTTGTTCCAGCTGTGGCAAAAGCACCCAGTGGTTTCAACGGTATAGCTATCAACCCTTTGAGATGGTTATTTCAAACACAATGCTTGTGGCATTGTATTAGTATTGGAGATTTTGATTGTCGTAATATCTGGAGGTCTGTGTAAGAAACGCAGAGGCATTGTCTGAACTTCAGCAGCCTGAGACACTGGCCTTTCCTTTTCTGGCTCAGGGAAACTTCTGAGGGTGGATTTCTGGCTTGCTCTCTCTTCAGCATAAAGCACCTCTGTATTTCTCCAAAGTAAAATGGGGACAGAGCTGCTTGCACAGGGAAATAAAATAGTTTTCTCTGCACTTTTTTCTTGGGAGTATGCAAAAATCCCATGTGCATTTTTTTATGAATTGGACCCTTCTGTTTTATAGCTGGTAGTATTCATGCTTATTACAATGCCATATTATGGCCTTAGACACTTTTTATGTCCCTATAACATAGCACCCTAGAGAAAGATGCTTCACTAAGCAAGAACCAGTAAACTTGCTACAGAATCAGCGGAATACTTTTCACAAAAGTGCATAAACTTCTGTTCTTAAACATTGTCATCCTTCACCTTAACAAGCACAGAGAAAGGTTCCACTGGTTTCTATGCCTTGTTAGGTCTATCATCTTTTTAATTAATAGTGTTTTTACGAAGCCGTCTGAACTGTGTCATTTCCATTATCAGAAAACCATTGCCATTAATGAATAATTTTCATTTCTGATCCTTGATATCATGCTAGTTGATCTCCTGTTTCCATGCCGCCGAATGATAGCATCGTTTTCTGCCCACGATCAAATTTAATTTGGACTCTGATTATATTATGCTGTTGCGACTGAAGTGTCAATTTTTGTCAGGCAATTAGGAGCTATAACCTGTGAAGTTAAGTTTGATAGGCATTGTAATTGGATTGTTACAGTAATAGCTTGGAACATTCCCTTTTTTTCTTGCTTCTTTGATTCTTGATGCATACTTTAGTTGTGAGAACAAAGGCATTTTGTTATTATGCAACCATAGGATGTTCAAGACAACAAGATGGAGTTCAGGTTTTTCCACTTTCCCCAGATGGACTTAATTTGGATTTAGTTTTGACAACAAATTATGCCAGGATTTTAAAAGAATTTTTGTGTGTGTAGGAAACCTTGAAAAAGAGAGCAGTGGAACCAGAACTGCTAGGATTGTAATATGGAGGTGATCTTTAAATTAAAAGGTTAAAAGACCCAAAAAAATCCTCAGACTGGGAATGTGTTGGATTACCCAGGCTACTCTCGCTCCTTTTAGTGGCCTGTGTGGTTTATGTACTTTGCAAGTATTTAGGACTATAATTTAAGGTCACATTATGGCCCAAATTTTCTATTAGTGTAGATCAGGACAGTTGTATTCAGATAAATCAGTATAGAAGTCGGCCCTGTGGAAAATAATCATAACACAATAGCTAACATGTAATGGGGAAACTGATTTTTGATTGGATGCTTGCTGTCAGGCTGGAAGTTACCCACTTTCAGGTTTTGGGTATTTTTCCTCTACAGACGCAATAGTTCACAACCTGGCTGTTTGTCAAAAGAATTTTGTTCTGAATGTCTTTAGGGTCTGCTCAGCCTCTCCCCTAGAAAGGCACAATGAAGAGACCTTTTAAAAAGGACAATGGAGAGAAGGCAGTTTTTCCAGTGCTCATTTGACTGGACATTTTTCATAAGTGCTGCTGTGTGACAAGGAAAAGGTGGAGGAAAACAAAGGAATTCCAGCTGCTATGGAATGTAAGGGAAAAGCTCACCTGCAACAGAGTTTACCTGAAGAAAACTGAATATCAGTACCAGTGCTGTTAGGTAAATGGTAAAGAGAAATCAAACCTTTAAAGTCAACTATCGGATGTTTTCAAAAGTTTCATATGCTGGGTATGGGATAGTCGTATCCTCAGAGTTAGCAAATATGGACCAGGATTGCATCCTCTTCATCCAGCAGGCATGATACCTACCTGCTTCCTACCACACAATGTCAACCCTGCCTGGCTCGTTACATCCTTAGAGATGTACTTCTTTGTTCTGATAAATTTCTGATACACAGTCATTTCATAACGTGGCTGACTGGGTCTGCTCCTTCCTACTTCAGGCATATGTTCACTTTTCTCTTCTGGCATCCTCAGAGTGTGGTCAGTGCTTGTTGAAGGAGTGATTTGGTGAGCCTGCAGCATTCTTCATGAACAAACATTTGTGCCTGACCGATGCGTCCCTTGCTCACCTCCCAAAAACACTTCTCCTTCTGCCTCTTCCCAAACCTAAACTAGGGATTTTCTGTCAAGGCTAAGGGACTGAGTATTCACAACCCATTGCTTCAGTTGTGTACTCCCTCCACAGCTCTGTTACACCTTGTAAGTCCACTCACTAAGTTCATTTAGCGTTCCTACTCTCTTAGTGCTCTGCAAAATTTCACCACATCGAGTTCCGTTTCCTCAGCTTCTGCAGGGCTCAGGTGGAACATGTGTTCTTACAGCTGCCCTCTCCTCAGAGCCCACTTTGGGTACCAGGGTATCGAGGCAGCAGGAAACTCTGGAAAGCGGCAGTTACCAGACTGTATCACCTAGTGGGGCTCTGCTAGTGGAACCATTTAAGTCTGTTCATATATTTGTACTAATGCTAACATTTGCATAGATGCTAAAATCTAGACTGATTTTTTTTTCAGAATCACTCTTTTTTATTTTTTTTATTTTTTGTCTGGTTCTATGAAAGCTATTTTCAATGAACATTTCCATTTATACCATATTTTCTTTTCAGTCTCATTTATTTGAATATACAGAGTCTTAATACAAAGGCTAAGCTTCCTGACATTGCCCTCTTTAGTCTCATGGTATTGAAAACTAATACTGAGAACCTGAAAGGATGCATCAGGGCTGTTACTGAGGGAGTGGATTGCTGATGTGACAGAAAGAGCTACATATGAAAAGGTGATATATGGAATAGAAAGTAAGTTAGATGAATTTGAAGGTATTTGTAATCTATTCTTCAGCTGTATCAGAAGAGATGTCCTGAAATATGATAGAAGATAGTGGAGAGAGGTTGAAGGGTGAATGAAAGCTTTTGTTTCAAAAGGTAATAATAATAACTTATCTCCCTGCTTTTCTATTGCTGTACTTTCCTTTTTCCTTTGTTGTTCTTCCTTCCTGGGAGATAAGGATGGGCTGCAGTTATACCTGAAAAAGGAGCGAAACTCATGTAAATTTTTCTGTACATATGTTCTGTTTGCAAAAAGACAGACTTAGAATCTGATGAAAAAGAGCAATAAGAAGACAAATAGGCATGTAAAAATCCAGCCCAGGCAGTAGATGTATGCAACTTGCTGGAATCTAATGGTGACAAGAGTGTGTATTAAATTTCTACTTTTCAATTGATCTCATACAGGTGTAGCAATTACCACAGACCAATGTCATTAATTGTAATGTTCTGTAGAAGTAATCAATGAACTCTGTTTCCTGAAAACAGTTTCACCTTTGCGCTATTAGTACTATAATGAAGAGGGCGCAATATATACTTACATAAAGAACTTAGAATCTATTAGCACCTGTGCTGAACAGTAAAGCTGCTGATACTTTGCATGCAAATTGTAGTCATCATCTGAGAAGAAGCAGAGTTCATAGGTTCAGTATTCTCTCACTTTCAGTCTCTTATGTCAGCTATGTCTTAACCAGCTGGGGGCAGAATTACATTCTGGAAATTAGTGAGAAAAAAGGTTAAAATTGAAAATATACTGTCTCTGCATCTAGGCTCACCATTCATATGTTATAAGACAACATGAAAAATCCTAGCAAGTATAAATGATGTCTGATTTCACATTATATTTTTAAAGTGTCAGTGCTCAAGTAGGTTTACATTTGACAGGTGATTTAAATACTTCAGTACATTTCTATAGTCATAAGAAAAAAATCTTTATCAGGATAAAAACTTGACGAAACTATTCATTTTTGTACTAATGCAAGAAACGTTACTACTGTTTTTGACATGCAGATGTATGAGGCACTATATTAATCTTCATTTTTCTAAATATTTCATTGTTTGAGGATATTTCAATGACTGCTCATTTATGTTGTTTTTACTATATTTATCTTCTGTACTGATTCTTGAATGCTATACTCTGAGTACATACCTGATTATGATTGGTACAATCTTTCCATAAAGCTGAGATAGACACATCTGTATTTCTGTAACTCTTCTAATGAGTTTACCTTGGTGGTTTTTTTTAACTCATACCAAAATAGCGCTTTTAGCGCCTACAGCAAATATATGGCTTCAGCCATCTCACAAGTTCCACTACCTTTCCTGTCACTTCTATCTCAAAAGAAGCAGTTGTGAAGGTCTCTATGTTCAGTTTTTGAACACTGTGAAACTGTTCTCTGTGTAATTCTGTATGAAATAATATTAAGATGGGCCTGTTGTGAACATTGTGACACAGAAAGGAGGCACAGAAAAATTACGACTGTAGACCAGTAGAATAAAACAGTATGCTGAATTAATGAAACAGAATTGAGAAAAGCACACAGAGGAGAAAAAAAGAAAAAAGCACTTCTGTGGACATCAGATCTTTTGCATTGCTGGCTCACTTTGGCAGTAGGTCCACGATAGTTTGCCTATGGGATGATGCCACGAGTGTTTCACACACTAGCTCAGTTTCATCCCTGGCTGTGCAGACTAACGAGGTTAAAAAGATAGGAGAAAATTCACCCTCTTGGGTGTAATGACATATAAAGCTACTGAAATAAAACAGTCAGCGCAATAATGAAACTAGATTAAAATTCTGACTAGATGAAGATGCAGCTTCTTCCAGGTTCTTTGTTTATGAGCATGGATTACCCTATCTAAGTCTTCATGTGATGTTTCCCAAAACATAAGAATCTGGGCTTTTGCTTTAGACCAGAGAAGATAAGACTGATGCACAGAATTTGGATTGCCTTTAAACTTTCTGAAAATCCAGCAATTGTCAAATATTTCTGAAAACTCAGGAATTTTGGTTTGGGCTTATATTTAAAAACAGAGAATGTAGAAGAATACTTCACAGATACAACGATCGGTTGTCTCAAACGATTTCCTCTCTTTGAGATTTTCAAACCAAAGATAAACAACAACGCTATGACTGAACTACAGGATTTCTTAATGTCAGAGTAGATTGACTTTACCATACAAGGAAGGTTGTCCTGTCAAGATATTACTCTAGGGAATAAACAAAGGATTATTACTCTGGGCTCTGATTTTCAAAATTACTCCCAGCACTGACCTCACTCTGCCTCAGCATATGTTGAAATAGATGATCATGAGCACTTCTGGATAGTTCGTTATTTACCAGCTATTATCACTGCATTCAATTAAAAGAAAAGTCAAAACAATATAGGGTGTATTAGTAATCAAATAAAAGGAAAATCACAGAAATCATTCATCTTTATTATAGTTGTGGCCATGTGTTTCCTAAAGGCCGGAGTTTTGAGCCTAGAGTAAAGGCAGAGTTCTAACCCAGGAGAAGGCGACAATCTGAAGCAGACCTTCGTCAGGCCAGCAAATTGTCCAGTTATTTCTCCATGCAAGGAAATTGAGGCAATGAAATCTAAAGCAGCCAACCCGTCCTGCAGCTTAGGCATTACAAATAGTAATCTTACACCAAGTTTTCACTTCTTTTATAGCTTTCTCTGTTTTCCTTTAGAGGAAACTAGGGCAGTGATTTAGGTCTCTCTCTCTTATCTCATCAGCTGCCTTCATGAAACCAGTAGGAATAAAATTTTGGAGATTTTTAGCCCTCAAGTTCAAATTGGCTAATGGTTCGGTCTTTTGTTGAAGGGAAAGTAAAGGGGAGAGGAAAGAAAGATGGAGAGACAGACAAAACAGTTACATAAAGCTTATTTCCATAGGAAGCCAAGTAAAACTGTCTTTATCCGTAGGAATTGTAAGGCCTAGTTATATAACTCTCCAGCTTATTTGAAGAGGTGATTAACTGTTCCTAATTAAGCATTCAGCTACAGTCCCATTATAAGATTTTTTCCCCTCTCCAGCAGCAAAATAATAAATAAAAAAATTTAAATGTTAAACCCCCCATCAACAAACCCATAAAAATCCCTGTGCATTCACATTTTTAGGGTTAAGACTTACTGACAACTTGAGCACTATATGAAAATAGTGATTAAATTGAGTAAGTACATTTTAAGATTAAAAGACTTGAAATAGCTTATTTCTGAAATATTTGCAATGTCTATTGCTCCTTTGTATCCATCTCTCTGTCCAACAAAATCACATAATACCACAGTTTGAAACATAAGTAGACTTCAATACTGACTGTGCAAGAGACAGTTTTAGGGGCAGAAGCAGTAAAATGTTTAAGAAATATCTCTATTTGAAAAAATTGACTGATTTCTCTACCTGTGATTAAGATGACAAAGAAGAAAAAAAAGCCCCAGAAAACAAAATACTCATCACCAAGCTCTGAATTGCACCGGGCTGTTTCTGAAGTCTCTTTTTAAAGCTCCCACTTCTCTTTAAAATTCCCTGCAGAAAGCCATTTTCCAGGCAGAAGCCAGAGGAATGAGAGGGCAGTGATTTCCTGACGAGGTGGCAGAGCTGGGGATGGAACCCAGATCTGTGTGTCCTTCTCACTTGGCTGCTTTTGTTGGCAGCAGCTAAGGAAGCTGAACTACCCGTGTGATTCTCTGCAGACTGCATGCGTTGCGATAGCCAAAACTTAAAAACGTTTTTACTTTGCAGTGTTTCATTGTGCCTTGTAAAAGCTGTGGTGAGTGGGTACCTCATTAATACTAAGGGATCGTGGGTTTTGTTTTGCAGCAGTCATCAGCTGTGACTTCCATCTAGGTAAGATGCTGATTTCCATGTGGTGCTGTGCTGCCGTGATTTATTAGCTTTCACCCAGTCTTGCCTTAGTAATGGGAAAATTAAGCCCTTATGTGTTCTCACATGGTATTTTCTTCTGTTCACATTATGCTTTTTGCACTATCTCAATTTAATTTGCCTTGACTTATATTGAGGTTTTCTTCCAAAAGCCCTTTCCTATAGACCAAAGCAATGAATTCAGTGTGAGGAAAGCTAGACATCATCTTTTCACTCAGAGAAATAGATCACAGAAAAAGAAGCCTTTAAAATGCTACTATCCATCTCTTTACCTGATTAGTATATAAAGAACATAGTGCAAGAGTAAAGGCTGAAGAGTTAATCTCTTACATTAATCTCCCCCATTACATTATATTAAGTAATCTTTTCCTCAAATGACTATACAATGCAGTACTACTAGTAAAATAAATTTCGCATCAGGATTTTATAAGTATTGTAGCCCTTGAATAACTTACTTTATTAAACTCCATGACAAAATTGCATCCCAAATAATGTACAGACATCTACCCTAAAACTTCCTCAAACTGGTGAGATTGGTGGCTCTCTTTACAGCCAAAACATTAAACAAAAAGATTTCTCAGTTTTCCCTCATCATGCACAATTATAAGTTTTGATTTCAAATACTTATATTCGTAATTACAGTGTTCTGAAAAGGTGTCCTAAATATATATGTTGCCCAGCTTGACTGTGACTTCAAGCAAATTCTCTTGTCTGGGGTGCTTGGTAAAGTAAAACTGAATCAGTGAGAGTACAATAAAGCAAGTTACAGTGTTTAGATACAATAACCAAAAATAAAGTCAATTTAATCTTCCAAAGTAGGACAGCTTTTCAGTGTATTCATCACTATGGAGATTTAACAGTTGATTCCAACTTGAATTTTAATAGCAAACTTACATAATTGTGAGTCCTGGTGTGGTACTGCTGAGTGTATTCAGGCTGGAATTACTAGATAGATGGAACCTACTTAACCTTGTAGTTAAAACATGCTAATAGTTTACACATGTGCATGACAGTTGTTAACAACTATCTTTATAACCACCTTTGTACTTCTCTTTTCTTCCTCACTCAACACAATCTAAAAGAGAAAATTGGTATTAGTGGTCAAGGCTTAAAGGTTTAAAAATCGGGATTCCTGGGTTTTATTTTTTTATTATATAGCTGGTTTTGACAACGAGAATGAGCAGTTATTTTTGCAACATGTATTTTAAATGGACAATTTGAATGTATTTGTTTATTTATTTGCCTATTTATTTGTTGGTAGGCAATATATATATTCCTGGATGTGTTTAAATATGTACACGAGGAAAAAAATTATCAGAAGTATTTATGAGATTGTTGAGTGCTCAAAATTGGGAAAGTATGCAGGACATTTTTTGTTTTGACTGAAAAATTACTTGGTTTTGGCAGTATTTTTTGCATGTGCCCTCTTCATTCGTGCTTGCTTGCTTTATAATCAATTCTAGTCATTACATAACTTGAGGCAAATGGTTTCCTTTAAATTGTCTGTGCCTTAGTTTCTCCAGTTGGGGAACGGTTAAGAAAAATCATCTACTTCCCAGGGTGTTGGAAGGCTTAATTAAGTGTTTATAAAGTACTTAGTACTTTAAGACTTTTGCATGAAATGCATTATGGATGTGTAATATAACATTATTATTAATGTATATTGCAAATTATTTTTTATCTCTGGCAATTTTCCATTACTTTAGAAAATTAGTCTAATCTAAAATATTGGCCAATAGACAGAATTGCTGCAATTCCTTTAGTAAAAGTTCAATGATGGAGTCATGTTGACTTTTATCTTCAACAATCTTCCCTTAGAGTCTCCCAGAGACACAGAACTTGAGCTGTGCTTCTAATTGTTGGCTTCAGGCTAAAACTTTTGATCACTTTATTTCTGCTACTTTCCGTTAAACTCACTGAATGAAAAGACTTGATAACATTTTATACTGTCTAATACTTTATTTTGGGGAATATGAATGATGAATTTGACCTTCTGAATTTTTAGTCTAAACTTTGGTAGCAGGGAGCATCCTCATTCTTGTTTTCATTCATATTAATACTGCATCTATCTCTTTTGCCCTGTAAAAAGCTATTAATATTGTTCTATTAACCTCTTTCTAAGTAATAATGACCTTTCCCCTGAAAATGCAATTATTGGACTTTTTTCCCATAATAAATCTCATTTATTAGAAAGTTTGGCCTTGTGCACTTTGTTCTCTGCCATTTCCTTAAAAAAAAAATCATGCTTTATTTTCAAATAAGTACATTATTTTTATTCAGAAAAATATTCTATAATGCATGCACTTGGTCATAATCTAAGAGGAGGTGATGGCTGCTTGGTTCAACTATGTCCCTGCCTTTAGAAAGAAAAAGGCTGTAGTGACAGTGCTCTACATTCCTCCGTTGCTTGACTGTGGTCTGGCTATTTGCAGCTGCAGTATCCTCTATTGTGCAAAGAATTACCAAGCAGGTCAGTCTGTCTCTTGCTAATGTCCAGTTCAAATGGTCTCTGCTTGGTGAGACAGAACCCTTCCTCCCTTTCTGCAGTCAGTGGTGATTTTTGAGGTGTTGCCTGACAAGCTATTTTGCCATTAGCTTCTGAGAGGAGGAAGGAGAAGAAATATTAGGCACCTCCTGGTGTGTGTGGCAACGCAAACTTCTGGGGAGACAGAAGGGGAGGTAGGGGAAAAGCTCGTGTTGCATTCTTGCTCTTTGAGCTGCTGGTTTTGTCAAGGGAGGTGATGAAGGAACTTTCCTGTATTCTAAGGAATACAAAGGTAGTGAAAGCATCTGTAACCTCTCCATATCCTTGATGAAGCAGTGGCAGTAACAGAAGGATTTTTTTTCACCCCAGTAAAACAATGCTAAAAAGCTGTGTAGAAGAGCAGCAGCACCATCATCCTGTTTCTCCTCCACTCCCCACCCTTCTCTTGTTGCAGGAGTTTCCAGTTGCTCGATGTCAGAGAGAGAAGGAAGGTTCTGGCAACTCCCTTTCCCTGGCCATTTTCTTTCCTAATTATAAAGAATCCTCAAAGAAGGAATGTGGAACTTCATAAAGGTTTCCCTTTCTATGTAGATAGGAAAAAAATCTAACCATATCTAGGGGAAGAGTAATTTTGTGGTTACAGCTCTAGGCTGGAGAAGGGAAGAGGTGGTTTCGGAGTCTTGGCGTGTCTGAATTTATTTGTTTTTTGGAAGCTCAGGCAAAAAAGAGATTTTTTTTTTTTTTTTTTTTACTGGACCCGTCAAATTAGAATACAAGTTTATTAAAACATGCACTGAAATAAAAGCATCAGTTACAGACTGTGCATTAGAAATTAGAAAATGAGGCTCAGCTTTTTGAGGATTCCCTAAGAATGACAGAAAATGCAAAATGGATGTCAAATTTATTACACGGACAGAGAGAACGTCTTTCCATGTTTTCTCCCCACCCATCTCCCAAATTAATCAGACATGCTACCAGGAATGTTAACACTAATGATTTCAAGCAACAGAAAAAGGACTTTGTACCATGTAGGCAGGTAGACAGGAGCTATACCATATGCACAATTTTAAGATGAAGAATTATTTTTTTAAACTTTATTTTTCTAACATTTATTTGAAGTGCGTTCTTTAGAAAACTGCATCTTCTTTACATTTCCTGGCTCTTTGACTCACCAAAATGAGCTGTGTTAGTCACATCAAATGATGTGTTTCATAGAAGAAGATGGAAAAGCAGCACACTGAGTCATCGTCACAGGGAGGGTGGCTGCCAAGCCACTATCAGACAACATAGGGAAAAGCAAACATATTAAATGACTGGGGTCACAGAAACACAGCCCAGTGACAGGAAATCATTTACAATCAGGTGAACGTGAGCATCCTCATCTTTTTAGTCTGTTTTTTAACAAGTGAGACGTGCTATCATGATCTTTACCTGCCTGCCAGCTAGTAGCTTTGTAAGCCATTGGCCACTCATTCAAATTTGTTAAAGTGGCAGAGGTGTCAGAAATAGGAAGTTCTTAACACATTTACTAAACATTGTCTCTTTTAGAAAACAGGGACATGTCTTTTGCACCCTTCTGAAAAGAAGGGGCTCAGCCGACACCTGCTCCGTGTGCCCTACTGAGCTGGCCATCCTCACACCTGCACTGGCCAGCCTGGCAGTGCCTGTGCGGCTCTCAGCTCGGCACAACACACCCTGCTCCTTGCTCCGCAGTCACAGAAGGATCTGGGGGTGTTATACAGCTGGGTTATCCTTGCGGATTTGGGAGAGGAAGTGGAAGAATGAGGTGGCAGCAGAGACCTTATGTGGTGTGACACAAAACCTGATGGTGATACACACTGACAGAAAGAGGTGTGGAAATACGGAATTGCAATATAAAGCCACTGCAAACCAGGATTCGCTTCATGGAATAGCTTGTTTATAAAACAAGACTAGGTATTTTTTGAGAGTTTTTTTCCTAGGGAAAATTCCTCAGTTCTGTCTAGGTTCAGCAAATTACTGTAGTTTAACTTATAACCTAATTCTGAGAGCTCAGGTTATGATCCTTGCTAGAGACAGTTCAATTTCTGCTTCAGCTCGCTTAGGAATGAAGGTTGCTGCAACTGTACTGCCTGTCTGCTGTGCCCAAAGTCAGTTGAAAACAAGGCCCAGGTTTGACAAACTTGATTGAGTAGTGGAAGTCCCTATTTAAATTCCTGTAAGTTTAATGAAAATGAGTAAGTGGCTAGAAAAAATAGTTTATGCTAATTATCCCTCAGCAAGCCAATTAGTAGACGTGTACTGGCTAGCCAAACAGGCTGCTTGCGATTCCAGACTAACAATAGCAAGAATTATCTTTTTCTTGCTGGGGTGTTACACAGGATTGGGAGAGAAGAGGGTTGATAGATGTTCTGGGAAGTGGAATGTTCTAAGAGGGGAAATGAAGGATATGGGATAAACATTTGTTAGACATTGGGGTTTCATTTGCCTTACCTCTGATTAAATAACCTGATTGTTTTTTCAAAGCTTTGACAATATCTTTCGTGAACACTTTAAAATTTATAAATGGGAAGAATGACGACAAAAATTATCATAGCACACAATTGTTTCCTTTATTTATTTTTTTCCCTGTTGATTCACCTTGAACATTTGTTAACTGTCCATAATCTCTGGATTATTTTTTGGGCTGGTGATTTTCACGGAAGATTACCCTGGTTTTTATTAGGAAAGCAACTAATATACTTCACCTGCTTCTCCTTAATTATTTTTATTTTTTAGCAAACTCATGAACAACAAGCTAAAATCTGGCAATTCCATTATTTTAGCATGTTGAGGTGGATTTGATTTTCTTCTTACTACTGTAAATTTGCACGTCTCTTCAATAGGGCTGAGGAGAAACAAAGGCACAGGAGCACATAAACATCATAACAATCTGGACACGAAAGTTACAGAAATATGAGTTGTCATGCTGAAGAGCTACTATTGGCATATGAGTCAGCTACCAAACCCAACTGATATTTCTCATTTTTTCCCCCAATAACTAATTCTTATCTCTAATTTTTTTGGTAGGGATTTTTTTATGCTCTGCTTTGCTTTTTGTACTGTTGCTGAGACAGACTGGAATTATCATCTCTAGAGTGTGCCATGTCAACTTACATTGGCATACTGTGCTTTTTTGCATAATGCTGTCTATTATTATAATCTGTCATAATATAGCATCTAAGTCATTACACAGCTCATATGTCTAAATTTTATCTATGACAAAGATTTGCCAGATTTTTTCCTTAATATAGGAATTTGGGGGGATACTTTTCCTGGGGTGTTGCTACTGGCTTCTATATTCATAGGGAAATACTCACATTTATATTTTTGAGGTTAGTGCTTATAAATATGAGCACATTTATCTTTCATTCTAATAGTACAGAGGGTAGGAGGGATAGGTGCTATATTCCAAAGGTTTGTAGGAGATGGGGAAGGTTTTGTTGCATCTGCTGATCCAGTTTGCAGTCACTGCTCTTTAACTGGTTTCTATTCAAGGATGTACGGAACAGGAACCAGTAGCAGCTTCTACCTCCCTACACAGGGGTCCAATATTTAGAGCTACTAGGACAGAAGGTCTGTGACTGCTCTACTTTCTTTGCAGGCTGACTTATCGTACCTGAAGTGTGAAGCCTACCCTGGAAGCCTTGATGAGAAAGGATAGCTATTCCCTCCTCTGACGAGTGTAAGAAGAGGTATTGAGTACAAAAGCCTTAAAAATTCTATAGAAGCATGAGAGGAGGGGGAAGAGTAATGAGCACTGATCCACATAGTCCCTGAAGGAAGGACGTCCCTACTTTGCTTTCATTTGTGAGCTCAAAGAAGGATTGCAAGGACTGTGGCTATCTGAGTGTGAAGCTGGTGCGAAGACAGCACTGGCATCCATGACATGCTTCACTTTGAGCATATTTCGAAGGTGTTTTTCCACTAATGTAACTGGGGGCTGTCAGGGACACTGAAGCTGGGGAGGAGGAAACACTAATGTCCTTTATCTTATACTAGTATTTGTCTATCATAATTCACTTATTTTCAAAAATCATTGTGACTGTAAAAGGCACAGAACAAAAAATACAAAACTCCTGTGACTCTCAGTTACTCTTTCGTTGTTTTGTTGGGGTTTTTTTTGTTTGTTTGTTTTTAATTTAGAAAGAATTTTTTTTTGATTTAGCAAAGAAGAAGAGACTATTAATTCATACTTTTTGAATGTTTGGGGTCAACAATACTGTGATTGGGTTCTGTTCTTGCCTTTTCTACAGATATTGCTATGTGTTGGTGGGATTAGCAAGGCAGTGTTTGGAACAGTGGTGTTCTCTGGAACATTTTCAGTTGGTACAGCTCGTTGCTTTGTCTCATGGACCTAATTTCATTTGAGCTTGTCATTGTGTTTGGTTTAGGAAAGTCAGCTTGTGACTCTAGGAAGGATCTGCTTTTCAGTAATTTTCAAGAAAGCAGGCTTAATCGGGTTTGATATCACCCCATTCTGACACACACATATGTGCATACACATCTGCATCACTGATTTCAAAATGCTTCCCAAACAACTCATTGTGTCTGCAGACCCTACTCATGGTGTCCCCTCTGGATTTTGGTATCAAATTTGTATAAAAAGAAGGTACAATGACACCAAGTGTTTCCCTGACAACTCTTGTTTTGTGCATTTGCTACAGTAATGCCATTTGGTAACTGCTTTGGAGGTTAACTCCTCCTCCTCACAAATTTCCGACTGTAATATACTACTGAGCAAGTCCACACAAAACTGTCTGCGATCATCCACCTTAAATATATTTATTTTATTTCTAGCAGGACAGGTCTGCAGCCCTTCGTTCATACAGTGCATCCTGGCACACTTCTTGCCCTTAGAAAAGATAAAGTCAATACCTGTGAATATGTGCGGTACAATAGACCTCCTTAGACTTGCTCCTGCCCGTATCGAAAACCGAACGCTGAGTATTTCTCTGGGAACCTGAAATGCAGAGAGTTAGCACAGTGAACAGAGACTGTCTTCGTGCCCCTGAAAGAAAAAAAGGAGCTGACTGAGGCAGAGCCACTGTTAGACTGCGAATCAGCTCTACGTGGCTCAGAAGTGAAAGAGAGAAATGAAACAAAGCCTCCTCCAGCGTATCTCATCCTCACTCTCTTCTCCCTTTTCAGTACCAAACTGTATTGTCTTAATCTGGGAATGTGATTTATCTGTGAAATATCTAGTGGGTGGCAGAGGTGGGGAGCAAAGCTGCACAACGCTCCCCAGAGCTGCTGACCGAGGTAAATAGTGTGTCATAACACATTTATCAAATAATAATGGAAACCATATAAAACATATAGGAGAGGGAGGGGGAAAACCCATTCTCCTCTGGGAAGTTACTGAATATTTCAGCCAGTTTATAAAAGTATGTGTACATGTGTTTAGAAGGGGAGAGGTTTTCCTAGCTTCACCTCTGCAAATAAATCATTGGCCTGGGATGTCTGAGCAGACAAGTGAAATGGATGAGCACATTATGGATCAAGGAGGTGGTATTCCTGCCTTGGTTAGTTTGAGAGAGACCACCCAAGCACTGTGGGACCAAGACGAGACTGTAAGTTATGCCTGTAGAGTTCTGAAAGACTCAGGCTGCAGCCTCTGACATAGTAGGAAGGTGTGAAATAAAATAAAATTGATGGTATTTCTCAAACAGCAGGCATGACTAGTCATCTATCTGAACTGGTTTTGTTGCTAATATTATTTTTTTTTTTTGCCTTTGCCTGGATTGCCAGAGTAGATAAAATGCAAAAAAAGAAAAGAAAAAAATGGCAAAGGTGGAATAGTTATGCCTATTTTTGGAAATAAATTGATGTTTAGGTGCAACTAAGGAAAAAGAAAAATATATTAATGATGTATTATGTACATTTTTCACTGCTTGCCACTAGTGACTTTTAGAATACAGAAGCCAAAGTCCGATACTCTCATTGACGCTGAGAAGAATCTTGCATTATAACTGGTCTATTGAAGTCAGTGTGAATTACTTATGGAAAAAGATTTCCATTCCACATGAATAAACCTTGCAGAACACGGACGAGTGTTACCAAAAAATACCAAGTTAAAAGGAGCCTTACAGAGACAGTATCCTTGTAAATATATGTATAGTTACAACTTTAGAATTCTTGCAAGGGAGAAGGAGATCTGAGTTTTGGGATTATCATCTGTCACAGGAAAACCTCTTACAGCGCAGCTGATCACCTTTTTATATTTACACATGGCAATAGTGATTGAAGGTTAATCAGTCTACATATAGTGATGAATTAGATGAATTCTGGGCTGTAAGGAAAGCCAGTAGGAATTAAAAGGCAAAACATGAAAGGTGTCTTTATAGAAAAATATCCTCTTTTTTTAAGAAAAAAAAAAGTTTTGAGATTTTTCTATGATATTCCAATATTTTAGAATTTAAAAAAATTTTAATTGAAGGAATGTTGGAACTTTGTACTTACCAAAATTTGCTTTCTCTTACAGTAGACAATCTTAAGTTGTTTTAAAATTATTTTAAAACTGTTCCTGAAAAAATGTATGTTTTTGTAAGAAAATGCTCTTTTCCATCCATGGAATTATTTTCCTCCTTGCTTGATCACCTCTAATTCCAATCCAACAACATTTGAACTCACATGTGGACACCCCCACTGTGCTAGGTCAGCTGTTGATTTGGGCTGGGGATTGGGCCAGAAGTTGCAAGGGGAAGCCTTGGGGCTGCTCACCTTTAACACTACTCAGCAGATCCCGTGACTGCAGAGGGGTGATGCTGGTGGTTTGTACACACTCTGCCTCCCGTAACCAATGTCCCAGTGGGGTGTCAGCTATGTTCCTGGCAATGGGATCTTTGGGGTGACATAGGAGGCTGAGATGCTGGGCACATGCCATCACTAAAGTTCCTGTATCAAATTTCTCAGGATTGGAGATGTTAACTCCCCACGTTCAGGCCAGATTTCAGCTTCAGCACTCATATTGTACCTACCTAAATCTCCCCTGAAGTTTTGATTTGACATGGTATTGTTCATTTGGTGCCTTCTTAAACAGTACAGTGCGACACGCTGCCCGCACTGTTGAACATCTGCTTTGCTTCAAAAGTTGCTCCGTTTTGCCTGCAAGAGAAGAGATTATTTTATTTATTTTTTTTTTAGTTTTAAGGGGAACTAACTCAACTGGAGCTCCAACTCTCCCTGGGCAGGGGCTGAACAATTGGTGTTTGTGCTGGAGAACAAGGCTGCAAGAGACTGGAAAGAATCCTTCTCTTCTGCATGAGATTTGCAGCCCATGGATCTGCCCCTGCTGTGTTCCCAGCCTGCTTAAAGCAACTTGCTATGTTCCCAGCATGTCTCTGCAGAAAGAGTTGCACATCAGGCTGGGGGTTATCTGGATGCTGCTCCACGGCAATAGCAGTTCATGTAGACTACCCACAGCCTGGCCACTGGTGGAAAGGCTCTTTCTTGTCTCAAGTCCATTCTTGGAAGTAAATGTTGTGTTATATAGGACTCTAGGTGCTCAGCTACTGTAGTGGTTATTGCTCTAGCTATTAATAAAGAGCTTAATAACTGCCAGATGTTGTTTAAGCACAAGGAAAATTTCTTATGTATAAGAAAATTTGTACAGGGTTTTATTACTACTGATACTAAATGAATGCTACCGTAAGATTTCTGCTGCTGATATCTGTACACTAGGGCTAATTATGCCCATTCCTTTAGGAGTTTAGTGGTGTAGCAGCATGGAGAGAGGATGGGAAAGAGAGCTGCCCTGACCGGCAGCCTGCAAAGCAGCTGGGTAGAGAGGGTATAGAGAGGAATGCAGAGCTGAGGAGGATCTGCGATTCTGTGAATCCTCTTAGCCTCTCTGTTCCCTCATGGAGAGGTTTCTCCAGCAAGGGGTCCTTCATAGAGGAGCCTTCTTGCCATATCTGCTGGTGCATTTTCTTTGCAGTTCCTCAGCCCTCTGTGTTGTAAGGCAATCTCAATGCATGAAACACATGACTGATAATTCTGCAGTTAAATTAATATGTAAGAAATGTAGTATTAAAAAAAGCCAGAAAAGACTGATTTGTTGTTGAAAGCGTTGTCTAATGCATATCGCTGAAAAGATTCTTGCACGCAGAGAAGAAGACAGGTTTCCCTGACATAAAGAATAGGCCTTGATCCCGTAATTATTTTGGCAGGTGCTTAATTCCCAAAGTGTGAGTTATCCTATGAAATTCAATGCACATAGTGAAACAAAGGAGTGGGAAGGGAGGAGGAAGGGATTACATATGTTGAGAGAAAGGCAAGAGGGGCTCTCTGAACAAATGGGACTGAAAGAGGGATTGAAGGAGGAGAGGAAGGGGGATTGGTAGATGAGAATAGGAAAGCAATTCAGATTTGAAGTTGAATCAGCATTTGCTGACATGAACGTGACACTAATGGAAAGGATTTGGGAGAAGAATAGTTATAAGCTAACAGATTTGTTCTCTTCAAAACATTCTGTATGCAGGTAATAACATGTAGACTTTGTTTATAATAACTTAACGTGACATCTTTTGGTTTCAAAGAGAATTCACGGTCAGAAACAAGGAATGCCACACTCACCTGTTTTTATTCTTCCTCTTTTCTCCCTTCCTGAAATTTATTTCTGAAAGTCATTAAAATTCAGATACCATCATTTGTAACAAATGATGTGAAGTGTAAGGTACAGTACTTGGAGTATATGTTTGTTAAAATGAAGGAAGAGACTCTTCCAACACTTTGGGATTTTATGAATGATTTACATCTGGTGCTAAAGTTCATAAATGAAACGTGGGAGAACCAGATGCTTCATTTCTTGACTGCATCGTGTCTGCACATACTGATGGTGAATTGAAAACAGGAATGTCTCATAAATCAAGAAAATCTATTTTTGTACTCTTGATTTCTATTCCGAACATCCATATAACACCCAAACAAATGTGGTAAAATTGGTTCCTTGAGAAACCCTTTATGTTTAGTAACAGTGTGGACATGTTAATAAAAAAATAAAAAGGGGGAAAAAAAGGAACCAGTCTTCAGAATATAAAATGCTCAGAATGAGCAACTGTTCTTGGAGATCAACATCGAAGGGGCTTTGTTTAGCAAGAGAAAGACTGAATGGAGCTCCTAGGCAAATTCTGGTAGTTGTACAAAGAACTGAGGTGTGTAATAAGGCGACATTTCACAACTTTTGGCAGTGGGGGAAAAGAAATTAAAAGCCAAATTCTTCCTTTCGTTACTGACATCACATCTGAAGGCAAAATCTAGCCCACTTTTGAATAGGGAGACTGAGGCTCACGAGCACACATTTGCAGAGAGCTGAGTGAAATTCAGATTTTGTTTCATTTTTCATCAATGCTTTAGAATGATGCCTACTTTCCTTTCTTGCTGACATCTTCTATTGGCCAAAGAATTGTAAGTGATGCTTATCATTATGTTCAGGTGTCACTAAAACTTCTGTAACCAGGTTTTTAAAATATCATTTATTGAATTATAATAAAAGAATAAGCACAAGTCTATCTGTCTACAGGTGTTGGGTTTTTTTCAATAGAACTAATAGATTCAAGTTATCCTCGCTCACACTTCCCACTTCCTTGACTTTATAGTGTGTGTTTATCCCCACATTTTAAATTATTATATTACAATTCCAAAACTACCTGTGAGAAGTGGCAGGGTAGTAATAATAAGTTTGGATGAACAAGTTGTACACAAAAGAGTTACCAAGTACCAGCTGATGTGTGGTAGCTGCCCATGTGTGTCCTCTTAGCCTCCAACGAATGCATGGTAATTGGAGTGGGCTTAGCCCACTGGGTGGGGGTGTGAGGCTGAATTGACTCACCTTGCATTTGCTGTGGGGGAATAGAGTGCATCCAGGCACTTCTTGCGGCTCAACAGAAACTTGCTACCTTGTGGTATCTTGTTTGTGTATCTAAGCCCTGGATGTGCATGCTCTGCTAGTTCTGTTAACAATTGAAAACAAATGTTTATTTAAATTTATTTACACATCCTACACACAGATTGAGTGTAGGTGTGCTGGCAGAAGGGAGACTTTAGGAAGGATTTCATAAAGGTGAAGGAAATGTCTTAGCAGCCAGGTTTCCAGGAGGCACCCCAAATGCAATGTGAGATGAGACTGCGGAGGCATTTGTGATGGTATCAAGGTAGGCGCTTCTGGCAGGGCAGGTGGAGGTTGTGAAGTAGGGGAGCTGACCTCGCTTTCAAAGGTAGGAAGGCAGGTTGTATATACACACCATTAGCTTATGTATCTGTTATGCCAATGTTTCTCTCATGGAAGCCAGTGGAAGTGTTGCCTTTTATTTCAGTGAGAACAAGATCAAGGGCGGGGGGGAATATTCCCCCATTTCATGTTCTAGGGGGGAATATTCCCCCCTTACGTGTGGAGCATTGTACCACCTTTCAGACTGAGATGGAGTTACTAAAAAACAGAAGTGCTCTGCTCTCTTCTTAGTTACCGTACTGCTCAAAATATGTCCCTAACTAATACAATTTGCTATATGTCATAAAACACAAAGGAAAGCACTTTTCACACCAAATATCAGAAAAGCACTCTCTTTTTTTCAGCTGCAGAAGTAACAGAAATGATGTGTTCATTTTAAATTCCATTCATGTAGGCCCTAATAAAAGCTATTATAAAATACAATTGTGTGGAGACAAAAAGAGAGATAATATCACTATAGCTCAATATAAAATTTAAGTAATTAAGACATGAAAACTATTACACAATTTACTATGAATGCAATGTGAATAATAAAATGTTTAACCATTTCACTTCTGCTTTGTTTTTTTTTTGTTTTTTTTTGAATGGTGCCTTTTGAAAATGTTTGAGCTTGAAATATTTCAAAGATCTAAATTCCATATTACTTCAGAAGCTGAGTAGGACTGAAAAGTAAGCTAGCTGGGTTTTCAAACTAAGTCTTGTATATATTTTTAGATGTTGATGTAAATATGGCACTCTGCCACATAATGGATTCTACATGAAAAATGTCAGTTTCAGGTGATTTTGATGGTGGTTGTAAATAAAACAGGACATACAGAGTGAACTGTGGAAGTATTTTAGCAGTGCAAGCTAAGCAGCTGCATAATAGTTATGAAATTGTGTAGACAGACTGATGGATCCTAAGATTAAAACAAAAGCATCCATACACGTACTGGAAAGAAAAGTATTTTTAAACAGGAGTTGCTCAAGCTCTGCATTTTTCTTTCACATGATTCAGTACTGTGTCCTCTTCTCTGGTGGGCTTCAGCAATGCTGTTGGTAAATGGTTGAGAGAAAAGCTTAGTCTAGTCTTTCTTTAGTCGAATGAATATCATAATTCAGTATCTTTTAATGCACACATTATTTTCTTGTGCATGGACATATGTATGACAGTCACAGGCGTGTACCGGCACTGCTTAGTAACGCTTAGCAACATCTGCTCTGTGATCCAGCCTATCTTTTCACTTCATTCCAATGTGAGTGTGTACATTTGTTTTCTAGCTTAAATTTGTGGCAAACAATTTGCTTGAGACTGTGTCCAGGCTCTCCATGGAGCAGCGTTCTCCTGAGCTGCAGGAGCTGATAGCTCACGTTGGTGGTTCAGTAGGTGGCACTCTTCCCCTTAGATCAGTCTGAGCCATTGTCCCAGGTGTTACACCGAACATGTCGTTCTGCAGGAAGCCAGATGACCGACCCGCAGCTTGCACTGCTGGGGTGTCGGGGACCAGCGTTTGCCAGTGCCCGGGTTGGAGTACACCATCCGCGGGATGCAGTCTCTGTGTTTTGGGGAGCATTCTTGGCTTGTCTGCCACAGCGGCATCTTCCATACCAGTCCGGTGCAGAGGACAGGAGCAGGGTCTATGGTGTGGACCATCTTTCACATCTGGGCCACATTTACACTCAGGATCCAGTTCTGCCCAAAAAACCTACATAGGGATTGGAAACAAAGCTTAGAGGTCAGTAAGACACAACTCTGATGCCCAGCATGTTGTTTAGGCTGACGCTTTCATAGAAAGCTTACTGCTCTTGCTTTGTAAATTTGAGGAAGAGCTTGTTTGCTAGGCCTTCAGAACTGATGATCTGTGGTTCCATTTATAGTAATTCTGTAGTTTTCAGGCCTTCATCAGTCAAGCCCCAGATGCCTCAAACTGGGCGCCTCTGTCTATAAAGTCTTAGTCTTCACTGTGCTTTTCATTTCGTCGCTGTAAAATAGAACTGCTAAGACTTACATATTGTGGCTTACAGGCATGTGGTAAGGCACGAAAATGTTTGTGATCTGCTTGGCAAAAAAAAAAAGAACTGAGCATTGTGCTTATATTTGTTGTTATGATGAAGAATAACTTTATCAAGTCCATCTCCTAGGCTTCTCTGTCTTTTCCTAGTGTCATGGCTTATTTAAAACTCAGCTGAATCCTCCCTGAAGCACCAATTACAAATAGTAAGAAGCAAATACATGTATAAGTATATTTGTGTGTGTATATATATTATATAATGGTCATTAAAAACCAGAAAGTTATAAGTAGTCCAAACTGGAGAGTCAAAGTCATCACAATCTGTAATGAAGCAATGATAAATGGCAGGCTCCAATTTTGGCCTATGAGATTTATATTTTCTGTGTATTTAGTTTTGTACATCACCATTTCTTCTTAAAATTGCTAAATACTTTTCTCTAATAACATTTCATAAATCACTCAGCTATTTACATGCTTTCAGATCAACCATTAAAACAACTAAGAAGTAGATGTTAAGCAGGTCAAAGCTTAGCACAGACTTTATAGAGAAGAAGAGTTGCAAGTTTATGGTTCCTTACTCTCCCCAGTAACTCAACACATACATAGTTTAGTATTTGAGATATAAATTATTCATGAATAGTTTTTAGCAATCAGTGAATTAGCCACTTGCAATTAAAAAAAATTGACCTCCTCTTCTTGCATTTAATCTGACTAAAGTCAGTGTCATTGCTGTATGATTGGGTCTCATCTATTTTTATCTGCTGTAGGAGCTGTTTTGATCCAAAATTGACAAAACCACCCTAGAAACCTGAAAAAAAGAAAAGGTAAGTCATATATGTGTGTGTGTGTGTGTATGTATATATATGTATATGTGACAAGACCAGGACTTGGCCCATTGTGTGAACTACATTACTTCTACACTGCCTACTATACTTAAGAGAAAAACCTGACCCTTCACTCATGGCAAACTTTTTAGAGAACTCCACAAAGAAGGAGAATGCAAACTGTCCAAAAGAAGAGCATCCCTTTTGCAAAGACACCAGGAATCTCTGGAAACCAGAACATACTGATCAAATATTCTGACACCTCTTTTTAGAAAAGCAATGTCATTTTGCACTGTATGACTCTTTTGCCCCTTTACCAAATAGGACCTGAAAGAAAAGGTTTACTTTTAGCATTTGACTTGAAAAGAAACTAAAAACACTTTTGAAGATGTTTATAAGACATTAGTAATGGATCCTACCAAATATCACATTCTCCATTTTGCCAAGACTGCTTTGCTTCGCTGCCTCATGTTTTTTTTTATCAGGCCCAAACTGCTGACAGAATGTCACTCTAATAGGAAAAGACATGATTTGGAACAGTTATTAATATAAGAAAAATACCATGTTAGAAAAGGGTTAGCCTTCTAAGTGGCCAAGTTCAACAAGACAAAATTAGGATTGCATTATCTCCCTCCCTGGAGCATGCATGTGTGGATTTATGAAGCTTAGAAGGTGGATAGTTTAGCCTTATGCGTACCTTTTTTCACTTGGACATTCAAAGAGTTAACCTTTTTTTTTAAAAAAAAGCAGCTGTAACATCTTATCTACCATAGCTTTGATTTCTTCCTATCTTCATAGTTACTACACAGTATATACTTCTTTATTCATATATATTGCATTGTGGAAAAGATGTTAGTTGCAAAGGCTATATCTTACCTTCTGTTTTGGGTGTGGGAGGTCACCCCAGACAGTAGCAGATAGAGAAGTGGAGTGTGCACTGAGCGAGACATCAAAGGCATTGTTTAGGGAGCTAGAAGAACAGAAGGAGAATTTGGAGTAATAACTGACAAAGACAAGATTTCATAGAGAAAGGATGGCTGGTCATGTGAAAAGCTGCTGAGATGTCCCAGGGAGATGCAAGAGGATTCAGACCCTGAAACTTGACTAAGAGAAGAATAGAACAACCTTTAAGAGAGGTTTCAGTGGAGTACAGATGGAAAATCTCATTGAATAGGTTCAAGAAATAGGCTACAAGAAATTAATTCAGCAGGAAATTGTAGATGGCGTGGACAGATAGAAATTCAATGAGCTTAACGAGAGGGAAAAGCAGGCTGGATCCTAACAGCAGAAGTATATAGGTCGAAGCATGGACATACTAAAAGTAAAAGAGATTTCTAGCCATATAAGTAATCATAATTACCATAAAACAGTGCAAGACGTTCTAGTAAGAGTTGAATATGCTCCTGTCAAGAATCCTCATCCTGGAACTCACTTATGCTCTGGCCTCTCCCTTAAAATTTCTCTTCTGGAAGTTCTGTAACAAAATTTATCTTCATTTTCTATTAAGTTTATTAAATGAGATAATTTTAAAAGTTTGATCTTATTGTTGGATAAAATAAAATTTTATTTTCCATGTTTAGTAATGAGTTCCTAAAATGCAGGGAAAATATTTTGTAATTTTTTATTATTTTTTTTGCCAAGCCTGTAAAGGCAAAACTTTTTCCCCATTCATCATTTTAAAATGGTAAGTAATATGGAATTTAATGTATCTAGAAGATAAAATGAAAATCAAATAAACAACAGTACAAAACATTCATCTTGTTATTCTCAAGCATACACATCTTTTTTATTAAAAAGAGACCATTTCAATTAATATTCTTGTAACCATGCTTTGTCTACCCCTTGCCCTGTTGTGATAGAGTGGGAATATATATGGCGGTTATCACCGAATGATTTTGAGAACCTACTGGGGCAGAAAAATGCACTTTTGGCCGACAGCACTCTAGCTAGCTCCACCTGGACAGCTTGCTCACCTTCAAGCCTGACAAAGTGCCATATTATATTTTCTGTGTCCAGCTAGCTTCAAGCTTGAATCCGGGAGATTATGCCTTCTGTTTATAAGATAGTAGGCCAGCACTGAAGATAAGAATTCACATTATGCATTCCACAATGCGCTGTGTCAGTGCTAAGAGTCCTGAGCCGGTACATCCTCTAATTATCTTGGGTTCGTGCAAAAGTCAGTCACAGAAGTGAAACTTGTGCAGACAAGCCCCTCCTCACTTACTTTGCTCAATCTTATAAATGACAATAACTATCAGCTTTGTTTCCAGAGGTTTTCCAGACCTCTGCTGTTTCTTTTTGGTCTGCCTGTCTTTGTCTATTATTTTTCTCTAAGTCAACGTATTCAAAGCAGAGCCGAAGAATGCAAAGATTATTCGCTTCCAAAATCTTCTTTCTCTCCATGAACAGACCCATATAGCATCTGCTGATGAATGACAGCTTATTGTTCATTCTCATTACAGTAACGTGTAAATCTACTGACTGTGACTAAGGAAACTGGGAGCTTGTTTGCCCTATAAACTTTCTCAAGTGCCTGCTGGAGGCACAGTGTTTCCCCAATTGCTTGTGCTTCACTAGCAATCTCTGAAAATGCAAACCAAACAAATAATCCTAATGCATGTAGCACATAACAGGCAGGAAGGATATCTTTTCATGTAAAATGAGTTAGAAGTTCTCAGGCTGAATTGTCTGAAGTGGTTAGGAGTTAGCTGATGGTGTATAATAGCTGCTCAGTCTTTTTCCTGCTTCTTGGTACAGACAGCATTGATTGGCTGGGCTGATTATAGCCCTGCACGTCAAAAAGGTGCAAGTTGTCCTTAACACTGGAAAACCGGCTCTTGCATGAACAGGTTTAATGCATGATAAGCTATATGGTTTAGACATAAATTTTGTGTGCTTGAAATTGAAGTGAACTTTGCTTGTATGACATATCCATGCAGATATGGCCAATAGCTGTTAGAGTCTGTTGCAGCTCATATTTATTGCTTGTAGTTGAAGTAAAAATCAGTGCCATGTGATTCTATTCAATTCAGGGAAAAAAACCTAATTGTCCTTCTGCCAAAGTTTAAGTGCTACATTTTTTCATTAGAATTTAACAAATGTTCATCTTAAAATAGACTGACAATGGGTCAAACTGTTCCACTTTATCTGTTATGAACTTAAAATTTATCAAAGCTGGTACTCGCTCTTCCCAGAGGAATTTGTATTTTCACTTCTGGATTTAACTATCAAATTCTTCATAGAAACTACTGTTTAACAGCCACAGCATCCTGAAATATTTGAAAAAGATCTCTGCAACAGTCTTCCACTTTCGCCTGCCACACACGTGTTACGTAGATACTTTGGGGCACTGTTATTGTTTATAAATCTTTAATGCAGAAGCGTAGCCTTTTTAGGGAATATTCTTGAAGACGACAGCTGCTACCTTGTCCGAGATTTGATATCCCTATTTATCTTGGCCAGCAATGACCATTCAATGAATGTGTCTGAATCAAAGTCAGTTTGGAGTGTAAGCTAAATCTTCCTTCTCCCTTTAGATTTGTATTCCATTTCATTACTTGCAGGCCCTCGTCTTGAATAAGGACTCTTCTTGCTGTCGTAATGTAACTAATGGTAATACTTGAGGTGGTAGGTGCGATCCAGTATGAGAAGGGGTATCTTAATCTTGCCCTCTCGTGGTAAAGTATATTAAATCCAGGATTTAAAAAGCAGACTAAGCATTGATGGGATTAAACATATTACATATCTTTAAGGAAGGCACATTTATTCTTCAGTGTTTAGTGCTAAGTCCTGTGTTGAACTAAATCCAAAAATGAGATGTAGATTCTGGCATATCTAAAAATGTTGATCTGGATCTCTTGGTCCTTGCTTTGATGTGGCAATATTCCTTTAGTGCCTGAACAACATCTTGGGTAGAGGTGAAACTGTAACACACAGCCTTTTAATTTCATTGTGTTATTTATAACAATTATCTTAGTCAAATTAGAAGTAAATGGCTACTAATCTTCGTGTGTATGTGTATGTGCGCCCAACAATTCCTAAATGCCACTAGGAAATTAGAGTAATTTTGATATTAAAATGATTACTACCACTTTTGTAATAAACTGATGCGACTTTAGAAGTCTGTCCCTGATATCTTTCATGATTTAGACATCACACAAGCTATAATTGTGCTATTAAAGGAAAGAGAGCTAATCTTTTTGCATTTGAAGTAAGCCCTCATCATCAGACCCGACAAAGCCAGACAGATCAAAAAAGAGTAAAAAAGAGCATTTAAGGAAATTAGTACAAGTGTCAGTTAAAAGGTAAAAATTAATGCACTTATTATTGAAATACAGTTGAAACCTACGTTCTTTTCATTTCTTTGATATTGCTAAAGCATAAAACATTCAATTAACTTTCCATTGTGTTTGGGGGGTAGTGGGGAAAGGCAAAGCATTGTCACTGAAGTGTTAGGTGTGTAGGTGGTATGTGCAAGGCAAAAATGATTAGATATGAGCAGAGGGTACAGCAAAGGCTTTTACATTGCAGTCGACAAAGCCAGTCAACTCCTTCAGTGTGTTCCAGGACAATGTTCTTGCATGTGCACCGCTTTTCCTAATGACACAGTACTGAACCTCTGAGAAGGTAGCATGAATTCCTTTCATCCTTACCAAGGAGTGTTTCTTTTCCTGATTATCATTATCTACATCGTTGAAATCTGCATGGTTGTGCACCTCTTTCCTAATAAAAAGTGAATACAGATAAATTGATAATATTTTGGATCATTGAATAATAGTACTTTGCAACATAAGTGAAATAGATACGTTTAATTCGTACTTACCCTCAGCCATAACTATGAATTCCCATGGCTGTATTCTTTTATTCTTTGAAAGCTGTTACTAAGAGTGCTGATTTGTAAAAACTGATCTAGGATATTTCAAAATATATCCTTGATTTACAACTGCTATATGTTGGCAACACCAAAGCTGAAAATTTGTAGTAATGCAGTAGTTTTTTCTATCCTTTGTGCTGTTTAAAGGGAAAGCAGCTTCTCTTTTTTTTCTCCTTTCTTTTTTTTTCTTTCTTTTTTTTTCCCCTTCCTTTTTTTTCTTTCTTTCTTTTTTTTTTTTTTGTTCTTTCTTTTGTTTAATGAGAACACTGTAATGATGTAAAATATATAGAGGGAAAATTTAAAAAATCATACAAAACTGGAATCCCTCTGAACCCATTCAGCTGGCTTGTTAACAAAACCTTTCTAATGTATTGATGAAGATGTTTTCTCTCTAACTCCACCATCCCTACATTTTATTTGAATTTCAGTAATATTAAGACGATGCTGTAATGTTCAACATGCTTTAATTAAAAGAAGTGTTTGCTAATTGGCATAAAATATCAGTGTGATTATTTTTCCATATATTTATGATTTTGCAATAAGAGAACAGCTGCTAAATATTTTCTTACATGCTGATTCCACTTAATCAACATTCTTCTTAATGGAGGCAACAAAAGTTAGAAATTGTGTTTTACAAATATGCTCCATGAAAACATCAGCATGATGACAAAGTCGTGCCCTTTGGGGTAAAAATGAGCAGGTTTACCGCAAAACACTTCTATATAGATAGGAGATAAATCTTAGTTTAAAATTCCTTTGCTATATTGAGCACTTTCCAGGCCAAATGTGTACTAGCACTTAAAGAAAATATTACCAGTTTTAACACCCAAACTCACTCGATGTTTTGATTATTATTCCTATTAATATGCACATGATAGAAGTTAATGCCATACTGACAGATTTAATGCTTTGTAAATGTGCTGAATTAAACTAGAAAGGTAAAAGCAGCCATTACCCTAAGACCTAAAAGAGAGACACTAATCAGCTGGCTTTTTTCCTCCTATCCTTTTTACAGATGGCTGGGAATACAGGTTTCATTTAAAATGCAAGAGTGGAAAAAGCTTAGCCACAGGAAAAAGAAAAGGTCTTGACCCTTAAATATTGATTCCATTCTATTGATTACAAGAGATGGAGGTGGATAGACTTTTAAAAAATGTAATCCTAAAAAAGGTACAAAGCAGATTTACGTAAAAATCAGCCTGAGCTTTGTTATTTACAGGACTAAAAAGTTACAGAATAAAAGGCAAAGTGGAGGGAGATCTGGGCACACATGGACTCCAGAGCTAATGTTCAGACCTCATAGACTCAGAAGCCAAAAGCCCTCGCTTCTGCTGGCAGGAGTGCGCTGTCAGTAGACTATGCTGTCTGTGGAAGCTGGGATATCTGGCAAGGTACGGATCTACATTTCCTGCTAGATTCCCTACTATGGGAAAAGAGGCATGTTGCCAAAGCCTCCTTTCTCTTCAGCCATGCCGAACAGTATAGCAAGAAGAAAGAGCCGCCTCCCCCCAAGTCACTGACAGGTCAGGAGAAAAGGTGAGAAACATGGTTATAGCCTTGCATCTTGAATCGAACTTTGGGAGTGAACCGGAAAACTGGAAGCTTTAGAGACAAACAGAAAGAAAGGCTATTTAGCAAGATATTGTCCAAGAGAGGCTTTATTAAAGGCCCTCAAAATCTGAGGGCAAGCAAGCCAATTGTAGTACAACTTCTCCGAGAAGCATTAAATCTACACAGATCCTGAAGTGACTGATTCACTTCAGTAAAAGTCTCTGTAATTCTCATTGTCAGAGAACTGAAGCAATTCTGTAGATTAGTGGAAGAACTGCTCCCTTGCAATGTGCCAAAACCACAAAGAATTTGCTATAGATACGCTGACAAATGGAAACATAAAATAAGCACAGAAAAACTTGTAATCCAAGGCAGTAATATATATTTTAAGCTAAACCGCTGCTATACTCTCAGCGTGTCTACTTAGCTTTTCCACACTGCATAGCCCAGCTGCTGACAGGACTTTCCCCATTCTTTTGCCAAGAAAGCACAAAACGTGCTAGATTGTTTCTTTGCATAAGTTTCTTACAGACTTGTGGAATTGCGCAATAGAGTTTCTTAAAGACACTTAAACTACACAATATTTGTTGAAGGACTTCTAATCAACAAATTCTGATTTGCAAAATGGGCAGATGGTGTAAGACCCAGTCTGGAGACCTGCTGTTCTCCTCTGCTGTGTATAATACTCCCATTATGTTTTGTGATGTTTCTTTGCAGGTATGTTCTTATTGCACAAGCAAGCCTTCCATTCACCAACATTGCTATTATGTGACTATTCCAGCTGTTGGGAGAGGAGGCCACAAGGTGTGTAAAGTCAGAAAAGTAAGGGTCAGATACTCAGGTAAGATAGAGCTAAAAATTGTGCGTATAAAGTATGTTCCAGTTTTAGTAGTCTCTAGTAACTTTTAAAAGCAACCATGAATCTGGACAGTCAGTATATCGAGGATAGGGCCACACAGTAGCTAGGCACAAGTGATCTGGAACAGTGCTGGGCTTTGCATGGGGTGATTAAATCCTGCTAAAAAATTAGGGTAGATTAGTCTCCATAGGGTAACATAGGGTAACATGACTGTATTGCTGCCTGTGACCAACTGTCTTATATATCTCTACATAGCATTCTAACATGCTGTATAGAAAAACACTCTAAACTATCATGCTAGGTAGTCTGTTCTCATTACGGTGTGCCTTCACTGTTGCTCTTCATTTTTGCTGTCTAAAGACAACTCTGGGTAATATGTTTTCAAATAAGTAGTTGGTTAAGAAGG
>JAVJGI010000063.1:39784299-39828905 GCA_035590275.1 Ibycter americanus | reverse complement strand
TAGTTGCGGTATCATCAGCTAACTCTGCAATCAGCGATCCACTTCACAGCTCGGCTTTAGTGCTAACGAACATGCAAAACCCCTCTTGGTATAGAATCATAGATGAAGTTAAATTATTTAAAGATTTTTTTTATTTTTTACAAATGTTTACTTCTGCCTGGTTTCTCCTCCATCAAAAGAAATTATGAAATTTTAAAAGACTGATAATTTCCTTTGTATAACAATTCAGAAATATGACTTTTTTTGTGTGCCTATTTTTAGAACATCCAGGACAGTTGATTTCATCAGTAATAAACTCCCTTTGCAGCAGTTAGTGACAAAAAGGTTTTTCAAAGGAAGTAAATATTTACTTACATATTTATAAACTTTCTCTGTGCTTTTTATGAAACTCCTCAGCAGTTCACACAAAATAAAGTGACAAATTAGAAAATGCAAGACGTAATAATGGATATTAATCTTTTTTCTCTGTTTTACCTGTCTTTTAGAGAATTAAGATGAGGAAAGTGTAAAAATCTGAATGCATACTGGGTTGCTCCAGAACTCTTTTGGCCTTTACGCGTTTGTTGAATTGTGGCTGTCATTGCCTTACATACAGGCAGCCTGGTCTCTGCAGCGTACCTGGGAATCACATTTGCTTCAGGTGCAGGACATCCCAGTCCGAAGCCTGGGAGAACTTCTCCATCCCTGAGGTCAGACTGGTTGGGCTGCGGGGCTCACTCTGCCAACAGCAGCTGCCCGCCGAGGGGCGGCCGGGGTGAGAGGCTGCCCGGGGCACCACTGCCCCCTGCCCCACAGCTCCCACCCGGCTGGAACGAGATGGCTTCTGCGCTTCTGAAGGGCGTCACAAAAATAAAATGCATTAAAGACAGCAAGGTGTTTAGACGTTACGGCTGTGGAGGGAGAACATGGGATCGTTTAAGCACCTTAGAACAGAAGTTGATGAATACAGACACAGCTTCACTTTCCTTGAACTAAACGTAAAATGGGAAAAGCGCCCTAGCCTCCAAAAGAGAAAGGAGTGGAAGGTAAGGAATTGAAAGGCTGCTATGATGGTGGCAAAGGCTGGCACGGTATTATTGTAACACTAGGAATTAAAAGAGGCTTTACAGCCTAGCTGTATATTACAAACAAGAGTGGAGTTTTAAATGAAATCTTTTAATCTTCAGAGAAGACAATTTATGGGCCTCCTGCTGCCAGGTGCCAGCCACCCTCTCCTCATAATCTCTCCTGAAGCTGGGCCCGGGCCCAGGCGATCTCCTCACAGCCATGTGGCACCAGGTGCAGGTGGCAGTGCCGGGCTCAGATGCAGTGGCCGTGGGCACCTCCATCTCTATCAGCACCACAGATCATCTCATGCTTTCCTGCTGCCCATGGGGCTGGCTCCCATGCAGGAGGGAAGTCAGGGCACATGGTCCGCTGCCATGTTGCGGCATGGGGGAGACGGCGTGTCCTCTTTGTCCATATAACACCTGGAAACGCCATGGGATTCAACTGATGTTCCAGGGCAACCCCCATTCTCTCCCAGAGTAAACCTCTTTTCTTAGTAGCTTGTTGATGTTCAGACGGAGAGGGTGCCTCAGCAAGGGCATGAGCCCTCTCCTCAGGGGCCCTGGTAATGTGCTGAGAGCAGACTGGCTGTTCCTGGCTGCCATGTTGTGGTACAGGCAGCCTGTCTTCACTGCTGCCTGCAGGTTTTGCCTGCCACTGCTCAGTCCTCTGGTACCTGCTGCCTCCTTTTTTTTTTTTTTTTATAATCACTTGATGTCGAGGTAGCTCCCTGTGCTCTGGATATTTGCAAGTTTCCAGACCTTCACCTCAACAAAGTCCCAGACAGTCACCTGGGCTTCTATGAGTAAACCCTGGAAGATGTAGTCTGCATTTAAAAATCAGTAGAGTAAATTGATGCCTGCAAAAGTGCTGTATAAATCTACGCGCAATAATAACAATAGAAAGCTATTAGTTTAGCCATCTAGCCTTCCTTACTGCTTTGCCATCATTACGTTAATAATGATGAGTGGAGTGGCAAGAAAAATGGAGCCGTTTTTCCTACTGAAATGCACTGAAGGAGCTGACGCTTCTGTAGAAATGGAAAGAAAGATGGTGACTTTCTCCTGGTGAAAAATGGGCAGGCAGTGAAGCTGGCATTTGCTGTATAAAAATATTTTTCTAGGTTCATTATTTTCTGTGTCAGTAGACAGGGAAAGAAGTTCTGTTTCGAGGGAAGACCAATTAATTGGCTATGTTTTTCACCTGCCAAAAGGAGTGGGGTGACTGCTAAAATGTCAACTCAGATTCTCACATTTTCGTTTTAAAAAAAGAAAGAACATAAAAGGAATATCAACTCAATATAAAGTTAATATTAAGTATTTATTTTTTTTTAAGAGAAGGAAGTGAAGGCAGAGAAAGAAAGGAGAAACTGAAGGGGAACTCAACTTCAGAAAGTTATTACACAGGAAAGGCAAAATGACATGCATGGAGGGTAAGTTTGGCAAAAGGACGAGGTGTTTCTGAGCCCTGTGTCTTTCCAATTGCATTCAGTGCTGTGCACCAAAAGCAATGCAAACAGCAAAAGAAGAGGTACATAACATATAATGATTTTATTAGACAGTTCTCTGCTTAAAAAAAAAAATAGTACCAGTAGCCCCAGTCTTGCAGTGGCAATAGGGTGTGTGTGTCTTTTGCTTGTAATGTTGTTTGAGGATACTAGCCTAAGATTTCGTAAATTAGCCTTCGGCCTGTCATGCCACTTAACTGCAGGGGCTAGAAGTTCAGATTCCAGATATCCATGTGTTTACAGGCATGGAGCTGGATCTGTGTTAAGCAGACGCTTACACGCAACATATATCCTGAAATCACTGTGCTCTACCCATGTACAAGAGTTGTGTTTTCGCGTGTCTTGTTACAATTTCAGGATTACAGCATGTATATTTTCAATATTTAAGTGTACCCAGAGGCCACTCTATGTTTTCTGATCACCCATCCTGCCCAACCTTACAGATACTCTAATTTATGTCCTGATCCATGCTCTGGGAATTAGAGTCATGACACTGAATAAGACTGTAAAGAAGTAAAAATTTTTTTTTTTTTTTAACCTCTGTATATTGAAGGTACTTATCTTGTTGCATGAATATGGATGATAGTTTCTTATGAATATGGAAAGGACTGGGAAGGGATGGGTCAGTGTTTAACTGCTCTTAACCTTTCCACCAAGTTGACCTTACCACAATACGATGCATAGAAGGGGTCAGGCTTAGCTGATTTTCTGTAGAATGCCATTAGTAATTTTTTGCCACATATGTTTGCCCTAAAGCCTTGTTTGCCACCTATATAATTATTAGAAGACTCTTATAATTGTATTTGAAATTCTAAGTTGACACTTATGTCACAGTACCATGGCACAGTATTATGTTTAATTTCTCTTTTGTTCATCTCATTTAATGTACTGAAGAATTATACTCAAAAGGAGATCCCACACACTTCTTTTCCTTATCATTCCCAGGTACAAGTTTCTCCCCTACCTGCTAGAACCATCAATGTAATTCAAAAAATAAAAGAAGAAAAAAAGCTTGTATAGGTTTGCACACTCAAAATGTAAAGTGGGTAAACACCCCATTTCACATGTTGTTTTATGAAGCTGAAAAATGGGATATTGGTATTTCGCTGATATTAGGACAAATAACCCAGTAGTATTACAGGATGATGATAAATTAATTGTGACTTTGACATATTGCACAATCTGAGCTGTTTGGCCCAAATTATGCTCACTTGATCCTTGTACAGAGCAAACTCTCTTTCGATTAGCTTCCTCATCCACACGGGCAGACTTGGTTGGGTGTCTCCTGCAGTGCTCCCTTTCATCCCAGAACCAATGGGTGAGGGTCCTCAGTACAAACACTCATAAGAAGGTGTTAAATAGCAGGTGACACCCAGGATGCGTGTTCATTCTTAGGTTTCCAATCCAAGGCCTACCTTGGATTGGAACACTCCTGGTGCAGCTGTGTAGTGATCATCAATGAATGGTCACACTGTGTGGAAATGGGATAGGATGATCATTTGGATTCCTCAGGTGAAGATGTTGTTAGGTCTCCGCATGGTTATACCTGATGTCTTGTAAAATCTTAAGTTCATAGCAGTGTTCAGTGCCAATGGGGAGGGTGATTTGGATTGCCTTCAGATAAGACTGTAGGGTGGGAAACATACTTGGATTTAATGCAGTAGGAATGTTGCAGTAGTTTTTTGGGATTGTGTTGGGTTTTTTATTTATTTTATTATTTATTTTCAAGTTTTCCAGTGGATTTTGGAAGCAGAGGAATATAGTATGAAGTCACAAAGACTAAGCACTACTCAGCCACTGTGAGAGGAGTGGAAATGAACTTTTTCTTATTAGTCACTTTCTACTTAGGTCATCTTTTGGAACAGCTGAAAACTTTCATCCACCTGCTGCAGACTACTATCTGGATTAACTGTTCCAGACTGAAGCAGTTTTTCTGTGGCAGCAGTCCTGGTTTATCACTGTTCTTCATCTGTCGTTCTCTAAATATTGAAGTTTTGCAATGAATTTATCAACCAGTAGATATTTTACAGTCCTTTTAGTGATTGAAAACTGATGTACCAAGAAGGTCAGCTAGTTTTCCAGAGATGTGTAAGCACAGAAAGGTCTGATTGGTTTATTGGGCTTATGTGGTTAAGGTGTGCCAATTTCTGTAGCCAAGAGCAATGCAAAGGAGGGGTTAGCAACAGATGTGTCTCCCTCTGCTTTCTAGCCTGACAGACAAGGTTTCCAGTTGTATCAAAGTAGCAGAATTTCTGGATTGGAACTGAAATTTACAGATTGAGATCCACAGTAGGATTTTGTTTGCCTGTGAGCAACTATAAATACAGTGGACATAAGTGGATAGTTTTGTGTAGCAGTATCTTTGAAGTCAAGCCCACGTTTGAACAGTCGGCATTTTGTAGGTTAAGCATAAGTCCAGTTATATTTTTATTACTTAACATTGCAGTAGTAGCAAGGTACTTAGCTCAGTAATGTTATTTTTGTTTATGCTATGCACTTCCAAGATAATTTAATTCAGATAATTTTGTCATTGTGTTAATTACTGTGGACTAGTATTGCATGACACAGAATACTTTCCGAGTAAATTAGCTCCGTACTGCTGTGACTATCCTCTCTTATTTCACTTAAAGGTTATCAGTTACTACATGGTATGTAGAGTAGACATATTCACAGATGCTATCCTGCAGAGTTTATAGTTTAATCATGCAAAGCAGGTGAAGAGTAGGAAAAGAGAGTTTCCCATCATGTAGAATCAGTTAGGGATGATGTGCACAGTCTGCAGGATCTGGTCACTGCCCCATCCATATTGCTGTCCCTTTAGAAGAGCAGCCTAGCATAGATTAAGATACTTGCACAAAAAGGGGGTTGTGGTTGTGGTTCTGTTTTGGTGGTTTTTTTGTTTTTGTAATTATTGTAAAGTAAATGTCAGCTATCCCATCTGCCCCTCAACATAACCATCATTAATTAGCTGATTTCTTTCAGACGTTGCAGCAGAGGTGGATTTTTAAGGATAGATTTCAAAGAAGCGAGGACAATTGCCTGACAGCTCAGTTCAGGGAGGGCACTCCGTGTGTGAGGGTCAGGGTGGAGCTGTGTGTGAGAGAAGCTGACAAACAGCAGAGAAGATTGTTATTGTTGGTGGATTGAGGGGGGTGGGGGGGGGGGGCGGGGCGAGAGAGCGAGAAATGCAATTAGAGACAAGAACAGACAAATAAAGAAGGGTGGAGTTTTGAAGAGCCTTGAAGCTGAGGACAAGAAGCATGAACTTGCTGCTGTGAAACCACGAGGGATTGAAAGGGGCATGAGTGATGTGGTCAGAGCAGACAGAGAATATAACCCTCAAGCAGAGAGAGAGAAAAAAAAAAAAACACCACCAAAAAATGATGTGCTATCTCTTGATAAGCTCAGAAAGCACAAATTGGCAGAACAACCTCTGCTTCCAAAACCTTTTAGAAGCTGAACAATTTTTGAGAAAGAAAAAAGATGAGAGATGGCATCCAAAATAGCACATTAAAAAAAAAAAAAACAAACCACAAAAAACCCCCCAAATCTGAGCAAGGGCATTTGCAGCGCTAAAGCAGAATGTTAATTGAAATCCTACTGTGCCAACAGGAACATTGGAAAGAGACCAGTCAGGATTAGACTAATTAAGATGTCTTTAAAAGAAAGCGGAAGAAAAAAAATATCTACTGAAAAACTGAACAGGTTGGATTGTCTTAAAGATGAATTTACTGATTACACAGAGAATTCTTAAAGAATTTCTAAAGCGTGTCCATCTTGCAAAACATGAATTGAGGTAGACTGGAATGTTGACACAATTATAACAAAGTTGCCTTCTAAGTATCTTTGGGAGCTGATGTCTGGGAGTGTGCTGAATAGTAGCTCATTGTTCCCTACATTTTTATTTTAAGGAGAGATGCTAATGGCTACTTTAAGAAAGTTGGTGGCTTCTGTATAACCCGTTGTAGTGGGTTTCTCTGACATAAAATACTTAAGACTCAGCACCACTCTTCCTTGTCTTCACTTGCTTCCATTTGGCTTTGTGTGTCTGACTGTGGAGAGGGGCAAAAGAAGGTTCATTCTTGAGCTGGTGAATAGAATTTCTTCTTTCATTGAGGTAAGGATATTGTTTAAGGTGACCTTGTCATAACTGTGATAAAGCAGAGATATCCTTCTTTCTGAGCTTTCACTGAACAGTGGTCTAAGGCAGCACAAAACTGCTTATGTGGCACTAGAACATGAGCAATAAAGATCGAGATAGCATTTCAACTTGCCTTTGCTAGGACTAGTGCAATGTGGGATACACAGATATGAGTCTGAGATCACTGGCAGAAGCTGTGTTTGCCAGGCAGCTTCCACAACTGGAGTTGATGACCCACATCCAAGTCTCCTACAGCCCTTGGGAAGACAACCATTGCTTCTGATATTACAGAGTGATAATGGCATTTGACAGAAGAAACCATGAATATTTTAATCCTTTAAAAGGAGTAAAGAGTATGTCTAGTGTTGAGTCAAGCTGTTTGAATTATTCAGTGTGAATAAGTGAGCCAATTTATTGGACCTTTTCCTTGTTCACAGATCGCTCACAACCTCATCCTTCTTTCCATGACCAGAGTTGCTTTTCTCAAGTGTTCTGCAAATAGTTTATACAAATGTCAGCCAATGGAACTTGTGATCTCTTTCCTTCAACCATTATTAGCTGTTAGCCTTGCATAATTTTCCAAATTATTGTTTTTCTGTGCTTGGATGACAGGACTTTTAAAGCAGGGAGAAAAATGAAATAGTGAATCTTGAGTAAATCTACTTTTGTGCAAATAGTCTTGTACAAAATTTCAAGTATTTTGTAAAAAAGCAGCCACTACCTATATAACCATAAGAACATATAAAATCTAGCTGACAAGTGGGTTTTAATGGGACTTGAATTGTGTAATAACCGGAGCCTTCTCAGGAGTGAGGGTCTTGTGTTAGCTAGATCCATTTGTGCTTAGCCATGAAAATCTCTCAGCTATTCAGAAAAGCACAATATCTAATGTACACTTACTGTGTTCAGCAATAATTTTAAAATCTGGCTGCATATTTTATTGGAGCTGAATAATTGCAAATTTGATGAAGAGTGAAGATGAAAAGTTTTAATATGGTTAAATCAAAGAGAACTCTAAGGAATGTTTCAGAGCCTTGATTTTATACTATTTAACTTGCTTGCATTTTACACTGGTGTATTTATTTACCAAAGCCATGGTCTTTCTACAAAAGTGCTCTGTAATGACATTCTTGGGAGGTCTGCAGCTTGTCTCACATTTGTACATTTATGAAGTCAACCCAAACAAGAAAGTCTGTCAGTGTAAAATCTACATATTGATATAATACCTTTCTTAGCATCTGATATGAAACTACATGCAATAGGAAAGCCAGAATCTTTCTAGAAAACAGCACAGACAGTAAATCCCATTCTAAGCCATTTATCTAAGCAAAATGGAGTGTACAAGGTACTAAACTAGCCTGACAACCTGTATTTAGTGTAATGATTTATTTGCTCTTTGGCAAGCTCTAACCATTTACTATTAACTATTGCAGAGGAAAGGTAAGGTTATTATTACCTCATAAAGTAAATAGTGATACTTAACAAAACAGAACATCTGCCTCCCTTATTAAAATATTTTGACAGATTTAAACTGGTTAACATTTAATCTCATTTGTTAATTATGGAAAGTAATAGTATGTGTTCTGAAGACACAAAAATAAATATTTTTGTGATTAGAAAACTTGTTACACTCCAACAATAATTTTTTTTCTCGGGGTTCTCTTCTTAATCTGAAAATAATGTAGACATTACTTTGGCATTCTTGTAAATACTGAGGCTACTTGGAACTAAGCCTACTAGTTTTAGATGGCTTAAAAACCCAACCCTTATTTATCTTACTGGCATGTAAAACAGGGAAATATAAAAACAGTTTTCTGTGCTTAGCAAAACAGGTTGATATATGGGAATCTAAGGGGATAGGCCATAGTGTTTTCGTGTTTTAAGAATATAATCAGTGCTTCACCACTAGATATTTTATTTATTTATTTATTTATTTAGTAAAGGGAGCCTGAAAATATTCTATTTGTATATATTAATGGCTGAGGACAAGAATTGAAAACTAGCACAGTAAAAGAAAATCATTAGTTTTCAGCCAGATCTGCTATTTGGTCCAGTCCACTACACAGCCGCATGACCACAAATGCGTTACCCCAAGAGTGGAGGCAGGAGCAGGGAGACAAGAATAGCCAGACTTTCCTGGTCTGTGACTCTATGGATTCACACTCACAGAATGATCAGAGTTTGAAGGGACCTCTGGAGTGATCTAGTCCAACCCCCTGCTAAAGCAGGTTCACCTAGAGCAGGTTGCACAGTCCAGACGGGTTTTGAATGTCTCCAGAGAAGGACGCTCCACAACCGCTCTGGGCAGCCTGTCCCAGTGCTCTGGCACTCTCAAGGTAAAGAAGTTCTTCCTCACATTCAGGAGGAACTTCCCGCGCTTCAGTTTGTGCCTGTTGCCCCATCGTTGGGCACTACTGAAAAGAGCCTGGCCTCACCCTCTTGACACTCACCCTTAAGATATTTGTAGACACTGATAAGATCCCCTCTCAATCTTCTCTTCTCCAGGCTAAACAAGCTCAGCTCTCTCAGCCTTTCCTCACAAGAGAGATGCTCCAGTCCCCTCATCATCTTCGTAGCCCTCCGCTGGATCCCCTCCAGTAGTTCCCTGTCTCTCGGACTGGGGAGCCCAGAACTGGACACAGTACTCCAGATGTGGCCTCACCAGGGCAGAGTAGAGGGGGAGGATCACCTCCCTTGACTTGCTGGCCATGCTTCTCCTAACACAGCCCAGGATCCCATTGGTCTTGGCCACAAGGGCACACTGCTAGCTCTGTGACTGTGGCTTGAGATGGGAATTCCAGAAACTTGATCTAGGTTGTGCTTTTGTAATTTAAGATGCTGCACCTCGTTGGGTAGTAACTCACTGCTCTACACCTTTTCTGCCTTTCTTCCCCCACGCTAGGTGTTTTTCTTGTCTATGTAGAAGTTTTCAGCAGCAGGGTTTTTTCTCTTATGACATTTGCACAGTATCCAGAATAGTAAGGACTGTTTCTTAGCTGAAGGCTATCAGTGTGGAACACACACTCAAAAAATTTGGATGTGACTTTGTGTAAATGGAACTAGTCTGCTTTGCACCAGCTTCATCATTACACGTGGTAGAATGTCCGAAATATCTATGCTCATCAACTTTGTTTTATATAGCACTTTTTCTGCAATCTGTCAAAAGCATTTTAAAGAACAATAGCTACTGAGTTGAATAATCAATTATAGATAATAATACAGTACAGTACAGATAGCACAAAGTGTATAATTATAGTATTTGATTTGGTTCTGTTAGAAGTCAGTGGCAATTTAATGTTCACATCATCAGTGGAAGCAGGAAGCCCACTGTAGATAAATGCTCAGCGTAGAGTTAGTTGTGAAGTCTGTATTAACTATTCACAAATGTCCTGTAAAATTTCAGCTTAAGCTGGATCTTTCTGTGTGGAGTCTTGCCTCAAAGATGATCTAGAGCAGTTTCAGGTAATATTAGTTTATACTTTTTCTATTTAAGTGCTGGCTTTCTGGCCTCTCTGTGAGCTGTATCTGTATTTCAAACGTCATCTAAGGTCTGTGATTACAACCTGGAGTATAATCTATTCAGTGGACTTCACCAGTTCTTTTATACAAATATTCACAAGCAAATTGCAATTTCCTCAAGATTTATGCCATTCTTAGAAGTTCATGAAAGCAGCTTTTCCTGAGCAGTCCTCCCCACCTTTTTCTTTTAACCTGAAACTTGCAACTAATCCCTAATACAGAGAAATGTAAAATATATAGCTTAGTTGTGACTGGTGATGTGATTTTCATGGCCTTGTTTGTACTTCAGCTGGATAAGTGGAAGCCTTTTAATCTGCTTTCTGCTGCAAGGATTTTGCAAAGTGTGGTGTTTAAATCGTATCTCAGTGAATTGTAGAACGTGCAAGCTAAAGATTCACTGTCCTTGAACATTTCTGCTAATTTGATTGCATGATTACTGTGAGAAGATGTCTGGAGAGTGTTATATCTAGATTTAAATGGATATTCATATGATTTTATTGATTATTCTTTCCACACAATTAATGAATTTTCAGATTATAATCTGTGAATCTTTCTTTTCTCTGTGTTCTGTGTGTTCTTTGCACTGTTCTGGTTTTTTATGTCTATTTTTTTATTCCATGTATATTTTTCATAGTCTGTCTTGATTCTGCTCACATATCTAACCTCACTCTGTGACCTTTCTGAGAAGATCTTGTGACTAAAAGCAGTAGAACCAGTAGTCATGGACAGGATTGGACCTATAAATTGTACGTATTCCACCCAAATTGTCTCGGTCTCCAGATTAGTCCTCCAAGTCATGATCTCATCTTTGTCTGAATGAGGTTTTGAGTATTTCCTTCTTTGTGTTAGCCTGGAGCAGTTGTGACACTCAGGACCTCAAGAGATCATTTTCTAAAATATAAAACTTGATCCTTTTAATTATTTCCATTTATTCCACATAGAGTTTGTGTTGTTTTTTTTTAATCCAGGCCTAGCAGAAGCATAGAAGTATATATATTCTGTGAACCTGTTTTCTTAGTTGCTTTCATTTTGTGGTTTCTTCACTTCTTTGTATGTTTAAGCTGCTTTCTCTGCGCATGGATTTTTGAAACTGCTTTAAACATCTGTCAGAGACCTATCTCCTCTGCATAAAGTGTGTAGGAGAGCTCTTATAATCAAGTTTTAAGAGAGACGTAGGTTAAGAATTTATGCTCTGTCAGCCATGTGGGAAGTGGTGGAAGAACAGAAGCTGGCCACTTAGTACAGCCCATAGAAATGTGTAGCAGTTACTACCTGCATTATAAGCTTCAGATCTAGCCTTACAGATAATAAAAAACTTCAAAATATTAACCCTTCCAATGCTCCTAGGCTGTTACTCAATCTTTTCTCCGATTTTATTTTATTTTTTAAAATTTTTTTTTCCTCCCACTCTTTGGTTTTTACAAAAAAAGACATTCCCATCCTAAGTAATTACCACCCTTCTTTTACAGCCTTACAGCTCCATAAGATGAGCTATTGTGCTAAATAATTAGCACATGCCATTCAGAATATTATAAGAATTATATGCAACATCAAGCAGGAACTATACACTGACACATGACCGTATTTTCCATGAAGCTGCACTAAACAGAAATTAGGTATTAGCAACAGGTGCATTTAAAACAAGTTATTAATTGTTAGGGGGGAAAAAAAAAGCAAGAGAACAGTGTCATATTCAACCATTAACACTGTAAAGCATTTTAAAGTTTGCAGTGATTTGAACCACGACCTCCTCGAACATATCCTTTATTCATTTGCATACACAAACATTAATCCTGTTCTTGAACACAAAAAAGCATTTACATAAAATCTACATCGTGATTTATAATTTATTAAGTAATTGTGGCTGAGATGTTATTGGAAACAAAGAAAACAACTATATTTAAATGCCAGGCTCTAAGGGAATATAATATATAGCAACTTTTTAATAAGGAACAGGAAATCTTTTTCCTTCTAGCATGTCACTAATTAACACAGATTTTCTTTTCTATATATTTATTTTTTCAAGGAATTTTATGCTCTGAGGTGAGCTATACTACAATATATGGAGACCCTGGAGATTATATTCTCCGCTTAAATACGGGGTAAAAGATTATTGCAAGACATATCCTTACATTGCCCAGCTAACGTGCTAGGTCAAGCCTATTAGAAGATTTCTGCAGGGTGTACCTTACTTGTGGATCCCAGTTGAAGATGGGCGCTGAGCCATGCAGGTTGTAGTAATTTTGGCACTTGAAAACTGAGAACCCAATGCACTGAGGGAAGCTAAGGTGATTCAAAGGTCTTTGGTGAATTCAGGCAGCAGATGAGCAGGGAGATTTTACATTTCAGTTTTGGGATGAGATGCCTAAAGCACCAGTTTGATGGCATTGGAAACAGTAGCAGAGGTGGGTTGGTTTTTTTATTTTATGAAATTAAGCCCTTTGTATGTGTCCAGATCCTCTAGCAATTCCTGCCTGTACAGAGCATAGGACTTGGCTAAGGTAATTTCAGCTGCATCCTGGGATTTCCAGAACATCCTTGTAGCAGAAATCTACCTCCTAGTCTCCCTTGGCATTCCAAGCACAAGTTATTACTGGGAGGTGAGGAATGGCTTCAAAATGTCTCAGGGAAAGACCCTAGGCCTTATTTACTTTGAACTTATTCCTGGTGTTCTCCCCCCTTAGCAGCCTCCAGTCTCAATTTTTATCTAGTGCTGGATTATTTCATAGAGTCTCTCTTGCTCTTCCAATAGGTTTAGCATTTGCTCAGTCTGTATTTGAATCAGCCGTATTTGAATTGTCCTGCAGGCTGCAAGGCATAAAGTCAATTGAGAACACAGGAGGGAGAGACCTGGAGTCAGGTTTGTGTTCAAAGCAAATCTTTTCAGTTCTGTAGGCAAAATTTAAATGGATAAGGGACTGTAGTCCCAGCTGGGCTTTTTCTTTTGTCAGGACGAGTAACAGTAAGAGGTAGAACTGGGTGGAGAACTTGGGATAGTCATGCTTGCTGCTGCTGGAGAGCAGAGCACTGTAGGGGAGGGCTGACTTCAGCAGCAGCCTTTTATCTTTCTCTGCACTAGTGGTCCTGACCTTGGACACATTTTGAGACAGTCCTCAGGGGTAACTGGCCTGGATTCCAGTGATCTAGCTAAAGCAAAAAAAGGGTAGATGCAAGTTTCCATCAGTATCGTTTGTGCTCATAACTGTTTCTTGCAGTTGCTTGTAAAGACAAGCTTGATCCCAAGGCTGAAATGGTCTTTAGAGGTTTTGTGATCAAAATATTTAGGAAGCTGATGAACTCTGAAGACGTCCTTGTTGAGCATGATCAAAATGTAGTTTATTAATGGCTTAGTAACTGACCAAATATAGAAGAATTTCCAAAGCGGTACCATAGATGCAGCAGTGACCAAAGAAAGCCCCTGCCCTGACTAATTCACTATGTGAGGCAGATGGCACATAAAGAATGTTTTAACCCAAATGACTAAAATCTGGCAAGATTTTGTAACTAGTTTTGTGTGGTTTTACCTTAAATCACCAGCCTCACCTCTAATGGTGGTTATAGATGGTCTCTGAACTTGGCACTTTATGCATGTCACAGGCTCTGGATTGAGGCAGAATTCACATCCTCAGCAGCAAACTGCAGGCACATAAGTTCTGTGATGGATAAAACACATTATTCTTTAAATTATCCTGCTGAACTATTAAGCTAGAAATGAGGTTTAAATAGTTCTATGTGTTCGGTGAAGTGAATATCACTTTATAATTTTCGTTTGATAACAACTTTCTAGGCCTTCCAGAAAGCTGAAATTTGTTTGATTATTAAAAGTTCCTTTTGGGCATATATTCTGTTTAAATTTCTTTGGAGGCTGGGAGGAAACTGTGTAGAAGGCAAATGAAACTAAATTACAGTTTGTGGTTTGCTGCTCTTACAACATCTCAAGCCCATGAAGTTTCAGATGGATTTATTGATACTTTGAAAAATATGTAAAAATAAATAATCAGCTGTCACTCCCCATATATATCCTCTGTTTTCTTTAACATTCTTACGTCAGATTCTATAAACTCCAGCAAGAGTCTCTGTATTCTATGTACAGCTTGGCAGCTTTAATGACACACATTAAGACTTCTGGCAAAAAATGTTTTGAAAGCCCTGATAGAACAAATCCTTTGGATTTTTTGGAATAAAATGGTTCAAGGTGGCAAATTCCATGGAAAACATGTTTTCCAGAGGGCTGGGCAAACAGCTGCAGGCCAGCATGCTTTTGCTTTGTATAAAACTCCACAGTGGAAAACATCTTTCAGTAGTAAGGAAGTTAATACAGTAAATCAATTTACTCTGTCTACATATACAGTTATAGTCTTTCACAGCAGTATTTTTTTATGAATGTTTAATATAGAATGACTATTTTCTGGTTTTATTTTCCTCCCCATCTCCTTGTCTTTAAGCTCCAAAAGGACGTTTATCTTTATAATAGAAAACTGGGATTTTGACCATGGTTATGCTTGTGCGAAATTCCACAAATGACAGAAAAGCTTTTCTGGACCATTAGTTGTGTGCTTGAAATCAAAGCTGGACTTGTAAGTCACACAATAATAAGGATGTTGAAGAACCCAGGTATATTACAAAAAATAATCAGATTTATGGATGACTCTTGGCTATGTTCATTCTTGCTGCCAGGTGATGTGTGGATCTGTGCTGAAGGACAATAGTTTGAAAATCTGGGTGAAAATTTTTGCTTGTGATTTACATTTATAAGATCAGTTTTGCTCACATACATGCTTACAAATTCCTTTTTAAGTCACAACAGAGAATCCCACTGTGAAATCTATCTTTAATGCTGAATTAATATTAACTATGGTTAGTGTCTGGAAAAAAAAAATTTGAGTGGGCACACCTTCTAGAACAAACTTTGCATTGTTTGTGATGGCTGAAAGCATGAAAATACTTTTAAAGATGTTACTCTGTAACTGCAACAGTAGTTCCTGATGCTTTAATATAACATTAATAATTAAAAGTAATAATAACTACATAAAATTTTAAAATCCATGTCTCAAGTTATGACAAAATTTCTTATGTAAGAGGTTGTCTATAACATAGCTACCTGGCTTGATATTCAAACAATTCTTTTTATTCTTCCAATGTTCCTTGCCTTAAATGAAGTTGGTGGTCTTCAGCATCTTGTTCTGGACATAGCTGAACTGGCTGAAGAATTTACCACCTCTGCCTTTCCTCCATCTGTTTGCTATAACTGCCGCAACAGAAGTTACCACTACTTCAGTCCATTGCACAATTTTTTTTGCGTATTCCTCCCTAACCTACATTAGTCAAAATCAGCTGTGTTTGAAAAGCCCTGCTCCCTATCATTTTGACAGGATAGGAATTGGAGGGTAGCTACACGTACAGTTACATTGGCAAATCTGCGGGAGTGCTAATCTCTCTTTATCTCAGCTGCACTGTGATGCAGCCATAACTGTAAAATTGCTAGGCTAGATACTATTGCCAAGTCCAAGCATTGGCAAAAATTGTGAGTTTGACTCAAAATTCATGAGACTTAAAAAAAAAAAAAAACCCAATGCATTTGAAAGTCTTTTTATTTGCCTTCTGTTTTTTGGAAAATGTGGAGTTCACATTTCTGAACTTTCTTTAGTGATTCTGAGAGCTAGGACTTAGTTCTGTTTTAATATAAACTGAGGTGCAATAGTGAATAATTTGATTCCAGCTGCTGTGGGTCAAACAAAAACATCACCAAATTCTGAGACCTGACATTAAATCATTCAGCTGTGCAGCATAGAGGGACAAAGCATTCAAGGTGAAATTCTGAGGTTGCTCTGTCCTGTTAAAAGATCTAGAATGACCTTATGAGCTCCTAAAATTGCCATTTCTTTGGGAAGGAAGTCTTTCTGCAGGAGTCATTATAGAATGAGGACTTCTGAGGACATCTCTGCAAGCCAGATGGTAACCAAGGACAGAAAGAGCCCAGCGAGGGAAATGTTGGAGTATGCAGTGCGATGACAGTTTAGCAGATTATAGTACAGCCTCAAGCTGCTAAAGTGGTGCCCCTAAGGTGATCTAGGTTAGACTATGGTAAAGAAGCAATATACTTCAAGTTATCCAGATTCCTTCTGGGCTCTGATTTCCTCAATCTCTGTGCTGGCTCAGCAGAGTTTTTTGTGTACTGCTTTAGCAGAATTAAAAAAAAAATAAAAATAGAAAAGGTGTAACTGAATGGTAGCTTTGCTGACACACACCTTGTTTTGAGGTTGTTTAGCTTTGTTTTTTTTAAGGCCAGCAGCTCTCTATATGCATATGTAGTTATACTCATGTTCTGAGGTATGTATGACAAAGGCCACCCTGAGGGAGGTATTTCCCTCTTAGGAAATTTCTTCAGAGAAAGAAAAGAAAGCATGGAGAGAGGCAGAGAACAGGTAGTTAAAGGCAAGAGCGAAACACATTGTGCTAAAATTATGATTATTCTCAGAGCTCTAGCAAAACCCATTCTCAGATCATGTTCTGCAGCCAAACTGCATCTCACACAAATATGTTTGGCTTTGTTTGTAAACTGCCCTGCTTAGATGCACTAAGAGTGCTCTTAGTTGAGGCTGTCAATCAAAATCAAAGGTAGTCTTCCTAACCAGGAACTGCTTAACATTTCTTCTCGAAGGTCAGACTAGCTTTTCTGGGACCGTGCTGTTTGAGGAATGAGAATCAATTTAAGTTTGATATATTTGGAAAGAACATGCGCCTCTGCAGGCCAGTATAGTTGCACCGCAGACCACCTACTTGGATCCTTTGCTAGCAGCTTGCAGCTGCATAGCCCCACTTTTGGCCTAGTATGAAGGGAGGAGCTAAACAAATATGGGTCAGATTTTAGGAGAAACTGAATTCATGGAGGTACCTGAAGTTTAAATGTGTGGGCCTTCGACAAAATTAAGCTATGACAAATATTAAAACATCAACATTTTTAAGAGCTTTGGTGACTTCTTTGTTACTGTGGATACATGTAGGAAGTATTTTTCTCTGGGATTATATAGATTCCATTTTGAAAAGTTTTTATCTGCAAGGTAAAAATCTAGTATAAAGGTGCAGGTCCCTAAATATGGCTGAGTTCTTTTATTCATATACAGTGCAGTTTATAACAACCACATTTAAATTGTTACCTTGGACTATCATCTGCATGAATACAAAAGTAAGAATTAGGAGTTAGATCTTCATTTGTGCCTGGATAATACAGAACAACTGGTGTTACAGTTGCAGTAGAGATATGCCCAGCTATGGATGCCTCTGAAACCAATGACCAGTATCACAATTCAGACTTTCTTTTCATTTATTACATAGGCAGCTTACTTCTCTTTTTAATTTGGCTGGTGGATTTCGTAGTGAGAGACCAAGCCAAGGTGGAACAGTAATGACTACATACATTCGCAGTGCAGACAGGTACAAATGAACACCTTAGCCAAGAGATGATACCTGCTGTTCTGCTAAGACTTACCTAGTTATCATTAAGCTTGTAGCAGCCATAGAAGTTGTAATATTTAAACATAGTGCTTTTGATCAGCATCTTCTTTTAAAGAGCTGTTTAGGAAAAGGAACAATTCCGTGCAACTTGAGCTGTATTATTATGGTCGTTAAATACAGATTCTTTGTTGGTATCATGCAGCTCGTATGAGAATCCTCATAGAAACTGGTGTTCAGAGGTGCCGAGTAGGTGTCTGAAGTGTCAGGCTACATATGGATATGTCCATCTCATTTTAACTAAAAAAATAAAGGAAAGAAAGTCTGACATATTACGAATGTCATTATGCATTAATGAAATCTTAGTTCAGTGTTTAAATGTGTGTTGGACAGGTGAAAGTGGATCTTTATGGAACAACATTTCTCCTAAGGCTGAAACTTTGTAATGGAAGAGGCAAATTTTACGCTGTAATTATAAACCTCTGAAAGCAGGGTTTGTAAGGGAAATGCTGACAGACTCTTTACTACCATGTCACTAACAGAAACTATATAATACATGCATTTAATTGGATAGTTAATAAATATTGCCCTTTTTTCAAAAGATTCTGAGTCATACACACAGTGAAGTGACTTTGAACAAGAACAAGATGTAAAGGATGAATAGAGAGGTTTTATTATCCACTGAAAATACAGAGAATGAAGAGAGAAGGCTATTAATAATTCCGTTTGTGTATGTGTTATAAAACATGATAAGCAGAATGAATGCAATAATAAATATATGTTTACTGATACACATTCTTTCCTCTGAAGTGTTAGTCAATATGTAATGAGAGGGTTGGTGCATTTTGTAATAAATTCATGGTTGAAGTTAATTGTGTTGTATTTATAGCCCGTAGAGGTGGTTCTCATTTTAGATCAGGACTTTCCTTGGTAATGTACTAATAACCACAGGTTCTAAGAGGCTAAACTGAGACAAATACAGAAGAATTCAAAACAAAACGTGCAGGGATTCTGCATAAAAGTCACTGAACGGAACAGACAAACTCCTTAAGACAGAAGAGAGGCACACACATGTAGAAGTGAGGGATTGTACTTACTTTCATCTATTTTTACTTTGCTTTATCTTTTTCCACTTTGGAATAGTATATTCTGGGCATTCTGAATTTGCACTAATGTATGTGTTATGTATTATTAGATCCCAGTCCATGGTCCATTTGAACTTCAGGTGAGACACAGAAATTGTAAAAGAATGTGTTTTCTCTTTGCCAAGAAGAAACATATTTCAGTGCTGGAATTAGTTGTTAACTGGAAGTTAGATGCAGTCTCATGAACTTGGGATATGTCTGTTCTCTGCATCTTGTTTTGAATTTAATATCTTCCCCAAATATATTAAAATGAAAGTTAGAAAGACATATACCCTTGCTCACAGAACTGACTCTGCCCTGGGCTTCTGCTTTGATTGCCTCTCACAATATGTTTCTTGCTCCATTCTGAAGAAATACAATGGATATTGACCGACTGGCAGAATTCCAGTAGCTGCATATGTGCTGGGCAGCCTTCTTCTGTCATCCAGAGTACAGTTTTGCTTGTGGTCTGTGGGGAAATATTGCAATAAACTGATACAGTCTCATGGCTGAATTCCTATCGTGTTACTCATTTTATTCAGGCAAAATGCCAGTTTACTTGAGTGGGAATTATGCCTGAGTGGGAACAGAGTACAAGGACTTTAACGTTTTGTGTTTGGAGAGTACAAGGCATTAAACCATAGAGATATACTTTGCTGTTCATTAGAGGAGGCTTTTTTATTTTATTTTTTCAGTGAAATTCCTCCACTATTCAAAAGGGAATGTAAGTAAATGAATAATTTTTTCATTGTTAATGATAATTTCCATGAACTACAATGGAAAGGAAGGTCTCTCAGAGAATGACAAAAGAAAACCTGAATTGGAGAAAATCCCAGTAACAATGTTGATATTGTCTTGAAAAAAGTTTCCTTTCCTTGAGCAATCCCAATTTTAAATTTATCCCTGTGAGGAAACCCACGTATCTATGTTACATGCTGTTTAATTCTGTTTTATGCAAGCATAGTATGCTTTAGACTTTTTAATTTAAATATTTCAAAGAACCAATTTATGGCAGAGGTGTTACTTTCCTTCTTAAGTACATATTATGCATTTTTTATTACAATTTTGCTACAGCCAAATGTCTTAAAAGCCTGATTCACAAACCACTTCACTGCTCTTCAAGAATGAAAAACAAAGAGTATACACTCAGAACGTGACTTACCTTTTGAAATGTTGTAAAGCCTTAGAAATTAGAGTAATTTAGACCTGGCTTTTATTTTTAGGTTTCAGAGTATTTTGGCATTTAGTTTATTTGGTTTGATGATTATAATTTGATGTAGCTGTGGTTATTTAAAAATGCTGTCTCCATGACAGCCTTGTAAATGAACCTTTTGACTCATATATGCTCTCTTTCTTTTAAAAATAAATCTTATTCACAGAAAAAGCTGGTAAGTGAAAATATGTACAGTTTCTTTTACTGTGGGAATACCATGTGGCTTAACCCATGGTTATCACTGAGTAAAAGTGATTCTGACACTGCGTATTTCCATGTGATTCAGGGAGAAAGTTGATCCATTAAGTGACAGCCCCCTAAACTGATGCACCTTAGGAAACAGAAGTGTTTTTGTAGAACTCTGAGGATTCAGAGGAACATCCCAAACTTGGCTGGTAACAGAGAGAGTGATTCGCTATTCATGACTGAGCACTAGTCTCCTGAAGTTCTCCTAGATAAAATTGGTCATTGCTCATGCTGGATGGGACTGGTTCGAATGCTGAACTTCAGCTAAGCAGCTCTCTTGTAGACTTGATACCCAGGATGGCAGGCTGAGTATTTCTAAGTCTTTATGATCCGATATCCTATCTCTAACTGGCAGTAGCTGCATCAGTGGAGGTTATAAGGAACTCCAGGACAGCAGTGTAATCCAAAATTTCCTAGGCCTTGTGCAGACAGCAACATAAACTTTGTGTTTAGAGAATAGGAAACCTAAGCTGAACTCTGCCTTCAGGACATGTTAAACTAGTCATGTGCTCGTCTCCACAAACATGTATAATTTGCTAATTGGCTTATGTTAACTGAGGCATACTAACATTATGCTTTAGACAAGGCCTTCCAGTTGATTCATATCCAGCAGTCTGATGAAGTATACTGATTGTTTTAATTGGATGCTGAATATTTTATCTGATATTAAATATATTTCTATCCATGTGTATTTATAATTAATTTATTTTAATCCTGCCAAACTCCTGTTTTCAGGGGAAAGAGTTGTTGGGTTTTTTTCTGACATGCAGTTGCAGTTATCAGTTTAAAATTTGTTTTTGTTTAATTCCATTGATCTTCCTTTTGCTTTTGTGTTATTAGAGAGAAATCTGAAACTGTAGGCTTAGAATGGAAGGAGACATCCATTCTCCCATATATATGGCTGTGTAGTAGTTACCCTCAATGTCCAAGCCCAAATTACTTGCATTTTTTTACTAGATGCAGTAGTCCATGTTTAGAGAAACTGTATTTTAGTTGGGCTGTTTTTAAATCTCTACACTGTGTAATATAAATAGTGAACACTGAATAATAATCAAGCATTATTAATTGAATTATCATCTAATTAGGCCTAAAAATAAATAAAAAATGTGTAACAACAAAACTGTTTGACCCTCTTATATTATCAGGTTGCCCATTATTAATCAGACCAGGTGATGGCAAGTTTGTAATGAGTATCAATAAGCATTACTATTTACAATGCAATTGTAGGTAAAGACCTTAACTAAAACTAAAGCCTCATCATGCTACATGTTGATTAGGTATATAGGGTAAAGTCATCCTGTGCTTCAAGGGTTTCCAATCTTAAATGACTGGGCTGACAATATCAGTTGAAAACAGCTCAGGGAGGTTAAGGGATATTTCCAAGGTCAGGTACTGGGACATTGGTAAAAGAGAGGAACTTCTGGGAAAAAAACCTGGTATCTGCTTTCACGATAATATTGTGCCACAGCAGGCACAAGGTTTTAACCACAGAGGAAGATTTTATTCAAAGTATGACTGCGGAGTTTTCTTATGATTGAGTATGCTGATAGAATCCATTAAGAACATGTGAAGGAAAGTGAAACAGACTTCTTATTCAGGTAGACTATTAACATGTTACTTTACCAGAGAAATTAAATAATTAGCTGCAAACAGTCTCTCGTCCATACGAAAAGGAACACAAAATTATATAGAAAAATAAAATGGCAGCTCAATAATGAACAACAGTTTTTGAGATGTCTCTGATAGAAATTGTAAATATGAAGAAAGCTGAGAAACTATCTGGAGTTCCAAAATTGACACATTACTTTGGTAATCAAAAATCACAAAACTTGTATCTATTTTAGGCTCTTACATGAAACTCCTCATTGTTTAAATTCTGTGGATTAGTGTTTTCTGAATTTAAATTTATTTTCTCACTGATTGTAAAAGATTCTAATATGATTTATCTGTATTTTCAATCTAGAATGAAATAACAGGGAGAAATGTAGAAGAAAATTAAGTGTCTAGGAGGAAGCATTGGCAGAAGAGCAAGTGGGGAAATGCAAAGTGGAAAGGGGAACAAGCTTCTGAACCATTAAAATGATCAGATTCTAGAATAGCCTTCAAATGGGCCAAAAAGAGAAGAGAAAACAACCCCAAAGAAACCTAATTTCTAAGAGAAAAATATTTATAGGGGATGTATAGGAACTTGCACTTTGGGCAACTCAAGAGTTACCTTTTTAGTTAAAATTGTCTGTTCACCTCTCCTTTTAAAATGTATAATCATGCTTGATAGTTGTTTACCAAACATTCAAGATAGTGCATTGCCTAGTTTACATGGTTCATTTTTTAAAGTCTTTTACATAGAAAGATTTTTAATATCTAACAAATCTTTTTTTCAGCAAATTAACAGGTTGCTTTTGTCCTCAGTGGGCACAAAGCAGTCTTGCTTACTAACTTCACAATAATTTTTTTATATTTGGGAAGGCTTTCATCATGTTCCTTCATTTTTCTTAATTCTAAACATATTCAGTCTGTTCAGATTGTCTTTACAGCAGATGCTTTCTAAACTTCTTGCCGGTTTTGACAGTTCTGCAGATTTGGTCTATGTCTCAGTTTAAAGGAGTGCCCCAAATGGATGCAATTTATGCTGAGGACACTCCATTCCTAGTTGAGGAAAAAAATCTTCCTGTTGAGATACTCTTGTTCATAATTCCAGGATGACATTGACATTTCTTGCAGTACCAGCATTGGCTCATTCTCAGTCTGAGATCTAGTGTAATCCCCTAAACACTGCATGCAGTATTACCATTGCCAATTTTTGCTCACTGTAGATTTCTGTACTGTAGATATTTTTTTATCACTGTATAAAGCAGTTTACACTATTCTCTTTCTGTTTTCAGACCTTTCTTCCAATTTACTGAGGTGGTTTTGAATTCTAAGCTCCTTCTCACCATTCCTCCCAGATTTTATAAATTTATTCTTTATTGTATCATCCAAGCTGTTCACAAAAATTTTGAATATTGCTGGATTTGGAAAAAGCTCCTTAGAGATAGTATCCCAAGTATTAAATTAATAGTCTTTTAGTGAGTAGTTTCCTTTTCTGTAATAATTTATTTAGATCATATTTCCATTGGATTTTAGCAACGAATTCTCAAAGTTTTCTGGATTCTTCTTTTGTGAATTCCATTCTTCTACTAATACTTTCTGTTTTTCCCTTGTTTTTCAAATGACAGTCTTTTCAGAGTAACTTTCAAATTACTTTGCACATTCAGATTTTCTATCGGACTGAACTAATCAGAATTCAATCTGAAAGAGCTTTCTCCTTGGTTACCATCTCCATCTAAACCCACACTCTTTGGTGCTGTGTCCCAAGGAAATGTTGGACAGATTGTGTCCTGCAGCATTGCTAATCCAATAAATTACATCCTTGTTGCCATTTTGTCCTGGGCTCTCCTCTTTACTAACTGTTCAAAAAATGTCTCTTCTGCCTATTCCGGGTTTAGTGGTCAGAATTAATAATCCTGGGCTACTCTGCTATGTTATTAAATAGATTAACCAGTTTCCTGCATTATCGCTATCATCAGCTCTCATCAAGCCTAAATTAGCATTGCAATCTCTCCCACTCTATGTCTAAATGATTGGTGTGGCTGCCTGTGTTGTACACAAGAACCCAAAGAAAAGATGGCCAGAGGATTTTTTACATGCCATCTTTCCCATATGAGGCAAAGTCTTACCTATTTTGTATTTCTACATTTGCCATTTACTGTTTTAAAAGTAAAAACAGGTGGGAAGAACCTTGGGGAAGAATCTTGAGAAGCATATGTATTTGCTTCTGAAGGGCAGGTTCAGGAAAGCATGTCTGTGGTAGGAAATAAGAATGAGGTTCCAGAAATACTTACTAAACAGATGGTGTGGCTTGAGATCTGCAAGACCCTCAACCATTTTCTTACTGTTGAGGCACTGTCCTTCTTTAGGAGGGTGTAGCTGACAGCCACAACAATGAAGTCTTAAAAAGCATAATTAAAGAAGTGATATTGGAATGAGAAAAGATGATGTAAATTGAGCCCTGTTTTGGGGTGATATTAAAGACATGTTTTCAAATCATCATACTATCATATTGCAGTAGTAAGATGAAAAGAATATTGAAAAGATTGTACTGACTAAAATTGCTGAATCTGGGCTCTAATGAGATAAATTTCCCTCAAAGGAATCCAACATTAGACACTTGGGACAAAAAAAAGAAACCTCCACTAAAAATCTCAAAACACAACCTCACCACCAGAAGTATCCAATCTATTTCCATTGAAGGGTTTGAAAGTAAATATAAGTTATTTTTGTGCTTGACCAACTGCAAGTGAAGTTGTAAACGTGGTCTGAACAAAGGTGGACTTGAGAAATATATTTTCATCGCCTATAGAAAAAAAAAACAAAACCCAAAGATGAACAGAAAAGCAAGATCATTTTTTATTTTAACCTGACTGAATACCTTTTACTTTACTGTACCTTGCTGTATCTTTTGAAAATCTTTGAATTAATGGTTACCTGAGTAGTCCTGTAAGTTTAATATTTGATGGTAACTGTTGTAATAGGAATCTTAACCATTAACTTAATATTAAAAAACTATTGTTTAAATGGCTCTATTATTAAAAATAAATGTGTATTTTCTGTAGTTTAGATATCACTTGTCTTCGTGGAACAAGTGCATCTTCTTGCACCCATCACTATTGTTGTTTAGTAACAATGTTACTTTGAATCAAACTGGAAAAAAGAATTCCCTAAACTTCTTCCTATTAAAGAATAATGTTAATTGGTTAGCGTATATAGAAGAAGGTTATATGGCCCATTGACTTTATATAGATTGAAATGCTAAGCAGGGCTAAGTAGAAGCATCAGTAGGGAATAGAGGGTAAGCACTCATCAGTTTTATGTTCTCTTTCCTATTTACTGCTTACCCCTTACAGTGTTCTACAACTAGATAAACAAAGTTTTCTTGGGTCCTTCATAAACAAAAATGTATTTTTGCTTTTGTGGCTGGCCTGCCAGGTCAGTTGTGAGAGAAATAACGCCCACAAATAGGTTGCCTAGGGACAAACAAAGGAAAGGTATTTGCTAAGAAGTATCACCTGAGAGCATCCAGGCTAAGAAAGGGTGTCACTACTTGAGACCTTTTTCGAGTCTGAGACACAGCCATTTCAATGGCAAAAGGGTAGTAGGCTTTTGTAATGGAGATGATATCTCAGGATGTTTGCTGAATGTGTCAGTTCCATCAGAGGAAAATGATGCAAAACTTGAAGGTAAGATCAAGTGACAACAAATATCTCTTTCTTTCATGTAGATGAAGAGGTCTGATTTACTGAAGACTACAAAATGGAAAATGGAGTGTGTGGGGGTGTCACTGTGTTTAAAGGAGTTAAGGAGCTACTGCAGTTAATGAGTTATTGATTACCCACAGAGTAGCATAATAAATTAAAACAAACAAAAAAATTCTATTTTGCAGTTGGGATAGTTCGGAATACACATATGATGAGTTACAAGAAGTCAGCTGGTGGATAGTAATATTTGGAACCATGATAACGTAGCCTGTGTGCTTTCACATAAGTTTCCACTAGAGTTATTTCTTTTTTACTTGAGCATAAAATCAGAATTAAGTTTTCTTATCTGCACTTGTAAGACACTAATGGTAGTCTAGGGACTGATTCTTGTTCAGATTAAGGTCTTCTCCCACCTTCAGAAGGATAATGAAGCTTTCAGCTGAATATAAATATAACTCATCCAGTGTGGAGTGCGGTTATCTGAGTACAGGGCTTTATTGGCTGTGTCCTACTGAATACATTTTGCAAGACATTCTCAGGCTTTCTAACAATGTCCTACTGAGACCTTCTATGCAATGTGTGAGGTCTGAGATTGGAATTTTTCCTATTACTGTCCACAGATTTTTAAAAAAAAAAAAAATCTCAGCCTTTATTAAATATCTTTACATGATGCTTAAAAATAAGGCCTAGTCCTGGTCTCAGTGAAATTCAATGGTGAAATAACAAAGGCAAATGAAAATGGATTCTAAATTTTTTTACCCTGTTAGACTAGAAAGCCATCCTTTGAAATCCCTCTTATCTTGACATCAGAAAAAAAGCTTCTGATGTTGATTTGTGAGAGCTGGGGAGGATGCAGCAATTCCAGCTACCCTAGATTCATAGATAGATTTTCTCATGCTGCAGTTAGTCCCCCAAGAAGATGGGTTTCATTCAGGCCTAATACGAGGAAGCTTTCTCACAAAGAGCTGACATTGGAAGTTGTGAAGGACCTGACACATTACAGCCATTTGCTGTCTCTAAAATGAAAGATACAACTGAGTTCAACCAATACTTGCCTTTTCCCTGCAATCACTAGAGAGCGATTGTGTGGTATACACACAGCTGGTACTAATGGCAGATTCCTTTCTCAGTGCTCTGCTGGGAATCCAGCATAGATGAATCCCCTGGAATTATGTGATTTGCTGGTACAGCATTTTCCTTGCATCTAAAGAAACATTTCCTGAACATGTGAGCGCAGATTGAGGGGTGCTGAAAGTTGAAAGAAGTCATGATCAAAGAGGAAACACTGGCAAATGGAAGTAACTTTCCTAAAATTAGTCATCTTGTTTTAATCTCTGCTTATTTTTTTTTTCTTCTGCCTCTGACCCTGCAGAAAGACTTCCATCTTTCTTGGAACTTTGAGAGCCAAGTTCAGAAATCAGTCACTGCCTCCACTAACACTTTCTGAGTATTTTCCCTCTATTCCTAACTTAAGAGGCTGGTGGTGTGTTTTGGGGCCATAACTCCCACTGGAGTTTGAAGGTGTACAAAGATAAAGAATCAAGACAAGAGGTAATTGATGTTCTTAATAAACTCCTATCCTCCTTACTATTAGTGAGAATTTTTTTTTTTTTAATTATTATACTGTATGTCAAATATATGACATGTCATACCTTGGTGTATAATTGTTGTTTAATTGGTGTTTTATTCCTTCCATTGAAAATGATGTCAGGAATAAAATGTCAATATTCCTCTTGTAATTGACAGCTCATTTCTGTCATGTATTAAGGAGGATTAAAACATCAATTTAATGATGATACTGTGACATTTTAGATATTTGACCCAAGCGTCAACGATAGAACAACTCGTGGGCAAAGGAACTATATTCCTCTTACAGAAATGATGTTAATTAGTTGTAATATTTATATGAGAATAAGAATAAAAGAGAGAAGGGGAATTTGCCCTGTAAAGATGTTTGCTATTTAGTAACAGTGTTTGACAACTGATTATTTAAAAGGCACAGACCCAGAAAAGTTTGCAATAGTGGGAATATATAGATGATCTGTGAAGCAGTTGGTACCTGATGTCTTCTATTTTGCCCACCAATCCTCTGTCTGTTGAATCCTCTGTTCTTCCAGGTGACAAAGTTTACAGTTTTTAACCCCTGCTTTCTCAGATGGAGGAAGTCATGGTAGGCAAGATAAAACACTCTGCATCCTCTCATGTTTGCATTAGGGATTTCATTATCTACTTCCATGCAAAGCACTCGTGGAGGTGGAGTGAACATCCATTTGAGTAGCTGAGCCTTCCTGTACAGGAAGCTAAATATCTATAAATCACCTTCTATACCAGTTCACCTCTCAAAATGTTTGGCTAGGATTTTTTTTTCTTTTTCCTTTAAAATGGTTGAAGATAACCAGTGGAGCATTTCCTGATTAGTTTCAGTACTTGACCAGTGTGAAGGTAGATATAGATGAAGCATGGATGACAGAGAAAAGGCCACAGTAGATTTCTCATAGAAGACAGAGTAGCTCTGTGTTGGATTCTTCTGCTGGGTCTGTCCAGCTGTTTGAGCATCACAGTTGAAATATAGCTGCTGCTGTCCAAGTGAAGTCTGGACGTGATGGAAAGCTGGAGCTGAGGTACTGATTTCCATTTGCTGTATTTGGAAAACCTGGTAAAACGTCAAAAGACTGAAATTTCTGCCCTGTGTTTTAACAGCTTCTCAGTTCCCTTTTGTCACTTAAACTACCTGAATTACAAATATTTTGCAAGTGCTTGCTAATAATATTCAGGTGCCTCCATACTATTAATATTTTATCTGCCTCTGTACTTGAACTCTTCCTCACTGCCCAGATCTTATAATGTCTCCCTTCCTTCGCTGTATCTTCTACTGAATTTTCATAGTCATCTTCATGCCTTTCCCCAGATGGCCTCCTCTACATGATATGCTCTCACTAGGTTCATCCTTGCACATTAAAACCTCTCTTAAAGCTATGTGTTTCTGTGCTGCATACACTGAAGCCAAATGACCTAGGTATCAATTGCATATTGTTGTTGCATCTCTTCAGCTTCTGTAGTGATCTGCAGCCTGGAAAAAAGACCAGCACTGACAAGGTATTAGAAAAGTAACTGTCTACTCACAGGCACTGCTATAAATCAGCAGTCAATAAATAATGACAATGGAAAGAATTGTCTGTTACGTGCCTGATCCTTCAGGTATGTAGTGAGGTAACCTGCCCTTGCTCATGCAAACAGCTCTACCAATTTCAAAAGAAAAAGAGTAGCTGTATAGAACCCCATTTTCCCTTAACATGTGATATGCCAACAGCCTGATCCAGAGCTCACTGGAAACATTAGGAGTCTTTGTGCTGACATAAATTCCGTTTTAGACATGAATAAACAAAACATAAAGGGCATTCAGAATTCTTACTTGGTAATTGTTACTGATATAACCAATCTGGTTGCCTATCAGAACCAGAGTTGTGAACAAATGCAAACCATAGGCGCGTATTTTTTGGAATCAGTCTCGAATGTTCCAGTTACATGTAACTTGAATCCTTAGTTGTAGGCCAGCATTCCACTGAATTCTGTGTTTCAAGAACCTGTTCCAAAGAGTTTAGTCACTACAAGTAGTTTTGCTATTACCTAAGACCTAGGTTGTAAAGGTTTTGAGGTTCAAACAAGCAAGCACAGAAGTCTCATGGTTGCATATGATCATGCGCAGGTGGTCAGACTAGCTCATTGCAGAGATCCTGCTAGTCTCATACTCTTAAGAATCATTCTTTGCTGTATTGCAAATGACACCTTTGTAAGAGAGTTATAATTTTTCCCCTCATAGAACTTACATTTTGAAGAAAGCTTGTCAAAACATAATTGCAATTATGTAGCACAATATTTTGTAGATTTAAAGATGTTTTAAAACTTATTTCTGAAGCTTCCAGAGTTGAATCTACAGAAATGTGTAACTACATGGCTTTTGTCTTTTCAGTTCTCAAGGCATTTAACCTGTCTAGTTTCAACATTTATCCTCTGATTCTCCTCATAGTAGAAGTATCTCAATGAACTCTCATATTTTAGTAAAGTGTCATCAGTACAGATGTAACCTCATGGACTCCACTAATAATGCATAGACTGAATCATCCCGGAGTTTAAAAATTAGTACAGTTAGATATCTCATCTTTTCTGCATGTATACTGCGAAACAACAGTGACTAGATAATAGGAGGCAAAAATAACTAAAAAGAAGAGAACCATATCTCTAGTCTAAACAAAACAGCATATTTTTAATTGAAATAACATTCAGTAGAACTGAACATCAAAACATTTAACTTTTTCAAAGTTTTCAGCATTAAAGAATTAAGATGAAACACAATTAGGAAACAGAAAACTGCAACATTGTAGAGGATGGTCACTTTTTGTATGTCATGTGGCTTTAAAAACAAGTCAGATAAATGATGATGCCATTAAAACTGAACTAATTAAAGAAAGCTTCTTTTAAGAACTCATTAACTGCAACCTCATTTGCATAATGATGCATATTAATTAAGTTTTAATGAATCTGAATTTGCACCAAGCCTATTCATGTTGGCTTTGAAACAAATTGAACAAATTAGTTAAAAGCTTTTTGGAATCTACTTTTCACACCAAACAGGATATGAATGCAATCATCTCCACAAAAAAGAAATATTTTTCTTTTAATTTAATTCAAAGGTATGCAGACCCATCTATTAATTATTTTTAAATGCAATAATTTCCACCTTTTCTTTGCAAAATCAACAGTATTACTCATTCTTGAATGGCATATATTATAAATGTATGTTGTGGGATAAAATCATTACAGCCAATTTATTGAAAATAAGGTGGAAACATTTGACTTCAGGGTGCATTTAGTTTACTTAATACATGGATTTCAATTTTGTTGGTAACCTTTAGGCATTTTGGCTGTCTGCAGAACAACCACTAAACCCGTATTTTTTTATGTTGCTATCAGTTTTTCAAGATATATGTAAAATGCTAAATTGCTTTTATAATACCCATTTCCTAATGTAAGATTTCACAGCATCATAAGTATTACAGGGGAAAAATAATTTCTAAGCTTTTAAAAGCTGCATGTTCTTGCTTTGGTGGTGTTGGATCTTAATATTTTTTTTTTCCATACACACAGGCATATACACACAAGAAGCAGAATCCAATTTTGACAAGTTTGCTTTCAGCTCATAATAAAAACAAGAATTACAGCAGAAACACTATTGATTTCCTTATACTCCATTGTGTCTTCATCAAGAATGAAGAGATTTATGTAATTACTGCTCCATCTTTTGTTGTTAGAAAGCACTTTTTTGTAAGTCAGCAGATACAAAGGCTGGAATGCTTTTATTGTTGAGATTAAAAGATCATTTTTTCTCGTTCCGTTAAACTGTTTTTCTGTGATAGGTTCTTCAGGGAGGTTGACAATTAGGAAGATACTATACATTGAAACCCCACAGTTTTTATCATCTTTTTTCCAGCATTTTATGTTTTCACCTTTTTTTCGTATTAAAAAACCCAACCAAAATATATTGCAAGCCCTCCAAATCAAACTCCTCTCTTTAATTCTCTTTTGTTTCATTGTCCATGGTGGCATCCACTGACACTGAGCTGATACTAATGCAGATTTCCTGCAGCACAGTACTATGAATCCCTTTATATTTACTGGAACAAAATAACAAGATGTTGTATTATCGCCTGCTAATGATTTTATGTTTTGGTTTTCCTTCCCCTGCCATCAACAATTTACCTTTCCCATTCATTAATAAAGTTAAACTTGAATATTTGATATCTGACAAATTTGAGGACTACGTTCTAAATTGTGTTTTCAGCAGTGCAAATCTCTCCTGAGTGTCCATTCCACTAGTGGAAACTGGCTGTACTGTAAAAAGCAATAAACCTACTTCCAACATTTTAAGGAATTGCATTAACTGGGTTATAGAGGCAAACAAATGCCTGGTTGTATTGTGGTGATTTGCCTCACAGTTAATGAAGTAACTGTATGGAAAACTTTGGAGTGGAAAAAGAAATAAGACTTAGATCATGATTTTGAATATGGGAGAGGCTCAGCTTGCTTTTCTTCACATTTATTATCAGGTTTTCTACAGTATTATTCCCCTTTTACCATAGATTTCAATCCGAGAAACACATTGTCTTAAGTTGCATGTCATTGTCCAGGGTAAGAATGCCATCAAGGCTAAGGGAAATGTAGACTTCTCTGTGATTTTGAGGGCAGTGGTGATATTCTACAGTCACTTTAAAAGAAGACATTTCCTCATTTTTAACCTTTTTTTATTCTTGTACTTTTATAGTGTACTGTAACTTGAAAACAAAATGAAGCTATTAAATATTTTAAGTACCATCTGATTTCCAAATAGGAATAAATTTTTATGAGATCACAACCTGAAATAAAGAAAAAGAATTGCTGTAAGTTATAGAGTCATAATTCTTTTGAATTTTAGGATCCTGGATTAACCAGTGAACATTAACACCATTATAATAACCTATAATTAAAAAAATAATAAAGGCAGTTGGGAACCTTCCATTATGGTCTCTATTTAAGTAGACAGATATCATTACAGATAATAGTTTTATATTTGCCAGATATGCAGTCACCCTAACCTATAGGCTGTTACTGTAACCTGTCATGTAACTCGTTGCTTTGTGTTACACTTGAATATTCATGTTTCTGGGCTTAAAGATATTAAGCTTCTTGGAGACATAAAGCACAATTTGCAAGGGATGTTTGCTTTTGTTCAAAATTACTTTTAATCTTATTTATCTGATTGCAGGAGGCTTTCCCTTTACAAAGTGTTTTGTGGGTTTTTTTGTTATCGTTTTTTGTGGTTTTGGTTTTTGTTGTTTTTTTTTTTAATACAAATCTAGTGTGCAGAGCTAGTTTCTTTTGGGGGAATTTTGACAGAAAGTGTCTTCCTTGGGGGAGGTCAAGAGTCATTGGTATTAAACTAGACAAGCTGGTAGTGCAGTGTTAATGGAAATGGAAAGCAGATGTTTGGTAATTAGGGGAGATGTGAATGACAAGGCTTGAGAGGTATGGTACATGCGCTAGCTGGCACAAAGCAGCTGTTGTTACCGATTTCACTGTCAGAAATGTACACAAGTCAGACCATCCCCTGCGAGTTTGCCATAGCAGTGACAATTAGAAAAAAATTGTATTTGATTAAAATAAGTAATATATCATACAAAGTAATTTTTGTAACATTTAGAAATGGCTTGGGTTAAATCCCACGAAAATAAACTAGGTGTAAACGAAGCTTGCTGAATTGACAGTCCTTAGAAGTAGTGAAAGTCAAGATGAATGTTGACAATTGGTTCTAAGACTTTCTAGCCTGACAGAGAGAAAAGAAAATTGTATGAGCTTTTTCAGGGTAGAAAAGAATATATTTGATATTTGAAAATTAAGAAATAAATTAGTTTTTCTAACAATTCTATTTTTAGCAGAGAATTTTCTTATTTTAATTCACTAGTGCTAATATATTTAATTAACAGAATTTTTATTCATCTTTCATTCATGTCTATTAACAGAACTTTCATTCATCTTTTTGTTGTGAACTATTTACTATGAATTGTATAACAAATTTTAATTGCGTTACTGTGAGAAAGCAATTCAATTGAGATGGACTAGCATAAACTCTAGCAATAATAATATATTTGTTATGGCTAATGCTAGGTACCTGTTCCCTATTAATTTACATGAGGTTTATACCTCCAGTTTGCATTAAACAGCTTCAAAAACTTCTGTGGCAGGTGCTGTGCAAATACAAGAAGTCATGTCTTTCACTGGTTTTACTAATTTCTTGTACTGTTTGAGAGCATGAGAAATAAAACCTAAAGGAAGAGTATACTCTTTAGTACTGTTGTTAGTACTGTTTCAGTAATGCCTGTAAATGCATCAAAACGAGTTGGAAAAACATTCAGTTTGTATGTGATTCAACATGTTTATACCTGGATGAAGGGGTTGTCACCTCAGTCATCAGAAAAGACTGGGCTTATCTCTAGTTTAATATAGTTTTCATTCTTCCTCCATTTGAAGTCCATGGTGTTGCAAGTTGTATTAAAGGATTAAAAAGGTTCCAGCCTTTCAGACCTTAAGCTATGCTCCATTCAGCCCATTAGTGGTGGCTGCCTTAAAGGAAGACTCCTTCTTGTTCATTAGTGTTGAGAGTGAAAGTTGAAACTTCTTTCCTCTTGGCAGTGTTTTCCCTTAATCACTAAGACAAGCTATAATTTTCAAAGCTAAATTCTGGCAATATTAATTTCAAATGTCCACATATGCCTAAGATATTGGTTTCTAAAACACTTTGGGGAACACTGGATGTGAAAGATGGTGCAATAAAATGTACATCTCTTTATGGATAAATATTATCTCAAGATTTCATCTGATAATCTCCTTTGTGTTAAAGAAATGTAATGGGCCAAAAATATTAGAGTTGATTTCTTGAGGCATTGTTGTTAACTTGGTACTTGCATAAGGGATATCTGAATTATATCTCTTTGTATACTTGCAATTAAATTTAATTATGTCTGAGTATTTGTCTTAATTCATGTATCCATTTGTGAATGAAAAGTTCTTCCCATTCATACTAAAGACTATTAAAAGTATTCACTTTCATAAATGTGATTTAAAGATTTCAGAACACTTCTTTACTTGCTTGAGAAAATAATTCCCTCTCCCTGAGACATACACACACGCACCCACATGCACACATACTTTCCATGTAGTAATTTTTACCATTTTCTTTCAGAGATCTCCTGGGAGATAAAATATATATACAAAAATTTAAATATAAAAACCCAATCTCTTGTCTTTCAGGAAAGGTTAATTTGTCAAGTTTGCTATAGCATAAAAGTTTAAATGACACTGATATATGTTGCCTGAGTGGAAAATAATCACTTTTGTTTGGATGTATCAAAAAGCATAGTATGTTTGCAATTGTAGACACCCAAATTCTCATAGAGATTGCAACCTCTACTTTTAAATTACTTAATTCTTTATTTTAGTTTTTAACCCTTTTCTGCTATATATTTTTATATTACCATGTAAAAGCAAATTCTGCGTTTAAATGTAGCCCTGTAGGTTCCATTAACTTGAATGGTGTTCCATATCTTAAAGTCAAAGTTTGGCCAATACTATGTAACCTTTTTTCTCTTATACGTTCACCAAAATGCGATGTTAATTAAAAAAAAAAACACAAAAGGGACAAAAAAGCGTTTGCAATACAACTGAGTGAAGAACACATATTTTTAGGCTTGTGGGTCATAAGTAAAAGGTCAGATGGTTGGTGACTGCTTTATGACTGATTCTTGTTCTGTCAACAGCAATTTTGCCTGAGACAACCTTCACTGTTGGATTTTATATGACTGCCTTTAATGTGGTTGTGCTTTGTTAAGCCAATTGAACAATAGAATCATAGAGATTACATCTAGAAGGGTTGTTAGATCATCTAATCTTCAGTGTGTCCTATAATCCCTTTTTAAATATATCTACAGATGGTGTTTTAACACCTTTTCTTACTGGTGGTTTAGCTGTTGGATCGTTCTTACTGCTGACTGAGCTTATTTCCTTTTAATTTTGAGCTGTTTACTTAAAGAATTATTGGTCAATTTGAAATTAATCTTAAATAAGAATGAAATTAAAGTTAGAATATGGCAAATTGGAGCCAAATACTCCCTCTCTAGTCACGAGAGGAGAAAGCCTGAGATTAGATCTTCATGTAGTTTTAAGCTGCAGTAGTTGCTCTGCATGTGATGAATCTGTTGTGTGATGACAGAACTGGAGAAACTGGTTCCATAAAAGCAGCACAGCTGCTGACATCTGGGTTCACAAAGGCAGAGGCTGCAGAGCCTATGTGTGTTCACAACGTCTGCTGCAGGACAAAAACCAGGGATTAGATAAAAGAGATCAGGAAGGTGGGTCTGTGATTATGCATGTCCTGCCTAGAGTGCTATGGATGCTGGTTATAGGTGGTACCATAGTTAGTGGCTTGTAGTATCACCCGGCTTCATCCTCTGTAGCTTGGTTTAGGAAGAAGGCAACTCAGTTCTTTTAATTCCTTAGGAAAATTCTCTGTGATCAAGGCTAATTACTGTTGTGAAGATGCATAGGATGTTTTCTTTTGGCATCAGTGTATAATGTAGTTTTTGGTTATTTAGACTAGGTTACTGTGAAAATGGGCCATGACACAGGAAATAACTGCGATTTCATCATTGACAGTGTTAATTCTTAATAATATCTCAAAAAAGTGTTCAGACTGAGCCATTAGTTTCTGTATATGATATTATTTCATTACATCTGTTTAATATGAAGACAATTGGAACTTACTCAGAAATGCAGTTGACATCCTTTCTAGAGGAGGGGTAAAACCAGGGGAGTTGATAACTTCTGGACTTAGGTCAGTATTACTGTTCTGTAACTAAACATTCAGTTGACGCAAAATAAGTGTTGAAGTCACTGGCTGAAGATCCATTCCTTTATACCTTTATATTATAAGGGCCAAGCCAGACTATGGGTTTACCTTGAATGTTGGGAGATATGAATTAGGATCTTAGTGCTGTGCTTTGGAGAGAAGCAAGTAATGAAAAAGAGTGACAGTGAGACAGGTGCCAGACTCCCTCCATCATACATTGAAGAGGTAGATGAAAAATCCTGAAATTAACTATGGGATGTCTTGTTTGAAGGATTTGGGTGGGAAGGGATAAGAGAAGGCGGCTAAGTAGAGTATATGGAGTGAGAGGTGCCTTACTTTTGAGAACTGGACTCAAGCCCCTGTATCAAGCCCCACATCAAATACAATGCCTGTATTTGGTGCATTGGAAAAAGGGCAAAATGAATATGCTGAATTTTGAAAACAATCACTCTGGTCACCTATAATAAGTCAGAGGTTACTTTCAGTGCATTATCTGCATAGCAGTGTTCTTTTTAATTGTTGCTTTGAATTCATTCTTACTACTTTTAATGGTATGTTGATTCAGCTTTTATTGGAACCACACATACATATATTTCTTGTATTTTGACTTAGCATTTTTGTACCCAGTGGGAACCAGAAAAAAACCCTAATGTATTTAAAATGTGATATGTAGAAAGGAAAACATAAAGAAATGATTCTGAGTTGGCTCCTATTGCCATATAAATATAGTATAGTTACTTGAATTCTATAAGAATTAAACTCAGATCTTTTAAAATGCATGCAAATTCTTGCAGAATATATATGAAAAAGTCGCTATGACTGTAGAGGCATTTCTGCTCCCTTGATAAATGGGACTTCTAGACCACACTTTATTGAGTCTCAGATTTTTAATAATTTGAATCCTGCAAGATTTAATTCTGCATAATTCTGCCTGAAATCAGCTTTTGATTGAGTTGTAATGGCTGTGTTATTGTAAATATCTCTGCATGCTAATGTTGTGCTGGAATTCAATAATATTTAGATGAAATTTCTAGCCTCAAGCAGCGTGGAAGCTGGATTTAGAAAGCCTGAAAGTTTGTGTCAAAAAGTCATTTATTTTTGGGAACCCATAACATGCAGTGTAATAAATGGTCATCCTGAGGTCCAATTTAAATATAGCCAGTAGAATAGGAAACAGTTGATACAGTGTATTTTTTGCACCCTTGAGCTGCTGGACTGAATAGTATTGATTTAGCAGGGTTTCATAGTCTTAAATGATTTTGTACTGTAATCATCCACGGTGAGGATAGAATCGGTGACACCAGATGAGCAGGAATAAATCATGCTATCAGAATAGGCAGCCCATAGCATACTGTGCTGTACTCTAATGCTGTAACAAAAACCACCTGTCTCAAAAAAACCTTGTTCTAGATGTGGCTTTTTGGTCACATTTTTCGCTTCTCAGGCTGGAAAACACCGCATATATGCAGGGTAAATTTTTGTAGTCTTTATCTAGTTTGTATTAATATGTTTTCTTTCTGTGTAATGATGGAAAGCCTTAGCATTTGGTGGGAGGGGGAAAGGTAGAAATTAGATTAAAGGAATAAGTTTAAAAAAAAAACAATCCAAACCAAAATTACAGAATGTTTTTTTAAAATATTTGTAAGGGGGAAAAGAAAGAATTCTAGAAAATCAGTTGAAATAAAAAGAAAAAGAAACGGAGATATAACATGAAATTCAAGAAAATCAGGATGTTTTGCTCTTACCTGTTCGTACACACAGATTAAATAGCACACATACCTGCTTTTGAGTTTTGTGTCCCATTATGAACCAGAAGGGCATGGTTCCCTGACTGAGAGACAATGGTTCCTCTCCCTGTGGACTGAGCATGAGGAATAATAATTTTCTACCACAGTCCTAAGTTTTGAGAGCAACAAATATGATGTGTGCTGTGTATATACGAACACTGTAAAAAGTCACTATTAGTACAAGTAGTGAGTTTACTTAGACTTACAAAGAATAACAACAATCAGATATGTAGGAGCAAAGTACCCTTACCAGGCGAAATCCTGGTCTGTTGACATCAGTGGCAAAGCTCCCACTGATTTTCCTGGAGTCAGATTTTTGTACCCTATGTTCCTTCTCTTAGAGTTCTTTAAAGAATAAACTATTTCAATTTAAATGGTTGTGTATCTTAGATTTTTTTACAAAAAAAGTACAGATGTCCTGACACATTTTTGTTGAGTGCTATAGTTCATAGTTTCAATTAAGACCATATATTTTTGTCATCAGTCCTTTCAGAATATATATTGCATATGTCTCAGTGCTTTCTTGTCTAAGGAGGACTTTGCAGTTTTAACATCTCTCAGCTGTGTTGGTTAGTTCAGATTCTAGGCTCCTCAGTCAAATACAATGCATATATATATGTCACTCCTTGGCTCGTTACCCAGCAGTGCAGTTCACATCTACCATAAAAAAAGAAATAATTCTCTAAACATGTCTTCAGCTTCAGATGCACAAACTGATTCAGCAGCAAGATTCATACCTTCAAAGCTGGGCAAAATTTGGACATCTGAGGACATGCCTACCCTGAAATAACTGCTCTGACATACCCACACATCTTCAAGTTAGCTGCTTTGGCTACTGCTAGCTGTATAGCTGCAGCAGTATGCAACTTGGCGTGGTGTCTTAAAATCTGCCTTGCAGACCTCCAGGCTATTAGCAGTATTGAGGCTTGGCTAGGTAAAGTAAATCTGTATGAAAGACTGTCAGAACAAGGACTGCAGTCCAGATCTACCCTTCAAATAACAGCTAGCTTCAGTCCAGGCTGCTTTACTGGATGAAAGACATCTTCCATGTACAGATAGTTAAAAGGCAAGTCCTTATAAACTATGGAGTCAGTTGATACTGTTGTCCTAACATTTTGATTGATTTCATTGAAAAGCATAAGAAGAGATTAAATACAAATGTATCTTTCTTGTAACGGGTACAAATATCTCAGATTAAAAGCACAGTTAATATTGTAAGGCATGCCTTTCATATCATTAAAAAAATGGAACGATTTACCTCTGCATCTAAATAGAGGAACAGCAATCAGGAGACAGTCTGCTTCGGCAGTGGATGGATCTCAATGGCAGAGAAGAAAAGTCACTTTTATTTATGTAGTTGTCTTTGCATGGAAAAAAAGAAATGATGCTCAGAACTTCTGTAGACAATGTTTATTTAGAAAGATTATCCTCTTTCCCTGGTTTCCATCCCCTCCCTTTCTCCCCTTAAAACCTGAGGTGAAATGAAATTTAATTGTCAGCTTTGGTTGTTGGTTGGGGGTTTTCTGAGCCAGCCAATATCTAATTTCCTTCTTTTTGTCTGAAAGCAAAAGGTGAGACTCTTTACAAGACTTGTCCTGTTTCTTTTATTCCCTGTATGTGTTAGTCAGCCCTTGCTGATTATTTTTGCTGTATCAAGCTACAGTATATTAGAAGTGCTCTCCTCTCAAATGAAATGTCTTACAATTTAAATCTCACACTAGGAGTGTCAGCATTGCCATGGGACATCTCCATCCTCCCAAAGCAAACAAAATTGACACAGTTGATTTGGTGTATAAATGTCTGCAGCTTTATTAAATATGCATTAAAGTGCAACAGTCATAAATTACATGCACTCAGCCCACTCAGAACATAATGTGTACAGCTAAATAACTTTCTGACTGTACAACCTAAGCAATAAGGCCAACCTAAAGACTGACTGGAAGCTAAAAGTCAGTTCTCTAAAGTGCCTGCTATTGGAGTATCATTTTATCATGCTGTTAAACACCTCGCCTCTCTTGTGTGGTGTATATATGAGCAGAGGAGGGAGGGGAGGGGGAAAGTGAGATTCCTGTATGACTTTTACTTTAAATTATCCATTTCATTTACTTGTATGTGCATTCCTTGACATGGAAGGATGGGCAGTTTGGTTATTGGATCTTTCCATTTGCTGTATAGAAAGAAAGTCCTCTCAAATAAGGAAACATTTGTTGCTGATTATAATAATACTAATTTATATCTTGTATTTATATGGCAATTTTATCAGAAGATGCTAATATCTTTCAAAATCTGCATGTATACAGGATCACTCCTTTCCTTTAAAAATGCCTCATTTTCCTGTAATAGAATACAATATAAATTGTATGTACTTCTGCACCAGAGTGGATTCTATGGAAGAATGAATTCTCAGGATGAAACAAAAGGGACATCTTTTTAGAGAAGACAGAATGTAATTACTTGCATTCCTGAATACATACCCATTACACAATGAAGTGTCATGACTTTTTGATGACTGCATGTACCCCAGCCCTTTTGCAGATTTCATCTGAAAGCTGGCTTTAATGGCCTTTGTGCCTCCCAATATCATGACTTTGCCAAGAGAATACAAATTATACTGATAACATTAACCATCACACTTTGTAGTCCTCGGGTTTCTCTGAACTTCTTTCTTCTGACAGCTGACCAGTGTCAGCCCACCTTACTTTCTGTCAGTGCTCAGTATAATACTACATCAGTTGGACTGGGAGTGAACTGTACATTGCAGTCTTCTCATTATCATTCCCTTCAGGTTTTTGGTGTTTTGTTGTTTCGGTGTCAGTTTTGTTTTGGTGTTTGTTGGTTGGGGTTTTTTCGGTTGCCTTTTTTTTTTTTTTTTTTTTTTTTTTTTTTAAACACTGTATTGAGCAGAGGGAGGATTTATTTGCCTCTTTCTGCTTATTCTGACTAAAGTCCCCTCAACTGTCCTTAGGGTCACTGTCTTTAAGAAATACTCCTTTGTAAAAATAGCTGGAACATTTGTGAGAAATTAGCTTGTATTATGAAAAGGAGGATAGCAAGATGCTAACTTTCTGACAATATCTGTAATTTGTGTTTATTTTATTTCCTGTTGATTTATTGCCATGAGTCTCTTGGCTCTCTCCCAAACATCTCTTGGCAACAGATTCAACCAAATTAATTTTGTACAAGAAAAGATCTACTATGGTAACTTAAAGTCTGTCTTCATCATCTTACTAATGATCTCTTGTGTGCTGCTCTGCACTTGGTTTATTTTCCGTTGCTTGATAAATGTGAAAGGAAAATCTTGGAGTACATGTTATAACTATGACCTTGCTTCTCCCTTTTGAGAGCACCCTTAATCTTCTGTGATCTGTCATGTTGGAAAAGGTCCTCCTGTTATTCTTTATCCTCTATAGATTAGTTCCTCATTATTCTGTTTCATAACTGATCCTTGTTTAACATTTACAATTTCCTGACATACGTTGCAGAATATAGAGTAATTTGTTTCTTGTGGCTATTACTAGCTGAATTTAGAGAACTATTGTGTTCTGAAGTGAGTTGATCCTGCAGCTTTAACTATATTTCCTCAGTAGTTTACTTTTGAGTTATTGACACTTAAAGCTTTGCTTTCTTTTTTTTTTTTTTTTTTTAAATCACAAATCACAAGAACTGCCCTCCATTCAGACATTAAGTAATAAGTTTAAGCCTTCTGTTTAGTTCTTCTGGCCACTTCTAAAATGAAGGAAATGAACATTATATCACAGCATACTTTTCACATGTCATGCTGGACATATAGATAGGCTAGAGGTTATTTTGAACTCGAGTTGGTTGCTGAATGAATAACCCTACTTCAAATCAAGTCTTTACCAGCTACTCAGTGATAATAACTATACTGTTGTAAAATCTTTGGCTGACATCAGCAATGAAATGCCATTTTAGGCATCTCCACATTGTTCTTTACATGGTGTACCAAGCTACCATCTCTGTATCTGTTTTTCCAGACTTAGTGAAGCATAGCTTTATCTTCATGAAACATAAATGATAATAAGTAAGTTTTTTGAAATTTCTGTTACTCCACTAACACAGCAGTTCTCTGCACAGAGGCTGGCAAATCTACCAAAAAATTCCAAAGGCAAGAAAAATATCCTCTGTGGCTTATGACAATTTTCAAATCCTTTTATTGCCAGCATTCATCTTTACAACTGCTCAGTTCACAAGAGTCTATCTATAACTAACTGAAGAATGCACCCAAAAGGGGGTGACTATTCTCAAAGAGATGACCCAAGGGATGATCTGTAACCATGATAATTAAAGCTGATCCTGAAATGCGGGTCACTGAACTCTGTAAAAGACATGCTTTACTGAAGGCCTTGCCGTGGTAGAAAATCAAACCCAATGTAAAACCAAAAACCAAAAAGTAATAGACTTTTTCTGAAAAAAATGGTGGCTTATGGGTGGTTATAAAATATTCTCAGCCTAAACTAGTGCCTTTTGCCAGAAGCCTCACAGTGATGCACTGCATATATTCAAATAAGTTGTAAAGAATTTGAGACAGACCCTCCATGTTTAGACCTGTGCATATAAATGTTTATAGGATAGCCATTACAGTCAGCAGTGACCTAACATCGGAAGGCCTGAGAAGACGTAGACATCCCTTGGGACCAATAAGGCTGGTAGACTTTTTTTAAGTGTTGTTTTCAGTGCATGACTTGTGGGGGGAAGAGTACCATTGACTAAAAGATGTGTCTCCTATATGAACTACTGGCCTGACCTTTATCTTCTTGAAAAGAAAATTTTTACCAGGTGGCTTCTGCTGAGTTGTGTAACCTCCTGACCAGCCAATCCCTATTGTCTGAGAAGCTTCAAGAGAGAGGGAAGAAAGGCCATTCTTTGCATGCAAGAATGTATAACTCATGTTGTATCAAGTTTTTGAAAATCAAGCACAGTTACTGCACTACTGTTAGGATTGTCTCTTGGAAGTATAAAATGTTTTTTACCTTTTTTACTCCCCTAACAATAGCATTACAACCTACATATTTTTCAGAAAATCTGTGTGCTCAAACAAGGCAGAGTTAAATTATTGTCCTGGTCTTTAAAGAGATAATAAACTAGTTTCATGTGTGAGGCAGGGGAAAAAGAATTCAGGAGGGAGAAATACATACCGCTACATGCAGGCTCCTAGATAAAGTCTGAATATGATTTTGGGCCCAGGAAGAAGAAAACTAGCTTACTCCTACGTATTGTAAGCTGTTAGTCAACTACCTAGAATGAAAGAGTGAAGTTTAAAATTTTCCAATTAAGTATTTCAATTTTGTAAGTTGGGGGGGCATGGAGACCCTGCAAAGTGTAGCTGTATACACGATACCACTTTTACCATGGTTGTTGATTATGTGGAAGTGAGCAGATCATTCAAACTGGTGACATTTGGAGAGTGGCAGATTGCTGATGAAGTATGGTTTAGATTGAGAAATAAACAGGTGTCAATGTTCAATACAGGTTCCATTTCAACGGCCAAAGGTATTGCTGTGTATCTAGGAACAAAGTGTAGGACAAAATTGTTGAGTGAGAAAGAACTCCAGAAAGGTTTTATTGGTCAATATCCAGATGTGCTCATGTTCTTAATGCAGTGCCATGGTCCAATAAATTAATGGCATCTATTTAGGTCAGTATAAAAGCCTTTTTTAGAAATAAGGGAATAGATTCATTATACATTTGATACAGAAGGAATAACTTCTGGAACAATGTGTTCATTCCTGATGTTCATGATTACAAAGGATATTGAAACAAGTAAAATTTAACTTGTTCATGCCATTTTAGATATCTGTTTGGGGAACATGATAGAAATTTTTGATCTGTCAGGTAGAAGTAAAACAAAAACTCCAATTGTTGATAGCTGAAGCTGGACAGAAGACAACAAGGAGTTGGATACTCCTTAGCAGCGAGAGTAATTAATCATGAAATAATTTTCACTATGGAAGATAATAAATCAAGAGGGAATATTTTTGTCTGAGGAAGATCTGTGAATCTAGATCAGCAGATATGTAGTTAAAATAGAATGGAATATTAAAGATGTACTACTAGAAAAAATATTTTTTGTAAATTGGAAATAATCTGAAGCAAAGGCAATAACCAGAACCAGTATCATAGAGTAACCTTTGAAGCTGATAATTTTCTTTTCTTGAAAATATTAAACTACAGCCTACAATGTCAAAGCAAGTCACATACTGTTAGTGAAATATTGAAGCCTATGATAATGAACACATTGTAGTTTCTGTTTGCATAGGCCTTCCACGGCACTGATTTATAAAAAGAGTAAAATACACAGTACTCATCAGCATCTCGTGTGCTCAATTTCCATGATATAGGTGTCAGAATACTTTGATAAATGGATGAATAAAAATTTATTGTGAATAATAATTATAATTATTTAAAAGAGCACAGACATGGTGAGCAACAAAATTGTTAGATTTTTTTTTTTTGTGACTCGAAGAATGTTTGTGAACCTTAAGTAAGAAGTACCAGGTTGTTGAAATCATTTACACCTGACTTCTGGTGTCACAGCACCTAAACACCTTCACATTCTTTTCCTTATTGCAGGTGGTGGAATTTAACGATTTCTTACAATTATTCATCCCTCTAGTTCCTTGCTAAATTAGTGCAAGATGCTTAAAAAAACCAATGGATATTGGAAGGTTTTTTCTGGTGTGGCATTTTAAATTAAGGATTCATTTTGCCACAACAGATTCTCAGGTTTGAATCCTTTCTCAGCTTGTGTGCTGGTTTAAAAGTAAACCGGCAGGAGAAATGAACCCAACTCAAAAGAGTTTAGAAGTCAGAACTACAATTT
>JAVJGI010000063.1:39735561-39784199 GCA_035590275.1 Ibycter americanus | reverse complement strand
AACCTTACTCAGTGAGTCACAGGGTATCTTGGTCTACTTGATGGCCCATTAGCAGACAGGACCCCCTCAGGTTGGGTTGTGAGGGTGCTGATGATTCCCGGAGGGGAGTTATCACACCTGAATCATCGGTGTGAAGAGAGGGAACCCTGTTATCTCTGTTTTCTCAGGTACCCAGCTCATAGCCTGAGGTGTCAGGGGTGTCCTGGGCAGCCGCTGCAAACAATGCATCAGTAACAGTTTACGATGAATGGCAGAGAAGGTATAGAATACACAGTTCCAATTACACGCACACAGTGATAAACTGGTCCCAGCCACTATAACTAGGACAGCTTGATTCTTTAATTTAGTCCTTCATATACATTCACTGATTGCTATACTTTTCTGCTTAACAGGGGTTACCATGAGTTGGTTTTCTTTTGATCAAAGGCAGTTGGGCATTCTTCTGTGCTGTTTTGGGGGAAATGAGTCCTTGGGCTGCATCTCTACAAATAAGATTTCCCATGAAAAAGAATGCTGCGCATTTTTCACTAAGGCTTCCATGTTTGTATTCTTTAAAAAGATATTTGTGTGTTACCATATGAAATGTGTAAAGCATAGCATCTTGTTTCCACAAAATCCTTGTGGAAACAATAATAAGATATAAAGTTGCAATTACTTGTATTATATGGGATGGATTAGACTACCTAGGAACACATCTGCATTTAAAGCAGCTCAACCTCATTTTCAGTGCCCTTGACAATAAAATTTCTTTCTATCTTTAGGATTTTTCATCAATTGATTTCAGTGTATTTGATCATTTAAGGTATCATGTTCAAAAGCGTACTAAGAAAATGAGTCTTAAAATAATAAAATCCCTGTAACACAGGGTATGGTGAATACCTCTGAAGTTCATGTCAAGGGGATCGATCCTCAGCTGATACCACAAGTAAGGCCATGAACACACTGCCTCAAAGTCAATTTCTTCGCCTATGCAGGAAACAAGCTACTGTTGCATTGTGCCTTCGTAATAATTTCTCTTCTGTTTGCTCCTTGTAATACTCTTTCCCTCTGCTCAGATTTTTGTCAATTTAATTGTATTTCAATTAGATTCTTGCTTAGAGAAATGGAAAGCAGTAGGCATGCCCCTTGCAGTGTAATTGTCCAGAAAATAATAATTCATTTTTGGTCAGGAAAAAACAGAACTCCATGAAAGAGAGAGAATGCATCTGTCAGGATGTGTTCCCTTGGTTTTGCTACTCCGAGTAATATGGGAGGAAATGTTCAAATGTTTCTAACTGGAAATAAGAGCAAAAAAACCCATGACAGTATTTAAAGTACTGATTTTCTGAGACACTCAGCTGAGAAAACTGGATATAAGGCCTGATGATCTGAATCAACAGACATGAACCTTTTGCTCCCAGGTCTGTTGCTTATGCATTAACTGCAAGAATATCAAGACTTTGGTGTACAGAACACACATTTTTGCCTGCATACCCTTAAAGGACTAAAATTATTCTCTCGATGTTTTCATATTAACTAGAGATACCCATGGAATGGATCATGAATGAATTAAAAATGTCAGTGGATCAGTAAATAGTAATAATAAAGCAACAAGAAATAATAAAACCACCTGCACACAAACAGCTTAAATTATACTCTGAATCTAGGCTTCCACAACTTTTATTTCTTATGTCTTAAGGTTTGTTTTTTTTTTTTTAATGCTAAGGCATAGGCAAACTATCAAATAAGTCTGGTAGAAAATACTTCTGCTCTGCTATTTGCACTTTTTGAACTTGTGCACCAAATACACTTTTTTTGTGAGAGAATGGGGGAAGTTTCTGAGGGAAATTTCAGTAGTGCTTATAAAATGAATGCAATATGAGTAGGTTAAAATATATTATTGCAGACTAGTAAATATTTCAGCCAGAACTGGCCCAGGATTCAGATGAAGTACTAGACTAATCTTGTCTAATTATGCCTTTTAAAAGCCGAAAAGAGGTAATATGACTTATTTGGTACACAATGGCTGCAAACAGTGTGCCTGCCCTGCATTTATACTTCACATTGAGCCTGGAATGACCACAGAACATTAAAACAAACTGTAACTTCTGTGCATAACTGTGATTTTTTTGTTCAACGAGCCTGCTGAGGAGTCAAGAGTCTGATTAATATCTGGTATTTGTGTTGTGTGTTTTATTCTAGGCACTAGTCTTACAGACATTCTAAGTGTTTTGGCTTGTTGCTGTGGTTTCATAAGAAATACAATGAATCTGTAGGTTTAAAAATAATGTAGAGAATACATGAAGTTCTTAGCTTGATAGAATACAGTAAGAAAAGGCTATTTCTTAACTTGTTGGGGCTTTGTTTTGCTTTGATTTTCTTTTATTGACAACTTTGTTGTAATTTTTTTCTGGTTTAGTCAAAATAAGAATCAGGGTCAGTTAATAAAAAAGACAGATACAGGGCTGATTTAGCATGGTGTCTACAGCTCAAAAATGGATCTGAGGATGTGTGGATTCTTTCCTGGTCATATTGCCACCTGGCAGAGTGATACCATGTCATTAACATCTGGGGAACTTTGATTTTCTATCAGTAAAATATGGCCAGGTACATTTGGTTTTATAAAGTGTTTTGAGATTTGTTTGCTGTAATACTACATAGACAGACAAGTTCTTATTACTACAATGTGATGCTTAGCATGAGACCTTCATCAAGATCTTCTTGAAATAAGTCCTATGTTTGCCTCAGAATATCACTCAAGTAGACATTTTGCTTTCTTTTGATTTGCTAGGTATAAGGTGTTGCTCTTTTGTTTTTAATAATGTCGTGGTTTAACCATAGCCAGCCACCAAGCACCACACAGCTGCTCACTCACTCCCTGTCCCCCAGAGGGATGGGGAGGAGATTTGGGATGAGATTAAAATAACTTAATAATTGAAATAAAATAATAATAACAATCATAACAATAATTATAATAACAGCAATAATAATAAGTCATAATAACAATTGTAAAGAGAAGGACAGAGAGGGAGAAAGGAATAAAATCCAAAAGGGGAAAAACCCCAAGTGATGCACAATACAATTGCTCACCACCTGCTGACCAACCAGTCCCTGAGCAATGATTGGCAGCCCCAGTGAACTCCCCCCAGTTATATACTCAGCATGACATTCTGTGGTATGGAAAATCCCTTTGGCTAGTTCAGGTCAGCTCCCCTGGCTGTCCCCCTCCTAGTTTCTTGTGCCCCTCCAGCCCCCTCGCTGGCAGGGCCTTAGGAACTGAAAAGTTCTTGACTCAGTGTAAACATTACTTAACAACAACTAAAACCATCAGTGCGTTATCAACATTTTTCTCATACTAAATCCAAAACACAACATTCTACCAGATACTGAGAGGAAAATTAACTTTATCCCCAATGAAACAAGGACAAATAACTCTGAGAAATTATTTAAAATAATAAATTTAAAGTTACTACTTCTACATGAAATCAAAACAGAACTGGCAAAACAAATGATCTTCACTGTGGGAATATTTTGGAAGTTGCATGTACACAAGTTTGCAACAATATTTTATTATTTTGGAATATGATTAATGGTCAGGTATCAGCCAATAAAACATTTCCCTTTGTAGAAAAATAGTGGAAAATAAATATTTTATCTGAATGAAATCTTACCTTTGTAACGTAAAGGACGTATCTGTTCCAATTTGTGACAAACAGCTGAGTTAATCTGGCACAAATATTCAAAACATTTTACAGAACACATAGCAGAAAATAACAATTGTCTAAATTATTACAGTTGCAAGGTGGGCTTCAGGTTAGACCATGTATTTTACAGAAAGACGGTCTTTTTAATTAGCTGTATAGTACACAAAATATGCTATAAAGGTTTCTGATTATTTTACAAGATTGAACAGATACATTTTCACTGGGTAAGTGGTAATGTCTGTTTGAACAAGAAGTTTTACAGGCATTAGCTGCCACCTATAACTGAATCTAGAGCTACTGGTCCAACAGAGAAATACAACAATCTTCTTATTGACTTAACAAATGGAGACATTTGAGTGGCTTTTATAAGGTTGCCCTGGAAAAGCAGAATTTTCATTATAACATGTAGCCTGGAACTATCTGATGGAAGAGGAAAATAGAATCTAACACCTAGGTGAAAATATTTCCTAAGAAAAATTAAAAAGTAGGAATCTAAAAGTCACATACCAAGTAAGAAGTGTACTGACATAAAAATCATTTATTCATTCCTATAGACAAGTTTTGCCCTCTTCTATTAAAGGGTTGAGTTTTATTTATAGAAAAATACTTATTCCCAAACTGCTCAGGTAGTGACGTCAGATTGAAGTCTTTTGTGCACCTCAATCTCCTAGTGTATGATAATAAATGAAGCATATATTTCTAATTAGAGTCAATAAAACAAAATGCTCAACCTGTCCCTCTATTATTGAACTGGATGTAATTGTTTTTAAAATACTGAGCTTAATCCAGTATTTCCACATGATCTGGGGTTTAATCAAAATCATGATTACAGCATATTTTATGGTAATGTCTCATTTACTCCACATTTCAAAACACGGTAGGATAGTATAGGAGTAAAGGCTACACAACTGCTTCTATCTCTGCCACATCTTCTCTGTGTCCAGGGAAAGATGTTACCACACTGCACCTCATCTTACAGATCTGTGAAATACGGATAATTATATCCTCCCTTACAGTTGCTTTGAGTTCTGTCAGTGTGCCACATATTACATTGTCATCTACTTCTCTTCTATGATGCTATTCATTATAACTTGGAATGATTAAGAAAGCTATTAGGCAATAGTTAAGAAAGCTACATCTGAGTGTGCAGAGGTCCAAGCGAAGACTGATGCAGATCGTTAAAGGTATTGTATGTGTTTTCCTACAGATTTCTAAGGTTCATGCTGAAGGTCTGTCCTGAGGCTGAACAAGGCCTGGGAAGTTTTTCGGATAGCTTTGCTTTGACAAGAGCAGATAGATGGCTTTGACACTTAATGAGGGTAGTAATTTGGCTGGCTACTGAAATAGTTTTTTCCTACCTAGCGATATCACCTCTCTTTCCCAAGTTAAGCTGGAGCCTCCTGTTTCTCATCCATAAGTATTTTTGATGTAAGAGACTGAAAACGCGCATGTTAGGTGTGTTTTATAGAGGTATATAGTAAGCTGTGTGCAACCATTCTTTCAGTGACAGTTGATTTTAACCCATGTGTGTACTGGGAGAGGTCTATTGTAGCATGATCATATATGGAGGGTCAGTTCACAATCATACCATAATATGACTAATAATGTATGGAATATATTAATTCTATATGGAAGACATAATTATAAGGCATAATCATATACTGAAGGACAGTTTATCTCTAAACTTCACAGTTGGCTTCCTGTGACCAGTCATCAGACTATCTGGGTTTTGTTCCTGGGGAGTGAATGCAGTCTTAGCACTCTTATCTATGCTCTGGTACTTTCCTGTGGTCCACTTTGTTTTAAAGACAACTGATAGATCCCACAGTGTCAGTGTTGATGTGAATCTCCTTCCCCTGGCCGTAAGGACACCATCCATCAGTGCCATAAAAGTTATCATCCTGCTTCATGTTTGTGAGGGGGCTGTGTGAAGTATTTACACCTCATAGTTTGCCAGTAAATGACAATAGACATCAGTTTGTATCTACCTTATGAATTTGAAACTTTCATGAAGATGAATGGAGTGTGTCACATCAAATAAGCTCAGGGCCCTCCACTACTGGATTGGGATCCTTTCAGAGCTCCCACTTCGTGGAGTGCATTTCACCAGTATTGAACATGGCTATTTAAATAGCATAGCTGTTTCAGTCAAAGCGTTCATTGTTAAGAGAATATATTGGTACCATTTACTGCAGGCTGCTGTGCTTTTTATGGGTGTTTGTAATCTTTAATCAAGTGGATTATTAATAGTGATGTATTCTTTTATATTCCTGTGTCTGCAAAGCTTACATTAGTTACCTCTTCAAAAAATATAAAAGGCTGCATTGACTTCATTTTCTTTTGCATGTATGATTTCACACATTTTTCTGTCAATGTCATATGAGCAGATTTGGGTCAATTTTATGTTAATTTGCTGTATTGGATGTGAATGTCAAGAAGTTTAAACAGTGGGAGCTGCTAGTAACATATCTATACACACTGAATTCTTTAATGCTTTTTTTAAAAACCCTTAACTTTGGTCTATCTTCAGCTGACCACTGTTGTAATACAGAGCACCATCTTAGGATGAGGGAAGCAGTGTGTGAACAGAAATAATGGTTAAAAAATAAATCCTGTTTTTGATTGACTTGCCTTTTCTGCATAAGTACGCACACGGGAGACCTAGGAGTATATGTGCTGTTTCTATTCCCATGATCTGTTAAGGCTTTCCAGAACCAGTTTTCTACAAGTCTTTATTTTTAAAGCAGAAACACTAAGGAAGTCAGCCATCAGTTGTACACTGAAAACTGAAAATCGTTTGGCTGCTAGAATAAACTGAACAAAAGTGTTTTTCTCATGTGTTATGGAAAGCTCACTAGCAACTTCCTTTCATTCAGAGTCTATCACCTTTTTTCGTAATGGATTCTGAGAATATTTTAAGCACAGATTATATCTGCACGTTTTCTATTTCCTTCTGCGGTATCTCTTTTTTTCCTGAAAGTACAGCTAAAATCTTGCCCTTCTGGTTTTGCTAACCTTTGTTTCGTCTCACACTTGAAATTATATTATAAATTGTGTGTGGCAGGGCCCATTCATTCTTACAGTAGTCTGAAGTGCCTAGTAGAATTTCATGTGCTGTAAAGCTAATGGCTAAACATTTAAAAAAAAACAACCCCTTTTGGTTCTTTTGGTTATATGTAATTCTGAGGATGACTGTGATGCTGATGCATGGTTTAAATGAACAGGCTGTGAGACAGACATTCTCATTTTAAATGATCGTAAAATTGAGTTTTTCAGGCCAGTAAAGCAAGCTGAAAGAAAATAGGAATGTAGTGGTGTATTTTTAATATAAATAGTAGCAAGAAGAGTTTGAATTATGATAGTGATACCTTGCTGTGACCAAAGGAAATCTATAGCAGAGTAGGGAACAGACCTCAATTTCTCTAGATTTCAGCCCAGTAGTACAAACACCAAGGAATGAACTTTAATGTTTTGTACCTCATTCACTGCTTTAATGATTTGTACAAGGGAGCAGAGAACAGTCTACGCAGTTTCACTTTTTGAATCCTGTGACCTTCTAATTAAGAAACTTCTCCAAATTACTTTTATTGTTGTTTTACTGGAAGACAGAATTTGTATGAGATTTTTCATGTCTTAAAAAAAGACAAAACAAAGAAAGAAAACTGCTGTCATGCAAAATCATGCTAGTGTTCATAGGTTTATCAGCAGCGTCAAGATTTCTTGGTTCAGCTTCTGGCTTTGTGTGGAAATGTGGTTTGGTAACTGCGGAGAGCGCAGCCAAACACATAGACTTGAAATGCAGCTTGGCTAAATGTGTGCAGCTTGGGTCTGCTCTGTTAAAAACCTGAGGTTTGATTCCTGCTGCACCGCAAATGACAGCTCCTGAGTTAATCCATCTGCAAAATATAGCAAATGATACTTGTCTTTTTCTTAATGAGGCCTTGCTGCATAATAAGGGTTATGTAGTGCACGGAATTATTAATGTTGGATGAAGAGCTGCAACTAGAACTTGTGGCTCACTGCCCATCATGTTTTTGCTAGGCTAAAGGGTGCTTTACAGATGTAATTTGCTTGTGTACTCTGGAGCTGTATATGAGTTTTTGCTAGGTTTGGAGTATAATGGATGTGATTAGCATATTGGGAGTGCCATGGAGCTCCAGGCATGCCTAATGCATTTAGAAGCTTGGTGTGCTGGGAACAAAAACTCAGAGGAGTTGGCATGTCAGGAACTGTGGGGCTCAAGTACTCTCAGCACAGATGTAGTTCATTCGTGGGAATGACTGACTCCTGCTGAAAATGTAAGGAGGATTGAGAAGAGGTAACCCTGAGGCAGAAAGAGAACGTGTGGATGATTGTAGACCAAAGTGTTAATGTTTGGCAAAATTAAAGGTAGAATTTGACAATTAAGGTTGATAGACATCTACTGAAATGGCTTATCGTGAGGCTTTTTATATTGCTTCTTTGTAGGCAAAATGTCCATTGATGCCAATAAGATTTTTTTTCTGCGTAAGGAATGCTGGAATACTTTGTAGGTAGTAAAGCCTGTCTTGCATCAGAAATTGTAGAGGAATGGTTCAGCTGGGCAAGTATAACTTGTAAGGACACTTGTAAGTGGTACAGGTCTCTGTAAGCAGATCCCTAGTTGTTGTTAGAATTTTGCTGAAGCTGATGGTGATACAATGTACATGCCAGCTGAGGAACTAATGTCATGAGAAAGGGATTCAGGCTGAACTCTGCTAAGTGGGGTGGAAAGAAAGTGGAGGCATCTTCTACTTATGTCTCCCTTGCATTACCTCTTTTTGGTTTCCTGACACTGTTGATGGTCTGAAGAAACCTGACTGAAGCTGGATCACTTAATTATGGAGAGGGCAGGATAAGACTCATTTATACCTGCTCACATTTCTTTTCATGAATCAGTAAGCAACTGCCTAGCCCTTTCTGCAACAGTAGGGTTAAGGGGCATTTAATAGTGAGCATTCAATGTAATTAAATATTTGCAAGTATGTTGCACATATTTTGTTTTCACTGAAGTTATCAGTAAAGCCCCGCATTCCATAAGGTACTAATGCAGTATGGCAGAGATAAGTATATCATAGAGGGAGGAGGAGAGCTAAAGTACTGTCATATGTAAGCTATTAGTGTAATTACATTTTTTAAGTGGTGCCTTAAATTGGTTGCTTGAACTGTGTTTCCAGTTTGTGTAGAAGAAACAGTGGAAAATAATTTATATGAAGGCCTCAACCTTTTGTTTAAGTCAACAGCACATAAAGCATTTTAAGTTTGCTTTTTTATTGTTGAAGTCCCATAATCTATGAGGCACACTTGGTCATGAAGTAGCTTGTTATTAAAATATAATATCATGTTCATCTGTGATTATTATTTTAATTCAGTGCTCAGTTGACTTATACAAAGCTGCCTGAACTCTTTCAGTAACCACTCTCCATTCGCCTACATTACATTTAATTTATACCAAGATGATAAAAAATTTGATTTATTTTACAACAGATCAGTAATTGTGCTCTACAAATAAGTCCGTAATGATAATCAACAGCATTTTCAACATAATTTAATTTGTCTTCTCCCGAGAGGTAGTTAAATGCAGTAATAATAACACTACTGTTATGGACTCTGCTGCAGTTAATCATGGCCTGAATATGCAGACAGCCCCAATATTGTATTGACAGAAATTAAATTAACCATCAGCTTGGGCAATCAGTGGCTGTACAGCTATTAAAAGTAATAAAAGCAACAAACCTCAACCATAGCCAATTACATTTTGACATATAAACGAAAAAAGACAGATGCTTTTGATTTGAAATTTTTATTTCGTTGAAGTAAAGAAGACATATCTTTTCATATACATTATTTCCCGTGCCTTAATTAACCAATAATACACATGACAGCCTAAGAGTCATACTGACATAATGTAATATCACAGGTATATTTTGAGTGCCACCTAACCCAAACATTTCATTATCTCCATATACGGTGGCTTGGTGTAGCAGGTTGCTGCAAAAGGTAAATATCAAAATGCATAGACAAGACAAGGTGCAACCAACATTCAAAAACAATTTCAAGAGATTAGAAAAAGGTATCTCTTTGGGTTGAGTGTGGCACGTTTTTCTTAAAATCCTGCTGAGGTGAGAAAAAACTTTCAAATTTTCTTGAAAGTTTAATGACTTGGGTTGTGTTTTGGAGAGAAGAAAGAAAAAAGAGTTAATGTTTTCACTATGTAGGTGGTTAGCACTTCATATTTTTTTTCTTACGTAAAATGAAGCATCCATAACTTGGTAAAAATTATCTTTATGTTGTGTTCACTTTAATACCCATTCTGCCTAGGAAAAATCACACATGTAAGTGTATTCAACAGTGGCTAGTTATATAAATATTAAACTGCAAAGTAAAGTTTAAATAATTATATGCACTTGTATATATAATATTGAATTATGACACTGATATATATTTAAGGGGAAATAGAGTAGTTCACACATAAGGTTTATGGAAATTTTATCAGGAATCAATGGGTTTACTTTAACAAATCAGAGGAGTTAACAGGTAATAAAATCTGAACATACAAATTTGTTTATTTTACCTTGTAGTTTCTGTAGGTTTGCAGCTTGAAAATTATGTATTTAATCTTGTTGTGGTTTATATCTTATAGTGAAAACAATATCTCAAGGTGTAAGTGAAATAAAATGGCATAATATATCATTATTCTTAATCAAAATCGAACCCAGCACACATAAGAAGAGTATTTTGAGAACTGCAGACTTACCTGTCACTTTAGACAATGTTTCATGATCTTACATAGCAGTTGTCTGGTGTTCTAGTAACTTTCTGACGAGTCTGAAAAACTTGGCATTTGTACAGTGATGTCATGACTTGATTCTTTCAGACTGATGACCAAAGTCACTATGTTGTAGAAGGATGAAGCTTTGTAGATCAGAACTTAATATCGTTGCCTAACACCATAGCAATCTGTAACAAGCTTAGTCCAGATGCATTGAAAAACATAAATACCTGCTTAATTTGACACATACTATTACTGAATTCATATGATTTTTCCCATTGCTGAGCACTTTTCTGGATAGAGGCCTTAGCCAGGAGATGAGAATAATCCTTCACCTCTAAATCTTTTTGCTCCTTAGACTTATTAAATTCAATATAGTTCACTTACATAGAAAAGGAAAATAATCCTGCAGGAACTACAAGATAAAATTCTGTGGCTTGTGTTATGCAGGTCAAACTAGGAGCTCAAGGTTTTCAGAAATTCCCTTCTGGCCATAAACCCCATGCATTAGAGTTCTTAAAAAGAAGTTTGCCCAAGGCAAAGGCAGATTTTAGAGCAGCCCTAACTGTAAAATTGGAGACAGAGAAGATGTTTTCAATTTTAAAAAGTCAAATTGGCTATGAGCAGCAGAATGTGCAAGGCCAGGTTTCCTAAGGTGCTTGTTGGGTGTTACCAGACCCTAGCAAAGCCCCAGGTTCCCCCTTGTAATACCCCTGCAGACTTCAGATAACCTGCAGAGCGCACTTGCCACGTGCACGTGCTGGCTGGCTGGCTGGCTACTGCCAAGTGGAACATATAACAGCCAAGGCCTCCCTGCTATTCCTAGATGGGAAGCCATGAGGGACTTTGCTTCTTCAGCCACCATTTTTCACACAACATCTAGGAATTTAATGATCTTTAAAAGTTTTACTCTTTCAAATGTAACTGCTGTTGGCCAGTGGTTTGAAAAGGTGCAAAGAAAGACTTGCAGGCGTATGCCTGTCAGAAGGGAGGGATTTCTCTTACTCTGTAAGAAAGCAGGCCAAAATTCAGTCCTCTCCATCCGTTTTGAACACAGTCATTCTTTGTATATGTAATAGGTCACAATGTTATGAAGGCTTTATTGGACTTCATGCGAATCATCTTTGTAGACAGCATATTCTTACCTCACCCATTACCAGTCTAGCTATAATAAATTTCTTCAAAGATAACATTTTGGTGTATATTCCATGTAGCATGTGTGCTTACCTCTAAGTATGAATGTAATGATGTGCTATCATATGTTAATGTTTAGATGTAGGGTTGGGTTTAGGTATGTCATGTAATGGCAAAACTCAGACTTCCTTAAGTTGTACCAGATTGAAAATTTCCTTTTCTAGTGATGTTTCTGGGTTTTAATTTTCTTAGAGTTTATAAATAACTTTTTTTTTCTGAAGAACAGTGTTTCTATAAATAGGTGGTACATGAGGGCTGGTATCTATTATGACACTTCTTATGAGGAAAGACAGATAGATCACTCATGGCTATTTCAGTGATGAGTTATCTCTCCCCTCTGTAGCCATGAAGATACATGTCATAACAGAGATCAACTATCATTGTAATGTAATTTTTCTCTGTACAGCATGTGTTGTAAATGGTGTTGATTGCTGACAGAAACTCAGAGGGTGGGAGATATGATTCCTGGTACTCACAGGGCAGGAAATACAACTTAGACAGTGAATATTATATCTGATGCATATTTGCTTCTATCCTACAACTTTCTTCCAGGTTGTCTACAAGTTTCCATAAAGCAACCCATTAAAATGTAATCTGGAAATCCTGTTTCCTCAGACACTATATATCTTCACTTTTATTTGTTCAGAAAAGCAAGATACACAACACGGAAGTAAACAGCAGGTTGCAATTGTATTAATTGTAAACTGATTCAACAGTATAGGAGTCCTAGTAATTATGAGTGTCTATGGGAAAATAATATTTGTCCTGACAAAAATATTTGTCCCGTCCATATATATAATTAGTCCAGTTACATGGTTAATAGTGAATAGTATAATATTTGTGGAATAATATTGTACCAAAGCGGCGTAAGTTTTACAGGCATTTGCACACATACAACCCCAGAAATATTTCTGTGTCTTCAAGCAGGCTTTTTACTTCATTTTCCAATTTAATGTATTTTATTTGAAATATTTAGACTATGTAAACCTCTTTGTTGATATTATACTAGTAAATAATGAAGTTAAAATTAAGGGCAGGAAATTAAAAGAATAGAGCTCTGAAAAACTCCTTTCTCAGCTACCTGTTGGATGGTATTTTTCCATTCCAGCTGTTCCTATTGGACATGTAGTTTACTATTATTACTGTTTATGGATAACATAAAATGAGAAAATATTAACATTGAACACCTACTACTTTAAACTGTTAACTTTTGCATTCCTGCACTCTGATATTGATGATCTTAATGTTGTATGATCATGCTTTTCTCTTTCTAAAGTTGTCTTGGATGAGAAGTAACTATTTTATAAAAAATTATCAATAAGAACAAATTATGAAATTACTATGTTTCTGTGTTTGATATATAGAAATGCATATATATATTATGTTACATTGCTGTGTTCTTAACCATGTTAGAATTAAAAATATTTGCTGAAATTAACAGCAATCAAGAGTATACATACACAAAGAACAGAGAGGTTGGTGTGGAGTGAAAATTATTGCAAGGTAATTGTGAGTCAGAACAGAAAGCTCTTTAAATGACCTGAAAATTTCACTGGAAAAACAAAGCTATTTCTTCATGTTCCTTCTTTCCTTATTTTTTTCTAACAACTAAGTTGTAAATGATACTTGATTTTGTGGGAATATATTGAGGCCCAAAGACTAACTTCAGTGAAAGGAAGACTGGCTTTTTGTTAGAAAGGTCTCTACATGTTCCTGTACTTTGTAGTTTTTATGATTTAAAAGAAAAATAAAATCTTTCTTTTATTCGTCTCACCCTTTCTGGAGTTGAGAGGTATTGATCACGTATTTGGATTGTCTGTGCTTTTGAACTTTGATGTCTTACCACAATTCAGGGACACCTCAGCAAGGTAGACCCCAAAGACTCCAAGAGGAGATCTTCCTGCATATCCTAGAAAATTATAGACTGGAAGAAACAATTGCTTCAGGATGTATAGCTTGTTCATGTCGCTATCTCTGCCTAACAATTTATTTTGATCTAACATTAATGAAAGCACGCCCACACTGGTACATAAGGAAACTCAAAGGCTGTGGACATAAACTGGTACTGGTATTTCACACTGCACCCTCTCAAAAATATAGGACGTAAAATCACGAGTCAATCCGTAGTACTGGAGTTGATCAGTCAATACCTTGGGGATTAATTCACTGTCCACTTTTGGTAAATACAGAATCTTATCATACTTTCCTTGGGAGTGAGTATGTTAAAGCAGATGCTGCAACTGCAGTTTCTGTTATTTAGACTGCATATTCGAGATACCCAGTTACTTACATTGTTACTAACCTCTACATGAACACAGTTATCCTCTTGCTCACAGGACATGCCGTGGGAATGGGAGCTGGCAGTTGACTGGCTCTAGAGCTGCAGGCTGGCTGCCCAAATATATGTATAACTTAAGCAGCGGGAAGAAACAGTTCAATTCTAAGCAACAGTTGAACACTAAGCATCACCCTTGTTATGCTGGTATTGTGTAGAAACTAGAGTGGCAACAGATCGAAACAGAAAACCATAACTTAAAGAAACAACATGATATTTTGATAGCACTCATTTTAAGAATACAAGCACATACCAGCTTGATTTTAAGTATGTTGTTGTTTTAAAACTATAACAGCTGAGTGAGCCCTTCCCTGGATAAGCTTTTTGTATTAGCTGTCAGTTCCTCGACTTCTGTTCATTCCCAAAAAGTGCTAAAGGACATATTTCCTTAATATCTTTATGGCCAAGTAGCTGCTAGACTGAAACATCTGATACAGGAGTCTGATCCTTCTTCTGTGTAAATTTCACCATAATGGCGAAATTGTGTGATTTGACTCAAATGGCACAAACAGCTGACTTGTAATGCAAATTATGTAATCTCATAAAGAGGGATGAGAGATTAGAAAACAGAATTATTAAAGGTAACATTCACTGTAAGCTCTTAGGGTTTCTGAGTATGAGACTACACCAGGAAAAAGAAAGAACACAGAAAATACCACCTCAAACTACTTAATCATCCTTCTTGAAACCTTTTATTTTTAAAACCAATTATGGACATATTATAAACTGCTACCTTATCATTTTCACCCTCCCAGTCTGGCTTTGCCTTCTATTCCATTGCGGTATTTCCTTTCCATCCATGACATCATCTTAACCCTCACTAGGGGAAGGGGGAAAAGAGTCAGAGAGGGAAAAAAAGAAAAAAAAAAACCACCAAAACAAAACCAACAAAAAAACCCCCTGCCTTGGCAACAGAAATACCTTTAAGTGTAACATAATTACCATCTCTGCCCTTTCTCCCCCCTCTGGGACTATTCAGCAAACCCTACAACATACACTTAAATCTTCAACTTCTCAGAGACACTACACGCAGATGGGAAAGATTTGATTAAAATTACAGTGCTTTAGGTTCAACTTCACCTATTAAGAAAAAAAAAGGATCTGGTGCTGGACTTTTTTCCCTGAGAAATAACTAGGCCACAGTAATTACAGACAGGGCCCTGCTGTGCACCATGAATAGGATCCCTGGGGTGGTATTTTCCTGTTACCTGTCTATGTAGGGCTGTTGACATCAACATGAATGATAACTATGCCAGGTTTCTTTTTTTTTGTTTTGTTTTGTTTTACTTTTTTATTTTATTTTATTCTTTTTATGCCTTAGAAAAAGAACTGGAGGAGAAAGAAGTGTTGTGATATACATTTTCTCTAACAAAGATGCTTTTATGTAGTTTTCTATACATCTGTGTGATTATTTTCTTAAATTATTTTGCTTGAAGTTGAATATTGGCCTTCGAGTAATAAACAGACCAACACAAGGTGAGTAATAGGTATAGAACATTAGACACTGTAGCTGTTTAAATGTTAGCCCTTTTCCCAGTATCCAAATTAGTAGGAGCTTTCATTTTTGAGCACTGAATCACTTTAAGACAACTGATTTGTACAACGGGTACTGTCCACAAAATTAATTTTATTTGCATTTCAAGCCATATTAGACATTAAAAGTTATATTTTGTTATTGTTTCAGCTAATAAAAGCTCTGAACTACCCAGCAAAAGCTTTACTCTGTAGTATGGCGCACTGGTGAAATGGAGGCTAGAATTGTAGCTGATGGCACACCCCAGGAATTGAACAGAATCAGTGGAAAGTGTATTAGAAGAGAATATCTAAATAAGAAGGGTAAGGAAATAGCAATAAGCAATATTGTCAATATGTTAGGATGGGGCTAAAGAAAAGTAGTGGAAGGTTAGATTGAGCTTTGACCATAACTGGAAGTGCATATAGGAGACTGATGGAATTTAGAAGAGATACTGTCTGTAAGTCTTCCAAAAATGGCAAAAGCTTAAGGATAAGATGGGAGAATAACAGCAGGAGCTGGAATGGAATATATATAAAGTTTGCTGGAAAAAGCAGACAAAAGACAGCAAGGACAAAGTCCTTTCTCTCTCTCTTGTTACTCTGTGTTTGTGAAAGAAATACAAAGCACTGAACTGACCAGCAGAGACTCTTGCCAAACTCAGATGAAGCTCAGACTCAACTAATAATGGAAAGTTGAGTTACCTCTTACATCATGTGCTCAACTCAACCTTCTAGAAGATGGCCTTCATGGTTTGGGAGTCTGAGGAGAAGACAAGATAAATGAATCTTTGTTCTGTTGACCCTTGACTGATATTTGCCTTGAAAGTGTCTACTGCTAGCTGTTGTAAGTAAATGTATCCCTGAAGGAGCCTGTCTTAAAATCAATTGTTGGAGCCAGTGTAGGTATCTTAGGATAATCTGGGAGATGTAACCTGTTCCCTGACAAAAAGTCCTCACCCTGTTCCAAGAGGATCCTGGAGCAGAAGAGAATCAGGACTAGTACAGCAGAAAAGTAATTGGCTTTTGTAGATATCAAGCAAAAAAAGAGGTTTTAGGAGGCATTTTTTCACTGCGAATTCTGTGAGAATACTAATAGGAACTGGTTCATGCTAGGATACCTGACAAGCTTGAGAAGGAAGCTAACATCATGACTTAGAGGTGAGAGCTGTTGATGGAGAAATGACATATAGGCTGAGCATAGACTCTGCTGCTCCATGGAAAGCTGGAGATGTTTATGTTTGATGTAATAACATAACAGAAAGCCAGACAAAGGGATACAGAAAGAGGAATGACATAGTCAAAGCAACAGCCTGAGAAAATGATCTTTGAGTAAATGATCTTTGCAGCAGAATTGTGAATGGATATAAGTGGGGCATGACTGTATTTGTCAAGATTTGAGAAAAGGATGTTGCAGCAATTGAGATGAGAGATAGGAGTCTGGATACATTACTTAGATGAATGGGGTGCAGAAATAATCTCAGCAAGACTTAAAAGTTTCACTGTTAGGGCATAGACAGAGGGCCCTGAGCTGAAGAAGGTTCTGACTTCATGGGCCTGAATGGCAAACAGGCTGTGGATACTGTCTGCAGTGATTTGGAGCAATGGGAGAAGAAGATTTTTCTTCTCCATATTGAGCTTGAGCTGACTAATTTAATCTGCAAAGAGATGTGAGAGAGAGAGAGAGGCTTAGATTTTACTTTGGACAGAAATGCGCAGGTAAAGGAAACAGGAATGGATAAGATACCTGAGATCTTAGAGCTCAGCTCTGAAGGGATGCTGTGGGCTGGCTGCAAAAATCCAATGCTATAAATGCAGAGACTCGGTTTTCTTTCTGTTTGTTACAGCCATGATAAAGATGAGTCTTGCTATTCCAACAACAAGCTAAAATAAAGAAAAGGTGATGGGATTGCTATGGGAGTTGGAGCATCAGGAGTTAGAGAATGAAATTTCATGGTGTTTTTTAGAGGTAATGTGTGAAATTCTTTACTGCCTTCCAGGAATGCCACTTCAAGGGAGGACTGAAGAGCAGAAAGGAGAGCAGAAAGGGTGAGGCTTAGTTCTCTTCTCTGTGTGTTTCTCATGTGGAATGGAGATTAATGTTTTTGACATTTCCTCTCTAATTATTGAAAGGGAGGGGGCTGAGAGTGCCATGCTTGGAAGTCTTGTGGGAGGGAGCTCACCTCCAGTCATGTTGAGGTGCCCCTGCTTTCTCACTTGGAGCAGTCGTGAAGCTAATCTGCACAGTGCTGCATTGTGCTGATGAGTCACATTCTCCATTTGGTGGTTTTTTCCATTCCCTTTGTACTTTCATGGGGTCTTCTGTTACTCGTGTTGTTTTCTATTTATCGTCCTGAGCTTCCGTTCTTTTGTAGTATCCATGTGGCATTTTCTGTCTCTTATGAGATTGTTCAACTCTCTTCTTTTTCAGTCTGTTATTTGCCACCATGGTTATTCCTATTGCTGTCTTTGGCAACTGGACATTGTATTAGGCTCTAAAGTCCTGAGATGGACTTAAACACTGTAAAGACTGGGCAGAGCCTTTTTCTGCCTCTTTGTTAGCTGAGACAGTGGCTTCTGCCCTTTGGGCCAATTGACAGATGCAAGAAAACACCTCTTCAGGGCAGGACTACTCCCCTCACTCACTCTCCTCAGCTCCCCAAGCCTCTGTTCATCCCTCCTTCCTTAGTTTCATAGCAGCAATTTAACGTGCCTGGCAGTGAAAGAACTGCTTCTGCAGCTCTTAAATATCCTTCTTATTTACTTATTTTTTCACGCCTTCTGGCCAAATATCAAATGTAACCCTTTGTGTCATAGCTTGCCCTCCTGACTGGTGAAAACGATATTGGCTCGCAATATACCTCCTTTACAGCAAGTCCTCAGCACAGTTGAGATACTTTTCATCTACTAACCTCTGGTGGTTTTTGCAAGGAATTTGCTTACCAGGGCTGAGTTTTCCCAAGCACTCTCACAGTTCTAATGATAACAGGTTTATGTACACTGTAGGGTGATGCTGAGCTGATACAGTTGTATTTAGTTCACATTAATCACACCGTTTTACTCAAAACAGTATACCTCTGATCTAAACCAATTAAACTAGTAATGTTTAGACAGAGGGATTAATACAACTTCGAAAAGCATAACCTTTGTCCATAGAAATGTCTTAAGATAAAGAGTTTTATTCAGTGGGCTGAATTTGTAGAAAGGTGTGTTTTGGATGTAGACATCTAATTGTATGTACTAAACCAGCAGGCAAATAAGCTTGTGCAGGCAGACAAGTTTCAGCTGCTTACAGGGAGATATAAAGATGAAATGATCTCAGTTTAGAGCTAATGCTTGAGAATGTATGGGGAATTAAGGATAGCACCCACCCACAAAATGAAAAGATAAATAGACTACCAGGTAAAGCAGAAAAAAAAATATCTTTGCATGTATATAAAAATACACTTTCTCCTTCATGCATCATGCTGACAAAAAAAAAAGCAAAATTTTCTTTGATTTCTCAAGTTAAACTAAAGACACATATTGTCTTTTTTATTTATAATTTTTCAAGTTGCATTACAGCCTCACCATGAACAAATTCCTGAATCATCTGTAAGCCTAGGATACCATTTTAAATTCAGGGAATAGATAAACCAGATGAACTTATTTATTATATTTGTACCATAATGTACTTGTGATGCCTGAAAACAATTGATATTAGTTCAGCTATCAACTTGGAATTAATCAGAATTTAAGTGAATTTTTGAATTAGTTAGATATTAATTCACTAGATATTAAATCTATGTTAAAATTAGGCTCAAAGAGCTGAAGTGCTCAGAATAAGACCTGGTTTCAATGGAGCTTCATACAGTGTTAGGTCATTGTTATCTGGATAGATTCTGAGTATACCAGAAAGTCACTTTTAAGTAAAGCACCTCAGCCCCTAGAGCCTGATGTGGTCAACAGGCACAGAACTGGAAAGGCCACTGTGCCCCAGTACCTGGGTCCCTGGCAAGGGAAAGAACTGGAAGAAATTAGATGATCATGAGAAATTTCAGGAAATTAAACCTACCGAGGCTGCAGGGAAAGGCAGAAAATTCCTGGTATCCCTACCAGTTTGAGTTATTCAAGAAGGCTATATCAATCAGGCATCTGTAAATGAAAATCCACCTTAGATATATATTATCTAGTGTGCTTGTCTCCTGTCATAGCCAGTCTGTGCTGATTCAGAACAAGGCAGTTCTTTCCTGCTGCTGAGTACTTGGGCATTTAAAAGAAATAAATCTTTCCTGACCAATCGAAGTCCTGAAGTATGGGGTGTGATATTGCTGCTTGTCTGAATGCAGAATTTGTAGTAATTTAATAGAACTCTGGTATGGATCATGCAGATGTACCACTCAAAATAAAAGTCACCTATGGCATTCTCCTCTGCATCCCTGCTGGGATTTAAGATGCGGTCCACATGCTTTGCTCAGCAATGGTTGTTTCCACTTGAAATCTCCAAGCAGGTAACTCAGAACATTTTCCTCCATCAGGGCTGAATGTCCCAGCTCAGCTACTCCCAGGACTCCCTCACTCTGCCCACAGCCCAGGACCCTGTTTCAGCTCCCTGGGGCCAACAGCCCCAGCAACAGCAGCAGGGCCAGCCTCCAGCTCCCCACAGCCATGACCTGTCTTGGCCATGGGTCCCACCAAGCCACTTGCAGGCCCACGTCCCAGCCCAACCTTAGTCCATCCCTGGGGAGATGCCTAATGCCAGAAGCTGGAGCTGCCACCAGTGTCCCCACAACTGCCTTGCTTCCAGCTGAGGTGGTGGGATGGTACCCTCACATCCAGGCTTCCTGACCAGAGGGATCAGTGGGTCCTTGCTGTGCCTCCCACACCTACCCAGTTTTTGGGCACTTGTCTTCAAAGAACCCATGATATACACAAGCAGTATTTTTTCTGCTGGTCAGATGCCACTGATGGCTTTACTCCCTTCATCTGTCCCCTTGTAATGCCTAACAGCGATAATCATTATTTCAGGATTCCCATGGCAATTCAGAAACCATTTTCATCTTTCCCACATCAATAGGTTGTGGCTGCAGTGGGTGAGGTATCCCCATGATCAAAAGCAGGGTGGGAAGGATGGCATTGTAAGACTTGAAATTGTGTCCCATCCCCAGGTTTCCTCCCACATTATTGAAGTCCCTAAGTTGCTTTTAGCATCAGACAGAAACCAACAACCTGAAAGTCCAGGCACCTTCTGTTCTGTCCTCTGGTATCACCACATCCAGAAAAAATGTGTCCTTCTCCCTGCCTCTTCTTCTCACTATAAAATAGATGTTCTACTCTACCTAGCAGCAGACCCAGTAGCTGCACACTTCCTCTCCAACCTTTGGGTATCCACTCACTGTTCATCCACTGACCTTGGAAAGAAATGCCAGCTCTGGGAGGTTGAATGCTTGTAACCTATAATTTGTGGTTACATATACAATGTAAGGAGCAAATGTTCATAGTTTCATACACATCAACAAACACCTTGTGTTGTCATGGTTGCATGCCTTGGAAAACTACCTCCTAAATTAGTTTTGTGCAGATTTCTGCTCTAAGGGCTTTTCTTTCTCCATAGTCCCTATCAAAAAGACTAGCTGCCATGGAGGATCCAACAGTCCAGGCAGGGCCAGCTTTCACCAGTGGAGTGGGGGTCTGGTTGAGTACCTGTCATCAGAATTATATGAACTGCTTAAAGAACAACTTAGTGAGGGGAGAAAAAAAAATCTCAAGCAGTCTTTGGATTTGTCCAATCTGTATAGCACTTTTTTTCTTCTTTTTTTAATCTCTCTTTTCTGTAATTCTGCAGCTTAATGGGAGCTGTCTCATTATCATTGTATCGTTTGGGTTCACTGAGCACTGTGTTACATTCCTTACAGAGTGCTGATTAGTTAGTCTTACAAGTAATTCTCTTGGCTATACTACAGGTGCTTGGCAGAGGTGCTGTTCACCACCAGGACTAAGTGATACACAGTCTGGTCAATAGCAATCCTTTGCTTTACAAATGAAAATGTGGATTTTTGCAGATCAGAGGTATTTATTGAATCAGTACTGAGAGTGAAGAGTCCTGTGAAACTCCACTTTTTTTGCAAATAAGGTATAACCTGGTAAATTTGAATCTGATTTGTGTCTATGTAATGAGTTTAACTCAAGGGAAAACTAAGTATGTTTGAACCTGGTGCTTCATGACTTTCAGTGCTAAGTACTTATGCAGCTGGATTCAGTATAAAAATAGTATGAATCCATTTCACATTAAATGTAAAAGTTTTTGCACAACTTTATGCAAAATAACTTTTTATTACACTACAATTCTATACAGTTTACTCTGTAACAGTGCTTTCAAGTAAGAGCTTAAAATTGGAGGTCATGTTTGCTCCTCATGAATATTAAATATCTCAGGATTATTTTCATAGTCATAGAGATTCATAGTATGCCCTTGAGCAGAGCTACATTTCCACTGGTACTGGGTAGTTCTGCACCCCTGCGTAATCAGACGAGTGTCTGTAAGTTGAGACAATGCTTTGAAAACAGTCAAATTAGAGGCTTGATATAAACATACAACAGTATATTGGATCAGTGGAAAATCCATTGCAAAACCACGTGCGCAGCATAAATCTCTTGGATTCTGTGAATTCTCCCTTCACGCTGTATGTATGCAGAGTTCTGTATGCTTGGACACATCCTGGCTCATGAACAGGATATGGAGACATATAGCACAACTCCTATCTTCTCCTTTCCCATTCCCAGGAAGGATTATCTGTGGCCTCTGGGGTTAGATCGTAGTGAAAAATCCCAGGGTTAAATACTGGGATCGTAATGGGATATTCTCCCTTTCCTTGGTCTGCAAGGGGTTTGGGTTTCATTCTGGGGTTGCTTTCCATAGAAGCTGGGTTGACAGGGAGGCCTATTCTTTCAGTCTGTAAAATTTTTCTGCTATTTTTTTTTTTTTTCTGTAGCAGAATTTGACCTGGGACCTGGCTGAACTTCCACCTTTATATGCAAGTATATAGAGATGACACATTACTGAAATGACAATGGGTTCCCCTTGTTCTATCCTACAGACATTCCCAAAATAGAGAGGTGTGATCCCTGCTGCATCTCTTGTTCTTTAAACATGTGTTTTCTGTAGTCATTCTTGCTCTTCTTCTTAGTGCACTTTAAGGAGAGACACCTGAGTCACAAGAATTGGACCTTGGACTGGACTGGCTCTAGAACCATGGTCTGAGGAATTCTGAAGATACTTTTAAATGTAAGACAAAAGCTCTTGTGGCTCAGATTAAAGCTATTTCTTTACCTTCTTTAGTGAACAGGATAGTAGGGCAAAATGCAGAATTGTTTTCAGTGTAGCAGAAAGAAAAAATCTTTTCTGCAGAATGATTTTTTTGTACATTCTGTGGAGACCTGTACTATACTGTTTGGCACTGAAGTAGATAGGCTCCAGGCTTCATCTGAGATACATTCATAAATACTGTAATTATGAGTATTTGTGAATGTATTTTAGATGTTGTCCTGGTTTTGGCTGGGATAGAGTTAATTTTCTTCCTAGTAGCTGGTATAGTACTGTGTTTTGGATTTAGGATCAGAATAATGTTGATAACACACTGATGTTTTAGTTGTTGCTGAGCAGTGCTGTTCTTATCTCAACCCACGAGTTTTCTCACTCTTACTCTTCTGATTCTCTCCCCCATCCCACCGGGGGGGGAGTGAGTGAGTGGCTGTGTGGGGCTTAGTTGCTGGCTGGGGTTAAACCATGACAGATGTATTTGTGACTGTATCTTAGATGGTATCTTCTTCAAATCTCTGCATCTCAGGAAATTTTGCAAAACTAACCTAAAAGCATCTTCCATGATGTGTGCATATATTTCTCTCATCTCTCTGCCAACTAAATCTAGTAGTTGCAACATATTAGCATGCATTTTGTTTGTATACAGTCAGCTGCCTATGAACATATATATACACAGAAAGTATTTGGTAGCATTGCGACCTTGAGATAAGAGCCATTCATCATTGACTAGCCTAAGAATACACATCCTGGTATGTTTTATTCATAACCCTATATGTGTGTGTAAATATACACATATATGCAAGTAAATATTCATTTTGTACATATTACACATTATAATGAGTGTGACTTATAATTTGAAAAATGAAAGCCAGTGGGAAAAATTCTTACAAGTGACTAGTGTTTTCTCCTTTGATACCTTTCCAAATTGATGTTTCCATCTCATTGTTTTTGTATTTGTTTTTAACTTTATCTAAAAGATTTTTAAGTGGGGTATTATTTAACAAAGAAGAAAACTTTACCACTTTCTCATGTAAAGCTAATGTGACAATAAAACTGTCAACAAGGAGGCAAGATCAGTCTCACAAAAATCTTGAAACCTCTAAGTGGAATTTGCATAAAATAGTTCTGGTATTATTATTCACTGTTCTTTCAGTGACAGATATGTCAAGGCCTTAAAACCTAAAAGAACAATTATGCTATTGTATCTCTCGGAGGATTCAAGGGGTGTGTCTTTGGTGAAAAAGTGCTATTAGAGCTTTGAAAAGCAGTAAAAAGACAGCCCAAGGGGCTCTTTAGCTAGTCATTTTAAAAAGAATGCCTGGGCTTTAAGTGTCTTAAAGTACATTTATTCAACTCTTACTTTGTGCTTTAAAAAAACTGCTAATAATTAATGGCTGTAACATTTTTTTAACATTTGCATTAGCTATAAATAAAAACTCTTGATAAAACCTTTATTGATTAATTTAAACTGTGATTCTCTCATGAATGTTTCTGTATTTCTGTCAAGCATATTGCAAAGAATTATACATAAGCTTTTTGGTTAAGCTAATATTGAGGAAATCATTGAACAATTATAGACCAAAACAGGAACTAATCAGTAAATCCATTACTTGAACAAGCTAGCTTAACATAACATGTCTGACATTAAAAATGAGGGATTGATAAGTAATATATCATTACAGCTGGATGTGCCACGAAACTCAGCAATCCAAATGTAATTTTATATTAAGCATGTTCATGATTTTAGCTTTAGACTTGTTGGAGTTTGGGTAAAAATATATATTTTGAAGTTCTCACTAGAGAACAAGTTGGAACAAGCCTGTAAAGTACACTATCATGAAGCAAAGAAAGAAGATGTAAAATAAGTATAAAAAATTGATTGGACTTGAGAATACGGAGCAAAGAGACATCAAAAAGAATTTAAATAGTGAAAATCAAGACCTGAATTAGGAAACTTTAATTGTTGTCGACACTAGCCAGCTAATAAATGTACTTTAGAGTGAGACCAAAAATGGCATGAAAGTAATTTATTTCATACCCTTCACTGTAGAACAGTGTAATTATGAACTTGGCAGCCAGGTGCTATATTGGCCAGAGACCAGGTTAATATACAGTATTTGATTATAAAATGATTCATTATAAATATGGCAGGTCTATCTCTTTCTTATCAGGATTGTCATATATCAATATAAAGTAAATGAGGAAAAAGTGCTGGCCTTAGCCAGCTATTTTTGTTATAAAAGCATACATTGCTATTACATATAGAGTATAGTGAAGTGGTGTTCAGTTCTCACAGTAACAGACTCTTTACAGCTACCGGAGTTCCGTGGAAACTCTTGGAGCAGTCTGTTTAAAACAGAGAAAACAGGAGAAATTATTACACATTAAATTTTACAACAGAGTACAGCAACTTCCATTAAGATCCTTATACGTAACATTGCACGTCACTAACTTCATCTTAATATTCTTCAGATATTCTTTACACTAACTGTAGAAAATACCATAAAAGCCAGAGTAATGCTAGCTATTTGGAAAAATTAAGCTGTGAAGTTTTTAACAGTGACCACTGTAACAATGTGAATGGTTAGAAAGTCTGATGAGGTATATATAAGTTTATGTCCATATAATTTCAATTTTGTCATGCTAATATTTAGGTAAAGGTGGCAGCAGTCAATTTCTGATTCTGGTTATTAATCTATATTTTATGTGATATTCACTTAGTGCTTAAGTACCTATTCTAATTAAACTCAGTATGAATCTTTCAGGGTGTAGAATGCAGTTATGCGTTCTCAAGTTTTGCACTATGCAGTTCAGTTTGCATTTACATTGCTGGAAGTTTTGTCATCTTACAGACATGTAGAATCAGGGCTTTTGTTTTGTGATTTTAGTCACATGTTTGCTGTATGCATGCAAATGCATATTTGAGTATAGATAAATAAGCAGAGCTATGCTTCTGTATTAGAACTGAATTTATTGCAACATTCTGATGCCGGTGCTTGGGCCAACATGCATTTTATCACACTATTAGGTGATTTAGGATTCTGCAAAAATATATTATGCAAGTGTGGATGGATAGCACTTTATAAACATAAGACTGAACCATACCTCTTATCTGTCCTTGAATTTTAGGATTGTCATTGACTTTGCATGAAAAATTCTCCCTAGCTTTCCTCAATGTACAGTAGAGTAGTGTTGTCTTTTAAAGATTAGGATTTATAAAGCAGAACATAATTGTCAGATTTTAAAATAGTTAGGCTTTCTTTCCAGCTGCATTCTTTGTTAAAAGCTGCTTAAATTCCCATATATTTAATGATGTCTTTTTAATGACTTTTGCTGATTTAAACCCTTTCTCCATAATTTAATTTTTCTACTCCTTTTCTTTTTTCCCCCAGCTAATGTAAGAGCATTCTGACAGGACCATATTTAATTAAGGAAACAGGCCGAATTCTGCCCTCAGTTAAAACCCATTCAGCTTCAAAGTTAATGGGCAATATGGAGATGGAGAACGAGGTGGCATTTTTCCTAGCTGATAGATTTTGTAAAGCAGCAGGCAAAGAGCTCAGTCAGAATGGGCAGTGGTCAAGCACAGACCTTGCTCTGGAAATCTTAAGTGGACAGCTAGGAGGGGAAGCACTTGCAGGTTTTGCTCTGAATGCTTGAAGCAAAAGTAGTCTCGCAATCTCCATTCCTACCTCAGTGTTCTTACCAGCCTTTGCTGCACTTTTTCATGTAGGCATTTTATCAGAAGAATGTACTGACAAGGAATTTAAAAGAAAAATAGGGCAGTGGCCTTGCTATTTGGCTAAAAAAGGGTAGCAAGGAAGAGACCATTATTAGTTTGACAGAGAAATAAGGAGTCAGCTGTCAAAGCTGGAATTGCTGCCAGAGTGGTGGGGAGGAGGTGCAGTAAGGGCTAACTTGAATAAATAAGCAGAGCAAAGCTCTGAAATGGGGGGAAGGAGCTTAAATGTCATAATGATGGGATTGATGGATTCAAGGTGTGGGAAAGATACGTCAGGTCGGACTAAAAGGCAAGGCAGATGTTCCTTAGTTGTAGAAGATTGTACAGAGAAGGTGATATGAATATGTGGGAGGCTAGAAAGGAAGATCTGTAGTAAATAAGGTAGTTAGAGTAAAAGCAGAAGATAAGGGCCTGAACAAGTGTTTTAGACTTACGGTCAGAAAGAAACATCTGACTATTGAAGACACAATTCAAGAAGAAATGGCAGAATTTGGATACAGCCTGCTTATAGGGGAAAAAAATTGAGAAGAAAGAAACCACAGTATCTATCAAACCTGTGGGACCACCCGAGAGAAAAGGTTGTGGTTTTGTTATACACAGTGAATGACGTCAGCACGAGAGGCACTTACAATAACATTTCTGAAATGTGACAGTGCTAATGAGTTTGCAGCCCTGTGACTCAGAGAAAGTGGCCCATTTTTTTTTCTGAAAGATGAAGGACTTAATCTAGATGACAGAAATCATTATTATTCCAGATGTACCATCCTTGTTCCTACAGAATTCTTCAGGAACGGCTCTTTCAGGTGTAACATTTCTGTCTTCTAGAAGAAAAGCCTTCCTTTCTCTAAAAGTCTCTAGAAGTCAACATAGATCTTTTGGATAGGTATATGTACGTACAGAATTATACCCTGTATGTGTCAGTAAATTTGTTCACTTTGGCATTAACATGTTTGTTGTTTGGTATAACCTTTTGTGTTAGAAAAAGAAGCACGTATGGCAGATGCTTCTCTCAGCCCCTCAGTGTCCAATTCTCTTGAACATGGAAGAAAAACCTCCAAGAAATATTAATTAATCTGTTGAGATTACTACACCATGAAACGTTTGTTTCTTGTACCATCTTGGTGTGAGTGAGGTATTTACATTGGTACAGAAAGTGTGTTAAATATTTAAGGTTGTGCATCAGCTTACTAGTTTTGGAGCTTTGGGAACAGGTACTATTATTTACTGTATAGCATGAACTACACCAGGTACAAGTGGGCCTCGACCTGCTAGTCCTCCAGCAGCTGCTGCAATAAATAATAGTAGCTGGGGAACAGTCTGTCATTCTAACGTGTTACTGTTACTGTTGTAGTCTAAAGTGAAATGGAAAGATGGCCTTGACAATACTTTCTGGCTCTGTTTTTTGGTGGTTGATGTTGTCCTTATTACAGTAAATTCAGTGAAATGTGTTGTGTCAAGCCCTGACCCTGGCAGTTGCTGAAAACCCCAAATTTTTAATGAATGCAGGTGTGCTCCAGGTAGTTTTCATCCTCCAAGATCAACCCCTATTGAAACACGTTCATACACACATACACACATGCCCCTACTGTATATTGGGCACAACACTTGATCACCTGTGGGAAACAACAGCACCATCACCCTAAAGGGGGGCAATGGTTAAACAATAATACTAAAGTGAAGCTGAGAACATTGTGGTACACTAAGCGTTGTGCTGTGCTTTTCTATGCAATCTTCTGCTCTGTCCTTCGCGGGCTGGGTCGACCCCCTGTTGCATTTCTTGGACTTGCTATGCCACTGTTCAGATATTCTTTCCAGAACTGGGCAATATAAGCTGCAGTTTTGGTACTTGTGGGAGCTGGAGCTTCTCTCCACCACCCAGCTGAGAGCACTTCTCTCCCTCCTGCTAACATGCAAGAACAGAACAGTGCTGCCCTGCTTATGGGATCTGCTGTGGATCTAAGGGCAGGTTGAACTGCATCATCTGTGCCTCAGGAGAACCCTGGAATTGGTCCTGTCTCCAAAAAAAGGTCAAATGGAAGGTGAAGAGTTAACAATGGAATGAGAACAGACCCTCAGGTTTACCTTTTCCAAATCCAACTGAGTCGTTGCCCAAGAGGTTTAGCAGCCTATCTTAACTTAGTGGTATCTTAATACTTTCTGAGTGTCAGTATTTTGAATAATTCAGATGGTGTCACCTATCATTAATCTATGCCTCCTCTGCCAGTCAGGATTCTGACTTTGTCTGTGGGTGGGTAATAAGAGATCCAGTACCTGAAAAGTTTCATTGTACTCCCTGCTGTTTCAGATCTGAAGAAGGGCTTGCATGCCTGAAAGCTCGGCTGTTCTTTCCTAACTGTGTCAATTGGTTTAATAAATTCTATTATCTTTCTGTACCCTGCCTGTAGCCTGTTACTCATTGCACTGTGCTTTTTCCTGAATTACCCTTAAATACAACCCCTTCGTCTTCAGTTTTCTACTTTTCTCCATCTTCCTATTTTTCCTTCTGTGATCCCTTTTCATATATTAATTTCCCATATTTGCTGTCATTTTATTTTAAAAGCCAGAACATAAAACACAAGTTTAAAAATTGCGCCTTCCAACTATGCTGGTTATACTGTGTTGGCCTAAATCACCTTTTCTCACCTGCAAGGCTTTGTCTTTTTTCTTACATTAATCTTTGCTGTTCAATGTTTCAGCATTCTCCTAATAGCAGACTGTTTCGATGGGTAGCAGCATTGCAGGACAGACTGAAAAAAAGCTAGTTAGAGTAAGATTTGTCTTGACAAAAATGTCAGTCAGGAGAAGTTTGATCTGACAGTATTTTCATCTCATGATTTGGAGGAAAAAGTACTTTGAAAATTTTCAGAGGAGACCAGAAAATCATTCAGGAAGGTAAATATTGAAGTTTATTTGATTTTTTTTCCCCCAGTCATTGAGAGAACGTGCCACTACTAACAAAGGAATTCACAGAAATTATCCAGTCTGGAGTGACTTGTCTATTATAATATTCAAATGCACAATGCAAATACTTAACTAAAAACATTTTTCAGCTGGAATGATTAGGAGTATGCAACGGTTTTTATAATTGGAGACCATTCTGTCATTATCAAAAGAAAAATTAGGAGTTAAGTTTACATTTTTAAATGTTTGAAATTGCAGAAAAGCACATTTCAGGAATCTAAACACATTTAACTCTTTCTTTTGGAAAGTAGCGTCACTTGCCTTGTCCCCTTTATATTCCATTTATTCCTACTATGTAAGGTCTTATATTTTTGTATTGAGGGCTTTTTCTAAGGATTCTTTCCTTAAGAGGATGACTAGGAATTTTAAAATTGCAATCCCACTATTTTATGATCCTTATTCTGTGATCCTACTGCTGCTAGATTATTTAAATTGGAATGGTTCCAGTAAAACAAATGGATTCTGTAATTTCATTACTTTTCTGGAGCCTAATTATTTTGTCTTTTCTCTCCTGAGCTTCTGGGACAAGCAAAGTAGGAGATATATTTTATTATTTTTTCTGAGGGGGTTGGAAGTTCTCTCTGTTTCTTGCTGGTAACATTTGTAAGCCTGTGACTTGCTATGTGGCTTTGGAGAGGATGTAAGTAGACTGTAGCTCATCCCAGTCATTCTGTCAAACTTCAATACTGATTTTGAGGAATTTTCTTCCCCCTTTCTAGCTGGTTGTGCATCCTGCATGACGTCTCATGGAGGGTTAGTGTTTGGAAGAACTTGTTGGCAATGGATTGTCTTACACGGCCATCAGAAGTCTTGGTTTCCCTGCCTCTTGTGGCTGCAGTGACATCTCTTATTCAAGAACCAAGAAGATGGAGAATGAAGAGCAGGAGCTTACCGAGAAAGCCTTGAGGACACCCTCTGCAGGTCAGCTTTAGGCATGTTATTTCAGTCACGTCTTCATTTCCTTAGGGAGAAAACATTGAAGAAGTAGAAGAGGGCAGGACAAGTTATTTTGTTGGCATTTTTGGTGCAGTTTCTGAGCAGACTGTAAGTAGAACAAATGTTTATTACTCTCTGCTGAGGAATGAGAATAAGGAAAAGAAAGAGAGCAGGTGTTTGAGTTTACATATAAAGATATAAAAAATGGCAAAAAGAGGGAGTTTTAGTTGTAACACATTTCATTTTCCTGTTTTGTTCTCAGATTCTTTGTCTTGCATTATGTTTTGAAGAATGGAGGAAGAGGCCTTAGAGAGGTAACTTTTTTCCATCTCTTTCATCAAAGTTTACACTTTCACTAGTAATTCATAGTTTTACACACAAGTCAATTGCAAGTAAAGTATTGTGACATTTTGAATACATCCCTGAAAAACGTCTTGATTATTCTTTTTCCTGTCTCAAAATTGTTCTTACCTCCCAAAGACGTCACAGAGAATTTGATGTAGAAATGACCTGTTGGAAGATTTCTAAGGAGCTATCAAATCAGGCACATATCTTAAGGCAAATTTTAACTATTACTGTAGCCTATCACTTTCCCACCATACTGGAAATATCTGTCAATGAGTATACTGAAAAGGAGGTATTCAAACCAACTTGTTGCAGTAAACAATACTGCAGCAAAAACAGTATTATAAAATTTCATGTGACCTTTTGAGAAAACTGCTAATTTCATGGGGAGTTCTGGGAAAAAGTGCCAATTTCATGCAAATTCAGGGGGAAAGATAGATTGGAAGGTTTTACTTGGGAAGTATAAAAGCTATAATGACTGTAAAAGATATCCAACCTAATAATCATGAAAGCAACACTCTTTTACTAGTGTATTTTAATTGCCTCGTATTGTGCTGGCAAAATGCAGAAACATGATGTTTTACTCCATATATGACGAAATGCAGCTTTACATTAATGTCCAAACAGGTCTGAAAATGGATTCTTAAATCAGTGTCTCTTGGAGTTTTCTGAGGGCTCAAATAGTTCTGCCTTCTTGGTGGAGTCTAGAAATATCAAGGTCATCCTGAGTTTAGATGTCCAGCCCCTGTGAATAAACAAGTGTGGCTGACTATTTGAACAGACTATACAAGGCTGAGCCTTCTGTTATTCTCCTCCTTTTACTCTTTGAGGTTTATGGGGGCACAGGCAGAGCAAACTGTATGAAAGAAGCACATTCAGCCAGTGGTGGGAACAGTTTACTGTTGAATTTGAAATGAACATAAGATAAAAGGCGAGAAAAATTAGAATAGGTTTTGTGATTATTTAGATCTTCAGTGATTTAATTGACTTCTCTGCTATAATGTAATTGGTGAGAAAGGTGAAGAATGCAACACGTATCCTTCAAAAGGGCAGAAACTATGGAATCTGGATGTGTCTCTTCCTAAAATTTCATTCAGTCTTTCTCTGGAATTCTTGTCTGCTTCCAGTGGAGAATGCTAACAGCCAGACTGAAACTATGAAAAGAATATAGATAGCTTAATATAATTTTCACAAGACAGTTGGTGATAGCTGCTTATATGTGGTATAAGCATTTTACCACCTTTAGCACTTTACTAACTGAGATTGACTCTAGAGCAGTGATGACATTTCAGGTAGTTTTGTCCAGGCCCTTTGTCCAGATTTGGGAAAGCTGCAAAGCTGCTCTGTGGTGTCAGCACCAAACTATAGAAATGTCTAAAACTAGTCTTACTCATCATGTTTGTCACCTTGAGATGCAATTGCGTGAGAATGAATGATATTGCAATTTTTTAACTATGCTGAACTAAAACAAGAAACATGTTTTCATAGATTTGTATACAATTGAAATGGTTGAATTACTGAATGATGGATGTTTACCATATCTGATCTGGTATCTCTTTTCCTTTGAAAGATGCTGTTAAGGCTCCCTCATCTACATTTGCTGATCATTAATCTCTCTAACTGTGCTTGAATTGGACTATAAGTTGCCTAAAATAGCCACAAACTAAGAGAATCTTCACGGTACTCCAATAGTTTCTCTGCAGAGTCATGAAAAAAAAAAAAGGAAAAAAAAAAGGTCAAAATGCCTGACCTCAGCTGTCCCCAAAGCTGTTTGAAAAGCAATTCTAGAAGAATGAAGGGATGGACTATAACCTGTGTATAGTGTAGAAAGAAATTGTATAGTGTCCCTCATACCGAATGCCTAATAGAGACATGACTCTTTATGGAGTTGTAACTTTAAAAGGCAGTTTTATTGACTTACAGAATACCTGTAAGTCCAGCAAAAGATTAAACATTATCTCAGAGAAGTCCACTATAGTTTAGCAAGAGATCAAAGAGTTCCATTAACAGTGCAGTAGGAGGTAATATCTATATCTATATCTATATCTATATCTATATATCTATCTTAAAGGTTTATGTAGCTCTGATGAGGCCCCCCTAGGGAACTGGAAGAAACTCAGCAGGTGAGAAGGAGATGCAGGAGGGGGGAGATGGGTGGGCAATTATTGCCAGTCTGGAAGGAGGAGGCAGAACAAATTATTCTAATGGTAGATTTTAGGAATACATCTCGAATGCACAAGCTGATAGCAATAATTGAATGTGATAAAACCCCAGACAGTGAACTTTCTTTTAGCACAAACATGTCAAGACAAAAATATCAAGTCACGTAAAGACCCTCCACCCCCTTCCTGACATCATGGTTCAACATTAGTCATGGTTGGCAAACTTACCCTGAACTTACTGAAACAAAATTTTTAAAAAAGCCACAGTGGGAAAACGGTGAAAACTGTTTCTTATTTTTCCACTAGTTCTGGTTGAAAGGACTTCTAAAAGTGCACCTTATTTGTAACTATTTAATGAAAAAGAATTAAAGGGATATTGTTACAGTTCAAAAATCCTGGAAATAATGGAGGGTCTAGGTAAAGAGTCTAGCTGAGGTCAAAGATCTACACCAAGAACTAGCATGCTAAAACTATAGAAATAATTAAAAAGTTATACATTTTTGCCTTCGTGATAGTTGTTAGTAAAATTTCAAACCACTTCAGAATAGAGCATAGAATATGGTCATTCTCTTCACTTGAAGATGAAAAGAAATCAAGAGGGCTGAGGAGTCAGAGACTGACCTTGAGTCACACTGAACTTTTGACAGTGCTTGAAAAAGTGTTCCTACCTTCTTGGCCAAGTATTGAGAGCCGGACTTCCCTCTCTGCACCCAGCACACTGTGTATCTTCCACCAGGGTCCCAGCACAAATGGTTTCTGAGCCCAGGGCTGAGGCTGTCTGTGGATTTGCACATAAGAGAGAGCAATTATAGAGCATGGTTCTGACATGGACCCTGTACTGGGACAGAGTTAATTTTCTTCATAATAGCTAGTACGGGGCTGTGTTTTGGATTTGCTGGAAACTGTGTTGGTAATTCAGGGATGTTTTCCTTATTGCTGAGCAGCTCTTACACAGAGCCAAGGCCTTTTCTCCTCCTCACACCACCCCACCAGCAAGTAGGCTGGGGGTGCACAAGAAGCTGGGAGGGGACACAGCCAGGACAGTTGAACCCAACTGGCCAAAGAGATATTCTATACCATACGATGTCATGCTCAGCATATAAAGCTGGGAGAAGAAGGAAGGGAGTCTGGGGGTGGGGAATACTTTCAAAGCAATGGCATTTGTCTTCCCAAGTAACCATTATGCGTGAAGGCATGATGGAGCTCTGCTTTCCTGGAGATGGCTGAACACCTACCTGCTGATGGGAAGTAGTCAATTAATTCCTTCTTCTGCTTTGCTTGTGCGCACAGCTTTTGCTTTACTTATTAAACTGTCTTCATCTCAACCCACGAGTTTTCTCACTCTTACCCTTCCGATTCTCTCCCCCATCCCACCAGGGGGTAGTGAGCAAGTAGCGGTATGGCATTTAGTTACCAGCTGGGGTTAAACCACTACAGACCCCCAGATGTCACAAAACTGTTAATTTAAAAAAAAAGGAAATTAGCAAGGAGGGCCAGAAAAATAAGTATTTTAACACCAAATCACTCCTTTAAAATCTGGAAGTAACAAGTGAACTCATCAGCCAGAAAGGAAGGACAACCAGGGCCCTGTAAAGATTTTGTAGTCATCTGGGTAACCACATATATACCGTTTGATGTAGTGAAGTCTTGACATACCAAACTGACAGTACTATTACAGCTGATGGGAAGCCACCGCATATCATCGATACAGGTCACTGCTGATGAGCTCTGGCTAAAGGCAGTGAAACGGGTGAACACTATCAACTGCATTTAGCTCACAGTAGAAGGGAGTGAACTACACCCACAACACAAGAAGAAAAACATGTTTCCATTTAAATCTGCTATAGACAGTTTTTCAGTGCTAACAATATTAAACTGCGTGATGTTAACTGGACATCAGGGTTCAGGATCTATACTTGGTTTCCAAGGCTTTAAAGAGTACATTTATGGGAAATAATGCCACTTCTGCCTCATTCTCCCACCTCTCAAAAAAACCCCACATATATTCCAGCAGCTTTCTTTATGCTTTTATGAAGACCTAGAGGGTATAACTTCATATACCTTGAGTTTTCTCTATTAGAAGGAATTAGATCCTTTGGCAAATGAATCATTTACCATTCTGCATCTTTTCTTCCTTAAGTGGGTAAAGCCTTAGGCCTTACCACATATTGCACAGTACACAATTTTTGAAGTTGAATCAATTCTATTTCTAGTTCACAAATTATTTGATTGAGTCAAGTGCAGTCATGAGGTGGAAAAGTGGTGATATATGACTATGATAAATGCACTTAAAGAAAAGACCCCCAAGAAAGCTGTGCAGATATATTCAGCTGCATAATATCAGATTTCCATGAAAAGGGTAGCCATCGATATGCCAGAACTCCCACTAATGGAATCATAATTAGTGCAAGCTACTTGCATCCTGTGCAAAGTCAAGTTTTCCTTGTCACAGATAAGAAAGTAGTAGTATTTTAGTAAAGCCTGATGCTTTGCACCTTTTATTTCCAAATGGACTTTAAAGTAAACCCTTTCTCTGACAATAATTGGAGATTGGAATTGCCTACTAAAGCAGTATTTGGAGTTATGCTTGCTATATATGTAGCTTATGAGATGTTGAAATTAAGTTTTGATGCGTGGTGGTGGGGGTTATTCAAGGACCTTGGGCTGTTACTTTGGCAGCTAGTACCATGGACTGCAGGTTCAACTGCTGTTTCTGTCTGAATTAGCTGCATCAAAGTATCTTGGGTACTTCACTTGGGTAAGTCACTTTTCCATTTGCAATCTGGAATTACCCACCAATAACGAAAACACTGAGTGAATATAAAGAAAATGAGTTATGCTGATAATTTATCCTGGAAAAGGATTGTCATAGGATTTTGGTGGTAGATTTTGGGCCAAAAATTGTCCCTGAAGTCTGAGGTACTTTAGGGTCTCCAAAAAGCAGGAAGAAAATTGATCAGTTTAGAGTGATGATAGTCTCCCACACTAGAGCTGCTCTTTGCAATAGATGTGTGGATGGCTGCATCCCCCAGTCAAGGCAAGGACTTCTGAGCTGCTTGAAGAACTGCTACAATAAGCATTCATTTCTAGAACATCAAAGCAGACCTGGTCGTTCACATGCCTGAAAATGTTTAGTTTGGTTTTTTATGGATATATACTTAGATCTTATCTGTGCTACTGCTGGCTGTAGTCTTACTGAAGACTGTATGGGCTACAGTACGAGGGCTGAGGGCCAAACAAATAATAGTTACAATGCATTCAGCAATGGTCCATGTATAGCTGCCAGCTGAGAAATGGGTCCCTGTTGTCAATACAATATGAAGAATACAAATAAAATCTAGAAAATTGGGTTCTTTAAGTTTGGTGTAATGCCACTGAAAGCAGTGGAGCTTCTCTGATTTATAGAAGATAAGCATTTCAACTGTAATATTTTATTATTGCGTTTTAGTGGATAATTGAATATGAGGAAACTGTGCACATTGTATAGATTTTTTTTTTTTTTTTGTAACAGCAAAACAGGAGTTTGCCAAACTTTTAATAAGAAGTCATTCTTAGTGTGTAAATTCCATTGCTGTCAGTGGGTGAATGTGTAAAGCATGACTGAATCAATCCCATAGTCTTTATTTCAAACTGTTTGGTATTAGTTATCAAAGTGTTTTCTGTAATTCACTGCACTGCTCAAATAGTAGGATTTGCAGCAATATTACTTGGCAAGAAAGAGTTAAGAAGTGAAAGATAAAGAGCTCCAAGTGTCATTGTTTTAGTACCAGTAATGTTATGTCTCTGCTACAGTGCATAAAGAGAAGAAGAAATGCTGACAAGAGAAAAATATCACACTTTAAAAAATTTTCCTGAGCCTAAGGAAGGTACTTGTAAATTTGTGCCAGTTACAGTAATTAGTAAACTTGTTCTTAATAGTGTTGTTAAAATGTAATTTTTTCACACTTTCTCTGACTTTGACACTGCTGCTTTTTAAACTTCATTTTGCACTTTGTTCCATTGTTCTTTAATCTGCTGCACTTTGCATTTAGTATCACTGAAATTTCGCACTTACTATGTCAATAACATCTGGCAAAATTGCCACCTATTAAGAGTAAGTGTTCTTTTTTCTCCTGTGAGAAATGTGATGGTGTATTATATTGGTTTCCCTTGAGAGGCTAAGGAGACAATTTTAAAGCAGATAAATGCATTAAAGAAATAACCTGAACTACAAGAGAAGGTTAACGAAAGTCAGAAACTTTTTACATTTTTTCCCCACCCTTTTTTTCCTTTGATAAAAGCCTCCTGTACCTGTGGGGAGTGAAAAAACAGTTCAGTTATGCAATCTTTTGCACATTTGAATGTATGTTATATTTCATAATGCTGCAGCAGGACACCTTATGTTCTCATAGGCTTTTATCTACATCAATATTTTTCTGTCCATGTCAGATATGTGTCTGTTTAATGATGTATTGCAGCAAGTGTGCTGGTATGTTGAGCGCTGTCTGATCATTGTGTGTTGCAGCACTACCAAACTATCAGTCTGCAACAAGGTTTTCCCACACAAGGTTCCAGAAGTTCCATCCACTGTCTGTGCTGTTTCTTCATCCTCTTCAGGCCAGTCCACTCTGCTCCTTGCCTCTGCTGCATCTGAGTTCCTGGCTTCTCCTCCAGCCAGCCTCTCCTCATCCAGGCCCCCTTCTTCTCTCAGCTTCTCCTCATCTCTCCTACATCCCTGGGCTCTTCTTCATCCAGTCTCCTCTCTCTCCACCCAGTACTCCTCTTCCACCAGTCCTCCTCTCTTCTGGACTCCTCAGTGCTATTTAGCTGCTTAGCACAAACAAGCCACAGCTGTACATTATCCACATCAGCCAACCCACCACCCCAGAAGTAAGCCCACAACTGTATGTTATCAATGTTAATTAACCCTCCACAATTGTGAAAACACAGAAGTGGTTTTCTAGAGATGCTGTAGACAGGAGTAGGCCTCGCACTGAGTTCTCCACCTCCGTGGTCAAGCACAGTTCCAATTCACTTGTGCATGGAGTGAGCAGCAGGCTCCTTCTCACAGCAGAAATATTCTACCGAAGGAAGATGGGATGGATTGGAGTGAAGTCATCACCCTGTACTTACCAGCCCAGCTAAAGAACTTCCTGACAGTTTGCTATCACCCATAGCTGTAAGATCGACCCACTGTGGGCATACTGTCTTTAGTAAGACCTTCCCAGGTTAGGGCATACACGTCCATGCCTGCATATAGTCTGGCCTTTTAAAGTGTATAACATTTTCCGAACTATATAAATGAAACTGAATTCACAGCCTGAGTGACAGACTTTTACTTTGATGTGGATAAAATCTGGGTGAAAGTGAGCCACCACCCATGCCATACACATGCTGAAATGATGTTGAGCTTCAAATAATTGCACACAAGGCAAGGAAGGAAAAAGCTTCACAGAAGGAAATTCTGCAGCACTACTTATACTAAGTGTTGATTTTCATAATACTGCCTCCCATGGCATTGCAGGAATGTGAGCTGGGAAGGGCTCAGGCAAATACAGTGTGTTCCAGAGACTGTCAAAGATATAGGGAATCTTTCCATTGACTTTAGAAGAGCTTTGGCCTGACCCTGCATTATAAATGCAAACTATATGGCTTGACTGAAAAAACAGGAGGGATGGGAATATAATGAACTGAGACACAGGGATGTGGGATTTTGGTACTTCGGCAGCTGGTGGAAGAGCATTCCATGTCTGTAAATCCTCATGTCAGGACTCAGTGTTGCAAACACAGTGATATCTGGCTTTGCATGAGGGATGTGAATTTTGTGTCCAGCTACATGCACAGCTCCAGTTAGCATAATGAGAACTGTGCATATATTGAATCACAGGCAGAGCAGACTTGAGCAGAAAAAGATCTGTCCCCATGGAAAAGCAACTTAAAAATTAGACTAAAGAAATGGATTGTTCTAAAATTGGTACACTTGATCTTTATTCAGCATATTGTTAAAGAACAAATAGATACATTCTTCATCTTCTCTGTGCAGATACATGTATGAGGCTTAAAAACATAAATGGCTTGAATTTGTATGTTTGAATTCAAAAGAAATTTTACTTGAGTAAAGCAACATAGGGATGAGTTCAATGCCTTAGTGACTTTGATATATGATATTATTATAGAATACATCTCATCTGAAATAATCTGAACTAATAATATTACAGATTTGCTATCTGGCTATAGTACAATGTGTCTTGCTATCGTTTTCAATTTGCACGTCATATTTATAATGGCATTTATTAGCTTGTTTCAGTATAAATCTACCCAGGTGATACGTTACTGCTTAAACTTTGAATGTATGTCTCAGAGGACACAGAAATAGCTAAATAAAGCATGCTTGAACATTTTCACTGTTTTCTTTCTTCCATGTATACAATTAAGGCTCAGATATTTGCATCTGAATTGATCCTGTATTATAATATGGAGTTTACATACCACTGGTTACAAATAATGAGGTGGTGAAGAACAGCAATTGTATTTCTCCTCCCAGATTTTCCCTTTTCTTAAATTTCTTTTCTTCATTCTTTATTGGCTGCAATTTAAAAATCTTTTCTCTGACATGAATGCATGTTCATCTGACGAACTGACTCGTGACACTTTTTATTTTAAAATAATTTTATATCAAAAAAAGATTATTCTTAACAATACACAAAAATCTAATGAGCATAAACACGAATCAAATGTTCATGTGTTGTCCAGTGTTATCCAGCATGATACTGCAGGGCTTATTGTTAGCCTTCCTTCTAAAATTAAGTTACCTCCAATTTCTTAATTTAGAAAGGACATCTTGTTTCCTTATTCTCAAAATCCACCAAGAATTTACAGTGGTGGTTCATTAACTTCCAGTTGGAGACAGAACAAGCAAGTTGTTAAGGTGACTGCATGACTAAACTGCCCCAAATCCGTTATTTGTCTGTTTAAAGACATGTCGTAGATTACATGCAGCTAGCTCACGTGAGCCTTGTTCACACTTTGTAATGCTTTTCTTGGTAGGTAGTTCCCATGATTTCCTGGGGAGGATTCAGAGAGTAAGTCAAGGTTTGGCAACTTTTCAAAGTTGAGGTGCCAGATGGTATTTTTCTTTCCCAAATTAGAAGTTAAGCGTGCTGTTAGAAACTCAGCAAGAGCTGGGAGATACTGCCTCTCACAGAAGCAAGATGCTGCCAATCACCTTATTGGAGGTATCATCTCGCTGCACAAAGTTGTAGTTTCTCAGCCCCTGTTGAGCGTGGAAGGTGGGGGAGCCTCTGCCTCTCGCAGGTGCCACTCTAAAGATGTGCTTTGTCTCCCAGATCCCGAGCCTGTGTAAGTCCTGCTGTGTGCTGTTAAAAAGACTGCCTGTGGACCATCCTGGCCATCCAAGCTGAAGGCTGGCAATGCCTAGAAAAATAATTTTATTAAGAGCAGAGATGCCATAACCTAACCCTAGTGAGGGGAACCAGTTTGGATTGCCACAGTGGTGTCTTCATCTGATAGTTGTTTCTCTGTGTGCTCTCTATTTTCATTGTCCCCACATTGTGACTATTTTTGAGGTTTGCTTTTTCCGCCAAATCCAGATTTAAATAGATGACTAAAAGGTCAGACCTTCAGCCTATAGGGTGTATCTTCAGGCAGTTATATTCTCAGGAGGTGCTTCAGAGAAAATGCATTTGTTGCAGGTAGGCAAGTGATTTAGCTGCCAGCACCCAGTTTCTGGAACCTGAAAGCTGGCAAAGATGATAGTCTACTTCCCTGTTCAGCTGCAGTCTTTCAGCTGAAAGCTGCTGGATTTTGCATTTCTGAGTCTCTTTCATGTCACCAGAGGTCACGATCCTTTGTCTGGGAATCACTGAACTCGTTCGTGAGGGCAATCTTGCAAACTGGCAAGCACTGAATCTCCACAGAGGCGCCTCATGGCGTAAGGTTCTTTAAGTCTCCTAGTTTGTGAACTAACAGGAGCAAGGAATGTTAGAAAAATGACACCTTTTATAACCTGTGAAGTTAGAGGTCGTCTTGCACTGCTAAACAATGCTTCTACTCAGTGAATGGGAAACAGACATCCTAGAAAGGAAGGGGGACTTTCTGAATGAAGCCCATAAACACAGATCCATAAAGGTGATCTGGCCTATCCTTCAGACCAAACATAGGCTCAGTGCTCCTCAGCTGTCTGAGTGAGACAGGTGTAGGCAAGCTGTGGCTCCTGAGAGGAGTCTTGGTAAGTGCTTACATGGCCTCAGTGACAGAGTCCTCTCAGCCGGAGCCCTGCTGGGTTATCGGAATTCATAGTGGCAGGAAGAGCTTTGGAGGACAACATCACTGAACTGCTTTGGCAGCCAGGTACCTGTCAGGTAGGAGAGTGTCTCACTGGTTTCGCAGGCATGAACGTGGCATTTGTCATGGGTGTGGACATCAGCAGATTCCGATCTGACTAGAGGATGGGGTGTGTCAGAGGACTGTCAGCAGAGGTCTAGCATCTCTTGGCTACTACCAACTGACAGCTCATCTCCTACCATATCAGAAAAAAAAAAGAGTGCCAAAACCTATGTTGATGCTCTGTTCATCAATCTACCAACTTAACACCACTTTTAAACAAAAAGGAACACAAACCAGCTTGACATTTAGCGAGATTGCTCTGATACAGCAAATATGTTGCAAGCCTGAAGACAGGTGCATTGCCACTAAGAAGGATTTTGTTATGAATGTTCTCATTACAGTGTGTCATGGATAGCTAACAGCATACATTTTGTGCCTTGAGGTTCAGCTTTGCTGTTGTTATATTTTTATGATGTGTTTTTATGTTAATCTTTTAGATTAAATGGTAAATATAGAACCCTTTATTCAGTTAACAAAGAAGTGGTCATTAAGAAATGGTGATTGAAATAAAACGGTGAGAAATACAAGTTCTGTATCCTCTTAAATATGAAATTACTGCATAAGACTGAACACATGCAGTACATTAAGTGATGGAATAAAACCAGTAAAGAGCAAAAGCAATCCTGAAACCTGCCCCAGCTCTCTGTTCAGCAGGTAAATGTTCAGGATTTACTTAAGTTTTTTACCATTCTGCAGGATACAGGTAATGTATACCCTAAGTTCTGCATGTGAATATTCACATACATAACGTAAGGTATTTACTCTTTCACTGGTTTCAAAAAGACACTACTTGAAGTTTGATGCTGACTATAAACCTGTCACTGTAGTTTTTCTCTGAAGTAAAATAATGGACTCTTCATGTGTTTATCTATCTTCCTTGTGCTAAATCACCCAGTTGAGGGATGTATTTTAGTCCTGGCCTTTTGTTGTAACCTGTATTCTGATCAGGTCTAACTGTAATGATTATCCTTATTATTATTATTTGATTTCAATAGACTAACAATATCCTGGAATAATGTAGCATATACATGACAGCACCAGCCAGCAAGGGAGAACCTGCCTACATAGCCAAAGAGTAAACTGTAACCCACTATTCAACTTATTAGACAACTAGGAAACTTCTTCTCTGTCCTTACAGCAGGTAGGCAGATACGAAGTGCGGTAATTATCTGTCCCTTATCAATAATTAATACTTTTCACTTGCATTCTGCTCTCTTGTTTCTAGTTACTACACCTTGTTCATCACCACACTTGCTGCATGTCTTGTTCTGTGCATTTCCACAGCTCGCATGTTTGTTTTCTTGTACTTTGCTTGGGCATAAAAGCACACAGAAAATTTTGGATTATTTTTTATAATCTGTAGATCTATACATATCTATTACTAAATGTTTTGAAAGAAAGCAAGATCATGGTCGTTATCATGGGGCTGGTGGGTATGGTTTTCTCTGCCTTACTCTGCCAACAGCATGTCAGCTGCAAGTAAAAAACAGTAAGTGCTCAGAGCACGAATCTATATTGCTTTGCAGGTGTTTAGGTTATATCAGTATTTTTCGTTTAATAGTCTTCTGACGTATCAATTGTCTTAGGCATTGCAGCTTCTTTGCACTGCGCAGCATGTGCAAGCTTCAAGTAAATGCCCAGGAGGGCATTTAACTGAGCATCTTATTTGCCTCATCCTCAGAAGTACATTTGCTGAGGGTCTTTACCTTTATACTGACTGTGATGGCAGGACCAGGGCTGACAGTGCTCAGATTTTCTCTACCTTCCCATCACAGACAGAAGCCGCTGAGGAACCTATATGACCAGTGTAACTTAGCATAGCTTGGCAACAGCTCAGCGCTGCAGTCAGCCAGCCTGTTCTGGCTGCAGATGGTACCCTGATTTCTTCCTGCTTAAGCATTCCCTTAGCTCACACCCAGGCTCCTGTTGAAAGTTACTGCCTCCTTGGGTCCACCGGCATGAGCCACAGAACATCTTTCTATTCCAGAGTCAAACTGATGCAGGTTAAGGAAAATATTTCTATTGAATCAGGTTGGGGAGCAAGCAGGTGAGCAGGCATGGCAGCGGTGAGGGAGCAGATAAGAGGTGAGCAGGTGAGGGGGTTTCATCTGCGGTGGGAAGAGGGTGCTTGAGTGCCACGTAAGTGGTGTCAGAAGCCCTGTCTTCTGAGGCAGGCAAGGGTTGAGAGTTTCTGTGCCTTCCTTTGCTTTTTCCTGAACTGAGTCTAGCTCTTATATATGTGTATGAAACTGTGCTAAAACTTATTTATTTATTATTGTAAGGAGTGGAACAGCTCTTACCCCAGTCAGTGAATGGTTTCTCTAATGTGCTAGTCACAGATCAAGTATAGAGGGTAAGCTAGACTAATTTGTCCCACTAGCTGCTTTTGTTAGAGTTCTGGTTTTATATACTAGGTTAATTGATTAGATCTTCTTTTTCATTTTCCTTAGCTGGTTAATATCTAAAGCCTATATATGTTACAGATAGTGCACAAACATTCTGTTTTGAGCAGTGATCAGCTCCAATCTCACATGAAAGCTACACATAGTTCTGGTCAGAACTTCGGCAGGAACAGCTTTAGGAAAACAAATTATTATAGGAAGTGGTTGATGTACTGACTTAATAGGTTGCAATCTTCCCCTGCAGTAGGTGGTGCTCACCGCTTAAATAAAATGAAGTAGTGACCGTGATAAGGCATACCTGGTTTTGGTTAAGTCCTAAAACCAAGGATGGCCAATTTGTGATGAAAAAAAAAATAAATCTATGAGAGAGCAAAGCCTTGTTTCATAGGGCACATTCTGTCTAACCTTTCCTTTTGCAGTTTCACTTAAAAATACTCTTTCAGCTCCTCTGTATGCTGTGTTGTTGCAGGGACACCTGGTGTATTTTATTGCAGAGGTGGCTGCTTTTCAGTGGCTTATGAAGTACTGCATGTACTTCAGTATACTTTCAAAAAGTCTCAGAATACCAGAAATGTTCAATTTTTATATAAGCAGAGCTATTTTTGGTGAGAAAAATTGGTTGGCAATTTATATAAACACTAACTTTACCTGTTGCTTCTAGAGCCTCAGAGCAAAGTGAAATCAGTGAGAATTTGGCCCAAATGCTTTTGAAAACTCATACAATTGTTTGTATGTGTTTTAGGCACCAAAAATACCTTCAAAGACATGTTCTTCAGTCCTGTGTCAGTTGTGTGGCTCTGTGGAACTTTAATTTGTTCACAGATCCAACTGCCTGCACATGCCTCTTCTCAGCCATGACGCTCTGGGAGATGTCCTGCTTTCAGGCTTACCCAGCATTTTTGCTGCAGGTCTCCACAGATGCTGAAGTCTGTACCTTGCCCTCTCTGGCTTTCCCTGTTCCAGCACCAGTGTTCTGGTGTCCTGAGCAAGCCTGGGGCTTTCACCAGCAGAGCAAGGGCATTGCAGGTAAGGGGTATGCGCAGGCTCAAGTGGGTGACGAGAAGCTTGTTTCTGTACTAGGACTTGCACAGAAGTTGTCACAGAAATTAAATGGAGCCCCACATGTTCCTTTGTATTACAGTTTTGGAATTCATACTGGAATTTTGGATCCAGGCCATCTTTAAATTTTCAGGAAAGTTTGGATCAAGATCTAAATTTTGTGACTTATTTCTGTAATGATCTTGAACTGGAAGCCAAATTTGTGAAGTCTGCCCTGTCTAAGTACTAGGATATTGGCCAGGTGCTTAGATATTATTGCCTTAAAAGCTAAAAATCGTTTTCTCAATAGTGAAACCCTCTGTTTTGATACTTTTTTCAAAACAGCTGGTCTGGTTACCACGACAGAATAAAAATGGGAATTGCATTAAAGAATAAGTGTTACAAATTTTGTAATTTGATTTACTATTTATAGATATGCAGGTCATTATTAACATTCCATAATAATACCTCACCTGGTTATAATACATTTCATTCCTTCATGTTTCTAAAGCCCTTTGAGAACCTAGTAAGGAGCTGCTAAATAAGAGCAAAGGGTTGTTAAATGAGTTTAAAATTCCAGCTGTTTTCCCCACAATAGATTTTGCCTAAAGAATGAATATTAAAGAAAAAACAGAACTTTTTCTGAAGTGGATCTTTGCTGACAGCTTCATAAAAGTACATTTCTTGGCATGCTGTCCATCTCTTTATCTTGATACTTAATTGTAGTTTGGTTTAGTTATTACTTCATTACTTTAACAATAAAAGTTCACCAAGGCTGACACTTGTCTCACAAGGTAGACCTCCACTCCAGTAAAAATGCAGTAAACCTCTCCTTTCCAGTCAGAAGAATATTCTTCTGTAATGGTTTTTTTCATAAATATTGGTATAGTATTTAATAATGTCTTCTGTACAGAAATCATGCCTCTCGAGTAATATGTTCATCTAAGAGCCTCAGAGATATAAAAATAAAATCCTTAGCTCATTACCTTAAACCTGGCATTTTCTAGAAGCAGCGTTCTGCGTGGTTTGGTTTTGTTTTGTTTGAAACCATAGCATTTCTATTACTATAGAACCTGTTGAAACACAGGCTGTTAGCATGCTAATGTAAATTGTAAAAAGGAAACTAATTTGTGCAGTTTTCTTAGGACACAACCAAGATGATTTTTTTTATTGGAAGAAAAAAAATATGATGATGTAAAGGTCCATGATTTAAACTGCAACCCTTTGTGTAACAAGGAAAAAAAGCCACCTGGAAATATGTGTAAAATGTTTTAGGCTGCAACAATGAACTCTTTCAAAACAATGCTGTCACTGTTTTAGTACTTTAAAGTGACACTCTGATTTTCAAGAATTAATAAACATCCAGGGGGAGCTAGGGAGTAGCAATTTTGCATTTTCTACTGGTATATAAGGAAATAAGAATGCAGAGAAAAGTAGTATAAATGACTAATTCTTATTTTGGGGTTGGGGCTTTTTTTACTAGGAACTTTTGATAAGAAACTGGTCAGCCATTCTGAGAGTGGTGGAAAGACTGTCAAGGTCACTGCCAAGGACAAGAGAGTCAATTAGTATGCAGATCAGAGCCAAGGAGTTCAAAGGTATTGTTCCAATTCAATCACATTAGCCAGGCCAGTAATGAACAAACGGCATGACCTTAATCAGGGAGCCTGAACCACTCATTGAAGGGAAGTATGTGTGTCTGTGTATGCACTGGGGGAGGTGGAGGGGGGGACGGGACGGCAGGAGGAGGGGTTAGGGTAGCAAAAAGGATGTGGTTTCTTTTGTTGTTGTTGTGTTTTGGCTTTTTTTTTTTGTTTGTTTTGTTTTTGTTTTTGTTTTAAAGGGACAGCAAGCCCAGTTTGCTTAATTAGCCACCAGTAATGCAAACTTATTTTTGGATCCCTGTGTTCTAAAGTACAAAATTGCTTTTCGTTTTGGGTGATAACTGAAACAGGCTCAAATGGACAGGTGGCTAGAATATTTTAATAAAATGCATTCAGTGATATGCTAAAGGATATGCAGGGGGAGGCAGATAACCTTATGTAAAACACCAAACCAAATTTTGCAATTACAGTTTCTCTCACACTGTGCTAATTTTCTTAAAGTCTACATGCAAGGAAAATTTTGGGTGATTTTTTTCCTTTAGACATAACATAAAGTAATCCACACTCTAGTTAATAATGGAAAGAATATTTATTTAGAACAAAAACCACAGCTTTAGCGCTTTCAGTCTGACAAATACGGCACCATACATAATTATATTTTAGATATCCAAATTGCTAAGTTGTTCCATATTCTCAGCACAATACACACTGCACATTTCAGCGTACTCGATTTAGTACAATCAAAAAGCAGCATTCTGTGTTATATTCACCCTAACAAATGCCCACTCTATTATAAACTTATAAAATCTTTCTTTCTGCTTTTTCAAGTATGTGCATATACATTCAAATACTTATACAGAAATGTGTACATACCAATGATCAAATAATAAAATGACAAGATATATCTCTACTCATTTATATACTGTAACGTTTTAATGTTTCTGTAAAGTAGTTTTTGAATGCATACTTAGGACTCCATTGTACTTCTACGTAAATCAGGATTGTGTTCCCTTTCTTCTAAACTAATGATTGAATTTGGTAGCCAAATATATTCAAATACCACTTTAAAATGTAACATTTTTCTGTGTTTGAATAATTGAAACTGTAAACACATACTTTCTGCATGTGGAAAGATAAAAACCAACTCTGCAAAAAAATCAATATTAACTATTGAAAATATGAATGATGTTTAAAATATATTCACGTGGTTTACCTACAAGTTATTGTTTTGTGTTTATGTATACAATAAGTTTCCTGTACCTCTCTGGATAACATGTGCTCAAAAATTATTTCAGCTAGAGCACGTTATCCAAGAAAGCTGCAGGCTTCATTGGGGAAACTGTTTGTAGAATTCATTTCTCTATAAATGAATCATGATAGGCAACTAAGATTTTAGGAATCAAGGGGGGGTTGGTGGGTGTTTTTTTTCACTCTCTTCCTCTCTCTTCTTTACTGGGGAGGTAGTTCATCATATCTCACTAAAACGGAAGATGCATAACAGAAAAGAAACTATTCTAGGCTATGAAGCACCCTAGGGGTTCATGAATGTTGGGGGAGGAACACTGATTATACAATGCAATAACATATTGAGACACTATTTCAGTTTTACACTTGGTATCAAGTAAATACAGGATATCTCACCCATGAAGGGTGATTATCTTTCATGAAGGGAGGAAATGAGTTATTAAGGTCTTTCTCAGGAGCAAAACAAGGATAAGAATCTTTATTAATGTAAGAAACAATCTGTTGTTTTTTGGGTTTTTTTCCCCTACAGTAATGTACTTCCTTTTTAGCAAAGATCTGGGGTTTTTTGTCTTTAAATTGTCTATATCTCAGAGCGGAACACATATCAGTTTTAGCTGACACCGCTGCACTGCTTGAGAATATTGTTATAAAACATGTGCTCATTTTTATCTAGATCACAATTAGTAACATTTTTAAGCATGCAACGTCTATGTAGTCCCATAAAAACACTTGTAAAGTATTTGATATTTTATTTGAGGATATTAAAAGATTGTTTAAAAATAAACATATACCAGCAGAGCAGAATTTTCACACGATTATTCAGATAGTCAATAGGTCCTCTTTGATCATATTATTATGATGCTTCTGCTGGATTTCAGTCTAAGACAGGCGTATTTTTTCCTGTCTCTCTCTCTCTGTCTCTCTGTCTCTCCGGGGGGGGGGGGGGGGGGGGGGGGGGGGGGCGGGGGCGGGGCGGGGCGGGGGGGGGGGGCGGGGGGGGGGGG
>JAVJGI010000063.1:39698770-39733770 GCA_035590275.1 Ibycter americanus | reverse complement strand
ATCCCTCTAACATTCCCCCATGTGTGTGTGTCCCTAGAAGGTGAATTCTTTCCCACCAAGCACATGCCTTCAGGCTCATATTACAATTATAGGTTAATTTTAGTTTGTCATTTTTCTGGGGACACCTGACATGGTTCCAGTTAAAGTAAATCTTGGTGTGACAAAGGTAAGTACTGCAGATGCTGGAGGGAAGTGGAGAAGGGAGGAATTTGTGCTCTAAAATGAAGCATAGTTCACTGCTAGCACCAGGCAGCTGCAACGATATAATATTTCTCTACAGTTAGGAAGAAGATGCATCTCAACCAGCTCATGTCAAAGGAACGTCAAAGTTTTCCACTTTCTTAGTTCTGAAGTCTTGCAGAGCTGTGTCTGCCAAATTATAGTAAATAAAACAGACACTTGCGCAACAGTAACCTCTTTTATATTGGACCAAGGATTTCTTTTCCTCCTCCTATTAAAACAAACAAACAAACAAAAACAAAAAAGAAAAAAGAAAAAAAGAAAACCCTCTCATGTTATTGTGGGAACTCTTGGGAAGCTCATACTTCTTTCTTTCATTTATAGGTGTGATGGCAGATTAAATCCGTGGCAGGAAACAGTGATAATGCCCACTGTAGAGCTGTGTGAGTTACAACAGCTAAGTTTCCCATGTCAGTGCTTTTTCTTTCAATTATCTGAAAACACCCTGTTAATTTTTAATGTGTTCATACCCTTATTCTGTTACCCAACCTGCGACCTCTCCCCGCCTCCCCCCACACCCCCCCTTACTTCAGAAATAGATTTCACTAAACCTGGCTGCTGTAAACTCATTATACAATTCTATCATTTATTCTGTCCATTAGAGTAACCAGTGTTAGTGCTTTTCCCCCCACTTGAGTCTGTCAAGTACTGTTATTTATGCTCAATGGTATTAATATCTCTGGTTGTATTATGGTTGTGCACTCAAATTTGCTAATACAATCTAAACTTGGCAATAGGGACTGCATCAGCTATCAATAATCAAAAAGTCTCATGCAACTTATAAGTATTAATAAGTCAATAATTACATAAATACAATTAACGTCTTCTGCTTGCTACAGAGAATCGTCAGTAGTGCTGATGACTTTAAAAAGATCCCCTTTTTCAGAACCAGAGAGTGTGCCTATATTATGAAAAAGAAAATTAAAGATTTGACAGTATGATTTTGCATGTTTCTTATTTTCAGTTACCCTTGGCAATGACTCTGCTGTAACTTGGCTATATAATGTTATCTGCTGCCTTTAGACAGAAGAGGGCTTAAAGTTGATTTTTCTTTCACTGCTAGATTTCTGTGGGTTAATTTCACCAACAAAAGGATTTTCTGTTTTTCTGTAACAAGAGAACCTGTTAGGTAATTTGTGACCATAGAATTAGAGCAATGCAGCTAAACTAATATATATGCAATGGCTTCATTATGCATAAGAGCAGGCACTCTTTACTTTGCAGCCCAAAACACACAAAGCACCCATTAGAATGAAGAGGCCTGTGATGTCTCTTCATGTGCAGAGTGTAAAGGTACATGAATGTCCTTGCTTGTTGGCATTTAATTTACCAGTTGCCTCTGTAGTGGAGTCTTGGCAGATTCAGCTTGAATCTGAAAGACAGGCTGTCATACTGAGAGTCTGCTGCCTACTGCTGAAATTGAGAGGCTTGGCAGATATGCAAACAGTAACTGGGTTTGAGTTGTTTTGATTACAAGTTAAACAGAAAGTCATTGGCAGGGCCAATATAAATCTGCTGAGGTTTTTTGGCAAAATCTGTGGAGGTATTTCTATAGATTCTGCAGAATTCTGTAGCACCTTGATTTCACATCAAAGAGTGTCCACCTCTGAACCCATTTTGCAGATAAATGTGTCAGAAACGTGAGTGAACATGTTTAAGTTGCTGAGAGCTTCCAGATTCAGAAATATAAAGCACATTAACAACATGCTATACCACCACTTTTGTACAGTTGTTAATTCTGGAACCTCATGTTTCATTCAAGTTCAGGTGGATTTTAGGTGAAGTAAAATAAGGTGAGTTATAAACACCTGAAACAGGAGGGCAAAATAGATTTTAATGAAAGTTCCAGGTGAATAAGTGAAAAAAATATTTGGACCAGGTCCTGAACTCAGCTGTGTTGGTTGAAATGCAGAGATATTTCACCAACACATTTTTTTATGACATTAATCAAGATTTTCTGAAGTTGTTCCCTGCCTGGCATGCAGTGTTTTAAAGTGGTTCAGGCTGGTACAATTTAGCCTGTAGCTGGGTTGTTTTCTCCCCTTCTTCAATAACTTTGCCTAAAACATCTTCAACCAAACATCCAGACCTGATAAAATCCAAATTCTCATCCCAAATTTATTTCCTTACAGAGTTCATTTGTCTCCCTGCCTAATCTGCAATGCTGACTTGATAAAAGTAACCCAAACTGACGTTGTATAAGCAAAACCAGGAATCTGTACACTTTTTAATTATATGCACTTCTAGAATGCAACCTCTGCTTGATTCCAACTTAGTATTTTGAACACCAACACATCCTTTGCTAAAATTGCCTTGCAATTTTAAGGCAAAACCACGTTAATTTTGGAGGGAGGGAAAAGAATACATATAATTGTCGCTCCTATTGTTTCTGTCTGACTGGCTGTAGACAGATTTCTGCAAGGCTGACTAGCAACAATACATTGATTTACAGAGGCAAGAATATTTCCACAATTGCAAGAGCTAAGACACCTTTATTTGAAAACTGAGAATCTGCAAAATGTGGCAAAGTTCTTGGAAAGAACCCAAATGTATAGAATCTTTTTTTCATCTCTTTTTTTTTTTCCCCCTCCACTTGTATTTGCTACTTTGCCTATTACAGCTTTCTAGGCAGAAAAAAAAATCCCACCCCTGAATTTGTACAAATTATTATATAGCTCACGCTAAATTTTACAGGAACCTAATTTGGACAAATTGATTAGAATATAAACATCGTTATCTAAACGCTTTTTATTTCCAGATCTGGCAAACTGAAAAAGCACATTGTTTTCCTGAGATAAGTAAAGATTTGTTTTCTTTGGAAATTACTCCACTGATTTTCTTTTTCTCATATTGAACATCCCTTTCCCTTGAACAAATGGAATAAAAGAGTTTATATGAATGGGACATATTGCACTCTGGATAATGGATAACAATACCATTTTAGGAATCTCATTTTCAGATCCAAGTTGAAAATATACACTAGTTTTCTTGCCTCTTTTTGCTGCCTTTCACTGTTATATGTACTTCTCTTCAAAAAAGTGAATTTAGGAACCTTTAAACAGCATGCTCCCCCAATACTGCAACCTGATGCAAATTTTTAGAGAATGCTTACAAATGTCAAATCTCTCTGAAAGTGATATACTTTATTACCGTTCTTTCTTATAATACAAACATTTCAGTGCAGCTCGGATCTTATTTTTCAAAACACACAGGATTTTGATATATGGACAACAGGAGAATATGTATTTTAGATATAATGCCATAAGTGCTTAAAAGTTATTTCTGAGCTGATTTAACATGGAAAATCTCCAGGTAGATTAATTTTATAGGCTGCTTTTATGGGTGTAACATTTCAAGATGAGAAAGCCGTGCTTCTGAAATTTAGTTTCGGCAGATTTCATTGGCACCTCCATCTCCATCTTTTATTACCTTAAAGTTGAAATTTAATCTCATTTTTTTTTCTGATTTTTACTTAATTCCTGACTGAAATGGCTGGGGCTGTATTTTTGTGTGCAGGTTCTGTTGCTTCTATTGCTGTCTCATTATTTACACTCCCAAGGAAAAAAAATAAAAATCATTACAATAGAGGTACTTAAATAACTATGCTTAGAAATTACAAGACCTGCGATGTTGATGATTTTTACTGGGACAGGCAGCTATAGAAGGAGGTTAAGCAGATGTCCCCCAAAAGCCTCTTTCCAAATGGCTGAGTTAATTCAAAGTGGTAAGAGCAAGCTGCCCCGAAACCAGTTGCTCTATTGTGGTGAAGGCAGAGCTTGAAGCTGCAGTTCTTGCACAGGCAAAACTTCCAACCGAAACACAACTTTTTAAAGAAATACCTCTTTCTAACATTGCCCACAGGGGCTAAGTTGCAGTAAAAGGAGAATGTGGGCTATACAGAAGAAACATGTTTAGTGATGTTTTTGTATGACTCTTAATATGGATTCAGCACACACTTCATAGATGTGTATAGCGAATGTCTATGAACAATAGTACACATTTGTGTATTATATAGGTTTTTGTATTTCTGAAACATACTCCAGAATGCATGGCAACTCCATATGAAAAGTGGCTTTTATGCATGTGATAAGGATGCTTTATAAATCTCAATTCTTAGACATTTGTTTGGTAGTTTGTTTTTTTGTTTTGTTTTGTTGTTGGTTTTTTTTTTTCTTTGACTGTACTGCAGAGATAGTCTGTGTTCTGGCCTGATGGCCTGCAAAATTGCTAAAAAGGACAAATGTGTTTTTAGATTTCGGAAGTGTAGGTGAGGGGAAAGAAAAAGGAAATGTTTTAAATCAGCAGCTGTGTGTGTGGGATGTGTGTCTTTGTGCACATGTGTGTATGTGTGTTTGGAAATTCACAAACTAACACTTTCAGGCTATGGTCTCAGTTTTTATGACTGAATTACATACCTTAAAAAATGGGTCTCACTAATATAAATGCTGAAAAACTCTCAACTATTGTGGTGCCTGCTATAATAAAGAAATTCTCTGGAAGAGAATGACAGAGATACAAAACACTAAAGAATGATGATTTCTTCACTACCAATACGACTGCATAAATTAGGCGTGCATAAGTTCCCAATGATTTATAGCACTTGAAACTTACAAAAAATAATTATATTTGATGTTTCCTTAGAAAATACAAAAAACCTGATGCTTTTTCACAGAGTGGATAAAAGAATCAGGAGTTAAATTCAGATTATAGCAGCTGTCTTGTAGACATCTTTGTATACCTTTTATAGAAATTATTTTCTGCAAATTTTCCTTGAAGACGTATTTCATTAGCCAAACTTGCACATACTATTTGTTAATTTGGAAAAAAAAAAATCCTTTTAGTTTTTCTCCTCTTGCCCTCCTCACTGTTACCTTATTAGTGGAAGTGGCATTTTATTGATTAGACATTTAATAACAATATTCCTGTATATTTGCTCCAATATTTAACTGTTTGCATGGTACCTGGTGTGAAAGTCCCTAAGAATGGTATGACTGAAATGGGAGAATGAGGAAATGTATTGGCTACGACAAGAAGAAGTAATTGCTTTTCCTCAAAGGATCAGATGTGGTATAGTTGTTTGAAAAACAATCTAAACAACATTTTGTTCACCATTGATTTTAAAAGCATTAAAATTAGTTTTTATGCAGCTATACTCATTAAGCTTTTATGTATACTGTGTAGGGTGAATAGTTAAGAAGCAATAAAGCATTCTGCAGTAAAATATACTTTGCCAGTTGTCAGAAGAAATAAAATACATAGATTCAGAATGTTTGTTTCCTGTAGAATATTGTGATATTTACCATGTTAATTACAATCCAAATAAAGCTATTTTATTTGTGTATCTTAAACAGCCTTGTAGCTGTAGATGACTAATACAACTGTTATTGAAAGTGTTGTGTTTGGAGGTTGCGTGTTCATATTGATGAGAAAAAAGCATCAGCCACATCTATCTCAACAATTCTTGCTTTTTAAAACTAAACCTCCTCTTAGAAATCAGTGTTCCAAAATCTTATGTTAATTTTTAACCTCAATAATCAGAATGAAAGTGCTATTCTGTACAATTTTCTTCTATACTCCCTTTAGTTTCTCATGTTAATATCTGCATTCATACACAAGCTGGTTCCTCTGGTTTTGCTGAAGTAGTTAACAGTTTATTAAAACAAAAATATCTGCAATACAGCAGCAGACTAGTGCCCAAGGAAAGGAAACTTATTTGGTTATCACTTGTAAGAATGTAAGCTTTTATTTTCTATCTCAAAAATGAAGAGAGGAGTACGTGTACAGTGCAACAACATGTCATCAGAGAGAATAATGCATGTAAAAGTGAATTCCTGTTATTGTGTTCAGGTGTGTTTATGAATAAAAAATTGAATTTTTAAAAGTCAATTAAAATGCATTTAAATTCTTTAACACCAGAATTCTTTAATGTGAAAAATTTTGCTAGACAGTTTGTCAGTATCGCTGTAAGCACTGCGCTGTGATCATAACTAGTTTCCTCCACCGATGACTGTTAGATGGCTCAGAAATGCATTACAGCTTCCTGTTGCAAAAGAGGAGACTACTCTTGAAAACATGGAAGTACTTATAAAGCAAATAAGATTTAATTAAATATCGTTGTCTAGCATTAATCTCTATAGCTCTGTTCCCTATGGAAATAAAAGTGGGTATTCAATTTGTTTTGATTATGCATGAATTTTAACAGAAGCGTTATTTGTATATTGTTGTGTTCTTCAAGATAGAGGCATATTTGTGTCGGCATAAGCCATTAGGAAGGTTCCTCATTAATGTGAAATAAGAGTGACTCATTTCTGTTGTATATAAATAGATTGACATTTAGAAAAATTAAGTATTACTTTAAGAATAAACAACAGTTCATATGTGGCTGGTGTAACTTTCCCTTTCAGTCTGAAATCGCAGTTATTTTCAGAGTTAACTATGAAGTGAAATACAAAGTGTTTCTACTGTTGAATGGGTATTATTTTTGGTACCTGCTAATTTCAAGGATCTTTGGTCCCACAAGTCAGGATATATTCTTCTCCTAAACCGAGGTCTGCATAGTGGGTCTGTGTGTACATACACAGGAGGGATCAGGGCCACATCCTGATTTCATACATCTTGGAAACAAACTCCAGTCAACAGGGTATTTTCATCTTCATGAAATTTCGCTCAGCTTTACCGGCTTCACGTAGGAGAATTTCATAAAAACCAGGTCAGGAAAGTCCACCAAAGTGTAGCTCAGAGCTAGGGCACAGTGCCAGAGTGCATCCCACTTCATCAGACTCTTGCAGCACTCAACAGGTCCTCTGCTTTTGGCAAAGGGAAGTTAATTCACTTTTGGTAAAAATACACCCTCCAGTGCTGAGCTAATGGTGCCCCGCTATGCTAATTATTGCTGAGGGAAAAAACAAGGAGAAAAGGGTGGCCTTTCCAACTCAGTATTGAAGAACAATTTATGCTTTGGCCTCTAGCAGTATAGTAAGGAAGGCAGTTTTAATGATGAACGAGGAGGTAGACCGTAATCTCTATAATAATGAAGTTCTGCATGACATGGTTTGAGGATGTTTGTCCTCAGTGCAGTAAACTGGGTTGGGTGTTTTTTGTGGCCGTGCTGTAAGACACATTTTGCCACTACACTATGGCTATGCATTTGCAGGAGATGTCAGAGAGTATTTAAATAATGTGTAATGGCGTGTTCCTCTTTCATCACCTTGGGAAGTGGCTCTCCCCTGTGACAGTTATTATATGCTCAGTGCTGAACCTTAGAAAACATTTTTAATCCTGTCTGTTGTGCCCACACAGCTAGGCCAATGCATACGTTCAGCACAGAAGCATTATCCCAATGTATAACATGATATTTAGTGCTGAAGCCTGAAAAAGCCGCACCAATACAGACCCTGGGAAACATCTATGGCAGAGGCAGAGCTGTGGGCAGCTCCATCAAGGTAGAGAATAGCCCCAGGTGTGGAGTTCTCTGCACCAGGGCAGACAACCTAAAAATTCCTCTCTCAGCCTGGTTTTCTACTCTGCAAAAAATGTGGAAGGAGAGGAATAAACAAGAGAAGTGAAACAACAGATACAAGGAAAGGCACAGCAGAACATGTTTTTTTAAGGAGAAAATAGAGAAGTAACATTCCTCTCATTCTTTCACATATAATTTTCATTATGGGAAACGAATAGGGGCTGCAAGACAGAATGCTTTTGGATGGCTGTTCATGTCATCACACCATGTACGATCAGGATCCCAGACTTCACATACAGACTGCAGAAAGGTACAGGTTTTTAGTGCTGGTGATTTGACTTATACTTCAGAAGCTCTGCTGTGTAGGAATCCTTGTCACTGGCAGAAGCTGGACAACAGTGGAAGTAGTGTCTTACTAGGTAGCCATCCAGTGACTACATTCCCCTGATAGTCCCTCCTTTTCTTTCACTTAAAGGAAGGTAGAAAGCTGGTGCTGGGGATGTTCGCTATGCAATGACTAGGTTGGGAATGTCACAGCCACAGGGCACAAGTGTGCTCCTCACAAGTGTGAGAAGAACTTCAGGAATTATTTTCAGAAGCTGGGGAGACCAAATCTAAAACTTCATCTGCATATCCCAGACTATAGATCTTCCCTGGAGTAATTCTTGCCTCAAGTCTAACAGTTGTGGTTGGATAAGATATGTATCAGCTTTTTTCAGCTAACCAATAATGCTTTTACTAGTTGTAGTGGGGGAAAATCCACCTGAAACCGCCCTGAGCTGTTTCAGTGCTGTTAAAACTGTGCATCTGATTTATAGCTTTAGACTGTAGCTATTGATTTTTGCAATCTCTTTTTTTTTTTCTTTTTTTTTTTTTTTCCCTGCTGGCTGAAGATTCCCCTTGTATTAAGTTCCTATTATCTCTAGAGACATGCCTAAACCATAATCAAGTTATTGCTTGCATTTCTCTAAACTATTTATGTCTTCCACTCTAAGTCCTGTTCTCCAGTCCCTTAGATGGTCTGCAGTCTTTCCTGCTCCAAAGTTTTTCCAACCATTGTATGAGTGGTCCCAATACTTTTAAAAACCCATGTAACTTTTCTGCTTCTACCCTTTTACTGTATTCTCTTGTTTATTTGTCTAAGGACCAAGCAAGTCCTTTTAGGTACAATGTCACACATTAAGCTCATGAGCAGCAGATGAAAGGGATTAACGGATCTAGGAGTCAATTTTTAAAAGTTTACACCAGAGTGAATGCTATTATAAAAGCCTTTAATGAGAATGAATCTGTGCAAATATCACTGACAGCACCTCTTCAGCATTTGTTTTACAGTAGAGATGGTTGCACATTAAATGTCTTTTGGCAAGGGACTTAAGGATTCTTCTGGGAGCAGTATAACATCTACCTTTTGGTACGCTATTCCTTGAGAGATCATATTGTTTCCTACTTGAGTAAGTCTATCAAAAACTGCCCTTGCTCTGAAAATGGGTTATTTTGTTAACACTCATTTTCAATCTTTCTAAACTTGCCAGTAAAATATGTTTCAATGGGTTTGTTCAACGTGATATGAACACAGACAAGAGAACAGTTAGCCATGGCTGGAAAAAAAAAGAATACAAACAAAAGTTGAAATTTGCACTGATCTGAAACTCAAAATGTTGATTATTTGCCATGATTTCTTCTCTAAGTTATAACCAACTGGTTCTATTACAGACTCTGCTTGCCAGTGTAAGTGAAAGTCTCTGATGAGTAGTGATAACTCAGTGAAAGTATATGGAGGAGGGGGTGAAAGAAGCACAGTCAAGAGGATGTGGTGAGAGGAAATGATGAAAGGCCATAATAACATAGCAGGAAACAGCCGAACATGTGGCAAACATACTGAGGACTGCATGCATTTTATGTGTCAAATTACCTCCAAAGAGGTTCTTTGGAATTTAAAGCATAGTAAGAAACTGTATTGCAAAGCTCACAGGACCTAATTATGTGGGACAAATTAGTCTGCAAGACCTTCATAATCTGTCTAAAGATGTGGGTGTAGTAGTAAGTTAATGAGCAGGTTATTATGACTGAGTGTCTGAAAATCCAGTTGTGCCACATGTAAAAGAGCTTATGTGCAATAAACAGAAAACTGCTGGAGGTTTTAATGCATACCTGAAACAGCATAGTGACATTAAGGGAGTTAAGACAAGAGGAAAGAGTTCACTGTTGTTCATTTGGGCAAAATGGGCTTAAATGTCTTTGAAGACTGGTAGTAAACATTATAGAACTATAGTTTAAGAAAGAATAATCAGCAAATTTTATATCATCCTAATCAAACACATTTTCCATGGCTTAGATGACTCACCTACTACCTCTAAATACCTTAAGATATTTAAAAGGCCACAGCAGAATTAAGATCTAAGAGCAGTTGAAACAGACGTCATACCTGCGATGGTAGCCTTCATTTGGGAACTAACTGGCAGCAAAAGTGGGTGATAAGCAAAAGCAATGGCTTGTCTTTTGTGAGAAATTTCAGATGGATGGGAATAAAGGTGTCTGTGAGACAGACTTAGTAGGGGCCCTCACAACACTGTTAGTCTTCTTGCTGTCAAGAAATGTGGGAGAGAGGTAAAAGCTATACTGTGGTTGATGTGGTGATTTCATGCAAGAGCAGGAAAAAAGAGCTGTGGGACAATGGTTGCTTCATAGAGTCAGAGTCAAGGGCGTGCAGACATCGTGCAGAACTTGGGATGGACCCAATGTTGCCTGAATCATGAGTTTGTATTTGCTGTCTTCGGAAATAATTGTGGAACTGGTGAAGTGGGTTGTAGGTACCCTTAGCTGTCCTTCAATGGCTGGTCCATGTTGATAGTGGTAGATTACCATCAATGTTAATTTCTCAACGAGTTCAAGTAATAGGGCCCCCATGTAACCTAATCACTCTAGGAAGGCATGCTGAGGATCAGGTTACATTAGTTTTTCAATATTTATTTAGCCCAAGCTATCTTAAAGCAGGTATTGTTCTGGTTTTGCCACTTAAGCATGACAGGGTATTGTATTGCAAGGGAATACCAAACACCTGTCTTATGGTACTGTATATGCGTACATAGGTGAGGTAAGCAGGTTGATGATGGAATGGTTGTAAAAGAATTCAGATTAAGTATCTTACAGGTTATATATTAGGAAATCTGATTCTTACCTCAAGCTGAAAAAGTGTTAACAGCAAACTTTGAATCATTAGACCTTAGACCAGTGATCAAGCCAATCTTCTGCGTGGAGCATTTAGTGTGTTTGAAGCTATCTTGAATTGTAAAGACAGTGAAAGATAGTTGAAAATTTTTGTTCTCATGGTGACGGTCTTTTTCTTGTTTTCCACTACCTATTTTTACTGCTTCCTTTAGTTCATGCATCTGGAGACGTGACTGAAATGTGGTCCTTCAGTAACTCCAAGAAATTTTTATCTGCTGGGTCAAGATGTTTAGCCAGCTTGATCTAAGACATAAATAGTTTGTAATTCAGCCTGACACACTGTTACATCTCCAGAAAAGCTCAGACGGCATACTCTTTGAAGAAAAAGTTTCACAAAATACAGGGACTAATCCCCAGCATTAGTCCCTGTCTGGCTGGAAGCGTGGTAGTGAATACAGTCCTTGTTATAATTAAGACAATTTCCTCTTGAACAACAAATTATAGGTTTGTGTGAAGCAGTGCTGTCCAAAGGAGAGGATATATCTTGAGAGGTGGACTGTAGTAATTTTTTTGCCTACAATTTTTCTTTGTTTTAAATATACAGTTTGTCATAATTGCCTTAGAAACGATTTGTACGGTTTGTAAGAATGTTCCACTGGTTCAGAAAAATGAGAACAAAATGTTCTTTGTTCAAACAAACAAAGTGTTAATCCTCATTCTAGCTATTGATCCTCCTCAGTGATCGCACTTCAGTCCATTGCCACAGAACCACCTGTCAGCTGGGGAGGCATCATTTTAAGCTTTTTTATCTTGTTTTAAAATTAATGTTTATAGGGAGCATACTTACACTTGAAATGTAAATAGGAGTTTTACTGGAGCTCTTAAACCTCTAGTAGTGTCAAGGTAACTGTACACTGTGCACCTGTAGTGCACCTTTCTGTTGTGAAGCCTTCCACTGAAGAGAGTTTTCATTTAAGACAGACAGCAAGTATTTCTGAATTGTCATATTATCTCCAAAATTCTAAAATGTGTCTAAAATATTTGGACATTTTTTTCATGTGGGAACACACAAATGTATACATATCAAGTTGCTTGTCTTTTCTTTCATTTCTTAAACTGTCATTTGATTGGGTAACAATCTAGAAATATGATATATGTTGAATTTTTTAATGTTAAAATAATAAATACAAATTGTATGGGATATAAAAAGATGCATTTAATGAATTTGTGAAGCTCTACACAGCAGAATTTCCAAATTCTGCTAAGTCTGATAGCGTTATGAATGTACCAACCCGTGTGTACTTCAGGCAATTGCACAAGCAAGTTAGTAAATAAAAATGGAAGCTGGTTTTATGAGTGAATATTGAAAATGATGCTCTCTTGTGTAGAGAGCACTAGTGCATGTGAAACCCTATGTGCTTTTTACATAATATGCCTCTCTAGTTAACATATAACAAAGTGTCACAGATCTTTTAGAGCTTGATTCACTATGAAAGAAACACAGCCATCTGTAGTGTGAAAGTTTGTGACTCAATTGTCCGCACCTTACAAAGTGATTCAGCAAAGACATATCTGGGCCGTGGAAACTTTTCCTTCCTTTATTCCATTAGTTCTTGCTTTCAAAGAATAAAAAAGATCTTTGAAATGTAGTATGCATTTTAACTCTTGCATAGTAAAACAGTGTGTAGCTTTAAGCATGTGCTTTTAATCATTATTTTTGCTTCAGAAGGCCATTTCCTGTTTCCGAGTCATATTTTGAATTTTCAAAGGTGGATTAATAAATTGTGAAAAATGGCGAGTCATTTTCAAAGTGATGGGCATATGGATAGATCAGATTAGACAGAAATCTGGACAGACCATTGGAGAAATGTTGTTAGACAAAATGGGACTTCTGCAATTACTTCTAGTCCAGTTGTGACCCATTTTGTAGAGGTTATGCAGTGCTATTTTTTAGCTTTCTTTTTGTTACAAATGCAAAATCATTATGTAGAGCCTGTGTTAGTATCCCATCCTCACCTCCTCACACGAACTGTGAGCTAGTGTCCAAAATCATTAAGTTTGGTATTATGGATAACATTCCTTTTCTTTCTTTCCCTCTCCCTCTGTATACATAAAATACATAACTTCCCTTTGACGATAAGCCGGTGTAACTCAGCTTTAGTTGTTGCCGGCAAACAGCATTCATGTGAATAGGTCGGTAGATAGCCCAGCTGATACACAGTAACTGTAAGGACTTCTCCATTTGCCCTCTTCATTTAGTCTTCTCGCTCAGCTTCGTTGTGTGAAGAGTTTCCCTTTAGGACTCCCCCCTTTTTTTCCTTCTTCCTATTTCTTTTTTGATTGGGGTAGATCCACACCTGACATTGTGAGCATCTGAGCTTCAGTAACTTTAAGTCCCACTTCAAGTCTTACTGAGTTCTAACACTTCTTGACAGATTGGGGCAACCCTGTTATATACCCTCTGGAGAACTGGTAAATTTTTTTGCCCTTCATGATAGCTGCCAAGTAGAAGGAGCTGAATGCACATCTAGCCTCACTTTGGAAATCACCTTGCTTCAGGAACATGCTACTTCTCTCATTTGATATTAAATCTTTGCCAGAATCCAACAGCTTCAGATGAGCCAATTTTCTGAGATAGAAGAGCAAGAAAAAGTCAAAGGTATCCCCTTTTTTTTTTGGGTTGTTTTTAATCTTGGCATTCTGTTCATGGAGAGATCATTGTTGCCAACATGTCTGCTGCTTCTCCATCTCTCACCCTTCAGGTTTCTTAAAATAGCTAAGAACACAGAGTTTCTAAGCCCAAAAAACACATTACTGGGAAAAAGGGTCTGTATGAAGTTAAAAAATATATATTTATACTGTAAGCCCTGCAGCCTGGCTTCCTGCCCACGTTTGGGCATCTGTGCTATCTCTGGATACCTCAACTGACACATGCGTGCCAGATCCAAAGAAGAAAAAATAAAGGGCACTGATGGTTCAATGCTGAGCCCATGAACACAGTGCAGTGTCTTTAGAGAGGTAGTTTTTGCCACCATTAGAGTCTGTTCATTATCACAGGCCTCTGGAGGGTAGGGTTCAGCCTTTAGTATCTGAAATTAAAACTTCTTTCATAATACATACTGTCACTTCAAGCAGAACTCATTCATTCATTCATTCTTTTCATTCTCACTGCAGATAGTCTGGAGTATGTTTTGAGGTGAGTGCATCCTCAAGTGCCAATACAAAGGAAGACATGCAGGGCATGGCAAGAGACAGATTGATGTCTTAAATTATCATCTAAATTCAGGTATCTAGAGTTAGTACTGAATTCATGGAAATAGAAACAAAAGTTTCAGAAGGGAGCATAGCAATTCCTCAGGTCCAGGCGCAGAAAGCAAATTCTCCTCTGAAGGAAGGGGATGGGTTTTGAGAAGGAAAAATTCAAATTGGAAGAAAGAATGCTGGCATACGAATGAAAAGGAAAGATAGGAGGAGAAATTCTTGATACATATGATAAGCTTCAGAAAAGCACAGGGAGTTTGGAGGGTTGAAGGAAGAGTAACTGAATTCAGGATCCAAGATGTGTGCTATTTCATTTCCCTGAACTACTTCTGTCTTCTCCTTTTGAAATTTACATAGATTTCACAAAGGATTTATGGTCAACAGAGATGAATATTCAGCAAGCAGCAAAGAGAAATTCTTCCCAGATGGAGGTGTATGACTAACTCTCTTGATCACCCTAACAGACAGTCCTGAAAGCCCCCAACAGCAAATGACACTCTGCGCCAAAAAGATTTCTAGTAGTACTGCCTGCCCTTAGCCCATCCCTTGCTACCTGGAAACACTTGGTGATCAAGGCTTTTGTACTTCACAGGGTTTATGCAACACAGAACTGTAAAAACATAAAGGCTGTCAGCTCCAGAGATATTTTTATTCTTTCTGCAGGATTCAAGGATATGCAAAAAGAAGTTAGCAGATTTATTGTACTGAGTTAGGAACCAGTTCTGCACTGGCTGGAGAGCTTATTGAACTTGTGCAATGCAGAGGGTACAGGCTAGGTGGGTTGTGCCATCTGCTTAGAAAGAAAAGGCAAGGGAGAATTTCAACAGCTGTTTGTTGAGTCAGATACTCATCCCTGATTCTTTGGGCCACAGTGGCGGATTACTGCCAAAGAAATGTATCCCCTGTTGCTTAATAGACCTGACCTGGATGTTATAAAGTTACACCTGCTGGAAACAAGCCTTATGATGTACTGCTCATAAAATGCCAGTGATTCTACTAGAGAAATGTCCTGAAATCAGCATGTTGACTTCATCCTTGTTTCTCTCTGTAGCTAGCAGCAACATAACAGGAGGCGGCGGGGATATTTCCCAGCTAACCCTGCAAGGTGATTAGGGCCTGAGCATGATGCTCCATACTATACTCAGGTTTTCCCCAACTATGCTCAGTTTTGTTGGATATGACATACTATGAGTCACCCATATTCTGCGCGAGTAATATGTTGAAGTGTGAAAGCAATGCCATATCTCTGTCATTGATGCCCGTTGCTCAGCTGCTGCCATACCACATAGCTCAAGCCAGTTGAGTTCACCTTCCCAGTTTGAGCCAGCTCTCATCAGCTGCCTGAGCCCTTTAAATGTGTTCCGAGATGTTGCCCAATCCATAGCTAATGTGAATGCTACATGTGTTCGGGTTTGGGCGTTGAGTTACAAGTCTGGATTAGAACCTCCAAGCGTTCTTCTGAAAGTATTGTAAAGTGTCCAGAAAACCTGTAGGCATCTCTGAAATTTATGTTAAAAGGGAACATAATATAAGTAGTCTTTTATAACACACGCATCTTTAGCACTAGGTAGCTAAAGTGTATTTGTCTTCCTCATACATCCAACGTTTTAAGACTACAACACTGTTGTGTGTTTGGTGGATTGCTAAAGGTCAGGTGAACCAAGAATGGTTCACACCTTGAAAGTCTGAGAAACTCTGGTGTACTAATACCCTGGAGGTCATTATCAAACATGAAACATCCATTGTAGACTAACGGAAGTGGGTTTTGATTTTTTTTCACCGATGAAAATGTAGCCCTTCAATTTATAGATGAGTGTCATGCCAAGAAGTTGCGGAATTGATTTTGGCTGCAGCCATCAAGCTGTTCCCTGCTGTGGCTGTGGTCATCACATAAAGCCCTTAGTTATTTGTGACATTAGAAATTTTGTTCCAGTTAGGTGCTAATTAATGCTTCTGGATTAAATCTGTTTAACGAAGAATACAGAGTACAGGTATATCATACCTGTCATTTGCAAGTGTCCAGTGATCCTCCAACATTGTGTGATTCATGGAGCTGAAAGAAATGATTTGCCTAAAAAATTATGAGTGCTCATTCTGCCTGCAGAACCCCTTAACTCCCGTTACACATGTCAGCATATTATGACTGGGAGCTGTCAAATTCTAATGACTAAAATTTCATTTTTCTGTCTTTTCATGCTGTGTTTAAGAACTATAGGTTGGGAATAATTCCCTAGCTAAATTTCTTCAAATGGTAAACTCAACTGTTTGTGTGTTCTGTCTCTCTCCCTCTCTCTCTTTCTTTCTAAATTTGTGTTTACATTAGTGCTTCTCTCTTTCCTTATGTTTCTCTAAGAGAAAAAAAATTGATTTTCTTCCCAGAACCACTGTCCATTTTAAAGAACATAATCTAAGTTGACAGCAGACAGATTTAATGCAAAAATATTTTTTTACCCACTGATTTGATCAAAACATGGATTATTTAAAAGAAGGAGGAGGAAGAAGCAAGGTTAGTAGGAAACAAAATGCACAAAAACCTCTTACCATTTCATGTGGTTAAATAACCTTGACACTGGAAAATATTTTTGCCATCCTCCTTGAAACAGGAATTTGTTGACACAATGTTCAATAATAGAGATACAGGACTAATGTTAACATACTGCAAATACTGCACCAAATAGTATCTATTGATCCACCTGTTATTATGCTTGTTATTGAAATGCTGTATGTAAAGCAAAGGAAACCAGTTTCCAATTTAAGTCATTAATAGATTGGGTTTGAAATTTATGTTACACATGTCCAACAAATCAAGAATAAAAGCATGTGAAAGGCTGTGTAGTCCATATTGAATTACTCATTCTTTCCACAGTAAAAGCCTTTAGCTAGAGATTGACCAAAGAATTTTAAATATCTCATTATATATATGTCATTGTTCAAAGTGTCCCTAAATGGGATTAAACAATAGTCACTCAAGTTTCCTGCAATGCCTATTCCCCGCCTTCCCCCCCTTCCCCTCCTCACCTTGACTTAAATTAAGGCTAATGATGTGTTTTCAGTGTAAAGGTAAAAGAAGGATTTTCCTTGAATGACTTTCCAATATTTTCAAATCTAATTCATTATAAGTACTTCTATCAAATGATTACTTATTTCATCTCATTGTCTTAGAGGATTTAACTCTAAAACACACATGTTTGATATGGACTTAATGACCATGTTATAAAGTGAAACCAACCGCAGCAGTGTTCGCCTACAGATTTCTGTTTGTGCTCAGAATTAAAAATAATGCCAGGGTTATTTTTCAAAGAATAATAGGATTTTTTAAAAACTGCTGTTTTCCCCCTTGTGTTTACTGGTTTGTCTTGGTTGCTGATTCTTCAGTACAAGGTAGGAGAGAGGCTCATGGGCTGCAGGGGAGAGGCAGGAAAGGGGACAACAGAAGGAACAGTGGAGAGAGGCTATTTTTGGATAAATGGCTACTTTTGACTACCAACTCAACGACACTATACATTTTTAAACAAAACCCCTGTTTCAAAAAACGGTCCCTTTTCCTAATCCTATATAAAAAACATTTCCACAACCATAGGCATAGTAACACTAAATATCTATAAGGAGGGAAGGAGGAAATAGTTTTGGTTTCTCACACACACACACACACAAAAAAAAAAGAAAAAAAGAAAAAGTCGGGATAATTAAGGTAGCGAACATATTGCGCTGCTATATTGGTTCAGTCACCTGATCTGTCTCTCCGATCACTATTTGCACGATATACATGGTTTTGACGGGCTTGTGATAGACTGCTGTCTGAAATTCTTTAATCTGGGTCTCCTGTTTGGCAGTGCAGCAGACTTTGCTATTTTGGGTTTTTGAAACAGAGCCATACTCTGGGAGGATAAGAGATAGCTGTGACTCTGTACTGACTCATCAGTATGAAGGAAAGCCAGGTAAACTTAAAACTGACAATGGTCCCCTTCATGCTGCCAGTCGTGCAGATGTGCAGCAGAAGTAATCCCACTGAGATCTGTGGTGTTACACCTGCGTGTATGTCTGGACAGATCTGAGAATCAGGCCATATAGTTTAATTTTAATGATACCGTGAGAATAAAATCAGCATTTATGCCTGCAGGAGGTATTTGGGGAAATATGACCTTTCTGAGGCTTTGTTTCAGGAGGTGGAACTGCTGAAGGACGCTCCCACACTGAGGACGGTCTGTGCTGTTGCATCAGGGAATGGCTTTATCACTGGAAGGTAGATGCTGCTGAGTCTGTCTTTGGCCTGTGTGGGAGAAGAGAAATTCATTAGCCACTTACAACTCGAGTCTCTCTGGTCCCAGATCACAAAAGATAGCAAGGAAAACTGAGTTTTATTAAATAATAATAAAAAAGAAAAAAAAAATAATTTCTGAGCTTGTACACAGAATAAGGATGTGAAGAACAGTCCAAATACAAAATACAACCACTTAATCTATTCAAATCTATATTTTACCTAGTTATTTGCATTCTGACTGTGAGTCGAGTTGAATGTGTATTTCTTCTTAGTGATCCTGGCTATACAGGTTGTGGATAACTCTCCAGAGCTCAGACAGGACAGAAGGACAGGAGTGTAAAAAGGAGGAGAACTTGGGGAGGAAGGACCTTGACCTTATGATCTGTCTATCTGGGACTGTAGATATTTCCTCAAAACTTTTTTTCTTGTTTGACTTAAGACTGGAAACTGACCAGCTGGCTTTCGGGGCATGGATTTGCAGAGGTGTATTGCTGCAGGTAGGTAGCATTTAGGAGGTGGGAGCTGCCAGTTCCCTATTGCTTTCATCTACAGAGATTTATCAGGTCTCTCCTCTGTACTGCATGGTTGTTTTTTTGTTGTGTTTGGGTTGGGGTTTTTTGTTTGTTTGTTTGGGTTTTTTTCATCCAGAGCATTACAAGAATGTTTTAAAACAACTGAGCTGGGATTTTCTTTTTAAGAGATGAAGAATGAATCTGCATCTAAAAGAGCAAGTGCAGTCTGCAAAGTTTATACAAACTTGCTCTCAACAAGAAAGATCTCTAAATCAGCTTGTATGTGAAAATTAACTAAATACTGTTTTCCTTACTTTGGTTTGAGTCTGTTAGCTGTGGTTATCTCCTGCTTGTGCGCAAAAGGTGCATGAAGAACCTCATTTCTTTTAAGGGGCAGGACACAACTGAAATCCTTGGGGCAGATCCTTTTCTTCAGCACTTACACTGGATCTGTCTCTGACATTCAGCCGAGGATGCAGCACCTTGAACATTGTTTTGATGGCAAAATCTATTTATGATGTTCCCCATTCCTGCTCTGTAGTTTGCTGCACTCTAGGTTGAACAAGACCGATTGTGAGGATGCCCTGTGAAGTGACTCTTTGGCACAGCCTGTCTTTTATCCACGTTTGTCACCAAAGAAAAGAACGTATTGTCAAGGCCTCCTTCTTGCTCACATCAGAGAAGCCTGTAGGTAATCAAAGTAAGCTTCCCCCCTGCCCCTTCTCTCTCTTATATAGAAACTCAGAAAATTTGTCACAGGATTTTTCTGATTACAAAATAAGAAAAAGACTTTCAAAGGCTGCCTCTATAACACTGGGTTATTCAATACTCCTTTACTCCTACAGACTTGCATTGGGTTTGCGTGGCAAAGCTGGGGGCGGAGGGAGAGCTACAGAGATGTCTTCTATGAGATGCTGCTAGAAGCTTCCCCTATGTCTGATGGAGCCAATGCCATTGGTTGGATCCAAGATGGACCCACCACTGGCCAAGGCTGAGCCCATCAGTGATGGTGGTAGTACCTTTGGGATAACGTAGTTAAGAGGGAAAATAAGTTGCTGCATAACTGCAGCCAGAGAGAGGAGTGAGACTATGTGAGAGCAACAACTCTGCAGACACCAGGGTCAGTGAGGAAGGCAGGGAGATGCTCCAGGTGCCAGAGCAGAGATTCCCCTGCAGTCTGTGGTGAAGACCACAGTGAGGCAGGCTGTCCCCCTGCAGCCCGTGGAGGTTAATGGTGGAGCAGATATCCACCTGCAGCCCGTGGAGGTTAATGGTGGAGAAGATATCCACCTGCAGCCCATGGAGGTTAATGGTGGAGAAGATATCCACCTGCAGCCCATGAGGGACCCCATGCCATGGCAGGTGGATGTCTGAAGGAGCTGTGACCCCATGGGAAGTCCACACTGGAGCAAGGTCCTGGCAGGACTTGTGGAGAGAGGAGCCTAGGCTGGAGCAGGTTTTCTGGCAGGACCTGTGACTTTGTTGGGGACTCATGCTGGAGCAGTCTGTTCCTGAAGGATTGTACCCTGTGGAAGGGACCCACACCAGTTCCTGAAGAATTACAGCCTGTGGGAAGGATTCATGTTGGAGAAGTTCATGGAGGACTGTCCTCAATGGTAGGGACCCCATGCTGGAGCAGGGGAAGAGTGTGAGAAGCCCTCCCACTGAGGAGGAAGGAGCAGCAGAAACATGTGATGGACTGACCACAGCCCCCATTCCTTGTCCCCCTGTGCCACTGGCAGGGAAGAGGGAGATAAAATCAGAAGTGAAGGTAAGCCTGGGAAGAAGGGAAGGGCGGGGGGAAGGTGGTTTTGAGATTTGGTTTTATTTCTCATTAACCTACTCTAATTTGGTTGGTACTAAATCAAGTTAATTTCCCCAAGTGGAGCCTGTTTTGCCCGTGATGGTAATCGGTGAGTGATCCCCCTGTCCTTATCTTGACCCACAAGTCTTTCATATAGTCTCTCTCCCCTGTCCAGCTGAGGAGGGGAGTGATAGAGTGGCTTTTGTGGGCACCTGGCATCCAACCAGGGTCAATCCACTACAAGACTCCATGGGCTTTCCCTTGCAGGTTGCAAAGAAAGGTATTAGGTCCCAAACCAGCTTATGCAGATTGTTATCAAAATAAAAACAATTGGAAAAAAAACTCAGCCCCCCCCCGATTTTGTACTCTATATCCCCCAAATCAACTGTTAATAAAATTGCTGATTTTGTTTTGTAGGAGACAATTTGCTAGCTGTGAATATGTAGGGCAACTGTCTTGTTTCTGAAAGCGCCGGCAAAAATGGAAAGATTCACAGAGTTTTCAATGAACATTTCTCAAAATTTGCATGAGAGTGTGCAATTTCCCTCTTGTTAATCGTTATTTTCCTTCTTGAAGTATTTCAGTCAAGTAACAGCAATGATAGTATGACGTGGATTAGCTTTACATATTTGTTTACATTCAGTATTTATATTGCAGTCAAGCATAGCAGCTCTCCTCAGGGACTGATCTCTATTCACTGCCTCCAGTGCAAATTGCTCAGTGCTTTTGTCCTGAGCTGGCTCTTATAGCAGAGCTACTCTCATGTTTGGGGTTCTCTGCTGGATGGGAGCATGGATGATCAGCACCTTGCAGCTCAGGTCTGGGACTTCTTGCCTTAAAGACCTTATAGGAGCTGATCCTCAAAGGCTGCAGTACAGCAAAGATTTCCATGCATTCTGAGTTCAAGCTAATCTTTGAAGGATTAAGATCCTGAAATTTAAGTGACTAGCTCATGCAGCATGAGTGGCAAATAATCTATATAACCAGTCTGTGAACAACCTAAAGGCTGAAAGCTCTTGCTCCTGGCCTGTGAATGAAGTAACAAACGCAGAAGAAGACTGGCTTCAGTTCACAAAGAAAGATTCACTAATCATAAACAAGATGGGGGGAGGAGAGGACAGGCTGGTGATGAGGGTGAGGAGAAACACATTCTTAGTAAATAGTTCTGTTTGTTCAAATATTTTTTTTTTTTTCTTTGTCAGAGTGTAATTTAACTGCATGGAATGTAAAGTTTTAGAGAGGTTGTACTACAGAAGAAAATGTGCACATGTGAGCTCCAACGGCAGTAAGGAAGTCTGTGAAGAAATCATAGCCCTAATGCAAAATTTATAGGAGCTTATTTCCAAGTAGGTAACAGTGTACAAATTCCTCAGGACCAAAGATGAGTTAAAGGAAGATGTCATGCGGGAGGACACTGTAGAAAACAACCCATCAGCTGCTACCCCACGTGACAGACCCAGAGGCAGCTCCACAGCCATTAACACAACTGCCTGGGGAGTTTGACAAGGAAAAAGATTCTGACACTGGAATAATATCTGCCAGCACTTGGCATCTGTGCCCTGTGATGGCCAACCATCCTTTGTGGGTACTGAACTCCACTGCTGGAAAAAGGAAGATAGGAGAGCAGTAGCAGAGAATTATCATTTCTCATGTGAACTGGAAATTTTCACAGAAATTTAGAGTTGGGACTTATAAACACAAACAATTCTGGTTATGCATATTTGCAATTTTTATTTACAAAAAAGGAGGTATCAAAAATGTGTATTTGAAAAATATTCTAGGAACTTTTGCTTTTATAGGTATAACATAGTAAGTGACAACAATCAATGAAATGGTATTTTTGCAGGTCCCAGGCTTCACAGAGCATATGTGACCTGACCCTGTGCTAGCACTAGTTGCTAATTTCTAGGGTGAAAATTATTATCTAAGCAAAGTGTTTGGTTTTCATACACATTTTTCCTGTTTGCAGTCAGATCGGTAATCTGAACATCAGACTAAACAAAGTAGTAAGAACGAACTAAATCTTGGCAGTTCCTGTGCAGCCGTCACTGATACTTGGGAAACGGGCAAGACTGGAAGCCATTTCCATTTTGAGAAGTGGCTTTTCAGCTAAGATGTTGCAAACATCTGAAGCTTGGACACTGCCTGATATTCTGTAACACCTCACTTACTGTGGATACCCCAAACCCATTGGAAGTCTGATCACCTGGCGGTTTGAAAATTGCAAATTTTGTGTTTGAGTATGTTGGTTATTTGAAATCTTGGCCCAGCACTTAATTCCAGTCTGCTACTGAATCAGGCCCTATGAACTCCCTGAGGGAAGCAACTGGGTGCTTGTGCCTGTGGTTTCTGATGGCTGAGTGAAAACCTCATCTGGCAGATACAGCCTCTACACGCTTTTGGTTGAGCATGTACTTTCATGAGCTTGTTGTGCTAACATTTCTTGTGAAAACCAGCAAAAACACCTGCAAATATGCCCTGAACCAATCTGCAGTTTTTATCTGAACTCACATACAAATGCCTCTTCAGCGGCAACATTTGTCCAGCTCCCACCATCCCAGTAGGACATGGCCTGAAGAAAGGGAACGTGCAGCATATATCCTTGCTTGAGCCAGCATCCTCTTTGCACCTTACATTTTGAAAATGACCCCCCACACACACACACACTTCCAAACCATTTGTCGTATTTCTTACTCTTGTGATGCTGAAAGAGCTCCCTGCTCATCGTGGCTGCAATTATCATTATGGCTGAACCACCAGCACTGAAAGTAAGAGTCTGGCCCTTGAGAATAGAAGGCTATAGCCTCTAGCATGTTGTTCCAGTCCACTGCTGTCTTAACAAGACAGCGTTAGTTTTAGCATAAAATCCATATTCCTAACCTTATGGAGGGGCGAGGCAGGTTCTGTTTTCTTTTTCCTTTTACCAAAACCATCAAGCAGCCTGTCACAAAGTTTACGAAGTTAAATGATGTTTTCCTGTTGCCTTTTTGCCTCTGCATCTGTGTCGTTTACCTGTATCCTGCAAAGGGTGTGGCTCGCTCTGTGACAGCAAGAGGTACTGAGAGAATAACCCTATCCTGAGAATAAACTGAATAATTTATTATTTCAATGAGATTTTGTGAGGTAAAACGATGAATCCAGTACAGCCCCCTTCTGAGTTTTAAATGTTGTTTCTTCGAAGGCATAAATTTGCTTTGCAAAGGTTTCTTGACCTACTGTAGATGGCATTCCTACTTATGCTACGCTGTGACAAAACCTAAAGAGGGAGTCAGATGTGTGCTCTACAGTACTTGAGAATTTAAGTTAAATCTGTAATTTTTCCCCCTGCATTTCCTCAGAGAAATTAGCTATTCTATTCACTGCATAAATTTTCAGGTTTTGCTAGCACGACACTCAGGGTGTTGAATTTTTTATGACAAAAATGCTGTAATAATTGTTGAACAGATGTAAGTGTTGGAGAGTGGGCTCTGGCAGACCTCATGAAACCTCTATTAGCAATTTAACCCTGTCATTACTTGAATGAAATGGAAGTGGAAAAGGACAGAGTTTTGAACTGTTTCATTCAGACATTCACAAGGGGTTCCCAGGTGGGGGTAAATGACCTTTAATTAGACATATTACTAATGAAAGCAGAGATTAAAAAATATGTTAATGAGCACTAACTCCATACTATAGCACTATTAGCAGTTTTGACTGTGATGTGCGGAGCTAAGAATAATTCTGGATGGAGATATCCCTGTCCAGTGATCTGTGCTGTCTGAAATGTTCATAGGACCTTATCCTCCAATTTTAGGTCAGTCACTGTAATGCTCCTCCCCTTCACAGTGGCTGAATTAGCAAACAATGACAAGACAAAAATTTTATGTCCAAGAAACCAGAGGAGCTTTAGATTTTTCCACACCTGCCATATAAATAAATGGCTTTTGAAGCCTGCAAAGCAACGTTTAGCAGTCACACCTCAAAAAAAAAAAAAAAGAGGCACATTTATGGAAATACCCTTGATTTTCTGCCTAAAAAGAGAGATGTCATTAGGGATTGCCCAGGAACTTTGTCGCAGATGCTTCTGAATCAAAGAAGGGAATTCAAAGAAAATAGCAGTCCATCAGTAACATAGTCACAGGGTAGGGCTTGTGGGCACTCCAGAGTAACTGAGGTAATTGCCTTGGTACCTATTCTGCAGATAGATGATGTCAAAAGAAGGCATTTTTCTGTAGCTTTGTACCTGAAGCAGAGATTTTGTGTATTTGTGTGGAGAAATACAGGCATGCACAGACACACGTTTATACAAGTATCCACATAAACACACCCATTCCTAAAAATATGGGTGCATTTAAAGCCAGTGTTGGTAAAGAAGCCTTATCTTGAAATAATAACTTATATTTGATAGAAGATAGTAACTAGTAAACTATTACTTATGGAGTCCTAAGACCAAATTATCTATGTGCTTGGTGGGGAGAGTCAGACACGTACTACTGCACCACACTTGGGCAATATGAAAATATAGGATTGTTTTGAGATATTTTGTGATATGCATGTATTATGAATTTTTCAAGGTAGTGGATAGGTTTGGTGTGGTGAATCCCACTTTGCCATTGCAATTTCAGTTAGGAAAGGAACTTAGAAAAAGAAATAACATGTTAGGATCTAGAACAGAAGTAAAGATGCAGAAGCCTATTCTGAGTGATGTTATCTATCTCAGGAATTTACTTTTCTTGCTTTTGGCTTGAGTGTACAAAAGGCTAAAGCTTGTTTGGTTTTTTGTGTGTGTTAACATATATAAAATCTATGTATGTGCCTGCTCCATCTGCTTTTGTTTTACATGCCCCTGTGGTGCTTAGTGAGGCATGGGGAACTTTAGTGCAGTGGCTCAGAAGTTTTGTGGATAAAAACAGGCAAATTATATTCTGGCTCTAATTTATGGCACACATGATAGCATGCATCTATAGGGCAAGTTACTAAAAAAACCCAACAAAAAATACCCTACCACATAAATTTGTCCAAATCTGTGTATGTATGAGATGTGCTAACTGCAGTTCTCTGGAACAGTAATATTTTCAAAGGCTGGAAGGATGTCTGAACGCCTGGCTTTTTCTTTATACACATTTACCTAACCAGTTATGTTAGTGAGTATAAACAGAGGTATTTCTGGTGCATCTACATTTTCAGGAACATATTAAAACATCTGCAGGTGGACTGCTTCAGAAACATGCTTTCACAGCCCCTCCCTGTGTGCAGCTTATTTGCAACCTGGCATTTTTTCCGCTTCTTTTTGTTGCTCTTTCCTATGCTGTGCTCTCAGAGGCTTATAAGTAAAACAATCTTAGGTAAGAAACAATGTCCGGTGGAAGTGCAGCAGAAAGTAAGATAATAGTCTAGAGAAAATGTCACTGGTGGATTTGATTATGTTTTCAACTTACCTGCTGCCTATTACCTATACAGATATAGCGACTCAAAGAGTTAGTTTTGAATGATTTATTGGAGAGATACTGTTCTCATCCCCAGAACACAGCATTTCTAGTTACACTTTCATTTCAGATTTTATGAAAGAATTGCTGTACTTTGCAAGGTGCTCAGAGTCAAAGTGGTGGCCGTCTGTAGGATGTCACTCTGTAAAGCTGATGTGATGCCATAATTTATGAAAGAACACATGCAAAAATTGCTCCACAGTTGAATTCCCCCTCCCCCAAAACAAAACCCAAACCCCAAAATGGGAATTCTGACATTGCAAGATATCTCATGGATTTCGCAAATTTGGGTGATCAGGTCTTCTTAGAAAGGGGGCTCGTTTGTTTTGTTATCAATTTTTCAGTCAGTATTGATATCTGGTCTTATTTCCCAAGCTTTGAAGAAGCTGTTTATCTCACCCAGACTCCCAGAGAGACCCTTTGCACATATTACAGCTATTTACGTGATTTGTTTAAACAGGAAGAATATTTAGGAAAGCGTGAGATGTCTAAAGCTGTCTAGCTTAAAAGAAGTTAGATACCTGAAGAATGGACTTCCAGGTCTGAATTCATTGCTCTTAAATGTGCATGTTCCTTCCTCTGATTTCTTGGCCCAGACATACTTTAGCAACCTGGTGAAAGTGCATCAGGCATTGAGCTAAAAATACAGTGTCACTTACATGTACATTCCAGCCATGCAAAAAATGAAATCTTGTCTTCAGTAACTATCCCATACCAGTAACTGTCCTGTAGAACTGGCAGCATGGAGTATTTCCTTTTAGAAGCCTACATATAAATGTTTTTATTGCTTAGTACAGCACTAGCAGACTTAGCAGGAGTTAAATTTACAGAGATATTTTAATTATTCTTGTTGACAATAATCAAACATATAAAGAATGTATATTGATAAGAAAGAGCTAAAAAAAATCATCTCATACTATTATCTGTATTGAGGTCGTCCTAAGATCACACCTGGAAACTGAAAAACTAGAATAAAGCTGGTGAGCAAACATACTTGCCACTGTGGCAAGGGCTGTATAAAGGTACTAGAGGGCAGATGCTGTTGTATGAGCTTATGACGTGAACAGATGAAGAATGACTCGGTTTTGCTCAAAACAACAGTGCCATGCAGGTGCAAAGCCAAAACTCTACTCCCATGCTCCCTAAAGAGACTTCCAGGTCATTTCTGTTCCCTCAAGTATAGTAGTGCACTTGGATACCTGGATGCTAAAGCAGCTTGTTTGTACTAGGTTTGTGCTCTGGAAATTAACCTTTAGTTAACAGCAGCGTGAAGTGATGGGCAGCATATTCTCTGTAAGGAAGGGTGTAGGAACGTGCTACAAGAACAGGGAACAATTAATGAGCTGGAGACCTTTTGCCAATGACACTGAAACCTGGACACTTGCTAAGCAGTTGAGGACTGCAGCTGCAAGTTGACCACCAAGCACTCTCAGTAGCAAAATCCAGTATCTTATGTGCTCACAAGCTGGAAGCTAAAGCGAAGCAGCCCTTTTCCTTTTCTGAAAAGCCTGTGCGCCCCTTGCTTGAGGACTGAAGGAAGGGAAATACAGCATAATGTGTCCCTGAGACCAGGTCATTACAAGGCTGTAGATTAGAAACTGTAAAAATAAGAGTCCTAAGGAAATGGCACTTAAGTTAATGAAAACTAGAAGACTCTTGTCATAAGTCAGAGAATTAATCTACAGAAAAAGTTCAAACTTCATTTTAATCATGTCATCTGCTTATAAGGGTTGACTGAGTGGTTAATATAGAAAAAGAATATATTCCCAGAATTTCAGCTGTAATTCAGTCCAGCCTAACTGGAAAGTGGTTTGCATTTTGAAAAAGTTTAGTTACTGATTTTCAGTGTTTCTCTTTGTGCTACAGGAACCAAATCAAAGTAGGATTCTCACATGTAAAAACCAAAGAGAAAAAAAAAAAAAAGTAGTTAAAAACAAAGCCCAGGCCTCAAAGTACATTGCCAGTGAAGTCATATACACGACTAAAGCATGGCATGGGGAAAGTCCCAAGATGAAACCCTTTTTCCTGAGACCTTTGGCTCAGTATTCAAGTATGAGACCTATTGTCAAACACAACATTTGCATTGCTGTTTGTACTGGTATAGTCAAAGAAAGGGGCATGTAAGTAAAATTCATTGATATTTTTGTTTGGAAGTCTAGGTTCTACCTGTTTCTTATTCTCACCTGTGATGAGTTTGCCATCTCTTTTATTTGCCGTGATATGATGGCTTGGTTAATTATGATCTCGGACTTTGTTCTTCCATTGCCTCTCACCGGTCATGCACTGACTTTTTCTTTGGACAGAATACCTCAGTTGATATGGGCACAAGGGCAAAAAATGAGCCAGTTTTTCTCCAGTGTATGTGAATCATGCCTTACCTAAGCTCAGTATAAATCTAGGGTCAGTTGTACTATGTGTAAAGCTCTCTTTATACTGTTGGAGCACGTCTGCATTAGAAGTTTATATTGTTGTAGTTACAACAGCGTAACTTCACTGGTGCAGGAGTCAGTGTAATTAACGCAAGGGGCACAACAGCCCTATTGGCTTTAGTCATAATGAAGACTAAAGATGGAGCTTTCAAAAGTGCTGAAGTGACTTACAAGTGTGACTTTCATTGTATTGAAGGTCACGGATTCATTAATCACTCTTAAACCATGACTACACAAGGAGATTTTATCCCCACTAGCCAGAGTACTGTAGTCATATGGCTATGTAGATCCATGGTTTCAGCTAAAACTCTATCAAAAGTTATTTTTATGAGACATCTAAATAACATATGCATCCATACTGCAGCAGTTGCACCCCTTGAACTGAAACAGCGCAACCCTCCACGTGAACAAGCACTAGGGGATTTTGATATTCCCGCACCTTGACATTGTTGTTCCTTCTGCTAAATAGGGGTTTAGATCTTCATATTTTGTTGGGTTTTTTTCAGAGGGCTGAGGGAAGGATCTATAAACCACTGGTGTCTGAAAGAAGATCTGAAATCACACAGCTTACTGGTTTCCTCTACAGACTGACATGCAGTTGGCCAGCTCTGTCCTCATCAGCAAATGTCACTCAGGTTACAGGGAATCCATATCAGGTTTCAAGGAAAGGGAGAGTTTTTGCAAGAAAACAATTTTATTTCTACAGGTGACTGTATTTCTGCTAGCAGTGCTAGAAAAGCAAGATTATGGTGTGTGCGTATTTAACACAAAAAGTAGATTTGCTGATATAACTGTTATTTGCACTGTTTATATTCAAATGTCCTTTAAAAAAAAGCATCATCAAAATTTACGGATAGTAAGAGTGTGCAAATCAGAACACTTATCTTCTTTTTATAGACTAAAATCAAATTATTCCTCACATTTTTCTCAGTTACAGAATATTAGAATGCAGTGTCTGTAAATTACTTGGTTTTTTGAGAAAGGTGTATTCCAAACCCAAAATTGAATACCACATCAGGACGTTTTGATGTTTTGAAAAATTCTCAGCAATTATTACTTGTCCTACTGTATCAATCTAGTATCATTCCTCAACCTACCATGGATTTGGAGAGTAGCTCACATCACAATCAGATTCTTAATTAATTACCTTGTAGCCTGCTATCTTAAAAATACAGGTCGAAAAATGGTATGTTAACCTTTTAATTTTTTTTTAACCTAATAAAATAACCAACTTGTTTTGTGACCTGTAATTCTGAATCTGATTGAGTTTTCAATATACTGTAATTCACAGATTTTCTCCCCTCTAGCACTAGGTTTGTATCTGTCACATGGTTTTCAGTGTTCCTAATGAGCTGTTAACAAGCTGTCAATTACCTATGCAAATGAGGCAAGCAGAAATGGAGGGGTTGCTATACCTAGAGTTAAAGTGTGCTACCTCGGATTGTTACAAAATAAATCATTTCAGTTTTAATAGCTGTCTGTGCCCATGTGGCTTGTGTCATGTAGGCACTTTTTCATTATATTATTTACCCAGCAATAAAATGCTGCAGGGGACTTTGGGGGTGATTAAAAAGTTGAGGGGGAGGGGAAAGCGCACAAGCAACTTCATTCTTTCCTGGTTTGCACCTTCTGCTCTTCTTGGGTCAGGCTACAAGGCTGCAAGCTGTCACGTGCCCTTAGCCCTGCTGAAATCAATGACAATTCCGGAGTTTAGGCCTGATCCTGCCAGAATGTTTAACAAACGCCCTTTGCAATGGAGCCTCATGAGCATGCAAAGCTAAAGAGAAGATCTAGGAGTTGACATCTTGAATTTTGGAGCGAAGGGTATGTTTTATAGATGTATTCTCAGCCTCCTAAAAGCTTTCTGTAGAAAGGTCTGGCAGGAGAAATCTTGCACTTTTAGCTGTGTTATCCTGTAAGGAATTCTTTCCCCCTTGCTAAAGTCCGTGAAATTTCGCCTTTAAATTCTCTTTCCTTTTGCTTTAGCTTGCAATTGATGCTTACTGTAAAACATTTTGTGATACTTTTTATGAAGAATGTTATATAAAATGAAATTGCATTGTATTTATGACCAGCACTATAATAACGGTCTATCAGTGTTTCCATTATAAGCTCCTATTGTTGAAGGCTTTAAAACTCACCCATAAAAATCCACTCAGGACTGCAGCATGGTCTACAAAGGACAAACAAATCCCTATAGCTATTTTTAAAGTTAGAATAAGTGAAATCAAGAATGGAAATTAGGCTTTTAGAGGTTTCCTCTCATTTTGGTATGTGCATGTGTGTATATATATAATTACATTTTAAAAGATGGGTCAGAAGCATTGTTTCCATTATTTAAGAAAGTGTTATCAAAAAGCACCTAGAAAAGTTAATGGATTGCATTGTTTTGTTCCAGCCCATACCTAATTAAATATGCTAAATCTTCTGGCAGGATCAGGCTTAAACTACTGAATTGTCATTGATTTTAACAAGGCTAAGGGCACGTGAGAGCCGGTAGCCTCGACCCAGGAGGAGCAGAAGGTTCAACTCAGGAAAGAATGAAGTTGCTTGTGCAATTTCCCCGCTCCCCTCAACTTTTTAATCACTCCTGAAGTCCCCTGCAGCATTTCATTGCTGGATAATTTGCACACTCAGCTAACTCAGCTGAAAGGTCATTGGCATACGTACTTTTCCTCTGTCTTTAGGTCCATTATTTTAAGGTTCAGGGACCTGAAATTGTGCACGCTGAAGCCAGGAAGCCTGGGGTGAAGCAGAGAGAAGTGTTCTGGTAGGAAGCCAGGAGGAGAGGAATTTGAGAGATACAATGACATGAAAACCAGGAAATAGAAATGAATTAAATAAAAATCAAGAATGCCTTTTCAGATGGGCGAAACCCCAAAGAAACAGTCAGTGGGGGAATTAGTAAGCTAAATCTTTCACTGATCAATCCTGATGGAAGCTTTCTGGTCAAAATGTCAGTGGTAACTTTATTTTCTGCTGGTATGTACAATAATCCTTTTGTTCCATCTGCAAACACTAGGGGGTAAATTTTTAGCGTGATGCTTAGGGATTTAGCTGTAGGACTCCCATTAACGATAATGGGAATCATGTAGCTTGAGCACTCTGCATCGTGCTGAATATTTACCCCTCAGTTCAGAGCACTCTCTCGTTGAATTTTTAATTATATTTACAGATAAATTCCATAACCAAATATCATCAGCTCTCAAGCAGATTGTTTTATTAAAAGGTGCAGATTTCCAACTTCATTTTGAGCTGCAACCTACAGCGATTGGTTTAGCAGCTGAGTAATTTTTTTTAAGTGTCTATTTAATAATGCTTGATTTGACAGCTTCAGAGCGTTTGGGAGACAATAAATATTAGAAGCATCCCACCCTGCATGCATGTGCCAGAGAAATGCAAAACGTGAATATTCTACCTTGTACCGAGCTTTCAAAAGGTGTGTCATGATACAGCTTCTCTACAAGCTCTTTCTGGGAAATACTACTTCTGCATAAATTTGTGGTTAATATCAGTAGTGGTATACAAACATTCAGCACTAATATGACATAAGCGGTATAGTTTTATTTGCATTTGTGAAGATAAACGATAGTAGTCAAAAAAGTTAGGAGATTTGCCCAAGGCCAAAGGTGTTAATGTAAGAGAGGATGTTAGAATTCGAGAGTCCCTTTCTTCTGTGCTCTATAACCTAGACTTACACCAAAATCTAACACCAGTATAAGCAGATATAGAAGAGGTGGTATGCATACTGATCTGCTTAGCTCCTCCCCAAAGCATACTTCCAGTTGCTTTTGCAGCTTTTAATTCTTGCAGTAACTACAACCAGCTCTGCTGTGACCCTGTTGAAGTGACCTGCAAAGTAAGAATGATTCTGCTGTTTTAATTCACGTTTGTCTAGCTGTGACAGTAGAGATACTCTTTGTTTTAAGATGTGGGTGAGATTAATTTCTTTTCCTAGGTGTTTCATAAAGGAGACTTAAAGGCTGCTCAGCTAGTCATGGAGAGCTTGGTGTGGTTATTTTTCTGGTGCAGCTATTCTAGGGGTCCCCATGCCAGTCCTCAGCTGCTGTCAGCAGAGATGTTATGAATAAGAGCTCGAATTGTAACAGCTTTTTAGTGCCACTCATGACTGATATATTTCACATATCACTTTGGCTTGCTCCAGAGGACTGGACTGAATCGGTGCAATCCTGAGATAAAAAAAAAAACACAAAGGCATTTTGCCTGAGCCTCGTTGCCCCCTCCAGTTTCTTCTCATACGATGAATAATTGTCCTCAGTTGAAACAGCTGTTTCAAAGTGTGTGCCCATAAAAGCTTACCTGCACAGGACGTTGCCTTTGAAGATATTTGGTACTCTGTAAATGGACCCAACAAATCTATAAACTTAAAGTTTCTGCGTCAATCAATGCACGAGAACTGCCCTCACGCGAAAGTGCATGCCTTAGCTCCTTAGGAAGTGCGATGTTTTCTGTGAAGGGGATAACTGTAATTGAGCACCTGACTTGAGAGCAGAGACTCTCCCAGGGTATGTCTATACTTAATCCATTCAATATATGCTACAACCACCAACGTTCAAATAAAATGCATACCGCTTCCTCACCCTTTGCACTAACCTACCAGCTTGTGAAACCGCGATGCAGCACCTCCGCGTGCTCCTGCAGCCGGGATTTGCAGTCCCACGGTTCCCTCCCCACCAAAGCGGGACTGACGGAGTGTCCGTTTGGCTTTGGTAGAACATAACTGAACACCAACCTCCATTCATGGCAGCAGTCTTGAATCAGAATTTATTCCTTCTCAAAGTTAGTGGAAATCCCCATTATGGTTGATAGCCTGAGATCAAACCAGAATATTCTTTGGAAAAAAAAAAAAAAAGAGTGATCAGTCTCTCTTCCCAATGCTGGTGATTGACAGTACAAGACAATGGGAGAACCTCCACAATATTTTCCTCAAGAAAACTTATTTTTCGTATGCTAATCTTATATCTGAATATATACCCTAATGCTAGTATTCATATCTCTGCCCTCCGTAATCATGAGCCCATCTCTAATGTTTCTTTTGTTCAGAAAAAGTAAACTCTTCTCACTTTTCAGTAGCAGATTACACAAAGGGAACTTTATGGTATATATTACACTCACAAAGCAGTTTTCTCCATCTTGCAATCACTTTAAAGAAAAAAAAAAAACAACTTTCTTCTTATCTCATCTTCCTTCCTGCATGAATGTCTGAGATAATCAATGAAGTTCCTGTGTAGAGAATAAATTGAGCTCGAATGGCTCCTCTTAAACTGTACAATCAAAGAAAGAGGAGGTTTTTGCTGATGATTTTGATATTCAGTTTAACTTTCTTCACCAGGCTGTCAGCTCAGTGAAAGTGAGGTCAATCTGACCACACTCTTCCTAAAGGATCCTCTTCTGAACCATCTACTTGAGTATACATCTCCTGACAAATCAATGGCAGAATTGAGAGGTATGTACTTCACCCAGAAACCTGGGGGCTGATTGTCCGTCTTACGCAGCCGTTTTGGTGAGTGCAGCATGGGCGCAAGTCAGTACCTGATAACAATAGTAATGTTTAGCATCTCTATTCCCTTGATGTAAATGCCTGCCTGAAGGTGCAAGACAACAGAGATGCAGACCTCTGTCCTACAATGCAGAGAGATTCAGATCATGGCAAGTATGTGGGGATATGGGCGCACGCATGCATACACACACGAAACTGTTCCTGTGAAAGGGTGGTAAATGAGTGACAATTGTAAACTAAGATTCTGGATTCACTGATTTAGAAATCTGAGGTTTTTACAGGCCAGATATTGGGAGGGAAAACACTAAGCAAAATATAGGAACTTGCAGAGACCAAGAAACCTGCCCTTCCCTCTTTCAATGTGATTTACATTTCTTGGCCAGGAGCACTTGATGCAAGATGTGGGGTAGGGGTTGTCGTGCTCCTGTGAAGTTATAGCATGGTGGGGCTGCTGCACAAGAGCAACACAACAAAGTGTAATGAATGCGACTAAGAAAACCCCAAACATCCTTTTGCTAAATTATCCAGATCCAGCCAAATTTCTCAGGAGTGATCAACAGTTGTTTGAACCAATTCAGATCTGTCTCTAGGGTTACTGCCCTCAGACTTTTCCCAGTATGGGACTTTGCTGCTCAAGATGAGAAGGGAGCAAGAAGGTGAGAAGAGAGAGGAGGAACAAAACTAAAGGGCAGAGATCTGGAGTGCTAGAAAACTGGTTAGCTTGAGAGTTCCTTAAAATTCACACCTGGTGTCACTGAATCTGTGCCTTGCACTTGGGCCTGAGAGGTTTCATTGGTGAATCATGATAGAAGGGGATGAGATAGGTAAGAGTTAAATAAGTTTTGTAGGGTGAGCATTTAAATGAATCTTGTAGGATAAC
>JAVJGI010000063.1:39569718-39698670 GCA_035590275.1 Ibycter americanus | reverse complement strand
CTTGGAACTCATTATAATACGAAGCGGGGATAGTTAATTAATATGTATAGGTGCATTAGGTAATCTCATGAATATGTAATGTTTATACATATAAACACAGAAAGGAACCATACACGGTGCGCACATCTTTGGGAATGATCCCATGTGCGTCCGGCGCTGAATAAACATACCTCCTTTATAACCCTCCAAGGTTATAAAGTTACTATTCCGCACGTCATCAGCTTCATCTGTTCACGGACAAACCCCCATCCCTCATCCTCCCCCTTTTCTCCCACAGGTTCTCTTCTAGGCTTGTCTGCATCCTGATGTGAAATGAAGTGGTATGTATGAGAATAAGGGTATTACATCCTGGGTAATATCCATTATGTTGCTCTCTATTAGCTCTCGGTTCTTGGGAGTGCATTACTGCATTACTTCTTTTGTGCCAATGCTATTCCATCAAGGCCAGTGCTGGCTTACTCAGTTATATCAACGATTTCTTCTAAGGTGGCCTAGACAATATGTCGTAATATATATTATACTATGTGATTTTTAAATCAGCCTTGCAAATGTATTCTAAAAATTTTGCAGCTCTTCAGACAAATCCTGCTGTCCATCATTTCTAATGATGATTGCTGATTAGCAGAAAACAAATATAGAGGTGATTTTTAGACACATAAAAAAGACCAGCTGAGTGAAGACAATCCTTTAGGAAGCTTGGGAATGAGAATTCTGCTTTGACCCGTATTGTAGAAAGCTTTTCAGTTGTCTTGTAAAAGAAGAAACAAAATACATTAAATAATTTTGGAATTGTATATGGTACAATACAAAAGTGTCAAAAAGTTAAATATGAATTGAAACATATTTTCACTTACTCTGAATTGCAATTGTATTCAGATAATTTTTTCAGCTGAATAAATGAATTAAAGTTTATTGCTTCAATTTTAAAAGCATTTAAATAATGCTACTTTTCTGTTTGTGAATGCATTTTTAGACAGCTAAGATCACATTTCTATTTTAGAAATGTTACAATATTTTAAAATAATGTTGATATGTAGAAATATTTAAAAGCTTTTTTTAAAAAGATTTCTTACCATGCTCATGTTCTTCCCAGGAGAAGTTGTCATTACTGCAATGCTTTTAATATTCCTTTGTATCCCATATTAGCAGTGAATGATGCTAACATACAGTTGTTTTTCTTAGCAATGTATATTGTATAGTCAAACTTTCTATGAATTGTGAGCGATATTCATTAACCCAAAAAGTCTTTAGTCTAACATGGGGCACAGCTTGATCCAGACTGTGTATGTAGCCAACCTGTCACTTACAAGCAGAGAGGGCAAAGCTGCTGTGTTACTCAATACAACTTGGAGAGAAGTGCAGCACTCAGCTCCACTTGCACCATTTACAGCTGCCTGGGGGTTGCTCTGGTTTGTGCTAGATGACCTGGAGCATGCACTGTGGGCAAAACTGTATCACATTATGTATTCCCATAGAGAAAAGTGCTGCCAGCACCCTGTGGGGCAGGAGTGCTGTCCCAGCTGAGGTTGCCTTCTCTGGGTTGCCTTATGCCTGCTCTGTGCATGTAGGCAGGGCAAGGGGCAGGCACAGGAGAGGCGGTATTTCTGAGTGGCCAGGTTAAACGAGGCTGAATTGAGGATATGCAAGACTCAGGCATGATTCCCTGTTGCCGGCCATCTCCATCCCTCAAACCTGAGCAGGTGAAGTTTAGGAAGCTCCCTGCTGTCAGGGAGTCCTGACCTCTCACTATGACCACTCAGCTGGCCCAGATCTTTTTTTTGTGTGTGTTGGGGACACATTTCTACTCAAAGACAGTGATCACCTGCCTTCTCACCCTAAATTTTTAGTGTTTCATTGCATACTGGCCAAATGATGCTGCCTGTTTATCTGAGAGATGAAGCTTAAGAATAGAAGTATGTGCAAGACAAAAGAGAGGAGAGGGGTGGAAGGAGACAGGACTGATGCTGGTAGGGGTGAGTGAAGAGCAGGAGGGGTGCAGGATGTTGATCAGAAGGACCAAGCTGAAAGGCATGTAAATCCAGTTAACAGCTTGAAAATGGGTAGCCACATTAAAGGAAGTGGAAATAAAGTCAATTAGTGGCAAGAGGCATTAGCTGAGAGTGTCAGCTGGTGAACGGTGCTTAATTTGATATAGTCTAATCACATAGTTTGGCTATTTGATTACCAAATTGAGATCCAAACGCTGCTCCTTCCAGGCAATCACTTCAGAAAAGAGGGTAGCTGGAATCGTCATGAGATCTGATCCATTCCTTAATTTAAATCAGTTTTAAATGGCTGTAACACATGGGACGTAAAACCCAAGAAGCAAATAGTTGCTGAGACATGGTGTGAAACATGGCTTTTCAGGAAAGCTGAGGACACAGGGACAAGGACTGGGAATTGGACTAACCTGTGAATGTGCATGTGGAGTTTCACACACGTGTGCACCAGGAGTAAGCCTGTAGAGACACTTCCCTGTCTGTTGTGCTCTTAGTCTCCAATTCACTCTCTATTGATAGTTCCTCCTGTTCGGATGAAACAGGTCAAGAATGCCAGGAATCAGCTCACTTCCCAGTGACTAGCCAGTGGAGATACACTAACATACATCTGAGGGTTGTATGTACCTTGTACACCTTCATAAGAGCCCGGGCAGCCTCTCTAGTGCTGTTTACCATCTGGCATTAACAGAAATGGATAGTTAGGGGAAAAGCAGAGGAAACAGGAGACGTATAAAGTGATTTTTTTCCCCTGACAATCAATGGTTTAGCAATTTCCTGAATCAGAGGTTACATCTAGACTTAAGAAGCTATCCTCCATGAATTTGTCCAATCTCTCTAAATCTGTAAGTATATTTGGCCTCTTATAATCATATTGCAGCAGAAAATGTGCACAATTATATGCTCTGAGGACAAAATGGCTTCCTCTGTTGTAAATGTGATGCTTGCTCATTTCATTGGGTGTTCCTTCCTTCTGACACTGTGGGAAGAGTACCAACTATATCCTGGGCTGTATCAAAAGAAGCATGACCAGTAGGTCGAGGGAGGTGATTCTCCCCCTCTACTCCGCTGTCATGAGATCCCACCTGTGGAGTGCTGCATCCAGCTCTGGGGCCCCCAACATAAGAAGGGCATGGAGCTGTTGGAGCAAGTCCAGAGGAGGGGCACGAAGATGATCAGAGGGTTGGAGCACCTCTCCTGTGGAGACAGGCTGAGAGAGTTGCCGTTGTTCAGCCTGGAGAAGAGAAAGCGCTGGGGAGACCTTACAGCAGCCTTCCATTACCTAAAGGGGATGTACAAGAAAGTTGGAGAGGGATCTTTTGTAAGGGCCTGTAGTGATAGGACAAGGGGGAATGGTTTTAAGCTGAAAGAGGAAAGATTTAGATTAGATATTAGGAAGAAATTCTTTACTGTGAAGGTGGCAAGAAACTGGAACAGGTTGTTCGGAGAAGTTGTGGATGCCCCATCCCTGGAAGTGTTCAAGGCCGGGTTGGACGGGGCTTTCAGCAACATGGTCTAGTGAAAAATGTTCTGGCCTAGGGCAGAGGTGTTGGAACTAGATGATCTTTAAGGTCCCTTCCAACCCAAAGCATTCTATGATTCTAAGAGGAGTAATCAACGCTTGCATGCTTCTGCTGGGCAGTTCGTAGCCTTATACATCTCTGTCAAGTCGTCCTCATTCTCAATCTTGCTCACTAAAACATGTGAATTTCTCACATATCCTTTGTCCTCAACCATGCTGCCCTTCCCTCTACTTTTTCTAGCTCTTTTTCATATTTGATGACTGGGTCCAGGCATATTGTTCAAGGTTTTCCTTCCTCTGCCTCATTTACCCATCCAGTCATTGTTATACATGTTGCAGGAAGAGGAAGGGCATCCAGTGGAAGAGGGCTTCTCCAGCAATTTTGCCACGGTATTCCTGGAAGTATTTTGCCCATTCTGAAGCTTATCTGAAGGCTGGACACAGCAAGATCTCTGCCCATATCATAGGCAGTATTTCTAGTGTCTGTGATCTGTTAAGTGGAACAAGAGAGTGCAGTGTGTATCTCCTTTAAAGGACCTATTTGATGTTACACTGTGTCTGTAATCAAACGGGTCATGATTCAGCATGAAATTATCCATCTTTGTGCAGAGAAACAGCCTTAGTGAGATGCTTTGAGTTAGGCATGTGCTTAACTATGCCAAATTGTTTTAAACCACTGATGTGAAAGGTACACGTGGGACCAGAGAGAGCAAAAGCTTTTATTCCTGCTTGCTAGCACATATAAGTATGGACAATGCCAAACTTATGCTTCAGAGAAACAGAAAATCGTCCCCACAAATGCCTCCATGTATAAGGGAGCTGCTCCAATTTGCGTGAGAGCTGAAATGTAATCTAAGTTCTTCTTCTGAGCAGGTAGCGATGAATATCAACTGAGAACAAAAGAACAAGTGAAAGAAATATCCTAGGCAATTTTTGCAAAGAATTTCTGTTTTTAGGTTGGTCTGGGGATCATCAGGATTGGACCTTAACACCAGCAGCCTCCAGCAGACTGCAATGGCTCTGCCTTTAATACACTTCCACCCCTGTGTGTTATACAGCTGTAATACTGAACACACGAGGCAGACAGCTGCCCTGAGGCATTCTCCGTAAAAACTTTCATATCACAACGGAACTGAACGTACCATTATAACACCACGTCTCCTCTTCTTCGTGGTAAGAATTGTTCTGAAAACCAGGCAATGTCATGGAAGTGTTATAATAGACACATCCAGAATATATGGGTGAGTTAGTTGTCCCACTGATATATCTAAGCTGTTCCTTCTACTATACACAGAGCAGGTTAAATGTAATTAACATTGGTCAAGGGGTCTTTTTTTCTTTACATACTTTATGAATGTATTACCTCAATTATCAGGAAGGAAAAAGGGAAAGTGTATTTCTTAATATCTGCTGGTATAAGCTCCTCTAAGTCATTTCCATCGCAACACGCATTTTTGCTCTCCGAGAATCATGAATATTTTCTCTTTCCCTAAATCCCATAATTGTTTTATTGCTACATTAAAAAATGTAAATAATCATTCCCCTCCCCATAATAAATTAGACACAACCTGTCTAGCTCTGAAAATGAACATTTCAATATCTTCAGACACACAATGACATCATATCAATATTTAAAATCATTTTATGCATGTATTCCAGGTTGTCCAACTTCATTAAGGGCATTCATCAGCCCTCAGGCTACAGTGTATTCCCATCGGAGTTGTAGGCCTCAGGCCCTACCAAACAGAAATTTAAACTAACTTGCCTTTTTAATTCACATTATTTTCAAATATTCTCTTTTTTAACCCCCTGCCATGATTAAGGCGTTTAGACCTGGCTATGATTTTGTGCACATCAACATTTAACAGACAAAATCCCAATTTTCATGTCAGAGCTTGAGTACATGAAAATAATAGTCTTTCCCATTTAATATCTCTTCTCCTTCCCCATCTGTCCCTATTTCCTGGATGCAATAATAACTGTGTTTCTTTTAATGTTGTATGCTAAGTTAGTAATTTGAGCTACAGGTTGATAGGGATATGGTGTTGTTGGGTTTTTATGTTTAAAAATTTACAAACATTTCAAACATATTAAGTTTCATTCTTTTTCTCTCTATTTCTCTTTCCAAAATAATTCTAAAAAAAAATCCTCTTGATCTATTTTTTATACAGCTGAGGATGCACAGCATGAATACATATCCCTGCTAGTGACATCAAACACTATTGTATTAGTATAAAACTTCCCCCCTCCCCTCCAAACTAAACAATCAGTCTTCCCATTATTCTGGTCCATGGGATGACTGGGGATCTGCTCCCCAAGACATTTGATGACCTCCAAAATTCCTGGATAAAACTCCCACACACTGCACAACACAGGAAACAAAATTGTATCAAAAAAAACTTTCTTTGCTACTGACCAGACAGTGTAGATTTGGCTGAAGCCTCTGATTTATCCTCCCAGATTTGTGTGGAAAGGATTTAAATGTCTGTAATTTGTTACAAAAAAGGATGGAAGTGTGTGGAAGTAGCCAGCTTAATATAACGTGCATCTGGGGATGGAACAAGCCTGGGAGAGGTACTGGTGACTGAAAATGTAAAAGTTGGTGCAATATATCTCAGAGTTAATAGCTCTTCTGACCAAAATGTTCTGACCATGTTGTAACTTTGTACATGGCCAGAGACCTGGCAAGTGTAAGCAGATGGGTTATGACCCATTTGTTTCCAAAAAGGAAAGGTGAAAGAAGGAGAAATTAAAAGAAGAGAAAAAACCCCGCTAACTGCAGGGCCAGCTTTTGGATCTTTTTTCCCGTAAGTAGCATTTTTTTTAAACAATGGTACTGCTCTTGGTTTCCTTCTGCCCTCTCCATCTCTCTTCCCTCTCCCTTCCCACCTTGTTTCAGTGTTCCTGAAGCCACTTTTTTCCTTACGTCACTCCAGCCCTCTCCCCTTTTTTGCTTTGTTCCTCTGGCTTTCACAGCCCTCTGGATTGAAGACCTCTCTTAGTCATGGCACGCAATGCACTCTGTCAAAGTAAGGGAAGTTCAACCTGCCCCGCTTGCCTGGGGTTCCTTTGGTGGTGGTACAACTAATCGTTGTCTACGTTTTATCCTTCCAGAAAGAAACAGATACTGTCTCTTCTGTTGAGGTCCTGGATACAATTCCCATCCAGCAAAGCTCTGAGGCTCAGTTTCTCAAAGACATAGAAATCCACAGATTCAGCCTCCTAAGGCCAAAGTTTGCTGTCTGAAAACACTATTCAGCTCAAGGCAAATGGAAGCGAGTCAAAGGCTTCCATAAAGCTGTACCTCACCACAGCTAAGCAGCAGCTTGAAATACTCCCACTGCAGCCCAGAAAGCTCCCCACTGGCTTGGGGTTTTTTTAAGCCTAATTATTATCAGACTTACTCCTTTAAAAGTACCCCGGAAAATGTCCCACTGTCCAACCGTGAGGTGCTCTGAGTCATTTTGTCTCCTGTCCCAGAGGGGATTATCCTTATTGTGGTGGGGTCTCCTGTGCCAGGCATGCCCAGATATCTTCACTTTCAGGGTTCACCTTGAGGGCAATCCTAGAGGAACGTGCTGCTGGTGACAGCTGCCCAGTCAGTGAAGGCAGTCTAGAGCCTGCTTGTTTTCTCTCTACAGTCACCTGCCAACCTGATTATGGAAGAGTTGGGGCTGCTGGAGGAGTTTGTGTCCTTTGAAACTACTGGCAAGTACTGTGCAATAACTGAGTTGGCTTTCTTCCTGGAGATCGTGTCATGGTGTGGCCCCTTCTCCACAGACTCCGGGGCAGACTGACCTTGGAGCCAAAACCTATTCTCCCAACACACTGCAAGGACAAGCTAATCCTAACATTTCCATAGCCAGCCAGGACCTATCTGCACATGTAAAAAAAAAAAAAAGAGCCGGAAAAGAGAAAATGTTTGAGACAGGGAATGCCCCTGACTGTTTAAGTAGATCACTGAGAAGGGAGATGGTGCTGGTGGGGGTGGTGAAAGGGCAGTCAAGATTAGATCTCTGGGCATGATTGTAGCAAGTTATATAAATAACAATAATAACAATAATAACAACAGGACAAGAGAAGGGGAATGGAGGATGTGAAATAATCATGGTAAGGATCAGGATGTGAGAAGAGGACTTTGAAACAGAGCTGGGAAGGAAAAGAATCACCATTGCATGGGATGAAGACAGAAGGCAATGGATAAAGAGGAAGAGATGTAGGGAAAGGGCAAGCACACAGGCAAAGATCAGAGAAGAGGAGATGTAGAAACACAGAGTAATGAAAAGGAGGAGAATATTAAAAAAAACTGGAGAGATATTGAAACTGCAAAAAGTCCGAAGTTGAAGTTAAGTGAAGACAAAGAGGATGTAAAAGAAAAAGTAAAACACGTAAAAAGAAGGCCGATAAAGAAATAACTGTAGAAAATATATTTAAAATTAAAAAAAGAAAAAGAAAGAAAGCAAGTAATTCTATGGAGATGGAGAGAGAATGAGTGGGAAACTAAGGGCAGTTTTCTATTTTCTAAAGTACTACAAGCCTTCCCATAAAAAGGGCTATATAAAAACTTGTCATTACTGTTGGTTATTTATGGCTCCTTTCTCATCAGGCAAGCTACACTGATGTAGCTATGTGCAGGCCTTGGAAAAGGATGGTGCCACTTTTGATACTAGTTTAGATAAAGAGGTCTGTATTTATGTTTGCAGAGAGAATATTATTTTCCTTGGTGGCTGTGGCATCCTCATAACTGAGACCTGTGCAGTGCAAATGAAAGGAGTTTGCTGGACTGATGAAGCAACATTTTCCTCTGGGTCTTGGGCTCCATGTCCACTCCCTGCCAGGACAGGTACATCCCACACATGTAGTACCTGTACGTATTGTTGACAAGCCTCTCCCTCTGTGAGGGATCATGGGCATCATGGGGAGTAATGTTTTGGGTCAGGCTTTGAGGTACCTTGGGGGAGGAGGGCATGTGGGGGAGGTTGTAAAGTGCCAGACTGCGCTGCACCTGGCTACGGCCAAGGCTTTTTGCTCTCTCATTTTCATGAACACATCATTCATTCATAAATTTTTAAAGGGGAAAGAATCATTGTTTAATGAACTTTTGTGAAGAAAACGGAGCAAGGGAGAAAAGAAAAGAAACACTGTGAGCTCCTTACTCCCTAGACTTATGACCTGCATAACTTCAATCATTGTGTTATTTAGACAGCCTTCCTATTTAGCCAACATTAAATTTGTATGCTCCCACATGGTTGAGTTGCTACTTTTATTATCCATGCAGCTGAGATACTCTGAGGGAACATGACGGGTCAGGAGGAGGAGGGGAGGCGAGGACAGCCATCTCCAAAATGCAGTGGACGTGTCTTTCTGGCTCTGTACTGGTTGCACTCGGGCAGGTACAAGCTGACGGGAATCGGCAGCAGCAGCCATGCGAACGAGGTCAGAGTTGGTTCTCCCGTGGCTTTTTTATTCTTCCAAGTGCTCTGAAAATGTGGGTGTGCATGTTAAAACTGCCCTACGAGGCAGCTCTGACATGTGGGGCTGCCTGGCACAAACACAGCACATAATAACACAAAGTATTTGGCAGCATTACAGGGCTAATCTTTACGTAACTGTTCCCGGACAACTTCTCTGGTGTGCTGAGCACAAACAAGCTTTCCATCAGCCTTTGGCTGCAGGCAGATTGTCTTGTGTCACCTGCTTCTCTGCTGAGCAAAGAGTGGCTGTGGTCATCTTTTGCATTCGTAACTGACTCTCCCTAAATTGCCTCCTTGTTTTCCAAGGCTATTTGTGAAGAGGCGTGTTTGTCAAGAACGTCCCCTTTTGTAGAATTTTTCCTCTTAAACACAGATGTATGTAGGAAATTATGTTGTGGATTTTTTGCAGGACAGCAATGGGAAAACACAGTCTGATTTTTCAATGGTTGCTCCCCTGTTGACTAAAGTCATAGGAGGAGGGACGTCTTTTATAGTTAAGACACTGGTGTGGGACTTTGAGGACCCAAGATGGGAATTATAATGTTGCATTCCTTCTACCCTTTGCCCCTCTTGTCAGATTTCAATGTAAGCTCTTTACGATTATCTCCTGTGGTTTTGTTGCCTGGTTCAATGGGGCCTGGTCTCCATTAAGGCTTTTGTGCTGCAGACAGCAACACCAGGGCACATACTGGCAATAACAAAATCAGGGAAAGAAAATAAAGACTTAGAGCTTCCCAAACACCTTTGACGGTAATGGGTCTCCTGCTCTTGTACGAGGGTGATCAGGTGCAACCCGTTTCTTTGGGAGGCAGAAGACGAGTGTTTCTAGCTGTGTCCCCCGACCTCAGGTACCGCCATGCACGCAGCGCCACGCGGTGCCACCTCCCCACCCACAAAACTCCTCGATTTGGGTGCTCTTTTCACTCAGCGTTACGCAGCCACAACACATGTGCTGCTGCACAGCAAAGCCATGTGGCAAATATATAAAAGTATGTACGTTTCTGAATGCTGGAAGAGAGCCCTAATTTTGTTGGCAGCGAAGCTGACTCTCCTTCTTTCCTCGGAGTGGGGCCCGCAGCATTCCTCAGTCCCACAGACATAAACCCTTCCTGGATTTCTCCCAGCGTGGCGGCGGGCTGCCAGGCTGCGTGTTCGCCCTCGGCAGCCGCTCTGGGAGGGGCAACGCCTCTGCCTTGATGCTCGGGAAGACCGAGCTCCCGGCTCTGGGCTCGTCTCGCTGCCTCTGATGCAGTGCAGGTCAAATCCGAGACCCTCTCCTGGTTCTTGGTTTAATCTTAGTTTGCAAGGAAATGTTGCATACCAGGAGGGAGGCAAAGCAAAGGGAGATCGGCAGACGCAAATGTTCCATAGCTGCAAAGATAGTTTCTAAATACTGAGCTTTAAAAATCATTTGTTTTCTGTGGGGAGGGGTGAGAATGGGGAGATCTTTCTATTTGCCTGCTGGGATTTGGAGTCTATAGTTTCCTGGGGACACATTTCCAAGTTTTTATCATCAAGCACAGAGGCTAGAAAACACACTCTCGTGTTAAATGAAAGCTGAAAATCCCCCTAGTCCTACACACTGAAGATCTGGAGCTTTAACCCCGACTAAATCATGACAAAATCTTTAGAATTGGCCTGTGCAAGATGTCTCTCACCAAAGAAAGAAAAATCCATACAAAAAAAGTTGTTATGGAGTCCTGGGCAAGTGCAACTGTTAAGGGACCAGGCACTCAGACACAACCAGGAAGGAGGGGAGGCATTTTCTGTGATGTGAAGGAAGTTCATGCAGCCAAAGGTGAGGAGATAGGGTCATCATGGTCTATTCCCAAGACCATCCTATCGCTCCAGCGGTGTATCGATTTGTGGATCTCTGCAAAGCATACAGACCAGGTCAGAGATGTCCCTATAATTCTTTTGAATCCCTTGAAGGTATGGATTTTTTCTTCTCTTGCCTACTTTTTTCTCCATCTCCCTTTCACTTTGATTGGATTTCAGGGCAGGAGGTGGTTAGTGTTATTATTTTAATTATTCTCCTCCTTTTGTTTTACATAGGGTTCAATTTTTAAATCATTCATGAGTTTGCCTACAATGATAGAATGCTTTTTGATTTGCTTCCAAAAAGAAGTGTGTGTTAAAAAAAAAAAAAGGAGCTGAAGTGCTCCATCCTTTCCAAATGCAATGCTGAACTTTTTTTTTTTTTTTTTTTTTTTTTAAGAGCACTTCATTTTGGAAGTGAATAGAGTGCTCTGGGCACGGGCACTGCAGACCAATTTAGATTTCCTCGATTGCTTCAATAATCTGAAGAGTACTCCAGCCATTTTTAACTATTCTCCACCACATGCCTGCAGACCCATTCATTTTTTAACTGAAGTGACTATACTTAGGATAAACTCTGCCGTTCATTTGAAATTGTTCCAGTCTGCATACCCATAGACTTCAAATTCCAATACAGAAACTTAATACAACATTTCATTGTAAGAATATGTTAACATTTCATGCCATAACATTATTGGTCAACATTTTATATGCAGCACTCCTTCTTGTTTGAGGCAGTCACAGGTCATCACTGCCAGTTTGCTGCAGGAGACATTCCCATAATTAGGCAAGTGAATGTTAACGGTTTGAGGTTTTTTTGCTCCCAGTGTTTCTCCTGTGTTCAGCCCTGAGATTCAATTTCTTTTATGGGTTTTCAACCCACAGATTAAAATGCTTTTGCAGATAGTTAAAACACCCAGTACCTTTATGACACACATATTTTATTTTCAGTTTTGGTAGGAAGTGAAGTGCATGACTAAAGATCTCACAGAACATCATGGCAGAGGCAGGAAATAGTAAAAACACAAGCAACTTCAGTCCTTTTTCTCTTTCCTGTTGCACACACTGCACTTGTGTCATATACGGTACAGCACTGCCTGGTGCTTATACCATTGTATCCAGACTGTTACTTGTTGCTGTTCTTCAAGGAGTACTTATACTTCAAACACCTCCCAGAAGAGAAAGCTCATGAGCTGTCCTGTGAGGATTTCATGCCCAAATTCCCTCCCCTGCCTTTACCTTGCATATAAAAAAAGTTATCCTTAATTCATATTTCTGTAAAAGAGTGTCTGCATTTCTAAGAAATATGAGCATCTTGTTCCAGGGAGGGTCTGTGCTGCCTTAACTAATTAAGGCTTAACAGTAGGGCAGTGTCATGCTATACTTTGCAGTCCACCTGATATCTTATTCAATTGTGATCTAGCATTAAAATTATTGGAAGGCGGCACAGTTTGCATTGATCTGCTGCTGGCATAACTTTTTGCTAAATGAGTGCCCATCTTTCACAAGAAGTGTTGAGGGCATGGAGGAGACATGACCATGCTCTGGATTGCGACCTCTGTGGCAGTCTTGTGCTGCTCCTGGGGAAACAGCTGCCCTAAGGCTGCTTTCGTAGTCTCTCTCCTGCAGGGAGAAGCTCTGGTGATGCTTTAGAAACTCTGTTGTTGAGACACTATAGATAAGACCATGGCTTTTTTTATTTTTATTTTTATTTTAAATGGAGGTGCAGGGTACTATGTATTTGTAGCCTTAAAGGCCAAATACTTGTTGTACAAATTAAAGACTTTTTGGGATCGTTATGGCATGACCCTAAGGACAAACCAGAACTGAGATTCAGGTTCCAGAAAATGTTCTAAGTCAGTTTGAGCCTATTTTGTGATTTTCTTCAGCTGATTTTGCAGTTCTCAACTGTTACTGAGAATTTTGATGAGAAAAATAGTTCATTAGAACATGAGTAAATGATGGACTGTGAAAAATATGGTAAACATAAAAATGCTGTTACTACTTAATAATTACTGAAGCAGTCTGCATAGGAAACTCATGCTGTTTTCAGGAATCTTGCAGGCATAGGGTTAATTCTTCTGTACTAAACACTTTATATTCTTACCTTACAAGATTTCTTTTTAAATTTAGTGTAGCTCTAGGAGCAAGAGAGATGGAGAACCCAGAACGTGAACTCGTGTGGTGTTAGGATTTCAGCCAATGGTGGCTTTTTCCTCTGCATGGCTGTCCCTGCTTTGTTGGAAAGACTATGCTGTTTGCAAGGTAGCACCTTTTGAATGAAATGTTAACTTGGTCCTAGCCACTTACAAAACATAAAGATCTCACAGCTGAAAAAGTGGTATCTTAATCAACTTCTGACTGGGTGATTACATTGTCCCTACTTACGTTCCCTGAAATGTCAATTGGGTACAATCTTTTTCTTCACTTAGAGCCATCCTTTCTTATGTGTTAAGTGCTTGCTCTGTTTCACCTTTGATGGAGCTGATTTTCAGGAGTAACCAAAGAACTTTCAATGTCTACACAGAGCTTTGAGGTCTTTTGGGACGAAATTCTCTAATGTATAGATATTAAATATATGTTGTTGCTGGTTTTCTGTAATACTGTGGCATAAGTAACAGAGAGACAGCGAAATTATTTCATGTAGATAATTAATTTTGAAGAAGAAATCAAGAATATTTTTCTTACTTTCTCAAATAATGCTTCTAAAGTTAGGTTCTGGGTAATGCTCAGTCAATTCCTCATATAAATACTAAGATAATGTTCTTGTTAAATTGTATTTACTACCCTTATAGTTTTAAGACCAAAGACAGTTTCAGAAGCCAAAACACAACATTGTTCTCTTATGCTTTGCTTCGCAGAACTTAATTTTCTTTTAATTTGCCTTTTTGTTAAAAAAAACCCCAAACTAATGTAACTCCATGGACATCAGTGAAATACAGTATTCAACTCCAAAGTAAATGAAGCATCATTATAGGCCAGAGCTTCCTTCAGAAAGTTATATGTGAAGGCAGCATTTGCTAATATAATGATGTATTATCATTCATTCTTGCACCTGTCCAGTTAGCCATAGATCCATCCAAGCATAAGATATAGTGTAGGAGGATTCCATTCTGCAAGATTAAATCTTCAGTTAAATGAACCTGAAGTGGCTTAGGGTGTGTCAGCAAGCTATCTCATTGAGAATAAGTTAAAGAGAAAAGAAGGAGGAGGGGATAAGCATGTCTTCATAAGGCTATGTCTACAACCTAGAGACAACTCTGTATTTCATACCGATTTCCTTGTACTTCTAAGCCGTTGGTATATTTTTCAGTCTAATATATAATAGAAGAACAACCTCAGTCTACTCAATAGAAATACGTGACTGTAATGCAAAATAAGAATCAGTCCTTCCTGCCAGACCTGTTAATTTCCCCTAAAGTATCAGTAGATTTAAACTTACTAAGGGTCAGGTAGCAACCTCAATACAAAGAAACAGAGGACACAGTCTTCCAGTCACTCAAGAGTATGCAGAAAGATAGAGGAACTACAGGGAGTTATTCAGCTTTAACCCTCCAAATGATGCCTGCTTTTAAAATGCCTCTTCTTTCATCAAAATAGCGCCTCCGGTTTTGTTTTTTTTCACTGTACATGTTCTCTGTCTGTAATTGTCTCTCTGCCAGTTACAGGGTATTGGAACTAAATGAGAAAAAGTTGCTAGAATCTGTGCAGAGTCTAGATGTTTTCTGGGGGAATGGTTTAAATGATACTGATTCCAACATGGGAGTTCTTCATTGCCTCTATCCTTGGAGATATTTCAAACCTGACTGGACAAGATCCTGAGCAACCTGCTCTAGCTGACTCTGCTTTGACCATGGGTTGGACTGGATGATCTCCAGAGGTCTTTGTCAATCTCAGCCATCCTGAGATTCGGTGACTGTCAGTGGTAAGCATGACAAAAATAAATGGTAACATGGAAAGTCTTTCCTTGCTTTCATTTTGACAGGCTCTGTGACAGTTTACACCAAGGCTTCTCAACAAGCAACTTCAGCCAAAAGCAGAAGTGCTGGGAGATATGAGGTGACCGTGTCTGAGTGACTCTACACCGAAATGATCCCATAAAGAGGAGGGGACCCATGAGGTGGGAGGGAGACAGGGGTGGCATAGGACAAGTGACAGAGAGATAGGAAGCAAGAAGAGGGACCCAAGGTGGAACTACAAGCCCAGTTTGGGGGAAGGGAGCTGGATACAGAGAGGTGTTACAAATCGTCAACTTTCTCAAGCAAGGCTTAACTACAGAAAATTGGGGATTTGTTGGTGGAGCTGTAACCAAAGGAAGAATATATATTGGTGAAAGGAGTCTTTTTTCTTCTAACTACCTTTTTGAGTGACATAAGCCATGCCAGCAAAGGGATTCTTGCATCTATACAGAGGGTGTTGCTGGCGTATCTATATCAATTAAGGGTGTGATTTTTTTCATGCTTGTGACTGAAACAGCTTTGTCAACAACACTTTATAATTTAGACCTGGCTTGAGAGCTGTCCTGGCTCTTGAGCAATTGCAGAATGTTGGGGATTTTAGAGTGAACTCCTTTATTGTTGGCAAAGAAATAAAGGGACACAAATGCAGCATAGTAATTTTGAATTATTTTTTTTTTTTATTGTTATTCACAGCACACACAGAATTTCTTTTTTGTCTGGAAAGGTGGTGACTGAAGAAGCAAAAATAACACCCTCATAGCAGCTGTGCAGTTTCATGGCAGGGCATCCACTGAAATATAGGCTTTCTTTGTAACCAAAAGCTGAAAGGTTCCTGTTATGACCATATCCTAGCTAGAAAGGGCTTCTGATATAGCTAGACTGTCAGACGCTTCCATTGGAGGCTAAGTTTATACTGACACAGAAAGCTGATAAACTGATACAACTTCCCGAACAAGATAAGTATAGGGCAAAAGTACTCTTTTGTAGATAAAATGGCATGTACATCAGGGGAGTTGCTGCCATAGTGGTGCTGGTGAGGAGAGGAAAGTGTGGTTTCCTTGCTCTTTGTCTTTTTTTTTTTTCTTTCTTCTTTTTTTTCCTCTTCACAATCTTAATCAAAGTAGCAATGTGAGCAAAACTCAGCTGCCAGGCTGGTGTCTTTCTCTAAGTAATTTATTCCACCCTGAAAAAAGCCAGCTGTTTTGTGCAAGTCTTGTCTTTTATTCTTACCGGAGATCCCTGTATCTGGTCAGAACAATAGCTCTGGTGTGGCTAAAGTGATAACTCCAAGTACAGTGACATAACACTGTTTATGGAGTTGGTTTCCCCAGAGGACAATCCTAAAATCCTGCTGATACTGAGAGAAAACAACCTGCCTTCCTCCTTTCTTCTCATGCTAGCTCTGGAGCTTGTTTGATGCCCCAGTAAGCTATTTCAGCTCACTATACAGGCAGAAAATGAATGCAGCAAATAACGATGCACATTTTTCTGCCAGTTTAGTGAACCAAATTGGTTAGCGTGGAGATCAGATGAGCACCAGTGCCTCTGCAAAGCAAGAAGCAGCAGTGTACATCTGAGATCAAGGGATATGAGTTGAAACATTCTCTTTTTTTGTCAGCATTAGATTGATTTAACTGTCTTGCAAAACTTCCTGATGCTGGCTTAAACCTGGGTCACAAAATGATAAACCAGCGTAAGAATGTCCATCCACACTGAAATGTGCATTTGTTCAGCTGATTCTGAATACCAGAGCTCCTTAAGCTTGTCTGCACTTGAAAGTATTTCTCAGTGTGGCTTGACTGGCACTCTCCCATCCCTCTGAAGAGATGCAGTTCATGAGAGTCACTTGCTGAGGCAGCTCAAACCCAATTCCAGGAAAAGGACTTCCTTTTGATATCAACATCACCAAGTCTGCCTTAGGGTCCTTGTTGCCACAGCCATTTTGATCAGAAAAGGCATTTCTTTTCAGGCTCGTGTAATCAACAGGAATTATTGTCATACTAGTAAAACAGCAAAACGGAGACCAAGTTAAAAGCACTGTACTTTGAGTGCTTCTGCTGGATAATAAAATAAGTGTTTCCTTGATCACACGGAAAAGGGACTGTTGTCTTTAAGATGGCGTGCTTAGTATTTAGCAGTGGACCATGCGGCAGTTGCAGAAAGTGATGCTTCTTTTCCATGCAAGGTATTCTCTTTCTGTAAAGCTATTAGCTTCATTTTTTTCTGTAAACTGATAGGCTGTCAACCTTCACATCAGTGAATACTTAGGGATTTTTTTAATTGCATGCACTACTTTGCTGCTACCTTGTTTGTTATGTATGCAAAATCAACCCTCCTTAAATTTTAATTGGCGAAAGAAATGTGTTTGTCTAGAAGTCCAAATGGGGGTAAAAAAAATCTGAACAGAAAACAGTTTGGAGAGTAAATGTTGGAAGGTTGATTTTTTTTGTTAGTCACATAAAACTCTTTAGTTGGAAATAGTCAGACGACTGCCCCATGGCAGGGTATTATTTGTGAATGCTGGAAGTTGCACAGATATTAATATGAATCACTGCACATCTACAAACTTCCCCCTAACAATATACAGTCCATTGCTTATTATTAGTTGCTATGTAATACTCATGCATCTAAAATCATCCAGCGTGGGAGGGTTTGACCAATTTCTCCATAACAGCAGTGACTAAATTTGGTGGATGCTGTGCCTGTTATGGAGCAGAGGTCAGGGTATCTCTTACCTTTACCTGAGGGGCTCTTTTTAACGGTACTTTGTGTGCCATAAATACTGTGTGCCCAGCACCAGAATAGGAGTGACTAGCAAAAAGGTGAAGCAAACAGCCCACAGTCTGAAGTGGCTGGGTGAACTATTCAACAAATACCTATGACAAATAAAAGCAAAATCCATTTGCAAATTATTTGTTAATCAAAACGAACTGAATCCTTAACTGGCATAATTTGTAGCTAACAGTTTGTGAAGCTCTGACGGGCAAACAAACACTTGAAAGAAATGAAATACCATGGCTGATTTTAATTAGATTTTTTTATTATTAATGCACCCAGAGATATTAATTTGCTTCTCATTATGAGTGAATTAACTGAAAAAATGTGAGGCCGTGAAACTATATATATATATATATATATGTATTTTGGATTACAGACATGGGAACAGCCACAGTGAACAGGAACTTCTATCTGGTGTCTGGATACTTCAAAACCTAACAGCCCCATGAGCTGTTACAGCAGAGATGTATGGTTCCTGGGCACTCACAGCACCTCCAAAAGTCCCTCAGAGGTATTTGTGACCACATTTTCCAAAGCCCTTTTCCCCTATCAGAGCTGGCAGACTGTCACTGAGTCACCTACCAGGGCAAAACCACCCACTACCCATCCCTTCAGCCACGCGTAGCCTAAACCAGCAGTTCCCAGGCTGTAGTCATTGCCCAGTGGTTTTGCACAAGGGTATAGCGAGAAGTCTGCAGAGACTAGCTGAAGGTTATCAGCTTACTACATCTGTACATCTGTGTGGTTACTCTGATGGCTAGAAAGTTGGGTTCACAAGTTTGGGAAACACTAGACACAAGACTTATTTCTCAACCTTCCTGAAATTTGAAGTGCTATCACAACCACCCAGTATGTGTATGCATTTAAATGCTTGTATTGGGAGTCTTAGAGGTGTGCTAAAAGAGACAAGAATGCCCTTAATAATATCGACTGTAGCTGCCGTTTGAGCAAATATTTACGTGTTTCTCTAGCAACTGAGATCTTTATGTGAAGCAAAACCTTTACTCAGGTCGAGATGTTAGGACCAGAACATGCTCTTTCCAGATTTTTTGAGTAGTATGTGAATCACTGTATTTCAGTCTTTAAGATTTGCCCTGATCCACTATTGAAGTAGAAACCCGAGTGGAGTAAGGCTCATTTTAACTTCTCATAATTTTATTTTTCACAGTCTCACAGTGTTTGCCTGCTTGATGTATACCCCCACTGTCTTTCTCAGACATGGATGCAAACTGCAGGTAAGGGTATGCACACTATTTTTTTCTTATTTTTTTCTTGTGGCTGCTGCAAAGTTACAGTCGCAATATAAAGACGACAAGAAGTTCATGACAAGATAAAGGACCCCAGTGTGATTGGGCACTGAGAGGTGTACCAGACTTTCTCCTTTTGCTTGGCACTTCTCTTTTTATTCTTTGATTAAAGTCTTTTTCCTTTACTTACATCCTCCATTAAGATGTCTCAGTGTCATTTAGGGTGTTAATTGAGAGCAGGTTTAAGCTCATCAAGGCGATTATAAGTGATAGTTAAAAATTTCTATATATGGCCTATGCTGGAATCAGCACAGTAGGATGCCATTTTTCTTTTATCTAACTGACATTGGTAATAATAGATGAAATTATTACTAAATCGCAGCTGCAGAGATGATATCATGATTTTTTTGTGTAATCTTTGATGAAAAATTAATTTTTGAGAGGGATAATTTAAAATGATTTAAATAGTATTATACTGAAGTCCTTACTGGTAATTAACACCAATCTTGTCAGAAGTGAATCCACTTTTGCAGCTGTTTCTAAAGATACCTACAGTATTTGTAACTTTTCTGGGAATGAAATTATAGTGTTTGGACTTTATTTTTACTGCATAAGGACCATTAAGAGAAAAGGATGCTAATAGACAAGGCTTTGTTCTCCAACAGGGCCAAATTCTATTTTGCATTTGCAATGTTTCTCTATGTGTGCATTTAATTAGCTATGCTCAGCATGTAAGCAGAGCTTAGTATATGCAAAGTAGACTCTACATGGTATTTATATGTATGTGTTCGCATGCCAGTGTACACATAGATATGTATATCTTTATGGGTTAGCTATATACGTATACACAACTTTATTTGCGAGGGGTTTAATTGGTTGAACAGATGGCTGATCAGAAATGCTTCTTCATCTTCATCAGTGACTCGTCTTTCTTTCTTTGCATCGACTTTCATCACAGTGGCAAAAAAGTGCTCTAACGAGAAACAGCTGAAAATAGATTTTTCTTTGTACTTTCATCATGCTTTAAATGACAGAAGTGGATTTTTTTGTCCTATATATAAAGACCTGCAGGAGAAGGTTAAAAAAGGAAATATAGTGAAATCTAAATAGAAAAATTTGAATGAGAATATGGGAGAGCCTCAGATTATTCCTCTTATCTTCATATTTTACTTTCTTCTTTTTTAAAGTACATGCTGATTTTTGACAAGATATATAGTCGTGGTTATTCACACCAGCTACAGTACCTGCCAATCAGTTTTTCTTTTCCTTGAGTTTGGTGCAGAAAGGGGGAGGGAGGGACAGTAGTTGAAAGATGACACAATGGCTTAGAGGACTGTTACTTTAGCTATTCATTAAAATAGGAGTTACATGGCCAGCTTCTGCTGTTTCTGCAATTTTATTATATTCAAATCAAAGTCTGGCTTCTGTAGGCTTTATAAAGGAAACAATGTGCCTTATAAACAGAGTGCAGGGTTCGTGTAGGAGTGGTTCACTTACAAGCAGATTCATGGCTTGAGTTTATGTATAGATAAGTGAATAATTTGTCACGTTTTTAATTTGAAAGAACAAGTTATCCAATATTTTCTTTTGCCAACATTGAAGTATTTTGCAAACAGTTGCTTTTACTTTCTGTGTTCTGTTATTGTATCAACTTTGCAAATTGGTAAACTGAGGAATGCTTTGACTGAGGGAACTGAGAAAACAGGCAGCTGGTGGGGAGTCAAATGCAGAAGTAGAACTTGGGGATCCTGACCTCCTCTTTTCTCCAGCAGCAGACCCAAACCATTGGAAAAGCTACTCTTTGCATTTTTAGATCTGTTTGAACCGAAAATGGAAGAAAGACCCCTCGGTTTCAGTGTAGTAACCTGACGGTTTTCTCCATGTAAAGCCTGGTTTTCGCAGGCTTCCTCCTCATAAGCAGAGTCAAGGATCTGCCCTTGTGCCCAGTGCAGCTGTGGAATGAGCACGGCCCTCGACAAGAGTATGGGGGGGCCCTGAGAAACATTTCTACTGCAAGATGTGGTGAAGCCTGGGGCCGCAAGCAGAAGGCTTTCCAGCAAAGAGGGAACAGCAGCAGAGGAAGACTACAGTTCTTCAGTACTGCTGGGAGGGGTCAATCCAATGCAGATACTTTCAGAAGAGAGAGAGAAACGTGTAAACAAGGAATTTCTGGGGGCTGAGGATGTGTAGGGAGCAGTAAGTATCTCACAAGCACGAGATACAGGAATAGGCAACTTCTAATTTCTATTATTAAAAGACTTCCCAAGAGAGAGAGAGACTGGGATTCAGGTATATGTATACATGACCACCATCTGCCTCTTCAGTTTCAGTTCTTTGGACTGGGACAGTTGGGAGATAAGAGAAGATATTATTAGGACTATCACCTCACAGCTTTGATGTGGCTGGTCATGTGCTTAAAAGAGCAGTCAAAAGTTGTGCCAGAATTTTCTTTTTCCCCCAGAACAATTACTGCAAGATGAGGAGGATGTTTGTGTGTTTGAAGGAGAGAGAAAAGATGCTGGGAATAAGAACAGCAGCTTCAGATTTTCTGAGCCTTTCTTTTCAGATTGTGACCCCTTGTTTGCAGGCTTTGAAACCCTGATAGGAAGGGTGTGGGTTTAGGAGGAGGTAATCTTGGCTCAGGAGGTCCAGCAGATGGTGTTGGCAAATGGCACTGTGGGCTCCTGCAGTGTGGTGCAACACTCTGGAGGTGGGTAGGGGAGCAACGAGGTTGTGGGAAGCAGCTGGTGGCAAATACACTCAAGATGGCTCCAGTGAGCAACCACAAACAGCTTGGTAGGGTGGAGAAGGAGCAGGAGCAGCGTATAGCTCAGAGTAAATGAACCAGTGCTGCGTTTCTGTCCCACTTCAGGAGGATGCGTAAGAGGCGAAGGTGGGTAGCTGACAGAAAGGAGGGTAATGCAGTGCTGTCCTTTCCACCCTTACCCTTGTCGTGGTTTAACCTTTGTGGGGTAGATCTTTCTTAATGCAAGCCTAAGGACTTAGAACCCAGAAAGGCTGCCATTTAAAATATCTCTCTTCATGACTGGCGGCACTCAGTTCCCTTTCATAATGGCGTAAATCCATAGGCCTTGCACTGAAGACTGTGAGGCACCCTGAGGAGCCAAGGATAAGTGAGAGCTGGTCCGGGGACTGAGCTGCCTTCCCTCTCTCCCTGTTCCCCTCGCTCTCTTTTGATGGTAATGAAAATAATCCAGGAAATTCACATCAACCACTTCTTTCTCCAGAGAGATTCGTAGCTTGGAAAAAGTAGCAGGCAGTTCTTTCTAATCTATTGATGCTGATACGGCTTCAGCTAGAGAGGTTTTTAGGTGATACTTGGGGATAAAGCAATAGCATGGAACTAAAACTGGCAAGAAACAGACACTTGTGTTCTGACTTGTTCAAAGCACTAAGACAGGTAAGAGGAAGGGATCTGCAGCATTTGCACAACTGGTAACACCAGCTAGGAGCTAGGATATTACAGGCGTGAGTTTATGCAAAACAGCTTCACGCAGCTTTGCCGATGTATCTCCATCCTGAGCTGCAGTATTTGTCACAGCTGTGGACCTTTATCTGCAAAGCCTTACAAAACTGATAAACTTAGTTTTATATATATTGCAAAAAGATTTTCTACAACAGTGAAAACAAGCAACAAGAATGCCACTAGTCTCCTGCATTTCTCGCAGGCTCATGATATCTCTGGATATTGTTTACCTTGCCTCCCTATCTCATCATGATTGTCTTTCACTTCATAAATACATCATCTTAAGTAGTAGGTATGAAGCAAACGGCTATTCAGGCCATGTGGCCTCAGGCTTCTGGCTGCAGGGATGGGGAAGGTAGACAAAAAGCACTCTTGGTTGGCTGAATAGGACATCCTCATTGCAGTCCTTGAACTAGGGTCCATGCCAAACATTCTATGCTGTTGCTTCCAAGACGGACAGATGGGGACCTTATCAAATAAGACAGGATGCTCCTTCCTTGCCAATGTCTAAGCATGCTGTCTCCATACCTGTTCCAGGTGTTGATGTAAAGGAGCAAGGTGACTCCCTTGCACATCATGCATAACATGCTCGGTTAAACAGAATTGAATATGAATTGTCACATCTTTTGCTGTTGCAAACCAGTGGCATAGTTCTTCAGTCCCTCCCTAATTAGAAAGAAGTAGTATTCCTTAAAAAACTCCTTAAAACTTCTTGACATCATATCTCTATACATAAGGCAGTAGGTTTGGGGTTTTTTTTCAGTGATTTAAAGATAAACAAGGAAAAAGTGAATGTGAACTTAGATTATATTTTGGGTACTTTTTTGGATGTAAAAAGGCTTGACAGTTGTGGATTGTGGGTTTCTTTTCCCCTCTCTGTACCTTCTTTTCCCTGTTATATATCCAAATCCATTTACTATCATCTATGCCTGAAATGCTGGTGAAATGATATCATAACAGTCTAACAGATAAAGGAAGGAATGAATCAAGGAAAGTAAAGGAGTGATAATTTGTGTTACTTTTTGTATTTTTCTTTTGTTAACACCACTGAGCTGTACTGCAGTATAACATTTTGGAGAGGGTAAGTTTAAATTCTTTCTTCTTTCAACATCCTCTTCAGTCATCCTGATATGTATTTTTAAATCACTAATCAATTCAGTGATTAAAATACAGGAAAACCAAAACTGACATTTAAAAAATATCTCAAAGAAATAGAACCCCAAAACCTCACTCAAGTAACAAGAAAAAAAAATAAACTTTTTGGCATTCTTCATTAATTCATCATGAAGTATGAGCCATATAAAACTAACTCTGGGTAAATTATTCGTAGGTCACCTTTAAAGAAGCTCCTGAGATGGTAATGCGTCCCCTGAAATGAAAAGACAGATAGATTTTCTATGTTTTATATGAGACATGCTTATACTTTAAAAACATTTTTACATTGGGTTTAAGGAATGATAAAGATACTTCATTGTTACGTGATGTTCAGAGTTACTCACAGCATTTTCTAGTGATCTTAACTACACACACACCAAAGTGCAAAAACAATCCTGAAAATGCTTTGGCAGACTTCACATGTTAATCACTGCAGCGTGGTTTCAAACTAATGAACGGAGTGCAATTTTTTCTATATAAATGTCTCGCTCTGGGATGTAAGTGAAATAGAAATTTAGTGTAGTAGTTTGGAAGACAATGATTAATATTTACATTTATCAGCTGAGAAGTTGCAAAACGTTATAAAAAGGTGACTTTTACAGAGTACTTTTTTCCCTGCTAATAGGCAGCACTTAGCCATCTAAAGTCAGTCTCTCTCTTTCTCTCCCCTTCCTTTCTTACCAGAACAATTGTGTTGCTGACTGTAATGACAAATTCATGTATGTTTTTCTTCTTGTTATGCCATTAAGATGACTCATTTGCAGTTAGACTATATCGCTTCCTCCTTTTGAAATGTATTTTGTTATTTCACAGTTGCACTTTACTTTTTAACATAATTTACTTGTTTTGTATATTTTTAAACCCCAGACATAGTGCCAAACCCACTATTTATTCTAAGCTGTTCATGAAGAGAACTTAAATGCATCACAGGATAGGTAGATGTACCTGAACATTCATCACCAAATACAGTCCAAAACATTGTTGTTCATTGTTCCCTCCTACATATTCAAGAGATATTTGATCCAAATGTATAACAAATACGAAAACATATAAAAGCGTTCAATTCTCTATGAGGAAAAGAAAATATGGAAAAAATAGTATGGTGTACTATACTTAGGGGCAGTGGTTAGGATATCTGTGCTGGAGAAAATAGCAAAATGCAGTCTGACTAGTTTCTTGGAATCTTATGTTTAATACTTCTTCAGTATGAAAATCATGCAAAATTACTTGAAAATGGCTGTCAAGTGTTTGATCATAGCAGTATAGAATCCCCAAGAAGAAAGAAGAAAAAAAATTCCAGTAAAGTTTTGAGAAGGTTTGAATATCAAGTAACAGACTGGGCTGCTGTCTTCATACTTCTGGTGCGTTTTTAACTAGGCTACCTTGTGTTCTTTTCTTTCCTTTCCAAACCCAGTATTTAAAAGTCCCATATGGCAATAGATATTGCTGGAATAGAATGCATACTGTTCTGGAATCAATTTGATCTGACTTAACTTTCTATATTTTAAAATGCAGCTGAAGTATTTTGCCTTCTCTATATTTTCTTTTGACCTGATCCTTATCCCCTCTCCATCCTTCTCTCATCTGCAGCCCTCCATATGGGTGTTTATGTAAGATGCAGAACTTTCTTTTTGAATCCTGTACTTATGTAGGAGGGGGTGGGGGGTGGGGGAAGGAGATGCCCTATGGCATATTCCCTATGGCATGTATGCTTAGATGGCAGACGGAGGAGGATTGGAGGTGACATATTCTATATGTGATAATACCAGACCATTAGGTATGTGCCCTTCATTAATGGGACAACAATGAGAAAGAAAGTGAATAGAAAAAACAGAATTTTACTTGGAACTTCTTGATACCAGAAGCATTATTTAACTTTTGAAGAACAAAGTTGATGTTTGAACTTAATTTTCCCTTGTGATCTGGACTGATGACTCTGCCTTTTACTGGCAGACCCTTATCATAGGAGTTAACTCCTGCTCAAGGTCAATAAAAAATCTGAGCAGGGATACTGTTAGGGAATAATCCCAAAACGTGCTTGTTTTACTTCATATCCTGCTTAGCAGAGACTCCACTGCTCATGACTGACAGCTCTTTTCAGCCATCAGAGATTTTGTGTCAATAGGTCAATAGATTTAATATCCTGGGGATATCCCCTTCAGATTGCTGATCGGCACCTTACAACAGCCAAAGGCCTGACCTCGGACCATTTGCAGATTTGAACTGAACCATCTGGATGTCAAACTAGGACTTTGGGAGCCTAATCAGTACAAGGTGCATTGTCTGGTAGTACAGCCATGATCTGAACTGGGCAGATGCTGAGTTCACCAGGACCTTTTCCTTCTGTAATAAAACTACAGAGAAAGGAAATCATACATTCTCAAGCTGTTCTTTGCTGGGCAAAGGTGTTTGTAAATCTGGACTAATATCTACAGCTGTACAAAAGCTACGTAGATATAGAAAAATAATTGTTAGTGGGAAATTACTTTTTTGTTTCTTAACATATTTTTAATAGTGTTTTAGATTGATATTGCAATATGCCACATGTATACTCTCTTCTTGCACCTAGTGTCATACGGAAAGTAAATGTGACATTATGAGTGACTAAGGAACCACAGAAAATTTCATCAGCTATCTAAAATTTCTGATCCTATCCATAGTTATTTCAAAATATTTAAAAGATAATAATAATTTCTAGCTTTCTTGAGAAATCTCTAGTTTTGCCAGATTTCTACTGGAATCAAAACACAAGAACAGACCTTTCTCAGATTTACTTTTTTTTTTTTTTTAATCTCCCAAGGTGGCTTTTGTCCTTTTGGTTTCATATTATAAGCCAGCTGATAGTGATTTTAAGGTCCGAAGACATTACATTTCCACAAGTTTTAGGAAAATAAGTGGAAAAACGGAGAAGGGATACCCAAATTGGGTCCCTACTGAGAAAGATACACCTTTGTAAGCTGAAGTGCATTATTAGTCAACAGAAACTACGTATGGGATAGAGACATTACCAATGCCCCAGTTACAGTAAAAGCTTCAGACTCAGCTTGAACCCCATTAGATAACACAAACATAAGTCAGGAAGCCATAAGCTTCATGAGTTGTATATCTCATTGCTTCCTTCTGCGAGTCCAAAGGAAGGTCTTGTGCAGGGTCACCAGAAGCTCAAGGATGTGTCACTGACAGCTTGAGGGGAATTGGAGTTGTTAGCATGAGTAGCACTGTCACAGGAGGATGTTTTTTCTCTGTTCCCAATGGATCTCCAGAGCTTCCATACACTAATTAATGATGGAGGCTGCTGTTGTGGGAAAATAATATAAAGGCCCAGATTTTCTGCTGCAGGCAAGGAGCAAGGAGTGCTAATTGGGAGGGAGGTGTGAGCAAAGATGCCACCTCGCACTGACTGATCATTAGCCAGCTTTTGTCCCTTGCCATCAGTTAGAGCAATCTGAGGTTGACTGTAAATTATGTGGACTGCTAGTGGCACCAAAGGACCACTATGTTAGCCAGGCCTTGCTGGTGTGTGAGACATACTTACTAGAATTTGTATGTTGTCTGCCAGGAAGTAGAAGTGGAGAACATCATACTTTGATTTTGAGAATGCAATAGGGACTAGTTTGGACAAGTGAGAGGAAGCATTGGGTCAAAACCTAAGCCCTTTATTGTGGTTTCTGCTTTCACTTAAGTCTTCAAATTGTTCAGAGGCTTAGAAAAAGGGCTCTTTGCAGAAGGTATTGATGAACAGAAAAGGTTCTCTGTTTGGGTATATAGCAGTGCTTTAACTCCTGCTACTGTCTGAGTGTAGTGGGTACTGCATCTGCTGAACACTCCATGCGGTGCATTAGGCTGTGGCTGCAGAAGAGAATCAAACTTCTCAGATGCTTTGCTGTAGATAATCTCTTCTGACCATCTATACAGTGTCCCTTTGACAAGCTCCTTTGTGCCGTGGTCTTCTTCCCCTGCAGCTGTCTCACAGAGCTGACAGGATTTGACCAATATATATGACCAATATATATGTGTACATCAAGGATGACAGGAAGAGGGAAAAGGCAAAAAGGAACAAATTATATGCTCTATGTCTAAAAAAAAACAAAGGCCAGTCAAAGATATGGAAGTCTTATCTGAGTAGGGTTTATGAGATTTAGCAGAAATGTGAGCTGTCCTGTCAGCTTTGCATTTGATTTTTTTCTGATCATATTCTATCACAGAGAGTCAGCGCACAGACAGAGTCATTACTGTTCCTGCATGTTATGGTACTTTGGCACTAGGCCATTCTGTGCATACATGCCAAGATGCTTTTATAAAACCATTAAAAAAGCAGTACTAATTAGATATTTAGAGGACTAGAAATCCTGAAGGTTAAAATACCAGTGAAGCAGTTATGACCGCAAGTGTGTGTTACATAAGTAAACCCATAAAGGGCTTTCTTCACTGGTGAAAGCAAACGCTATGAACTCCACATTTATTTTATAGTAGAACTCAGACTGTTACATATTTTTATGTGTGTGCTACTACTCTGCACATTTGTTTTCATTTATTATTTTTTTCACAGTTGTATTTAAAGCCCCCACCATCGTACCTGTTACTGCACACACAAAAATGCAGTCTCTACCTTAAATTGCTTGTAATCTCTTAACCTTTCAGTTTACAGACACGTTCTGAGGCATATTTTAAGATAGCAGATAAATGCTATTGATGATGTATCAGAGAATGAATGTGGGAATGACATGAAAAGATTTTTATTTAAAATTCAGTTGTTTGTTTTCATGTAGCAGTTTCCATATCCTGCAAACTTGAGAGTACACTGGGATAACTTTAACCGGGCAAAAAAAGACAACCAAGGAGAGAAAGCCGACTGTGTCATGAATGGCTTGGAGAAGGTGGAGATGGAAGAAACATTCGAAGAAGAGGAACTAGGGGGCAATCAGTGAAAGGACTGGGGAACAATTTACAAAGCAAAAAGAGGAGAGCTGCTTGTGCTTTCTCACAAAATTGTGACTGGGTGTTAGAGAGTATTGTGGGGACTGACCGGGAGGAATGGCTTCAAAAAATCAGATTAGACAAAGTCATGCAGGTCAAACACAGAGTTACTGTGTCTTCCTTTTGGGATTATTAGAGGCCTCATATAACTACCTAAAAGGAATTCGTAAGTTGCCGAATGATGGAAGCAGGGAGGGTATATTTAGGAAATGACTATCCTGTTACATTTCTTCTCTAAACATCTGATAGAATCAATGGTCAAAGACGGGACACATGGACCTTTGGTCTAATCCAATTTAACAGTTCTTTTACACAAGACACTGATCCCTGTGTACAGTTGTGGCTGACAGCCCGTGTGAATAGCAGTGATAAGGTTTAGTCCTTTTTTTCACTCTGGATCCATTTTAGAGACCCTAGTCCAAAGCTAGAGTGGTCTGAGAATAGAAGTGCTAGTATAGCAAACATTCCTGCAACGTGTCATGAGGTTGCAGCCATGGAGCTGGGCTATCCATCCTCCTCTCCCCCTTTAAATTGTGTCTGTATCTTCCTCTACCTTCCCTGGTTCATAGTAAATGTGGCTTCCTTCTGAAACGTGAAAATCCGTCCAGGAAGCTGAACTGAGCCTTTCTTTGCAGCAGCATTTGGCCACCCGCTATATTAGCCTGGTCTTACACCTTTGTAGAGTTCACAGCCCCAACAGCCCCACGACTGGTAATTGTTCAGCTTTCAGCTTGCTTGGACTGTAACTATTAAACCTCACTGTCTAACTTGTGCTTTGGTTTCAGGTGATGAAAAGAGAGGCTGTTTTCCCAGCTGAGTGCAGAGCACAGCTAAGAAGTAAAGGTGGGCATATTTCTGTTACATGTCCTGATTTGCCTCTATGTTCTTTGATATTCTGACCCCGCTGTTCTGCCTTCCAAATAACTTGAGACTCCCCTAAATAGCTGCAGAAGGTGTCATAATCACTGGGGGAAAAAAGGTATAAATATAAATATCTGAAATGCAGGGTAAAATTATTGTCTGGGCGGTGGTGATTCAGCCTCGCTGTGTTTGCACTGACACACCAGCAAGTCCACACAGACACAGGCACACACAGACACACGTACAAGCACAGAAATGACAGGGGGAGCGGAAAGAAAATTACACAATTACAAGACTAACGGAAAACAAGACGATAGGATTGTGATGTTGTACCTGCAATGGTGTTTGATTCAGAGGCTCCTTGCTTTAAATGACATATTATCAAAGTTATCCTGTGTGGATCTCTCTCTACTTTTGTTCCCTGGATTTTGTAATCCTCTTTCAGCTTGATACCTTGTTTTTCTTAGCTGCAGAGTATAATATATTAAAACGGGTATGCATCCATCTGTGAGTTGCACTTAAGCTGATATGTGCACTGTGTATACATATACATTATACTTTTAGATAATATAAAAATGCGGTACCTATATAGGCATATATATATATATATGCACACACAAATTAATACTTTGATGTATTTAGCATTTTCAACTAATTATACCTTGCAGTCTCATGTTAATTCCCATTTGAAACATTTGGCACTATTCCTCCTAATTCATTTATATTAATGAGGGGAGGATCCTCTGAGCAATAATCAGTTAAAAATCATGACTAGCTTTGTTAATAAATACCAGATTGGTACATGATACTGTATTGGCTTGTCCTTAATTAGGAAGCACTGGAAGGAGTACCAAGAGGGAAATACTCATAAATTTTTCTTTTAAAGTCTAACTGCTCTCTTTCTGGTATTTGCATCTTTGAAACAGAGAGAAAAATGATAACTTTGAAATTTTTAAATTCTCCTGCATTTAAAACATCTTATCTTTAATTAAGACACACATTTGATACAGAAGTTTTTCCAACCAAGTCCATGTAGGAAAAGAAAAATCAAAGAGAAACATAAGCAACATTGCTAAGTATAAGGTAATTGAAATACTTAATTCAAATATTAGAAAACTAGAAGTTTTATGAAGCATTTGGGGAGGCTGGATGGCTCAGGGAACTTGTAATGAACTAGTGAAGTCTTCATCTCTAAGTGATTGATTGCAATTGCATCTAGAAAAGACTAGAAAGTCATTTGTGTAAGCCTGTGTGCAGCAGTGGTTGGGCCGTGCTTTCACAAGCCAGGTCTTCCTCTCAGCAGGGAGCCCAGGAGCGAATGGACATCAAAGCAGAGTTGGCAGATGTTAGCAAGGACAGGCATGCAATATTCTTCGAGCCTGAATGGTCTGAATGGTAATGGGTAAGTTGCTCATATAGTCATTGAATTTTTCCTGGGTTTTTCAATCTCAGAATCCTTTAAAGTGGCAACTTTTTCTGGCATCACTTGCATTGGTTTTCCCCCCTCCTCATGTTTTCTAAATACTTAACATCACCATAGGCTTGCCAATGTGCAATCCTCTGGTGCTTGTTTATGCCAAATACCTGCAGTATACATATGCTTATTTTATCTGTAATCAGTAAAATGAATTACCAATATAGGAAACCCTGTAATTAACAACGCTTAGTTTTTGAGATCTACCGAACAACAGAAAAACAGGGACTGATGACCTTGTTTTATGCCATGGTGGAAACTGAAATAATCACTTCTTCTTATCAGGATCTTTAGAACAGGTTAGTTTGAAGCCTGAATCATGGATGTGCTGATCTGGAGTGCAGCAGCACTGAACTCTGCTCCTGCCAGGACAGTGCTGCTAAAGACAATATGCCAATATAAACCTGGTTTATGTTAGCTAGATGAGCTAGAAGGTGACCTGACAGGGAAGTGTACAAATATTGCTTATACACTCATTTTATCTGAAACTCTTTTTTTGGTCCATCTGTAGAACAGCCTTGCAGCCTTTCTTTCTGCCACCCATTCATTGACATCTGTACTTTTGGAAGAGAAGTCTTTGCACTATGACATTCATGGGGGTGGGGAAGATGGGATGGTTAGTTGTGGGCAGGCACTTGGCTTAGTCTAGCTAAGCACTTCTGATCTGGAAGGCAGGAGACCAGCATGAGGCACTGCTGTCGATTTGTGAAGTTGTGCCTCCATTTTTCACTCCAACATTTGTTTGTACGGTCCGTTCATCCTGAGACCAGCTAGAGGCATAGACTGTTTCTTACAGTGTGTGTATACAGCTCCTGGCACAATGAACTGAACCTTTGGACCTCCAAGATGTGCTAAAGAACAAAAAGTCCTGCAACGACTACAAGAGGAAAAAAACTCAAGGGGCAGTGTGTGGAGACAGACACCATGGGAGGGACAGGACTATGGGACCATCCCATGTGGGTGTGAGGAATGAGTTTCCAGGGCAAACAAGGGGCAAGCCTATTGAGAGGAATTGAGTGGCAACAGTATCTTCTGGTATGGCTGTGCTTAATGGGGATGGACCAAGCCCTTAGCTGGTGGCATGGCGTGGCAGGCCCTGGACACTCTGGGAACAAGTGGAGGTCTATCATGAGAAGGCACAGTAGAGATACGGTGAAAGTGGATCTGTTTTGAAAAACTGGTTTTCAGACATTTCCCTATATTAGTTTCTCCAAATATCTCTTAACACCCATTACATCTTCTCCTTTTATGTCTTTTCAACCCCTACTGTCTTTACCCACCCTCTCTTTTTCCCTTTTAAGACTTCATATCTCCTGAACCAATAGTTCAGAAAAGCCACTGTGTTTAGGATCAGAAAGGCCTGAGGAGGTAATTGCTGAAAGCAGAACAACATCTTATGGGACTGGGTTTTGTCTCCTGATCTAACCAAGTCTGACCTCCCACTGGTCTCCCCTTTCTCTGGTGCTGAGACACAACGTGAGTTTTCTCTTGGGTGGTGAAGGGAGGCTGGGAGGGAAGTGACAAGGGACAAGGGAGAAGAGGGATTGCTGGGACTGAACAGTGTGAGGTGGGTGCTCCACTGAGCACTTCCCAATCCAAGTGTCTTGTTACCCGAATCATCAGTAGTGCTTATGACTAAAGAAATAAACATCAGTACACTACTGATTTCCAACTCTGTTTAGCAGTCCTGAGCAGAAAGTCTCACTGTTTGTCAAATAAGAATGAGGAAAAAAATAATAATTGTGAAATTAATTAATTTTTATTGTCTTTTAATTGCTCTTAACAAATGATAAAATATTTCTAAAATAACAACCTGAAAACTGTTTAAAAAAATGGCTTGACAGGATCCTTTAAAATTTACTCATGACAGAATGATTGCAAATGTATATCAAACAGCTGCTTCAGATGCAGGTAAGCTGCTATTGAAAAGAGATTTAATCCTAACCGTTTATGCCTGCTTTTGATGATAGTGCAGTTGAGTATTGTGCTATTTAATAATGCATTCAAGCACCTGTTTAGAGAAGGTATATTCCACTATGGTCCAAAATGAAAACAACCCCATTACTTGTCAGGGTTTCATTCATAATTCTTGTATCATGCTCTGATTAGAGTATACATTGAACCTCAGATGAGCATTACCTAAGGCACATTGAGTTAAATGCACTGTATAAACTAAGCACAAACCACAAAGCTACCTTTAACTTGCATAAAACAGCAAGTAGAAATTGATTAAAATATGCATTCTACTAATATAACGGCTGGTCTCAGTATAAAAATTAATTAATGCTAATAGTACACAATCAAAACTGCTTTTAGAAATCTTCTTAGAACATTAACTAAAATGTTCATCTTTTTAATGCATTTGACTGAACCTCTGAGACTAAAAGCTTTGCTTCCTCCATGCAAATGTGAAAAAAAATCACAGCCTGAATTTTCAAGTGGTTATTTTATAGCAACCTCCCCCAGCCATTTGCTTTTGGATTTCTTGTTAACCTGAGTCTGGTCCCAGGCCATGTGTGAGGTTGTACTATTAGCTACTACAGATTAAGGTGGCAGCCCTGGGAATCGAGGCCAATAACATATGCAGATTGAGCCACAGAGCAGAGAAGGAGATAACTAAATGAAAAAAGGGGAAAGGGCATTGTGTTTAAAGAGGCAGCTCAGCGATATTCTAGGCTTTCGGCTCACAGTTATTCTGAGCACAAGGTATGAATATTTGTCAAAAAAACCTCCAGGGCACTCTCTTCCTCACAGTCCTGGTTTGTTTGTTTGGTTTTTACATTTGGGCAAGACATTTCACTTTATAGGGGTGAATTTTCTTTAGCCAATTTCATTTCCAAATCATAAAAGTTTAAAGAGCCACTGCAGTGGGCACACCAAGGGGCTAACCCTCTGGCTCCCACTGGATCTTGTGAGAGGCACCTTGGACTAGCCTTGGACTTTGAGCTTCCAAACCAGGAATTCCCTTTGGATAGTGTCAAATCTGTCAGTAGCATTGATGCCTATCTCCAAGAAAAAGCCTTCAGTCTGGGATATGAGTAATAATAGATGTGGTTTTGATACACGTATTTTATGCATCACAGATTTTATGCATACATATGCACACACAAGTGCATGCACATATATGTGTGCATATATATATATAAACTCACTATTCACTTCACAGGTACTGTTTTTCTCTTTCTTATCCTTACTATTCGTCCCCTCTCCTTCCTATTCCATCTGGCTTTTCCGCTCCATTTTTCTTGTTTCTGAGAATCCACCTCAAACCTTTCTGAGTTTCAGGTCCTTTCTTTTTTTTCCTCATTTCCCCAGATACTTCTGCATCTTTCTAAAAATCTAGAGGCTTAAAACCAAAAAAGGGCTGGCCTCAGAGATGTGCTACCAAAACCTACAGAGACAGCAACAGCTTACATTGTAAAATGGTTTTGTCTGGACCTTATTTGCCAAGAGCTCCAACAAGAGTTCTCAGAAACCTGGCACCTTGGCATATGTGGGTTTTCACACTTCCAGCACCCATCATATTTTTTTCCATTTATGTTTTTAGCAATGTGTGGGGATGTAATTTAATGGCATAATTTAAAAAAAACAACCAGCAATCTTCCTTTGAATGGTATAAACACAAGCAAACTCCCCACTTTGTGGATGTGCTCAGCAGTCCTGGAGAACAGGAACGCTGCATTCAGTTTGCAGCTCCTGCATGAGCTGGAGGCAGCTGCTTGCACTCCTCATTTGCCAGCTTATCCTTTTCAGAGGAAAGGACCACAGCTTGTTTCTCCTTTGCTCCGTCTCAGTTTTGTGGAACTCGTTTTGGTTAAGTTCTTCATTTCCCTGAGGAAACTCAGGGAAGTTTATCCAGAACAAACCACCTCTGCTTTCGACACCCGCTCCCCTCTGCCTGTGTGCTAGTATGATCAGTTTCACGGTGGCTAATTGCCGTCTTCTCAGCTTTGCTTTGGATACATATTTCATTGCCCTGTACTTTCTTTACAGGTACAGCATATTGCCTTTGTTCTCTTCTAGGCTTACACTGACCTAGGCCATCTCAGCCATGAATATCTGTCACTGCTGTCAAAGAGATCCAAAGTGCTGTTCCTCCACAGAGAGATACTCTCAAGGTAATCCCTGATGCTGTCTGTTCCATGCTTTTTGCCTTTCCTTATACATTTTAATAACCAAAACATTAACATACAGAAACATTTCATCATAAGCCAGGTAAGAGCTAACTAGCCCTTTTTTTAATTTGCATTTGTTCTAAGTTTCAAAGACATCTTAACATTGCAAAATCTGAACAGATGACTTAAGGAGACGTTATTAATGGAAATATTAAGCAATTAAAATCAAACCTTTAATGTAATTGAACAAAATATTCATCCACCCTGCCAAATGGAGTGAGTAGTTATAGGTTTTGGGAGGACAGATGGATGTGTGGCAAGCCATCTAACTTCCTGGGTAGCTAGAGATATCAGCAAGCCACCTAGAAAGACATGGCTAACTGGACCTGTGGGATACCCAGGGCTAAATGATCCTAAAAGGAAGATAGCTTTCTTTCAAAGGTATTTACTGTCACGCATTAGAGAAACTGCTAATCATTAAAGAATTATCTATATGAAGAAAATGCAATCCATGGTTACGTACTTCACAGTTTCTGTCTGGGGATGATGAATTATTGGTAGCGCTGCGAAAGGCTCCTTTCTTTTCATTATTTCAAAGCAGACAGAGATAAAGTTGTAGGTGATGAACGCAGCTAAAAGATTGGTGAAAGCACACTGTGAAGGGGGTGTGCAGCAAGTCTTCTGGCTTTGGCTTGAACCTATTCGAGAGCTGGTAAGAGCCTCACTGGCTATTCTAATGGCATTAAGCAAGATTGCTAGTAAGTTCTTCAACTTAAGGAAAAGCTCATTCTTTAAAAGAAGTGTTTACCACAACACCGGTCCAATAGAGCAAATATTTGATATAGGGAATCCTTGTACAATGTGCATTTTACTTGAAGGTTTTCCTTGGTCATATCATACCAAATTACATAAAATCTAATATGAGTGGAAAAAAATCATAGGTTCATCAGTCTACTGTCTACAATCTACTGTCTTTTAAAAATAACTTGCCTTAGATGTTTAAAGAAAAAAATTTAGAAGAAAGCAAATTAGATGTTTCCCCAATACAGTCTCCAGTTTTTGGTAACGTGTTGTGCAAGGGGTTTGTGAGCTGAATGGGACATCTGATGTCCCTCGAGAGACTTTTCCTTCATGGTTTCCAACTGCTGTCTGAAAATGTTTATGCTTTTATCATCCAAAACATATTCTGGCAAGGAGTTCCGCAGTTACATCAAAAGATACTTCTCTTGGTTAGTTTTAAATCTTGATATTTCACTTCAGATTGGCCATCCAAATTACTTTGGTTTTGGTTTTGTTTTTTTCTTTTTTTTCTTTTTTTAAATTATGATCACTAGTATAGGACCTGTCATAAGCTATCTTTACTTCGGAGTTTTTTCCTTTATATAGACTTGCATATGATTTTACTTCCCATTTCACTACCTAGCTACTCAGCATCATATTCTTCTTATCTAAACTTAACTCTCTGATTACCAGATACCTAGTGTAAGCTAGATCTGCCCTATGATAGGCATCTAAGAGAAACACAGTGGATCATTGGCTGAAAATGCCTTTGCTTTATTCATTGCTTATAGCATCTCCGTTAATTAATTTCTCTGTAAGCTTGCTAATTCTGCAGGGTTTTTTGCAATATTTCCAACCAATCTGCCCAGTAGATAAATTAGACTTACTGCTCCACAGCTTCCTGGATCCCCCTCCGCACTCCAAAATGCTTTAAAAAATTTGTATCATATTTCCCACCTCCATTCCTTTGGTACTGAGGCCAATTTAAGCACTAGGTTACACACCACAGTGAGTAGTTTGGCAATTTCATATTTGAGTTCCTTTAGAGCTCTTGCATGAATACCATCTGGTCCTGATGATTTGTCACTATTCATTTTATCGATTTGTTCTTAAACCTCTTCTACTGACACATCAATTTAAGACAGTTCCTTAGATTTGTCCCCCCATAAAGAATAGTTCCAGTGTGGAAACCTCCCTGTGCGTCTCTGCAGTGAACACTGATGCAAAGAATTCATTTAGCTTTTCTGACATGACCTTATCTTCCTTGAGTGTTCTTCTTACACCTGTAGGCCTGATTGACTCCCTGGCAGGTTTCTTGCTTCGGATGTATTTGGGGCAAAAAAGGAGGAAAAAAAAAGTTACTGTTATTTTTATGCCTTTAGCAAGTTTCTTCTAAATTTCGTATCTCCTGCATTCTTTTGGTCTTGTGTTTAGGCTGCTACAGTTTATATTCTTTTCCATTTTCCTTTGTCAGAAAACATAGCAGGAGACACAACAAATAAAAGAAGCAAACAAGTAGGTTATTGGGAACAGGGTAAGGGAGACAAAGTAACAGAAATACAAGACTGTTAGCCATTCTTGAACAATCAAGAACACCACCAAATGTCATTGCTTGCCTGGTCTCCTCCAGATATCGTGAAAAAGGTGAATTCTACTAATGAGATAGAATTATTACTACCTAATATTTGATAGGTTCATTAAGGATCTTGGGAAAAAATATATTCATTTCTAATTTAAATATTTTTATCAAATTTGAGAAAAGTTGCCTGATATTTCTGATATCCACAACTCTGTGGAAAAGCCACATCAAACGGCAAATTTTTCTGGTTTCATTTTAACAGAAAATGAAGTGATTTCAGACCAAAGAGCTATTGCAATGAGCCTCATAATTGTATTACTAGCAAACTTTTATTGTTTGGCTTCAAATGTTTTCATCCAGCTTTCAGCTCAAATTTACAGTTCCATTACTATGTTCTCTCTTTCAGTTCATTGTCACCCTAGATTTTCAAGAAGGTTTCATTAATGTCAGCATCTTATTGTATTCTTTTTCTCTCTCTTTCTGTATTTTGTTTGGAAAAACAGAAAATAGTTCAGTGTAAGTGAACTGTATCTGAATTCCATCAACTGAGCAATAACATACATAAGAGGACTTCTGCACATAATGCTGTTGTATATTTGCTAATGCAGTGACATAAAGATTGCAGAAATAGTGCAAAAAAGGTATATAAAAGGGAGAAAGGAGGCTGAGACAAAGCTAACCATGGGTTCCCTACTGATAGATCGTTTGCAGTAAATATTTAGGAGCAGGCTAGAAATTTGGAGGAGGAGAAAACAGGGGAAAAAAGTGGCTGAAAATAGATGTTTTCCAGCAATTCAGCTTATGTTGCTCACAGAGCTCGTTATGAATCCACGCCAAGGACAAAGACCCAGGACAAAACAGTAGGGCACAAAGATAAATCTTTCCCTCCTTTTCCTTTACTCAGTGCAGGAAAAAAAAATAATACCAGATAGTCTGAACTATAAACCTCTAAGAGGTGCTCCACATCAACACCAACTAAGGAGCAACACAAAAAAAAAGTTATTTGAGAAGTTTTTAAGGGGAAGCTCTTTCCTCCATATGGTTTCTCATCTTGACACCATGCCTGGTGGACAGTTTTGACATCTAGAAGGTCTTTGTGTGAGGCATCAAGGGGCTTAAATTTACATCATGCCTTTAGCTTGAAATTTACTGCGTTAGCATTCCTAATAAGTAACTGAAGAATATTTCTGCTTTCTCTTTGTGCCTTGGAAGGGCAAAGAATGATCATCAAGGCAGCTGTTATGGTGCACTCTGATCACAGGAGCATCAAAAGCCTTGTGTGGCTGGTTTTCCACTGGTCGTTCCTCCAGCAGAGCTTTTAACAGACAGAATTTGTTGTTTGCAGTTGTCTGCCATTTTTAAAACTTGAAAGAAGAATAAATAATTCTCTGGTGGTTTGGTTTTTTTTCTTTTACCAGTCTGGCAGTAAATAACCACCATAGAAATCTTATTCTTGTAATAACTTTGCTCATGCAAATTGCTCGACTTTCATATTTACTTTAATTGATTTTAATGGGCTAATTATGTCAAGGAGGCATTCCCTCTTGTGGAAGAGTTTTCAGGGTTAGATTTTTGGATAACATCAGGTAGAAAACTTTCATTTTGGACAGACACCTGAGGCAAGGCTGAGAATCACAATTAAGGGTGTAATTCTTGTTAACAGACTAGTGCAAAAATGTTTTATTTCTTCTTTTTGTGCATAGCAAAATTTTACTGTGTGTAGGTATTGAAAATGGATTAACATCAACTCTTTGCTGACTAGATTGTGTCCTCCTGAACTCAGAGGAAGTGGTGGTTACTCCTGTTTAAGGAATTTGCCATTTCAAGGCAGTTACAAGTACATGTAACTTGGTCACCTCAGAAAGCAACAAAAATAAATATTCACCATAGAATGACTATCCTGGGAGGACACCATTTGTTGAAAATATTGCTTCTTTCTAACAAATTAATGAGACTATAAATGAGAGCTAAACATACTTTTAATTTATTTGTGTTTTCCAAGTTTTTCTTTGAAATCATGTAACTTGCTTGCATAGGAAGCAAATACCTTTGCATTATAGTGCAGAAAGAGCTGCGGATAGTGGGGGGAGATGCCAGCTAAGGTGACACTCCAGCTCACATGACCTATATGTGGCCACATAGCTTGCAGAACCCTTCATCCAGAAGGCATCAGGATCTGGATCTGAGAAAGGCTAAGCAGGGTATTAGTACTTATTCATGCTAAGAACAAAAGACGAGGAGAATTAGTTACAAGTTTTGTGCTACACTGCTTTTAAATTATAAAATTACACATTAACAGTTAGCGTTCAGATGTTTGAAGTACATCTATATGTACATCTGGAATTGTGGGTGCTCTGACATGGCAAAACAGACCTTTTTCAATTTAGTGCTTGCAGTATATTTAAACAATTAAACATTAGATTTCATAGCAGCAAGATTTTTCTCTTTATTTTATTAATCTATTTTGCTTGAGAAAGTAACTAATCTGTTGCAAAAGCACAGAAAATGTAGGTATATTTTTTCTGTTGGCCCTGTACTGTCTAAAGTTCTAGAAAACAACTTATTTTTAATTTTGCTGTGTATGATTCCATAGAACGTAAACTGTTACTAGTGCTGCAGTGTACATTGTCTCAGTGGATCACCAGCACACTTACAGGTCTCATAGTCAGGGGTAAAAAAGCTTATGGATTCTGTATCATAATAATTTTTTCTTTGATTCCTCATCTCAGACACTATGGATTGTTTGTGAATACGGTGTTGTATTGACATGGTAGCACACAGAGGGTTTGATGAGTCAGACACCTTAACCTGGCATTCTACTGTTAGTTGTTTCTCCTGTTTACAAGTGAGTTACACTAATTTAATGATTCTACAATTACATAAAAAGATTATCAGACCACTTGAAAATCCTCTATCAGCATTCTCATTCATATTAACGTAACATTCTCGATTATAGTAATATATGCCTTATGATTCACTTTATTGCAAAACTTAATCTGGATTTCTTGTTAATCTACCTGGTGTCAGTGTTTAACACCAAATATAAACAAATGCCTCAGAAATTGGTTGTAAGAAGTAAAAAATAGTATTAATCAGACTACTTAATAGAATAATTTTTCTCTACTACAGTTTTTTATTTGATCATTGCAAATTAGCCTACTATCAGTAAGGACAGCAACATCTGGTTGACTTTCTGAGAAAGGATAAATAAATTTCTCTGAGTTCGTAGGTGACAGTGGTAGTGACAGAGACATCAGTAACCCATCTCAGGCCCAGACAGTGATCATCTCATTGCAGAGGAGTACACGCAAGCACTTGCTAACTGAAGAAAGTAACAGCTGCACTTCATTTACAGAAAGTTATCTTACCTGATTTATTGGCTTGCACTCAGGACAAGCTTTTCATCTGCCCTCATCTGTGAATTCAAGTTATTGTAATGGAGGCCACCAGCAGGCTAAGAAGGGAAGGAATTTAAAAGTTTGGGAGAAATGCATGTCAAAATCTGTTTAAGACAATATGAAAAACTGCTCACGTACATACAAATAGGTGAAAATTCTTTTTCAGCTTTATTTACCTGAGAATGAATTTCAGTTTGAAGAGGCCTTTATGTCGTTTCAGGCAAAGCACCTAAGATATAAGCAATTTTCAACAAGAGTAGTACACATTTGTCTTTATAACAATTTGTATGTAACAGCTTTTATGCAAATGACACTAAAGTGGCACCTTTTTTCTAAATTGGACATTTTTATGGTTATAATTTTCTTCTGTAATACAGCAAAAAAATGGCTGTCCCAGTGGAGTTGAGCATTTCATCTCTAGTGCTGTTTTGTGAAGTTGGAATGACAAGTTTCTTTCATTTGCGCAAAGAATGACAAAAAAAGTCTTTTTTGTCATTCTTGTCTGACTTGGTTGAGGCAGTTACACTTGGAAGCAGCACCAGTCCCCTGACACCAACCTCTTCTCTGCCAGCAAGAATGGTATCATAAAGTCATAATAAAACTTAAAGGAACTAAAAAATATTGCATTCTCTCTGTTTCTGCTGTTTGAAGGACGTAAATTACTTTGTTAGTTTAAGCAGTTGCTGCTTTGGTTTGGTGTTTGGCATTGATTCCCACTTATTCTCCAGATGTCAGGTGACTTTTACAGACCATGGTCTTGGATTTAATTAACTATGATACAAGAGAATTTATGTATTTCATGCAAACATACCAGGGCGTTAGTATAATAAACCAAGTAAAATAGGCAGGTTCTTGTTGCTTAATTGCTATGCAGTTCTGCAACAGCGATGTGAGAAATTCTGGGTCTTTAACAACGATTAAACTCTATCTCAGTTACCAATTAATTAGTGATCTGTAACCAAGAAACTTTGTGATGGATGATTTTACCCCCATGAAGTGATAAATTGGTAGACTTTAATTGAGGCATACAATAAGGTTAACAAAGTCAAAGTTGAAGTCACTCTGATACTTCATGCCATAAAATAGAATCTCATAAAATATAATGAACTGTACTATTTATTAAAGAAATGCACAAATGTTCATTTTAATGTGAACAGCCAATAAATGTTAAAACCCCTTGTGTCTTTCTCTGTAAACTATGTATATAATAGCTATATACTTTCTATATATAAACTAGTTAAATTTGAAGTTTTCTTTTAACTACTCTTCTGTTACTGCTGATTATTTTTTTTTTCCCCCACTACTCAAACACTACCAGTAGTGCTCCTTAGCACTCTGCACATGGGCTTGGGTAACTAACACTAGGTTAGGAAAGCCCATACATACCTGAGTGCAGCACTTTTTCAAAAGAAACTGTCTAGCTGGCTCAGCCTGGGTCCTTAGACCATGCAGAAGTGTAGGGTCACAACTCATGGTTCAGCTGCACCTGGAATCCCCCAAGCCCAGGGTAAACTCTTCCTGCTGCTATCCCCAGCAAAGGCTATGCAGGGGTCTATCACTGCATAGAGCACAGCTACATTCCTTGTCTTGAACACAAACAGAGCAGGGTACTCAGTCAAGATGATGTACTTCAGCCATTAGACACCAATACTACATTTGGAGGAACAGAGTTGTTCACTGCTTAGCTCAGCCTCCTAAATGAATGGGAGAAAATCCCAATGCAGGAGAAGAAAGGCCTAGAAGAGCCCTCTGTTTCTCTTCAGCTTGGACTAAAAGCAGGGGAGGCAACCTCGCCGGCAGAGGATGCTTTAGGGGTAATGGAAGCGCAGCTATCATTTTCTGGTACAAAATGCAGCTTCCTTTCGAGAAGGGAGATCAGAGTTCAGTCTCCCTGTAGCCCAATCAAAATGTTATGCTGCTTGTAGTTTGCTATATTTGGCACCTGAAACTGATCTTAAAGTGCTGTGGTTGTTAATCCATTTGTCCTGAAAGGATAAGACATCGATGTTGATCCTCTCTTCCAAGAACCAAACAACTACAGTCGGTGTCTTCATTTAGCTTTTTTGGGTCTGGACATCTAGCATGGACAACTTGCTCCACTTTCATTGCAGAAGGTAAAGCTATCTTTGAAACAAATTTTGTGATCCATAAGTCACTTGGTACTTGGGGCACGACATAGAACTAACCTTACTTATTGTATTAATGAGCTGAAAGGTAAAGTTCAGCACTTCTTTGTTTTTTAGAATGCTTGTAGCCTGAAAGGGTTTGCATGAAAAATATAAGGTGTCCTCTCTCTGGTTAACAACTTCTGTCTTTGAAGTTCCTGTGTTTTGCACTGTACCTTCCATTTCAGCTATACAGTATCTATAACATACAATAGCTAAACTGAGTCAAAAGTGACTTGAGACATCTTAGAATTCCAGCCAAGGCAAAGCTTCAAAGCAATTAAAGCAGTAACTGTGTATGCAAAAGGAATTTCCTGAGAATAATGACTGGGGGGGGAGGAGTTGATTACATTAATAAGTATATTAGAATGTTGACCCTGAAATTTTACTTCTAAATCCCCAGAAAAAACTCTGTCCAGGATCATTAGCATTCCTATGGAGAGATACCGGTAACCTCCATCCTTCTATCCCAGAAAAAGAAAACAAAGCATTGTGGATACAGCCGAGCAGGTGAAGTCTTTTGTATGTTTCGGGCACTCCCACAGAAATCATGTCTTGTATTTAATCGTTTGGATTACTTAAATAATTTCTCAGTTCACCATCTAATTTATAAATATCTGCTTATGAAGAAGCACTTCTGGTATTATGGGGTGATGTTAATGCATTATTTACACTTTAGAAACACAAACGTCTTTTTCTCAGTGTAATACTAAATAAATACTTTGTGCATGTAATAACGCCTTTCATCTGAAGACCTCAAAGCATCTCAGCTTTTACAAGTGGGCAAACTGAGGCAGATAACTCATGAGGCTGCATTTTCAAGGTCACTCTGTATTTTCCCGGTGGAGCTAGCAATGGATACCCTTGTGCATTGACTACCAATCCTGAAACAAACCTCACTGGCCCGTTGCACAACATGAACACTAATAGATTATTAATGTTCTGAAAATCTAATGGTTTACATAGTTTTATGTATCTTTTGGGCTTTATAATTAAGAAAATGTATGTTTAACATTACTATCAAAAATATATTTTTTGGTAAAATATTTAGTGGAATCAAGTTAAATGCTCGCCTTGCTGTCTCTGAAAAGTAGTGATGAAAACAGCTCATACTTTTTGTATTTATTTGATACTGATGATATTGAACGAAAGGATTGATTTCACAAAAAGTAAAGATTACTTTTAAAACTTCTAAATAAAATGTTTAAAAAAAGTTTGAAGCACTGCATCATCACTCAATAAATAAGGCTAGAAAAGAATGTGAGTTTTAAAAAAGAAAATATATTTTTTTTATTTTGAAAGTCCTAATCACCTCAGGTGTAATTAGCATTTGAACCGTAGCCTTTTTGTGCTTTTCTGGCAGCATAAATAGACCTGGAAGTGTGGGTATATGTTAATATTCTCTTCTGTAATGGTCTAAAAAGATTTTAAAAGTCTGGGAAAAAGATATTGCTTCAATGTTACCTTCTATATTTCTTAATACTTTAACTCAGTAGGAAAAATAAAATAATATGAGTTCTTCTGATAATGCTTTTAGTTTCACATGCTATATTTACCTCTGACTGAAAGGCTTTTTGGTGCAACCTCTGCTAACCGGAGTGATCACTGCATCATGAATAATCAAATGGGATTAGCCAACTGTGTCCAGGTCCAATTGTCCTATTATTGTCTACAGAAAAAAACATCCTTTGGTTTTAGACTACTTTATAGTCTACTACCATAATCCCTGCTAGCCAATCACCAGAAAACCATCCAAATTCTGGTGGTTTTTTTTTTTTTCCTTAAAAATTTGAATGTTCTTTATCCATTCTTGTTTATCTGCTGTCTATCTGTAACATTCATGACAGTTCACTATCCCTGTCATCCTGGTGTGTTTTGTGCTTTGTTAATTATGAAAATCACATGGTGATTACAAAGCCTTCATGTGCAAATCAGAAAACATGATGCACACAGTTACACATAGCCATTTACTGCGTTCGTCAGTCACTGCAGGATCTCAGAAAGAAGGCTCACAATTCCCCTCACATTATTTCTCAAAAGTATTGGTTTTCTATAGCAAGGTAATGGACTGAGGAAGGGCACAGATCCTCATCTCTCTTACCTTGGTGTAAACTAGAAACAGCTCCTCTGAGATCAGTGCAGTTGCTCTGAATAAGCAACGGAGATCAGAATCTGGCTCGGGAACTTTGCATATTCACTATTAAATTTGGAAAAGGGAACCCCTGTCTGTCTCAATTTCTCAAGTGCTATCTGTCTGTTACCAGGCACAAGCACATTAATTGTGTGTTTTAAAACTTTGTTTGGTTGAACTTGTCATCCTAGGCTAAAATTGTGTGACCTAACTTGTAGTAGCTTTTGCAGTGAAGGTATCATTTACTGTTGAGTATATTTTACTGTGCTGTTATAGATCTTTTCACTCAACCAGCTGTCTAACATGTTGAATAGTCTTTCATCTTGTCAAACACTTCCATTCCCCTTTCTACAGCTTTCTCAGCCAGCATGTACACACCTAATCAATCTAATGCCACTGTCTCCAGACTTTAAAACCAAAAAGCACTGCCCAAACTACTTTTTTAAAGATACAGTTATCCTTTTCCAGAAAATTCGTCATCAAGAGGACTGATAAATTGTTAAATGAGAAGAAACACTTCTCTGAAACTGTTACTCTAGGTCCAGCCTTAGAGCCCCAGTTCACTCACTGAATCTGTCATTCAGTAGAGGCTGTTGGGGGCTTCCCTTCACACTGATCATGTATATGTTAATGTAATTTCATGTAATAAATATCTTACCCATAGAACTGAGCTTAAATCCTCTTGCTTTTGCTTACATATACTTTTTATTTTGTCATTTTTGGACAAACAAGATTAGTCTGTCTCAATCTGTTCAATGCCATTTTTTTCTTACACCCCCCACTCACCCCCCACCCCTTTATCTTGCATCAATGGGAACTCCATTAGTAGATTGATATTTACATCGTGCAGGAGGCAGGTGAAAAAAAAAGCCATTGGCATTGCTTTCAGGTGCCCCCTGCTATGTGATACAGTATATACCGTATATGGTATGGAGTATTCATTAGGGCTGCTTTTATTTTTATTACTTTTATTTTTATTAGACATATTACCTCCTGAGACTATATGAAGTGAACCATGTCACTGGGTGAGATTACTACTCAGTTAATAGCGGTTCTGAAATCAGTCAATTGGGAATAGGCTATGTTGCAAGAACCTCTAAAATGTGTATATGTGCAGTGGGGGACACGGTAGCTCTCCGAAGGGGAAGGTTTTTCTACTGTTACCGGATTCTCCAGTGGAACATTTTTCAATTGCATGCTCATTTCTATATGTGCTTTTAGTTAAAACAGATAACAACACCTGAAACAAACACTTTTATAGCTGGCAGGTATGCATGAAATAGAGAGGCCTGAACAAACAGGTAGAGGTGGGTGCTTTGTATTTTCAGTCTGGTTTTGAATTACTAAGGTTGGAGGGAGGTAAAGACACTTCAACCTTTAAGCCCCTTTGACATTCACAAAGTGCTAAAAGTCAGCTGGGGTCTCAGCTCTGACAAATTTGCATCTCTTTGAATATGACGCTTGAAAAGCCAAGCCGCTAGATTAAATTTTGCCATGGAGAAAATGAGAAAGGCTTCCATCTCCCAGGTCTACTGGGAGGATCTTTATGGTTGATTTACTTTTTTTAAATAAATGTTTCTTTATGTGTTTTCTCTAGTTTGTGTCCAGCCTTCCTCTATCATGCATGCTGTAACTTGTGCCAGTTATATCAGCCCACAGTAAGTCAACCTGGGCAGAGTACAAGGTGAAAGACTATTTCAATCTAAACTGCATATCCCTTCTGTGTTTTCTGATTAAAATTTGCAAGCAAACCTTGGAATAAACTATACCTGACATGACTTCTAAAATAATTTACGCAGTTTATAAACCAGGGGCTAAATTCTACAAACCCTCCCTATGCCATTTGTATGCACGAATGCTGCAGGTTTGCAGAAGTGGGCCCAGCTATGTAGCTGAAACCTTGCTATAGAGGACAGCAGGCAGAATAATGATTATAGTGAACCCATAAAAATAATAAACTGATTGCCCATTGAACAAAATCTACTAAAGTATGAATTATCTAATGAGCTGCTGCTGTGGTTCAGGCTGACTTATCCTGCATTAAGTCAACAATGACACTGCTGACTCCTGTGGACTTGCAGCAGGGAGGGTGAGGGTAGGATTTGGCACTGGCTTAGGTGTGGAATGGTTTCAGTTAATGACGAAGAAAAGGGTGTAGAGGCAACTGTTTCAAGGTTTATAGAAGCTTGTAATACGGACTCTACTTCCTTGCTAAGTATTTATGGCAACTCCCAAATTTATAACCATCTCAGGGAAAAAAAATTCAGAGATGTTGAATGTAAACTTTGTTTTAACATTCATTGAAGAAATCCCAAGTACACTGCTGTTGTCCTTGCATTGTTGAAGAAGGCTAGTGCTTGAAAACATACCAGATTTTACAACAAAACTTAATACCCCTCCCTTGTATCTGCATTTGCTACTACAGGAGTCTCATTATTTTTGGGATTTCTAAAGCAGAATAAACATTTTTTTTCTGAGCCAGCAGAAGAATCCCTCAATGCTTTACTTTTTGTTTCTTCGGTATATGTGAAATGTGTTTATAACAGAGATCATACCCAGAGCCAGTAGGAGATGTTGTGTGTAAAGGGTTTTTTTTCCTCTACACAACAATTGTTTGCAAGCTCTGTGCACAGCATAAGTTATGAAAAATCACATATAGGTAGTTTTTCCTTTTTTATTTTTATTTCCTTGCTGGGTTCTTATAATTTTCTGGCAGATCACATTACATTAGAATGAAATGTGATCTGTAGTTAGGACTTAGCGATGCATCCTGCAGCTTTAACTCAGTCACTTGGGTTCCGATTTAGCCCAACATGTGTCTCTTGAAATAACTCAGGAGAGCAGATTGATGATATACTTAGCAGAGGAATAACAGCGTTGGAGACTGCCAGTACTAAACAATCCAGTTATTAAATGTATCTACGCATCTGAAGAAGAAGTCTAACTTTCTGGAGAAAAAAAGGAAAAATATCTAGGAACCCAACAAAGCTCCTGTTGACGTTCATGGGAACAGTGAGGTGTACAGAATACTTTTTAAAGGACTTGAATATGTGTTCCGTTACTGCAAACTGATCCTGAGCATCTTAACCTCAGACTCTTACCTTCAATTCAGGGTCTCATTCAGCTCCGTTTGTTTCAGCTGACACTGTGGCATTTCAGTTGCAGCCACAGAAGTATTCTGTCTTCAGAGGATGAAATTACCCCTTTTCATCAGCGAAATGGTTTAAAGCTTTTATATAAGCTTAATTTATCCACTTAAATTTTCTCACACCTTTCAGTATCCCTTACTTTTGGTAATTGTATTTTCCCTTCTTGAATTCAGCTGCTCCCTCAGTGGTCTCAGGCCAGCTCCCACCCATGTTTACCCTGATGCTCTGCACATTGTTCCTGCCTGTTCCATCATGTCATTCCCTACTTTCAGAGACAGCACCTGAGTGTGGCATTTTACTTCTTGGAGTGTGCTATAAGCCTCCGGGATTGTAGCGCATGAATAACAGTGGGACCTGCCAAGTGCATCCTTGCTGACGGAAGAAAAGCATGCCAGTCCCACCCAGGTACGCACCTCCATGGAGTGGGAAAGTTGGGGCGTGCAGCAAACCCCTTGCCACAGCACCAAGCCAGCTAATGCGAGACGGTGACTAAACACAGCTTGGCAGGTTCAGCACAGCCTGGATATTTGGTTCTGAATTAGGCCCCTAGCTCCCAGCAAGTCCACTTCCCAGCTAGGATAATGACTTGGATGCCTTTTTTCAGAGAACGAAAAAAGTGAGTGATCTGGGAGCCTCTGAGAAAAGCCCTTCAATACCTCATCTGAATAGAGCCTTATGCGATGTATTGGAGTTTCTAGGACAACTCCCTTCCAAATGGATCATTACAGCAGTAAAAGCCAGTTTATTATTTAACCAATTCAGGCTGAGTGGAGACTGGAGAGTATTAGCACTTGCATTGATTGTAAGTAAGAGTCTAGTAATTAATGATCAGAGTTTTCAGCAACAGTCTTGAGGAGAGAGTGCAATGTACCCGAATAGGTATGACTGAGGAGGTGTTACCGGAATTCAGAATGAGCCTGAAGACAAGGGCAATGAAAAGCAGGACATTCCCATAACCCATTGCCAATATTTTGTCACACATCACAAGTACTCTTAAACGATGAGTGGATTAAACTAGGCCCTTTTGATCTGAGTTGACACAGTAGTTTTCAGCCCTTATACACTGCTTATTGCCAGTAGATCCCAGAATATTTTACAGAGGAAAGCAGTTGCCCCAAAAGCCTCCTGGGAATTGCTGTGAGTGGCCATAACTCATACTGAGGGGGTGAAGAAATGTGCCTGATAGCCAAAGCCTGGAGGAAATACACAGATATGACTGGAAAAGCCCACCTTTGTCTCCGTCCTGGCACGGTGGTCTGGGTGGAAATGGTCAGACTGTGGTGCTATACAAATACTGTTGCACATATGTAGATATGTACAGTGGAGAAGTTATGGCTTGGAAACAGCTCTTTAATACACTTTGCTTTGAGGGGATCTGCTAAACTCTGAAGCTTCAGGATTTACTGTGGTCACATTTTCATGCTTACAGCAGTAGGCACGTTTATTTATTTTAATGAAACCAGGGATGATTGAAAATTCACATGACTCCAGGACTTCAACATTTAGAAAGTCCTCCTTTTTCCTGCAGGATTATATTCTGAAGGGACACATTTAGGACACATTTCATCCGCCCTGTGACAGTTATACAGCTGTCTTTCCTTATCCAAGTCTCTTTTAAAGATTAATTTCTTCTATAATGCTTACAGTACAGGTTAAAAATAATAATAAAACCCCCTAAGTAAATAATTAATAAAATCATAAATATATAATCCAATTAAACGGCAACAACAACAACAACAAAAATCCCCCCAGATCATCTTCGTGCTTGAGCTCTTAACCATGTTATATATTTTCTGTATTTGTCCTTCAGATGGCATGATCTTCAGAGTACTAGCTTAATTTCTGATTCATTCAGCGGAGAGTACATGGTCAGCACATAGCAAAAGAAAACCTAATAATACATATTGCGATAGGTGCAGATACACACACCGTGTGCACTTCTTAAATGGCTATAAATCTGAATGCGTGTATGGTTGCTCACACATTTAAAATCACACATGTAAACAAATGAGGACAGATACACGCACATGCAACGCTATCATCATTGCACCCATCCCAGGGTTATGCAAATCAGTTGCTTTGCGCACACACGTGTGTGTGTGTGTGTGTGTGTGAGGTAAAACAAATATCCACAATCTTAAATTAACTCTTTCCAAATAATAAATATCTTACTGTTAGCATGACATGTTTAAATTCAAATGGACAAGTTTATGTTCCCTTCTGCCCCTTTCTTTCCCTTTCTCACTCCCTTTCTCTGCCTCTCCTTCTCTCTCTCACTTTACCTTCCCAACGGCACTATTTTATTTCAGAAGAAAACTTATGAAAATTGTTGAAACACACACTACAAAGCATTTGCTTTTTTTTCCTCTCCTTTTTTTTTTATTTCAGCAGATAGCCCCCAAAAAAGGCAGGGATGTCAAAGGCTTCGAGTCCCCCCTTTGACATTCACGCAGTGCTGAGAGTCAGCCGGGGTCTCAGCTCTGACAAATTTGCATCTCTTTGAATGTGACGCTTGAAAAAAGCCGGAGCTGCTAGATTAAATTTTTTTTTTTTTTTCCGTCGAGAAAATGAGAAAAGCCTCTATCTCTCCGCCGAGTCTACTGGGAAGATCTTTATTCTGATTCTTGTTAGAATTGTTTATCACCCTGACAGACCAGACTCGGACGAGATAAAGGCGCTGCTCCATCACGGGGCCTGACAGTGGTAGGACATGCAGAGAAATGAAAGGAGCAGGGGAAAATATTATTAATAGATGCCGACTTGATTTGCCTCTATGGCACGTCAAGGAAGGAAGGGAGGGGGGAGCCATGGCTTGATTGCAAGCCTATGAAGTTCTGTCCAAAAAAGAAGCTATTTTTCATTAAGTGATAGAAGGGCTTTTTTCATGTTCTTTCCTGAGGAGCTGATAACTTATGCAGTTTATTCTAACCCTGCTGATTTCTGTCAGGGAAAGAAAACTCCTGAAAGATGGCTCCAGCTTGTCCTTTTCAGAGAAGGAGGCTGTCTTGTCAAAAATGGTAGCAAAGCATTAAAGCCCTGGCCTTGACTCCTGCAAGGTCCCTCGGATCTGATTGGGTGTGCGTGTGTCGGTGAGCATGGGGGGTCGGGGGGGAAGGCGGCATTAGGTATCCACTATGGCCCTCTGAGGGAAAGAAAAATCAAAATATATATGCAGAGCAGTGCTTGCATGTATGCACGTGCACACACGCAGCACATATACGGAGGCTTTGTGCATTTGAGCATACATGCAGAAACATGCGCTCTGCTGCCTAATTACTCTGCAGTTAGTAAAGATTTGTCCAATATGAGCATGTGTTGAATTTGAGAACTGAAGTCTGGGTGTAAAGTCAGAGCAGCCTCACTCAAAATGAACGTTAAAAAATAACTAGCTCCCTGCTACCTCCTGTATGTCAGGTCTCACATAGAAACATGACCAGCAATACCAGCTCAGGGGCCCCTGCAGCGATGCTGACTCTGCTGTGACTGTCTTGTGTTCTGGGGGAAAATTGCCTTTACATGATCGTTACTGCAGGTTTTTTTGGATGGGGGAAGTAGGAGTCAGAAATACTATTTGTGCGCATCATGGCCGTGTTATTGTTATTCTCGGGTCCTTCACATTTGCAGCTCTGACCATTTTGGGCGTTCACTGCAATCACAGTGTGGCATGAACACAGTTCCTTGCTTGTAATTACCTTGTTCTTCTCCAGAAAGGATTGTGTTTGATCACTATCCTAACTTAATTTTTAATTCTGTATAAATTAACTACTGGAGAAATGCTTGCCACAGGGCAATAGAGTAAGTCTGTTTCTGTGAACCTGTTTTTTGAGATCGCTTCCTTCTGGATACATCCTTCAACATGTTGAGCATCTCGAGAGAAGCTATGAATGCTGCTGAGCACTCTCTGCTTTCGGTAGGGTGGGAGTGCTTAGCAGCTCAAGGGAATTACTCAGCACTTTGCTGGTGGAAAGACTGTGGCTTTTGTTTCCGGAAAGTTCATGGACACTCCAAATGTCAGGCAGTCCACTTTCTCTTCTTGCAGATTTTTCCTAAAGAGCTCTTTCTAATAAGACCAATAAATGCTTGTAGAATCCCAGATCTTTTCCATTCAGGTGGCAATAAAAGAGGAATTACTGATGTTGCATGTAAAAAGATGAAAAAAATTAAATACCACTAGGTGCCATGTCCGCACAGTGATATGTCCATAAAAACTTAATCTTCATCTTCTGTTGCCACTGCCGTTTGCTTCCCTTGTTTGCTGCATTGTATCCACAGCTAAAGGGAAAGTTTTACATTCTTATTTTCAAAGCTCTTTAAGAAAGACCGACAGTATCTATCTAGCTAACTCTCTGCTGTGTCTCTCCCATACAATCAGTGGCACAGTTAAGTCTGGAACTGATTCATTTTCAGATTCAGGTGTAGATGATAAAGGGTGACTGCTTGGGGGCAGTCCTGGAAACACCAAACTTGAGAACTACACAGAGTCTTAGGTTAAGCCGTTGCCCAGTTTGGGGCTAGGAAAGATTTTTATCGTATTTGGGTGATCTGCCCAGCCTCTCCTGAATGCTGCTTTTGATACACTGTGGCTTTTCTATTAAAGATCCTAAGCCTGCCATAAAACAACAGGCAGCTGCATGTGCCCGGTAGGAGGATTAAGGACTGCTGTGTGCTAAATGTATGTGGCAAAGTTATCCATATGCTGATATGAGACTGGGTTTGAAAACCCAGTTATCCAGCCATCTATTCTGTACTACACTGGGTGAGAATCCTCATGCAAATCAACTGATTTAAGATTGAGGACACTTTACTTCTGAATGGTAGTCTAGTTATTGTAACAGAATAGCAATAATGAAACGTAGGGGTGCTGGAAATTTTGACTAGGAGGAGCACGGAGGAGAGCACCGACTTTGCTCAAAAGATCTCATGGTAAGTAGAGGGGATCTGCAAGCTGGGAAGGGGAAAGCAGCTCTTGTAGGTTGATGTTCTCACATGCAAAGACACTGGAAACCTTCAGCTCACGTCCTTTCTACATTTTCTGTGTTGTTTGTTTACTGGACTGATGCCTATGAATTCCCAAGAACCTTGTGCGTGGTTATTTGTTCTGACTTCAGCGGTTACAAAAATATTTTGACAAATCCTATCTTGTCTGTGTGTGAGGAGTCTTCTGGTAAAACATAATGACCAATTACAATAGGAAGCTCCATTTATTGATAGTGAAATGCTAGAAGTATCCTGTGAGCTCAGGATGATGCTCTACTTGGTTCTGTACAAAGCGAAAGACAGTCTACACACATCAGACAGCCAAAGGATGGGAGAAAAGAAGTATAGTGACTACCTTTTTAAAGCTCAGGATCTGAAAGCTATTGATACTGAGCAGCCCAAGATCACACAGAATGTCTGTGGAAGGTTTGAATGCTTGAACTGAATCTTTAGTCCTGGTTCAGTTTCTCAGCCACAGCACAGCCCTTCCTCAGCCCAGCTCAGGGTGGCCTGGGTCTGTTTTGGCTGAGCCACGCTCACCATATCATGTTCGTTGTAATATAGACTTGCAAAGCAGTTTAGAAAGGCCCCCTTTTTTTATGACTACAACCAATTTACCAAAATTCTGTGAGAAAGTATAATGACGTAGATAGGGATTTGCCTCTTTTTTTTAACTGCAAATGTTAACATTGCTCCAGTGACAAAGAGGGATATTGTTAATGAAACTTTGAGAAGGGAGGTTGAGTTATGCGTCCCCAAAGTCCTCCATTTGCATAGTTTTAGAAAGTGGATATATTTGGCAGGCGTTCTCTTTATTCAGCCATGGGTTTGGCACATGCCAGAGTACAGAGGCTGAGTGAGCATCATGCAGCAATTTAAACTGAGAAAACAGATGTGGTTTTGCGTTTTGGTATGTGTGGAGTCTCAGGCTCCCATGAAAATATCTTTGGGTAATCAGCACACCCAAACTGCTCAGTTCACATGTTGATACCTTACAGTTATGCTACAAAAGGAAATATTTCACTAAACTTTTTTTTTTCTGGTTTTTTTTTTCCATTTAGTTATGTTGCTCCAAATTAACTCTGTCTTGTGGATAATTATAATTGAATTTATGAGGATTCATTTTATTTCACATAATCATCCAGAAGTTTGGGTCCTTACATGCATTTTCCAGATCCTTGGATTTATAAAATGGGAATGGAAGAGGGTGACATCACATTTTTTGTAATAACTCCGTATGAGCAGACTGCAAAACTTAGAAGGGGGAATTTTTCTTCTGGTATTTCAGCACTTCTGAGTCTGAGTGGGAGCCTAAACAATGTGCAAAAGCTAATGAAACAGTGAGATAGCTAAGCAGTGTTGAACACAGCACAAAATGTTTGCTTAGAAATCAGTTCAAATATAGACTAAAGAACTGGTGATTGGAGTGCAAATTTAACATAAGGGATTTAAGACCTGGTCCCATATCACTGGCAGTATTCCCTTGATTTAAATGCATGTCAGTTCAGGTCAATAAAAGGCAATTACTTTTTTTGTATGATGGTAACTATAAAACCCTGAACAATGTCTGGAATGTGTTTATTGCTGATTTTTGTCTGAATTAGGTGAGAAAAATAGTAATTTTTGCATTGTTATACAATCTTTTACTAGATCTTGTTAAGTGCAATGGTTTCAATTTGTTAAAGTAGGAAGTTAGGGCTATTAAATCACTATTTTTGTGTAGTTATGGAGAACACACATTTGTACTTTATGATAGCTATTGGTTTGCTAGATTTTTTACAAGATTGTGTGGAAACAGTACTACTAACATGTTCATAGCACTACATTTTCAACTGAAAAAGTAAGTGTAAGATCGCTTTAGGGCAATCTGCAAACAAGGCTTAAAAAGTAAGAGCGAAAGTAGCTGTCAAGTTACTAGCTGCCCAAGTGAAATGCACTCATCCACACCGACTGCCCAGCATGGCTGCCGTTGGGAAAGTTTCCTCGTTAGTTTGTACTTTAATCAATCTAAGTTGTTTTCCCACAGAAAGTTTTGCATATATGGTTCTAATTGATAAATGTGTCCCTAAAGGAATTAATTAAGATTGTATTTTTAATGTCACCTGTTACTAGAAGGGAGTTAATACTTCACATCTATTTATTTACAAATCTGACCTTTTTTTGTCTCCTTCTGAAACGAGCTGCAATCAGGCTGCACGTTTTGCAAAAAATGGTGTCAGCAAAAATGCTTTAGCAGATTATATTGCCTATTTCTGACATTTGGAAAGCAGATTTGAATAGATGTAACAAATGTAACCATCTATCACAACTGTCTACTTCGTCTCTGGTGAGGGCCAGGTTTAACAACGCCAGTTCAGGGAAATGTATGTGCAGGTTCATCTGCTTCTGCAGAGCCTACAAGGAAGTGCTGCTGGGACGCCCTGATTACTGACAGCATCCTAGATAAAGGCTTCATTAATCTCTTCTGCTTCAAGAACTCATTGAAACTTGATTTAAACTTTGTTTCTCACCACATATCAAAGTATGGAGAGAGTATTCAAAAGAAATATGTTAGGGCAGCTGAAGTGGCTTCTTACCAATAGCCACCATCCCACTCTAAAAATAGCATAAATAGGAGAATTGTAGAAAACCCCCTCTTAAAACCATTTTTCAGTATCCAAGTAACTCAGTTTCTGAAGTCATCAACTTCAGGTGAGAAAAGATTGACAATATGTGTGCTCTTTTTGTGGGGAGCAAAAGAGTGGGGGAAAGCTGTCCTTTGATTTTGGTTCATATTCAGGGAACAGCCTGGGTTAATAATTTAAAGGTAGGAAGTTAATTTATGCATCCCTGAAATCCTCCTTTTGTGCAGTTTTAGAAAATGCATACATGTGACAGGATATCTCATTGTTCTCAGGATGTGTTATCGTGTATATGTGGAGTAGCTTTAGTGTGATATGAAATGCAAATTTGCCTCACTTTGTTCTTGCCACTTTTATGAATATTAAAAATATGGATAAAATAATTGTGAACACTTTTGGAAAAGATCTTTAGCTCCTGATTTCAGTGCTATAAAGATTTCGTATCGGTGCAGTAGAAAAAAAATTGAAAATTTTACCAGCTTATATTGACATGAATGTAAGAAATTTAATTGAAAATTTGCATTTTGAGTGCATTCTGAGTGGAACTTTATGATGGCATGAAATCCTACTGCCAATAAATAGCACAATAACCTCTCAGGCCAAACAATATATTTCATTCAAGTTAAGTCAAACAAAACATAGCCATTTAGGTGATTTTAGACCAGCACTAACCTCCTTTAACATCAAGTTTATAATAGAGAAAGGGTTAAACAAGAGGTTATCCTAGACAGATACGGCAGTTAGCAACACAGGGGGTACCACCAGTGCCATCATTCTGAGTGCTGTAAGACTATGTCCCTCACAACACTTATCCATCTTGATCCTTCCTGCTCAGTGGAATGACTTGAGGAGAAGCCTTTATGGAGCACAGGTTCCGTCCTCACTAGCAGATTCCTAGTTGTAAGGGTGGCTCTAAGGCTGCCACAGCGTGCCTTGCTTAACATTGTTAAGTACTACCTTTGTAAATTATTCCTGATTATAGATATATGCTGAGTAGTGCTCCAGGCACTGAAGCCATGTTAAATCAACAGAACAGACTTGTTTAAATTATTGTGGGAGACCAAAAGGCCAAGTCATTATTTTTGCGTATGATTCTTTAATGCAAAAATAAAAAACCAGAGACTTTGCTTCCCCAGCATTCATTGATGTTGTACCTGTGCATTAAGTGCAGACTCAAATACTTCATACTGCAAGACAAAGAATTATGGTGTAAGTACTAGAACAGACTATTGCTCCACCAGATTATGGAACTGGTCTTTTAATTTAATAGCAGTGTAGCTGGGAAGCTACAAGAACAGAATCATTGGTCTTATTTGTTTAGATTATTCAAATAATAGCATGAGTAATATTCACAGCTTGGGCTGAGGTTCTTCTCTACTTTAACTCTTCTGAAAGCTGGACCTGTTTCAGGAATTAAATATCTTTTCCTCCATGCAGCTTTTAGGCTGCAGTTATAAAGCTCTTCATCAGCATGTAGTGACTTTGCTCATTTCTTTGACAAAAGGCTGATAATCTGCACTAATGGCTTTGGCTGACTCATGTGTTTAGTTCCCAACCGACTTTGACTGACACACTGAGGAATATTAGCAATATGGAAATGAAGGCTGGTCATGGAAGGAGACGGACAAGCATGCTGGGTGAAATCCTGCATATCTTTACTTCCATTAGCATTTGTTTCTTTCTGAGGTTGGACAGCTTTTATATTACATTCCCTTTTCTGCTAACATAAATTTTCAGGTCCCTGACTGTGATCCCTGCACTTAGAGGCTCCTCTCTAGACAGGCAGTTCTTTGGATTATGTGTTCTCACACGTAAAATTTCCCTTGAACACGAACAGAGCCTTATCCCGAGAGAGGAAGGTATGAAAAGTATGAAAAAATTCTTCATTTTCCTTTGAAAATCATTCACATCCGGCACCTGGAATTACAACCACTTGGCTAGTTATCTACTTCATGAGCAAGGAGAGGGCCATTTCCAACTTGGACTGGGTTTTTTGTTTGTTTTGATTTTGGGGTAGCACTCTCTGCGGCAGTTCGGTTCTGAGCTTCTCTTCCACAGTAAACAATTGCAAAAGCTCATGCAAGTGGAATGTCACATCCACATCTGACATCGTCCCATGCAAAGCAACCATTTTTGACAACAGCAACAACTGCACACCGCCTTTTATTCCATGTATCAATATAAGAATACATATCCTGAGACATAAAGATGGTGATAAGTTCTGTACGGAAGAAATTGCAAACAGTGTAAACCTTTAGGGCTCGTAATAACAGGTGCCAAAATGTTAAAATGCAACCAGACATAAATTCAGAAAGATAAACATTGGCTGAAACTAGCACGTGGACTGTTTTTGAGCAAAAGGATTGGAGGATGAGGGTAGGTTTTACTATTAATTTAGACAACCTTTAAAATAAAATTTGACAAAACCAAAAGCTCAACTATAAAAATTAAAAATAAATTCAAAGTACAAATTCATCATTTCAAAGTTTGAAAACAAAGTGTTTGGCTTCCATGGGCAACTAGAAATTATTTATATGGAAAAGGGGCACACATGCAAGTCAGCAAATGTTTTGAGTCAAGATGATCTTACCTGTGCAAAAGTTAAAACTTCTGCTTAAATACTCTGATTGCGTTAGGCAAATGTATCCCTTCAGTTTCTAGGTGGGATGTCCACAAGCACAGGCAGGGGAACAGGTTTTGCTTTGTAGAGATGGCACAATATAAAACTTTTTTCATAGCCGGGAGAAATGACGATTAGTGGACCTCAATGGAGCTTTTGGAGTTATGCATGACAGAGGCCTCTAACACATGCACATTTGGTTATTGCAAAACAAGTCAGAAAAGTCACTATGTGAAATATTTATTCCTGTTATAAACCCAATTTCTTTCTTGGAGAAAGCTATATGGTCTTTCACATACATGGGATTCAGGCAGGTGTTTAAGCTTGACTCTAGTTTATTGGCAGGTGATTTTGAGGAACAGTACACTTAATAAAGAAAGAAAACATTAAAGAATTCCCACTTGGAAATATCTACCTATCTTAATAAGATACCTTTACATAAAAATCCAAAGCCTTTTGAGATTAATGAGGCCCATTTACTTTCCATTTCATTTTGAGCCCTCTTTACTACATGAGTCAAATCAAAAGGCTGAGAATGTCAGTATGGGAAACTGAAAAAGAAGTTGATAAAAAAGTAAAAAGCCAGTTATTGAGTTGGACTTGAAGTCTGTCTATCTCCCTGTCTTTGCCAGTAGTTGATTGGGAAGACTGGAAGACAATTGTTCTTTTCATTTAAAAAATAAAATGGAGAAGGAAAGAAGAGGTCTGTATCTCTGTGGCTCCAGGGACAATTACATACACATACACGCAAAACTATAAAATATGTGTGATGTCACATACCAGTTTGCCGTGGTGTAGTGGCATTTGTATAGATGGAGACATAAACCTGTCAATTCTGATTTTACTGCTAGGAGTGCCAGATGCACTGTCCAGGAGCTCAAACACACCAGCCTGTGCCACCAGCACAAGAGGCCATGTCAGGGCTTTTCTCTGCTGCTTTCACAGTTTTCGCACTTGATAGACTCGCGTTCCCACAGTGTAAGTGCCATGGCCTCCCTCTGTGAGTTTTTCTGCTTTTGATAAAGATGGTATTGTGTATAACAACGTTCTTGTTTCTTAAGAGTTCCCATATCGGCTGTAAGGAACTCCTTAGGTGCTGACCTAAAACAGATGCCATGAGCACTCTTTTTTTCTACCCTTTAAACGTTTTAATGGTTTGTGTGTTTTAATTTTACCAGTTACTTAGTCTAGTCATTATATCCTGCTTCTCTTTCAGGAGGAACATGGGAGACATGGAGAGCTAACCTTCTCCTTTCTCTCTTTCCAAAGGCGAATTCAAAGAAAAGCATAGGAAAATTTATGTGCCCTAGTGTAACTGTGGACACTGCTCTGCTTTGTCAGGACCTGTCAGCTCTGTTTCAAACCTTGTACAAGAGCGTTGTGCTGGGGCTGCCCGCCTCCCACTTGGGGAGGTGCAGTGATCTCTGGTTCCTTGGGTGTCACCACTGAAATGGCCGTGAACAAGGCTGACAGCATGACCTGGAACCCAGAAAGGTGTCTGAATGTATAAAGATCTCAGGATGAAAATAAAGTGAAGATAGATTCATCTTCACTATCTTTCAAAAGACAGTTGCAGAAAAGAGATCAAATTAGATTGCAAGAAGACTGGAAAGCTAGGAGGCCTGTAGCCTAGATTCCTGACACCATTAAATATTACCCTATGTTTGCACAGTTTTTATCACTTCTCTGCAATGTTTCTGTTCAATCATGGAGAATACAATGAAATAAAAAACACATGGTGGGATTTTAAAAAGCATTGCTGTTTTTCTCTGAGACTCTAAGCTAAAAGTTACATGGACAACTGGCTGATAAAGTTTGACGTGCCATAGCTCAGTCTTTTTGAGTCATAGAAACTCCACAGGAGTTATCCTTCCATCAGAAAAGGGTATTACAGCTATTACAGAAAAGGAGAACAAAACAAAGCCCATATAGACACACTCAAATCCGCCATGCCATGAGAATTTCACTTCCCCTCAATGACACTTTGCTGCAACTGTGGGCAGCAGATTGTGTTTGGATTGTCAGGGAAACAGTCGGGCCATTATTGTTGTTGTTTAATTTTTGGTGGTTAAGGGTTTTTTTTCCCCTTCTAGCCAAAGTATTAAAAAAAAAAAAAAAAAAATCGGGGGAAAAAAAAAAAAAAGAAGTTGATATCTTCAACAAGCAGCTGCAATGACAGATGGCTGATGAATGCACTACCAGCAGTTCCAATGGAACTCGACTCCGTGGGAGTCGGGGCACTGCGCACCTTCCAAAGGGCGCCACGGTAGTCGCTTGGGAAGGGGAGTGAGAGTCGGAATTTCTAACCATGGTGAAAATGTACTGAAGGAAGAGAACATGATGACAAGGGGTGAGAAAGGGAAGGGAGTGATTGAGATCCATCCAGCTGAGTCTTTATCCCCAAGGATGAATTAAGATGAAATAGGGGCCTGGAGCCATAAAAACTTCAGGAGTACTTTAAAAATAATGCCTCCTCTGCTAAAACATATCATCTTAGCCACCCACTTGCCATTAGGCTTTGTTGATCTTTCTCCCTAGCCCCGACATGGACTCCTTCTCTCTCTGTTCTTTCTATACACTGTTTTCCTCTTTCCTGTTCCTCTTTTTCCCATTGTTATCTCTTCCTAGCCTCATGACTGAAATGAAGGAAACAGCTAGGCTGTTGCTCTTCTCCAAGCTGCTTCCTGATGCCTGTCAGATGTCCCCCATGAGTCTTCCTTAGCACCCCAGGGTCTGGCAATCCCTGATCAGCCCTGCCAGGTGATCTGCTGCATACCGTTCTCCTCCAAAGTACTCAGGCTGGAAAAAATTATTTGTCCTGGGCAGCTATCAGCTCTTTGTCTGAAGGTGCCCCACTGAAATGGGCAGTCAGCAAAATTTATGATCTTCTATTTGGAGCCCTGTGCCAGGTGTGGGGGTTTCTCCTCTCACGTCCTGTGGGTTTTAGCTCACTGTGGGGGCAGAGACATAGCAGGGAAGGAACATAAGCCCCACTCTCTGAAAGGAGTCCACAGGCAAATGTAAGTAGACAGTTTCCTGCATCAAGCAGAATTTCACAACCTGCAAGACCCCCAGCCTGTCATGGTCCCCAAGACAGTGTGGTTCCCCCTTTCTTCACCTCGCTGTATGAAGAATAAGGTAAAAAGAAAAGAACTGGTGGCAGCTGGAAAAGCAGTAGGGGTTTGCAACAGGGCAGCGAGTAAACGAGGAACAAAACTCCTCGAGCAGTAAATGTACTGTGTAAACATAAACAATAGCAACAAGCAAGACACATATTCCAAATCCATCTCCAGTGAGAATCAATTATGTTATATCCAATGAATCAGGGGAGGGGGCTGGTGAGAGAGAACGGGGACCTATTATTATTTTCAAGTCAAGTCAACCAGCCAAGTCTGCAAACAAAAGCATTTTCTGTCTTTTTCTCTCTGTCTTGTTGATGGCCTCCCCTTGTCTCTCTTCCTTGGCATATTTCCTGCAGTTCCCCCGCCCAGCAGTAGTTATATACATCTGAATAACACTGCAGTTCAAACACCAAAAGAATTGTTTTCCTATGGTTTCTAAATGTCTTTTCTATTTCCTTGTATTCATAATCCTTGCATAAGCAGTGCTTATCAAGGGGTGTTCTACATCAGAAAACTCAAGCGTGAGACTGTGTGTGAGAGTGTGTGTGTGTATTTGTGTGTGCTCATGCATACATGAATATATGTGACCAAGGAGGCAAGAAAATACTGCTGCAGATCATTAATGAAATAATGATAGGTACTTCTTTTATACCTGTGGTTGTGAAAAAAAAAAAAAAGGGATAGGTTTTATTCTTGTATCTGCACATCACTAACTAGTGCTAACACACACACAGAGGTGGGGTTTTTTTTCCATATTCCCAAAATCACAAAGTGGGAAATGAAAAGGGGAGGAGGAGAAAGAGAGAATTGCTGGAAATGATTGTCTCTTAGGGTGTTCTCTAATAATGAGAAAGGAGCCCCACTTTGAACTCTTGATTCTTTGCCAGAGAACAAAAACCTTAAAGCATTTTGCTACCTTTAATTGTATTACTCTTCTAGTAATCAATAAAGATAAAAAAGGATCGTTCTATGTACAATATGAAATCACACAGGGTCTGACTATGTGGAGATAGATTCCACTTATCTGTCTCTAGGGGTAGCTTCTCTTGTAGTAGAAAACTCAATTTTTATTTGGATTTTAAAAATGTTTCAAATTATCCAGTCAATGCTACATGCATATTAAAAGATTTATTACCAAATATTCTCATCTTGATGTACTGGATCTATGCACCCAATTCCCACTAATGTTAATGGAACTGCATCTGTAAATCCCTGCACATCAAAGCAAGACAGTACCCATAAGTATCGCAAATACATAGGTAGCTAGATAAATAGCACCAAGATTAACCACCTCTGGCATTACTGGTTTTTTTCTTCTTTGTGTAAACGTTGGTCTCATCTTTCTAAGAACGCAAGATGCAACATAAGAAACTAAAGGCACGCAGGCCAAGATCCCCCGCGCTGCAGCACGGGCCCTGGGGGCACACCCGGCTGCCCAGCGGCGGCACCCACGCGAGCTGAAGGGGAGAGGCAGCGGGGCGCCTCCACAGGGTGACTCAGATTTTAGGTGGGCTGAATCATCCCCGGAGGTGCCTGTTCCTCTGCACTGACTATTAACCAGGGGCGTATAAAGTGCCGTTAATTTAAGTACCTGAAGGGAGACAGCTTACATCAGGCCTTAAAGTATTAAACCCCCATTCCTATCCTCTGGTAGGGGGTGAGTCGAAGGCTCTTGCTGAGGGAATAGGCTGCTCACCCCCTGCAGTGGTGACTATTAGCCCTTCATGTTAAAGGTGGGAAAAGAGACCGGAGAAAGGGCAGCCATCCCATCTCTCATTCACACCGATATTAAAAAAACACGTTCGTACATCAAAGCCAAGATTTTCGAACATAGGTTCCTAGAGTTTAAACCTTAAATCCCTAGGTGGAATTCATAAAAAGCAGCTTGAATTTCACTGCTCCAGAACTTGAGTTTGAGTTAATTATCTAACCTTAGGCATCCATGTTTTGTAATGTTTGGATCACGTTTTAAAATTAAGAGAAAACCAGTGTATTGTTATTATTAATATTATTAATAGCCCTATTAATTAAAATCCCTGCACATATGCCAGTGTAAATGATAATTAAAGTAAATTAAATATACTAACAACAAAGTTATATAAACAGCACATACCATGTTAGAATTCAAAACAAACAAATGCATATCTTAGAGTGAAAAAAGGGATGAGGTAGAAAAAGTGATTACCGTGGGGCCAATAACTATATTAATTGCTAGAAGAGAATACAGCTGCAATAAAATCACAGGGAGTGCGTGCTGCACTGAAAGATGGGTGGGGCAATTAGAGCACAGACAGGCTTATAAATAATAATTAATAATACCTCTTCTGAAACTTCCATTTCTTATGCCTAGATTTGCAAGTGCCTAACAAAGGAAGCATCATTAGCCCCATTAGGCAGAGGAAGGAGGAAGAGGCACAGAGTAATGAAGTACAGTGGCCAGAGTCACCCAAGGGTATGGCTACACAAACAAGTTACCGCAAGTTAAATTAAAAGTATAGATTAACAGAGTCAGCTGCTCTGCTCTAACTTCCTATTTGCCTGCTCTTAACCTGTGGTAAATGAAACCCAGCTTACGTCGGGTCTAATGAGAGGGCTAAGCCTCCTCTCTGGCTGCAGGAAGAAAAAATGTGAGTACCTGGTACTGCAAAGCCACGTGGGCTAACTCGCTCTAACGCCACCTCCGTCAAAAACCTGGCTGGTCTCTATTTGTAAGATGGCAGCGATCATTTTGTGAGGTTCCGCTAACGTTGGGATGAGTGTGGTATATAAATGGAAAGGGTTGATGGGAAAAAAACGGTACGGGGGGTGAGATACATTGTGCAGTTCAGCTCAGAAAAGTCAAAATCTGGTGCAGATCTGCGATGTGACGGTAGGGTTCCAGGAAAAGCAGGTGGTGTGGGAACGCAGCTCCCCATTAGGACAGGGCTCAGAGAGAAGGGGATCAGTCGTAGCCAGAGCCTGCATTATTTAAGGCTTTAAAATCCGAAAGGGCCAACTTAAAATCAATCTGCCACTTCGGAGGCAGGCAGTGTGAAGAATGCAGCGTGGTGTAATGCGTTCCTGCTGGCTCACAGGGCTGAGCACACGTGCTGCCGTGCTCGGAGCGAGCAGCGAGCAGCGCCTGAGCAGCCTGGCTCTAAGCTCTGCTAAGAGGGTATTACAATAATTGAGCTTTCTGGTAACAAGGTCTGCATTGCTATATTTGTGATAGGCATGGGATAAACTAAGCACGCAGCCGGTGCGTGCAGCATAACTGGAGGAGGGGAGGGGGAAAGAGCCTCTTTGACACCAGAGTTGGAAACCTGGCTCCAACTTGAGCAATGGCAAAACTCCATCGACTTCGGTTTGAGCCTGTGCTTGCCAGGTACTTTTCCAGGAGCACTGTGGCCTAACACAGTACCAACACGCACCCAGCTCACGACCGGTGAAACACAAGTCTCCAAAGTGCAGGGGAACATAATAGAAATAATTCCAACCAGTACCGTCCCCCAGCACCCCATTTTTAGGAGCTCAGAGAAGAAATATCTCTAGCTGCATGAGGATGCCTCTCGCCTCCTCTGTGGCTGGAGCAGAAATCAGGATGTTGTTGACATGGGATTATATATAAATTTCATGAAGGTATTCGGTCTTTATTTTATTTTTCATCTGTTTGTTTTTTCGGGGTTTTTTCCCTGCCCCAAACTTACTGCATCTATCACATTGTAAAATCCAGGAGGAGGTCTGGCATAGAGTGCATTTTCCCACGTGCACTTTCCTGTGGCTCATTTTCATTCTCAAAACCCCCTTCATCTAAAATCCCAAATCCTTTGTCCAATCACAGCTAATAATATGAAGCCTGCATCAGAAAAATACTTAATTTGCCGTGCTCTCCTCTGAGTTTCACATTCCTCCACGTTCTGAATCAGGCCAATGCCTAAACATTCACTTGGCTGTGGAAGCTGCAGTGACACTGGCTCCTCCTGGCTCAGTCGCTCTTTCTGACCCACCTCACTTTCTTTCAGCTGTTTTCTGGTTGAGGCTTGATGCAGTAAGTGCATTTAGAGAAATCCAAAGGGCTGCAAATGTACAAAGGAAAGTTATTCTGGGGAAATGCTGCCCTGAATGAGCTGGGTAGGCAGTTCCTCCACACTGCCAGCACAATGGCCTCCTGGGCTTTCTCCCTATGGCGGGGTCTTTGGCCAGTTGGTGGGAGGGCCAAGTACTTCCAGAGCCAGGTCAGCGTGTTGGAGACCTGCTATGCTCTTTGCCAGTGCCTGCTGTGCTCCCAGGAAACCCTGACAGCCCTGCTCTTACATCAGTGTCCTCAGCTAACAGATTAACATTAGGTCACAGAAGTCGGGGACCCAGATATCTCTTGTGGCTTAAACTAGGCACTTATGGGCTTTAGTCTTGCTAAGCTTAGGTGGTAGTGAGCTAGGGATTTGGAGATCAAAATTTGATAGTTAGACAGGATTTAGGTATGCAAGTCTTCTCTGGATTGAGCCCTTCGTCTAACCTTTTTGGCTAACAACATTTACTGCTCAAGAATAGGCATCTTGAAATTCTGTGGTCTGCCATGTCAGCCACAAATTAGAGATGGAAAATACATTAAAAGAAATTATTCATAAATAGGTATATTATATATAGAAACTTGTGTGTATATGTGTGTATTTGTGCACCTTGAACAAAATGAGGGATTTTTGCACAAGTAGAAAGGCATTTTTTAAAAACGAATGTATGATACCCTATGTGAAGTCTACAGTCATAACAGGAAATCATGCAATTTCTGCAGAAAGATTTTATTTAAAAAAGCAGAGTGCATCTCATTGACCTACATTCAGCTTCCCCGGCATACACTGTACCTGCAGAACTTTTCTGCAGAGATACATTGTAGATACAGATCAAAGGGAAATGCTGGTGTCAGAATTGTCTAAATGTCCCTTTTTGGGCCTGAAAACCTAGATCATTGCCATGCATTTGCTCTGACTTTGTAACTTTAATCAACCTGTAAACTGTTCCTTGGACTGCTGTCTTTAAAAGTCAGGTAGGCTGCTTGTGGGGATAATGAACGTCTGTATCCATAGAGCAGACAAATGAAGCTCTCTGTTGCCTCAGACTGAAAATACCTAGTTTTTAAAGAGCTATCTGAGATACAGTGCAGTATATAACAGTAGCAAAACAAAGTTAGCATCTGTGTTAAAAGAACTACAACCCCAACCAGCTAGATCCATCCTGTTCGACGTATACCCTGATTGGTGTGCAGAACATTTGGTCCCTTCTTTAAAAACAGCCATGAGGGTGTTAAACAGCACCTGTCGGGGTGCTGGATTGGATTGCATGAATGTGTCTACTCTGACTTAGACTGAGACCTGTCAACTGACTTATCACAAGACCACTATAATGGGCCTGGATTCACAAATGCGTGTGTGAGGGTATGGAGAGCCGTAGCACAAGACAAGGGGGCTGCAAGCTGTAATGCCGACCACTGTAGTGCTGAGCTTTTAAGCACCATGCTGCCTGGTGAGGGTCACACAGGGACACACTCCTGCTCTCTTCCACAGTGCCTGACTGGGTATTAAAGAAATGAAGATGACAACGGAAGCACGCAAAGAGGGGAAGGGTCTAAGTCACCCTTTAGAAAATAGAAAGCATGTGAAATACAAGGTATCTACAGATCCACTTGGTGTCTGTCTCCCTGTTGTGCAATCAGGTAGTTGCAGGCAGTAGCTTTTTCAAGTGTAAACACTTTGTAAATAGATAATCTCTGTAAGATTGTCTTTTATTGCTAGACAACTTCATTAATTTCTGTGGTGGTGTTTCCAATTATGACATCCTAAAAATACTAAAAAATGAAGACAGCCACAAATTTCTATCAATAAAAAATTGTCATGGAGATGGAATATATTTTCTCTGTTTTCAAGGATTATTTTTTTTTTTTAATTTGCTAATTTTCATTAGCATGATAGGTGAAAAGAGAAGTTACAAAATTACTTCCTCCTCCAAAAGTAAATACTTCAACCTTTATAGGAAATTGTTTAAAACATGGACTATTTAGGGGAAGTATATGTCATATAAAAGTATAATTGAGAAATTACTTTGTATCACAAAACATTACCATTTCCAATGAGCTGTAATTGTTACCAAGTCTCCAAACCTGTAAGGCTCTGGGATGTAAATCTGAGCTGATCTGAAAGCATCCTGGAACTTACTCAGAACGAATTCTGTTGCTTCAGTGTTGCATTCCTGTCCTGCCAATCTCCAAGGTCTTTAACTGACCCTTAACCCTTCCCCTGAATTGTAATTCCTTTATTTTTCTAAGAAATAGGAATTATTTCTGCTACTTGTGCATTAAAAGCTTTAGGTAAAATAAATGTCATTGATAGTTCTCTTTCCACACTGGCACTACATATTCTTCCTCCTTGCCCTTAGATATCTGCTCAAGACAGCTTGAATTTCTCCTGACTTCCTGGTGGCTAGTCACAAGGCAGCTATCTCATGAATTCAGCTTTCATTGAACTTAATCATCAGCCTCTTCCTTGAAGTTATGCTGACAAGGAAGAAATGTTTGCCAGAGCATGTGATACCTTTCATGGGATTCTCCTTGGGTCATGCTGGCTATAGATTGTTAAGAGTTTTACACTTTTATGACTTTTGCACAGTCACTTGTTGCTAGTTACCCAGTGTGAAGACTAGCTTATAAGATCTGTGCTACCTCACTGAAACATAAACCAATTCATAAGTCAGTCATCCACATTGCTAAAGCATCATGTAGGAATGGCACAGGCATTTCTAGGTGAACCAACAAATGTGAATTTGCTTTGGTGTACATAAAGGAAAGACTCCTTTACCAGATAAGTCCATGTATTTAATTTGTAACTGAATCAGTCTAAAATCAGGCACTGAAGATTTATTTTATGTTAAAAGGGGGGTGTGGAGGGCACAGTTCCAGAAAACAGGGGAGTGGGAGGAGAATATGAGTACTAGGAGCTTTATTTGGGAAGTAGCTAAAATAGGAAAAAATGGGTAAGAGAACTAGGAAAGGATTTTTCAAGAGAGGGAAGACAGGAAGGGAAGACTGCATCTTGAAAATACCTAAGGACTCCTAAAGAGAATGCATTCATTAGCTTGCATGACCATCCTTAAGCATTCAAAGACACGGCAATGAGAAATCAAGTTGTAGGAAATTAGAGACTGTTTTTAAAAAATTTCAAGCCACATTAATAATGGAGAAAATGCTCCAGCTAGAGTCTTACCTGTTGAAAAAGAGGGGGTTTGGTGCTGTAGACTTTAGTCCTCCTCTACGTCTCTAATATATTGATGTCTGTTGTCCATAGGTTGTGCTGCAGGACCTTCTAGTTTTTTATGGGATCAAGGAATCTCTTTGCATTCATTCCTTCTGCACTGGCTTGTAGGTCAAAATTCTGTTGGGGTTTTTGGGCCAGATTTTGTCTGCTAAGTTGACAGGGTCATGGGTAGCACTCTTGCCAGTAAAGTAGAACTGTTAGCAAAGGTTAGAATATTCAGACCTATTCAGTTGGTAGTTGTAGAGGATTAATTAACATTGATAATATACAGTTGTGGGCTTGCTTCTGGGGTGGTAGCTTGGCTGATGTGGATAATGTACAGCTGTGGCTTATTTGGGCTAAGTAGCTAAATAGCACTGAGGAGCCCAGAAAAGAAGGAACACTGATGGAAGAGGAGCACTGGGCGAGGAGAGGCAGCAGATGAAGAAGAGCCCTGGATGTAGGAGAAAGAGAGAAGGAGAAGCTGGCTGGAGGACAAGCCAGGAACCTGGATGCAGCAGAGGCAAGAAGCAGGGTGGACTGGCTTGAGGAGGATGAAGAAACAGCACAGATAGTAGATGAACTTTTGGAACCTTGTGTGGGAAAGCCTTGTTGCAGCCAGCTAGTTTTGTAGTGCTGCAACAGGCAGTTTGGGATAAAATGTGGTAAATTCATTCAAACTACAAATTCCATTACTTATAATTTTTTGAACAGGTTCATAATATATAGTAATTATTTATGTGTGATTCCTTACCAATTTAAACTTATGGATTGGAGAGAACAAGTATGCGTCTCTGTCCCAGAGCAATGTGTGTTTTGTCATTCAGGAAATTCTAGACGCTTCAATGTCCTTATGCTACAAATTAACAAAGAGTTGCCTTTTGGGGAGCAGCATGTCTATTTTTTTAAGGTTGTCAATTAATCCAAATCTCCTCACTTCTCTGCCATATTCTGAATGAAAAAAAGAAAAAAACCCCAAACATATATTTCAGAAACTGCTTAATTCTTGCCCTCTGAAAAATAGTCTCTATAAACAACCTTCAGCTTGAGCACCCAGAACTGAGGCACCTGAATATCATCAGCCACTCTAAAAATCTTGCACTTGGGCAATGATTAATTAAAGGAAAATGGCCTTTCCAAAACTGGTTTAAGTCAGTGGAATATATACAGTGATTTCAAAGGACCTTGGGCCACATTGAGGAGGATAATTTGGCTGCTATGAGTCAAATTCCCTTGTTTTGGTGTATTCTGCAAGTGACAAAGTTTGAGAATTAGAGCACTGTCAATATGTGCTGTAAAACCACATGTCCTTTAAGAGGATAATGCTCCACTAGACCTTTTCCCACAAATTACTGTATATAATTGGACCTAAGATCACAAAGAGTGCACATTTACAAGATAAATTGAAAATTAATGAACAAATAATATAGTAATTACCAAATCCTTATTATTTGAAGAATATACACACTATGGGGTCTATTTCTTCCTCGATGAGCATGTGTAACCCCCATTAATTTTAATGGGAGTTAAGCGTGCACATCAAGGGAAGAATTAACTCATGATTTTAAAACTGACTACTAAGATTAAGACCTGCACTTTTGGCTTTGAGTTTAAAATGTGGCATATCTTTTGATATTTATCTCTTTTTAATTGTGTATTTGTAGCTGAAGCAATTTGCAAATCATTGTTATCCCTATCAGTACAAGGCAAAGATAAATTGCATTATATACCCTACTTCTTGGACTCCTTGATGTTCTTTTCTGATTAAATTGAACTGTACCAGCAGTATCATAATTAATAATCTATGCTGATCAAGTTGGCAGTGCTAAGGCCGATTGGTATCTGATGGCAATGAAAAATTGTTCAAGCAAGGTGTGTCATTTGTTTATTTTTTTCACTAATGTGAGAAATATACAATTAATAATACTGAGTCATTAATATTGTCAGATAATGTGAAACCTGCAATTTAGGTCTGGACAAGGGAAAAAACCATCCAGTTTAATAAGACTGCTGAGGCAATTCATGAACTATGATGTTAAGCCTATGTAAAAAGGATTTTACTCCTTGGAAAGCGATTATAAGACTCTCAGATGGAAGCTTTCAGTCCCAAATGAATTAGATGCTGGTGCCAGTCGTTGTTTCTACATCTCAGCTCAGGGCAAGGATATTTCCCTGTGCCCTTCTGCAGTTGTCCATTAATGAATATTAGTGAAACGGCTTCTGTAGTTTTTCATAGTCTTTTAGATATTGACCCAGGTGTTGTTCCCCTTCTTAGAGCAGGAATTGAGTCTTTTTAAAGTGTAAACCAAAATGGATTAAATGTATACAGAGAAAGAATTTCTAATTTATTTTTAAAAAAAACCCAAGGTTTTGCTTTTTAAAATACATTATCCAGTTCATTTGTTACACTGAAGCATAGCATTATTGTAGTGGCAAAAACCTCACAAACATGAATAACAAGGAGGTGACCAGTGTAATCTTAATGGCAGAGCTGAATGAACTGCAAAGAGAAAAATAACAGAAGAAGTAGGGGAAAACAAGTTAAAATTTTTAAATTCTTTGCCTTTTATGTTGGCTGGTTTTCTTGTCATAATTAGAAAATTCACCTTAGTAGCAGATTGCAGTATATATGTTTTGTAATCTATCTGTTGCTCTTTACACTATTGCAAAGTAGAATGATTTTTCATTTGTTTGGCTGTGTGAAAGTACAACTGAAGGAATGCACTCACAAAAGCATTTATCCAGAGGTTTAGCCATTAGATAGCCCTTTTAAATTTCCCTTTATTTTGTTCCTCTATTCATTTAAATCTAAATGTTTCAAATTGTTGCAGCTTCTAACTGCCGTTCACACTGTCTCAATCATTCATGACCACAGTTTAGTGCCATTTTGAGCTGGAGAGCCAGGTTAGGGGCAGGAAGCCCTTAGTCTCAGCAGTGAAAATCAGTCAAAATAATTTAAATCCTATCAGCTTTATACTCTCAACAGTAACTAGTTATAGAAGGTTCTTCTACATTTCTGCACGCACTATAAGATACTACCAAAGGACAGTATCAGAGGCGCTCAGTATCATTATTCTGTTATGACAATGCTAAGTGAGTGCCTCTCCTCTGGTTATAGAGATTATATTTGAGATAAGTTAGCTTCACTGTTTTTCTGCATCTGTTGGTCAGAGGATGAGGACTCTAGAAATTGATCAAAATGAGAGTGTTCTGAGTGACATCTGTAGCAACTTTTGAATAGTGAGTAATGTGAAAAGAGGTCAACAAGAAGTCTCATGAGTATTTTCATGAGAGAAAAAATAATTATGGACTATCAAAATGAGAGTTCGATGCAACAATTAAAAAAAAAACATAAAAGGATAGCCAGAGCAACCAACGTATATCAATAAATTTGAAACAGGCAGTTCGATGTATGGTAGCTACAGTGGTGACTTGTGCTTGTATATTCAGTCAAGACAGAGTTGCAGAAGGGAAACATATTAAGTCTTCATGTTAGAAGGTACATGTTTTAGAATAACGCTCTTTTGTCCTTCCCCCTTAGATGATGTGTGGCTAAAAAAAGTCTTATTGGATGTCAAAAAACTGTTTTATAAGATCTCTCCTTACTGGGCTGTGAAGCTTAGAAAACAAGTAATCAAAAATGAGTCTCTGTTTCTGGAATGATTGTTGGGTTTTTCTTGGTTTTTTTTTTGTATAATGTTAATAGACAGACTTTTAATCTTGTTCAGATATGGTGGTTTTTTTATTTGCCCATGAAAAATAAGACCCTGAACAATGCAGCCTTTCAGGAAATACTGGGACCTTCTTGGCTTCATTGTGCTGCATGTGCTGTACCCGTGTTGCATCCTCAGAGAAGTTACTATTGCAGTGTGCAGTAAAGCTGAAGGACAAATCTGTTTGCCACTGTCTGCAGAGGCATTCAAAGAGGTTTCATTCAAAGATTTCTCAGCTAAATAAAATATGGCCAATGTTACTGTGAGGCTACAATCTATCATCTTTTAGAGGTTGTGACAATGTAGGGAGGTCCCTGATGACTGGAAAATGGCAAATGTCATGACTATTTTCAAAAAAAGGTAAGGGAAAGAACCTGCAGAACTACAGGCTGATCAGTCCTAGGCAAGACTATGAGGCAAATCCTCATGGAAGATGTTTTTAGGTACATGAAACACAAGCATTTGGAACAGCCAGCATAGGTTCATCACAGGCAAGTTGTGTCCAAAGAACCTGACTATGACGAAGTGACTGGTGGCTCTCTGCATGAAAGCAAAGCAGTGCATGTTACTCACCTTGGCTCAGAAAAGTTTTAAATACAGTCTCCCATGGCATCCTTGTACCCAAATAGGGGCTATCTGAACAGGGTAGGCGGGAGAAAAGCTGAATAGGTGATCAGCCTTAAAAGATGGTAATCAATGGTTTGAATTCCAACTGGTCGTTAGCTCCTCAGCAGCCAGTTCTGGGGACAGTGAACAACTTGGATGGTAGGATGAAGCTCATCCTCATCATTTGTGTCACGATGACACAAAACTGGGGGGCTGCTTGATACAGTGAGTGGTCTGGCTGCCATTCAGAGGGATCTTAAATTAGATAGAGCTGGCAGGAATACCATGAAATTTAATAAAGATATAGGTAAAGTCTTACACCTAGTTGAGAACAACTCCAGGCTGAAGTGCAGAATTGACTGAGTAGGAAGCAGGTCTTCCAAAATGGATGTGTGTGTCTTGGTGGATGACAAGCTGAACACGAGTCAGCAGGATGCCCTCACTGCAGAGAACAGCAGCCACAGACTGTGCGAGCAAGATACAGCCAGCAGGTCCGTGGAAGTAATTATTCCCCTCTGTTGGGTACTTGGGAGGTCACACCTGGGACACAGTCTGTCTTTTGGGGATCCAGTACAAGAGACAGACTGACAATGTGGAGAGAGACCTGTGGAAGGTCACTCAGCTGATTAAGGGAATGGGGCTGAAAATGAGTGAAGAGAGGCTGATTGAGCTTTGTTTGTTTAACCTGGAGAAGAAAAGGCTAAAAAAGGAATCCAGCTAGAGCACACGTGCAGCTCAGGTGCAGCTGGAGGGAGGTGATGGAGAAGACAAAGTCAGACTTTTCTCAGAGTTACAGCAAAAGGATGAGAGACAAATGTATGAGAGGTCACAACTTACAGGAAGGGAAAATTCAATTTAAAAAAAAAAAAAGTTTTCACAAGGAAAGTGGTTAAGCACTGGAACAGTGTCTGAGAGAGGCTGTGGGGTTTCCATCCTTGGGAATTTTCACACTTTCCTGGAAAAGATCCTGAAAAACCTGGTCTAACTTGGAGGTTAGCCCTGATCAGTGCTGGCAGTCAAACAACTTTCAAATGTCATTTCCAACCTAAATTACTCTATGATTCTATAATTTCACAAGAAAGTAACTTTCTTACTTATTTTATTTTATTAAAAAGAAAAAAATTACCTCATATTAAAATGTAAAACTCGAGATACAGTTTCTGGAACCAAGATTCATTTGGGTTTGCTATTTTTCTTCTAAAGAGGTTTTAGTTAAGGGTGGAAGGAAAAGAAAACAGAAGAGAAAAAGATATATATTCATGACAGGGACTTACAGTTATCTCTATAGTTATCCAATTATTAATAAACTAATATTTCCACAAAAATATCAAGATTAAGCACAAATTTAAAAAAAAATATTCACTAAGAAGCCTGTGAATTAACATCCAGCTTTGTGCAGTGGTGAACCCATGCTTATTAAGTTCATTAAATGCACTGCTGAAGCCATTGCCCAAGAAATCTATGATCATTAGAACACAAAAATTTGTGAATAAAAGCAAGACAGTATAACTTAGAAAGACCTGTGCAAACCCACTATTTTTAAAAAATTTACTTTTGCATAATTGCTTATGTGAAACTCATTACCTTTAATATTACTTTTCAGTGGAGATGAGAGTAACATTAAGGATACTTTTTTCACCTGAATGTGGTTGGTATTTAGTAAGAACAGCTGTAAAATCCTAGTGATTGTGAAAGGAAAACAGTATGCTGTGTCGGAAAGCAGAAGTGATTCTTTGCTCCATTTTTTATTGGCTTATGATTCAAACAACCATTTGCTGAGAACAGTATCCAGTGCCTGGTATTTTTATTTGGAGATTTGAATGAATTAATACCCAAATAGGATGCTTGCTTCCAAAAAATCCTGGTGTCCTTTTGTAATATTTATAGGTCTGCCTCCGAGTTTGAAAGGATGGATCGCATGTGTTATGGTGAAAAGAGCCCCAACAGCCACTTGAATTTCCAAACTGGCTCTCTGCTGGGCTTCAGATAATGACCTGAGTTTCTGAACAAAAAGCATCAAGGTTTCAAAACACCAAACCTCAAAATTTGCCCAGCAATGACTAGATTTAGTGCCACTGCAATCATTTGGCTCTTTGCCATTGCCTTCATCAGGCTCACTGTCATGACCCAAAAGGTTTCTAACATTAGCAGGAGAAAAAGATATTTAGGAAACCCGCAACATTTTCAGCTGTGGTGTGATTTTTTGGCAGCACTAGCTTTCCCTCTTTTTCCAAGCAGTTTGCATGTGGGGGTCTGACATAGCAAGTCTGCCATAGCAAGACTACACAAATATCACGGAAAGTACCAGGAAACGGGCTTTGCACAAACTTCCCTCACTTGTCTGAGCCATGCAGTTCTTTGTTAATGACAGTGTCAAAGTTTGTATTGTGCTCACATTGGAAGGGGAAGCTTCATCCTCATAAACCCAATAAAAGTTGATTACATACATATGAAATCTATGGATTAGGGGCAGGACTCTTGGATCCTCTACAAAGGAAGTGTCATGTTTCATCTTCTGTAGGGGGTTTATGGGCACGTGTGTGTGAAGCCACAGAACTCCATATACTCCCTTTCAGCAAAGATCATACAAACAGAACCAAGTTCTCTTTAAAGCACAACTATAGGATTATAGTTAAGAAGAGAAAAAAAGTATCTCTCTCTCTTCATCTTCAGTGCTGCCTGAAGGCTGTCAACAGAAATTAATGACTTTCATCAAGGGACAAAACACGGTAGATATTCCTAGTAATAATAATAGACCAATAAATTATATTAGTCCAAGCAATTTGGAATGGCAGTTTGCAAGGAGAGGGATGGTGCCCGACCTGTGACTGAAGGGTCAAATATTCTGATGGGAAAAGTTAAACATCAAAAACAAAAGTCAGATTTTCAAAAGCAGAATTCGGCAGAAAATCCAGCAAATGTGATTCATGGTAGCGTAGGTATAAGAAACAATACTACTTCCCTTTGGAACAAGTAGTTCATTTGAAATAAAAAGCTTTGTGAAAGATGGTGAATATACAAGCATGTGGACATACATGAAAATAAAAGGGTGGGAATCCCAACAAAGAATAGTGTTCTCAGAGCAAAACATTTCTGTTCTTTGAAGTGGCATTTCAGAAAACATTTTTGATTTTCTGTCACAAGCCATCATATAATTATAGTATCAAAATGTAAAAAAATAAGTGATTTGACCAAGCTGACATAATTCTTCCTCCTGAGAATTTTTATTCTCAGAAAATTTTGAAGTCTTCAGGATCTTGCAATTTGAAGGATATCCAGTTAAAAAAAATAAGACTCTTTCCCAAGAAAGAAATTCCATTCTTTTTTTATCTGAAATTCTCTCCTTCAATCATTTTTCGTTGCCTATAAAGATGCAGAGCCTTCTCAACTTACTCAAATGTTCTGTTCCAGAATATGTTTTCTAAGTAGACATGCTTTGTAAATACATTTCTATTGTTATAGTCTCCCAGATTGCTACCATGTAGAATCTTCCCATCACTTTCATCCAATTCTTATTTAAAAATGAAGCTAACTCCACAGCTAATTAATGAACCCCAGAGAAACAAGAGTGCAACACCACAGAGCAGGTTTATGTCATAAAGTCAAACAAAATAGCCTTTCATAATGATAGGAGAGGTTTTGGCATAGGCATAGGTGTAATCGCCAAAGCCATAGTGTAAATCAGATTCTAGAGGTTAAAGGAAAGCGCCTGACATTGTAAAATGTGTGATGAAATATTTTGCATATAATCATGTATTTCAGAAAGATAGTCACCTTGATTGTTACAATACCTAATTGAAGGTAGAAGATGAAATATATGTACCAGTCTGGTATACTGCTATAGGGCCAGGTTACCTTTATTGAATCTAATAGTGCCCTTCATTCCCCCTATTAAGTAGGTGGGAAAGAGCAGCTAAGGTCTTTAAGCAGTCAGACTGTTGGATAAATGGCAAACTACATGCAGGAAGAGGAGGAAACCTCTTTTGCCCCTGAAGTTGTAGGCTGATGATGCTCTCCATAGGTTACTGCAAATTTAGTGACAATTGTTCAGTTCTAATCTGTTTCAATAGCTGCAGCACTCCCCTCGAAGATGCTCTAAGACATTAAAGATATTTAGATTTTCTTACAGTGACTATTCATTTTCTCTTTCTCTCTGGTTTTCCTGCATGAAATTTATGAAAATGTCTCATGTTTCAAGACTGTGGAAAGTCATAGATGATGCCTATGCTTTTAATGCTGTAGAGGGACAGTTCTTGGGAATTTTTAACACTATATAATTGTAATCTGCGTATATTGTCCGCAACCTTCAAAGATCAAAATTCAATAAGTATTCTAGGTTACTGGGTACTACAAGAGTAAGTACAAATATGGTGTGAATCCCAGTTCTCCAATGATGGAGCACTAAGTCGTATGTCTAGATGCTGAAATGGGCCCATGACCATGTGAATACTGATGTTGAGCAGTTTCATACCAACCAGGAAGCTTGCTGTGAAGCAGTAAGTCTGCTCTGCTCCTGTGGAAAGGAAAATTATCACATACGAGATTTACAGATCCTTGCTTGAAAAATAAACCCTGAGAAACTTTAATCTGAGATTTCTAGAAATTTGGTAATACCAAGTTGCATCTAGTCGAAGTTATTTATAGCAAATGGCCTTTCCGTGGAATACTTTTTTCACACCGCTTTTAAAGTATTTCCCCCCTTCTTGAAAAGGTACAGTTCTGAAATTCAGGCCATCAAAGCAAAAAGTTCAAACATCACTACAAAATATGTTTGATGATAAAATATTAAACATTCAGTAATAAAGGCACAGAAATGATTATATAACTCTGTAGGTTAAACATGACCCACCTAAACAAATAGCTGGGGCTAAAAAAGAGAGTTTGTAAAATCAGTGTATTTATTCCCAGTGCTCTGAATGACATATGTTTAAATTGATCTCACAATCAACTCATATCTGCTTCAGCACAGTCATCTGATACCTATTTAAATGAATCTTGTCTAAGAGGTGTAAGATCACTCCTGGGTGACAATTCCATCGCACAGTGGGATGTATGCTAATACAGCTGAACTCAGGGATAAATTCTTGCTGATCCTGATTTCAATGGGAACAGGAATTTGTTGACTCTCTAAAATGAAAAAGATCAAACTTTGAAAGAGGAAGCAATCTGCTGAGATCTTCATGTGCCTTGATTTCAAATGCAGTCCTTGGTTTTCAGGGCCCCTTTTAAATAAGATAGGTTACTAGAATAGGGGAGTATCTGGACAGTAATCCCAAGTCACTTTTTCAAGGGAGAAAGAATGTGGAATAGAGATAAGCAATAAGGGAGCAGAGGGAATTGTAACTTAATTGATATTTAAAATATAATTAAAATACATTAAAGGATGATCAAATAATTCCATATATGTAAATATAATGTATCAAGCAAGCTCTATATATTGGCCCTATTTCAAGGGCACTTTCCAGTTCATTACTGTGCGTAAGCTTCCGCTTAAGTGCTTTTCTTAGAGGGAATGGTCTTAAGTTCCTATTTCAGTGCTCTCTTGAAACAGGGCCAACATATAACTCCATGCCATTGTCACTAAGATATTCTGCCTTCTCTCACTACAGTCAATTATTCCATCTTGACTGTAGTGCAACATACTCTTCCAGGTAGAAACCATGGCTCTACATTTATTGATAGAGTATTCTTGCCAACTCTAAGTCCTGGATGGGGTTTTCTGGGTTTTCTGGTGTTTCTTCACTGAGCTGTTAATACTAGTAATACAAATAACAGTTAATAAATCAATCTGTTTCTTCCAGGAATTTTGCTAGAAGGCATTAACCCCTTCTCACCATCTCCCAGGCCACACCCCTGCACTCTTTACAATGAGTGCAGCATATTTTTTATTTCTTCAACTGGCATTTGCAATCTGTCCTGACATAATTTACACATTTACACATTTTACAGAGCAAAGCACAGTCATGCAATTTAATTCCAAAAAACATAAGCATAGGAGACTCGGCACACTCGATTAGCAAAGCATATGATCGAGTTTTGCCAGTATGATATCAAAGGCACACGTTTGATTTGAATTTGTGTCAAAATGTACCTGCTGCTCTTCATTTCAAAACAGACATGTGCTGATGTGTTAGCCCATATTCACACACAGGGGGCTTTTATATGCTGCAAACTGCACGTGTAGACCAGTGTCCTCTATAAATGCACTTTCTTTCCCTTCCTTTTCTCTTATCTCAAGGCAGCTGGTCTCCACATCCTTAGGGAGAGGGAAAGCCTGAGACACAGAGAAGGGGAAAGCAAGAAATCACTGTTCAACTTAATGAAATAAAGTTCTGACCCACATAAAGTCATCTGGGTTCCTCCACTGATCATTGCCCTATTGAGCCACCATTTCAGCTCTATTATTTCTTTTAAATAGGGATTTAATGCTCATGAATGGAAGGTGAACGCTTGAAAATGAAAGGTGATCACTGCAGTAAAGGACAAATCAATACAGAACCAAAGTGCTCTACTTATCCACAGGGCAAACTAAAGTGAAAGGAAATGTCTTCAAGACCCTCTCAAGCAGTTGTACTAATAGAAATGATGATTAAATTCCCATAATATTACACTAGGACTTAAAAAAAAAATCGGTGATTAAACACTTACAAGAAAAGGAATTGGCAGCTACCTGGACTGTGGGCATTTTGTTGTTCACTTTCCTTTAGCTTGATTGAAAAAAAGGAATTTGATTGAATTTTGTGAATTTTTAATTAATAAAGATTGATAGCCGCAAAGAGCAGTTCTAGAAGGACCAGAAAAAAATTACTCTCCTGCAAGTTATTTAAAGTTCAGTTCCTAGGAATGCAAGGAATTGAGTACTTTTCTTGGGTTCTGGGTCACATAAGCATAAATGAGTATATTTGGAATAATAGCTGGAAAGTTAGTTTGTTCAGTAGGTGTGAAATGGGCTTTTTTTACCTCTAAATGTGATTAATATTGGAGGCTGCAAATAACATGATAGCAAGAGAAAGGCTTATGTTCACAGGTAAAATATTTTTTAATTCCATGGAAATTGTAAAAAATGAAAATAGAATTTGGGCCAGGAACTTTCTGTGCTAATCTGGAGCTGACATTTGGGGGTGTTCGTGTCAAAAGATTTTGGTTTTGGGTCATTCTCAGCAGCAGATGAAACAATGAAGGATTCACTTTCTTTGATCCTCCAGCAAACCCTGATTGGCTGGAAGCAGGGAGATACAGTTAACTTCACAAAGTCAATAAATGTGGCCATCTGGGAGAATGCAAATTTAGACAAATGTGATATATGTGGGATGACACTTTTTGCTTAGAACATGCCACACCATAAAAGCATTAAAAATACATTCATATGACCCAGAGCATTTGATTAAAGCCTTCAATATACAATAAATTCAGTCCCAAGCAAACCAAAGGGGACAACTTGTACCAATTCCAGACCCAGATTCATTCAGGTTTAGTTTTCTGCCTCCTCAGCCTCTTCTCTTCAGGCATCTCTGTCTGTGTTTCCTTTCAATTCAAATAACCAAGTGGAATCTGTGTAAAAAACCACAATCCATTGTGCCACAACTCCTCCTTTATGTGGAAAATTGTTTTTACTCTTTCACTTCTTTGTGTTTCATCCTTTCGAGCCACTGGCTTGAGAAAAAGTTAAGTATCTTTGCACATGAGCAGCTTCTGGGAGGAGTCCCAGTATGCCTGAAATGAGTAAAGCTGACCTGATTAGGACCTGATCCGTGCAGCTACTGGTAAGAATCCTTTGTGTTCAGTAGCGTGTCCTTCCCCAACAGCAGGAACATCACTGGTACTCAACTAGTTCCCAGGCAGGAAGAAATCCAAAGCTGCTCACAGTCCTTTGCCAAGTGGCACAATATGCAACGCTGCTATCGAGCACCTCCCAGATAGATAACTGCACACTAATATTTATCTGTCAATGTGTGTCTAGATCCTTATCATTCACACTGTGTTTTGGCATTATATAAAATGCAATGTTTCCATAGACTGGACTGTGTCTTGAACATGCTCACTCAACCAAAAAACCTAAGAGTCTGTTTTAAAGTAGTGGGTGAACTAACCTGAGCTGAAACACTAAATCTGTGGTGGCCAAATACTGTCCCATGGCAGGCAAATGAGTAAAACCAGGGATTGCCTTTTCCCTACAATGTACACGGCTGGACAAACATATGGTACATTATGATTTGCTCCTCATATAAATAGCTACTGCACTGAGGACAGGATAAAAGTTGGGAAAAAGCGTGTGTCAGAGCACTGTATCTGTGACACAACATCTCCTGGAAATACAGCCGATTCTCTTTAGATGGAAATTGAAGGCTCAGTCCAGCCCTTACCTATAGATTTGTTATCTTTTTTTCTTTTTTTGTTTTGGTTTTGTGTTTGGTTTTTGTTGTTGTTGTTGTTTTGTTCTGTTTTGGTTTGTTTTTTTGAAGTAGACGGAGTAGTTCTAATAAAACAAACACAGAGGACTTGCCGGTTTCCGTTTTTTGTAAGTGTTATTTTTGGCAAATTACCTGACCATTTGTATTGAACAAAATAATTGAAAGGATGAGCTTACAGCCTTTATATATATTAGATAGTTCTTCTAGCAATAGTAGAACTAGCCACAGGAGTAAAACTTGTCTAACTAAACCTTTATTTTGTGTGATAGGAGATGTAAAGTAAGGAAACAGATCAAGCATCCTGAAGTGTGGTTCAAGATTGCTGCAGAAGAAAAGCTGTGTTTACTTAGAGCTACTTGTTTCTTCCAAACAAAACACTGCCCGGTGTGCCGGGTCCTCAGCTCGTGTAACCTGTCACGGCTCCTCTGCCACCAACAAATGTGCCTCTGTCCCCCATGGAACACCCTGGCTTTGCTGTAGGTGACCAGGCTGTTACACGGTGGGCATCGCTGTAATACTGAAATGAGGCGGCAGGCTGAGGGGCATTTACATCTGGTGGGGAGGCCTTCTGGAACCCAGGGTGTTAAGCAGAAAGCAGAGGCTGTGCCTGCTACTATCTGTGCTTTAACAAGGTGAGACAGATCTAGAAAAAAATGAAGGTTTCTGAGAAGGAGAAAAGGAAGGGGTGGGGGACTCTCCCTTTGAAAGAACAAGAGTCCCAAACCCAGTTTCTTGTAAAGTCTCTTGTGATCACATCTACTTGTGGTTAGAGAATTAAATATTCCACAGTGCCAACCGTGCACTCATTTGTTCATACTTTCAATTCACACTGGTCCTTTAACGGCTCTGTGCAATAAAGTACACAGTGCTAAGCACCACAGCCTACTTCATCTGCACTTCATCAGATTAGCATTAGGTTGAAATCTCCAAGACAATATAAATGAGATCAATAAATAGTGCAATCAATCTCAGCTAGTTTTAAGTGTCCAGAGAGAGATTTAAACAGAACTCCTGGAGGCTGACATTGCTTTACCAGCAGAGAGAACACCAAACACGTTGTATTGATGCTAACATGTGTGTTGCCCCTTATGATGTTTCTTGCACTTAAACAGCAAAGCCAACAGCACTGTTTCTGTTAATTTATGGATGCTTTGGAATAAGTGTTTAAACATTGTTTGAATCTTCAGTGATAGAAAAAAAAATGCATCTATGCAGTTCTTCCTTTTCTTTGGTTTTCCAAAAAAGTTGAGTTTTATCTTGTTTTGCATCATTTTTCACATTTCCCAGGTATTCAAGCAGGGACTGAACAATCTTTGTCCAGTTCTGAGTGCACTGTCAGTGACTAAGGAATAATGTATATTTACAGGTTTTGCAAAGGAAAAAGAAGAACCCAAAATGCTCCAAATGAAGAAAACAAACACAACATCCTGATTCCAGAGATTTGAAAGAACAGTGATAAAAAACTTAAAAAAGCCAAGCAATGTAGCACTGTCACAAGTTCTACAGAAATTAAAGATGGAATTACTTGAATTTGATATGATAAAAAATGTATAATACTGGGGGGAAGGGAGCCTGGGTGGATCTTTTGCATGGTATGGGTTTGGGACCATTCTTCATCACTTTGTCTTTACACTGAAATCAAAGCTGTTGCAGCACCCTCAGTCTGAAATGATGACTCAAGCCTTGACATACGTTCCAGAGTGAAACAGGGCAAGACAGTTCAGAACATTCCAGGTTTTGTTATTATTGCAGTTTCACCAAAATGGCAACAACTCTTTCACTGGACTAAAAGAAGCTTCCTTAGCTTGACAAAACCCAGAGAGAGCTCGTTTTTTGAAAAGTGGCAGAGCAGGTAGGACATTTCTTACAGACTTCCTTTTTTACCTTTCTATGACCCCTAAGAAGTCACAATCCTCTCACAGTCTAATCAGCATGGGGAATTGCAGAATGAATGGGCTGGAAAATTCCTTTGAAAGGCAATAATAATATTTTTTTCATATATGAATTCCAGCTTGGTTCTTGGGAGTTTAACAAAGTAAAGTCATGGTTATTGTTTTTTTAATTTTTTTTAGTCCTTCATAGAGCTTTTCAAAGGCACTGGCTTTTGCATAAGTTGTAAGTTTATGTTAAAGTCCTATGCTAGTCTGTGTTACACGTTTTAGTGCGTTCTGTACTGCCCTGGGAGCTAACCCCCTCCCCCAAAGAACTCTTTCTCAGCCCCTTCATCTGTAACCTTTCTGCAAGTAAATGCTAATTGAAAAAGAAAGAACACCACTAATCTTGGAATTTAAATGCATTTAACAAAACCAATCTCAATCTAAATTGTTGTTTCACCATTCCCTTTTCCCCAACAGATGTCGAGAAACTGCAATTCCTATTAAGAACACTTGACTGTTTACTCAGCAAGAGAACTTCAGGCTCAGGCTGCATCAATCTAAATGCGTTTCAGGACGTCAGTCTTTTGAAAAGTGCAGACTGTTAGTTGGTTATTTTTAAACGTAATCTTCACATAAAAGAGTTGCTGCATTTTTTCTTTTCACTTTGTCATCCCTCTCTCCCTCCTCCCTCTTTTATTATTTTTTTTCAAATGATGGCATCAAACATAGATGTCCTGAATTTTTATGTCCCATTCCATTTAAGTTTCTCTTCATGTTGCTTTATTTCATTTTTTCCTCCCTTCTTTTCAGCTTTGACTGAAAGGAATATTAGTGAAGATTGTGAACATTATTGCAGGAAGAGAAAAAAGATTCTAGAAATGTTATTTTGTAACTACGTTAGACATCAAAAACATGAATATGTTTTCTTACTGAGCTTTACAGTAAAGCCCCTGTGGGCTTTGACCACAGACCCATGTAAAGTTATCTGTGTAGATAAAGGCAACTCTGTGTGGTTTTGTTGTTTTGTACCCTGAACGTCGCTAGTTAACCATGATCAGGAAAGTAGACATGCCTCATTCCCCTCCCCACCCCACCCCTTTTTTTTTTCCTTATCTCTTCATATGATCCTTCAGTTAGTAAATGCAATATTAGTATTTTCAAATATATCCTCAAGTGATAAACTCTGAAATGCAGCTTAGGTCTCAATTCTGCAATTAGTGTCTGGCTGTAAATGTGCATAGTTACATTGGTATGAATCCCCATTTAGCATGAGTCCTCCAAGCATGTTTTACTGTAGAATAAATTTCGGTTGATTTACTCACCAGGTTTCAAAATAAGGTGGGTCAAGTCCTTCACTTGTGGCAGGGGAGCTGGCAAGGCTGCAGGCTGCGCTTTGCACCTGCATTGCCACCGGCAAATCTGTGGTGGCTGGGGCAGCCCCACCTCTGGCTGTGTGTTGCCTGAATGGGGATGCTGCTTTTCTAAGGTCTTTTGAATATCCTCTGTTTTCTCTGTTGAAAGCAGGTGGAGGGAATGCTCTGGACCACAGGAGGTCAGGCTTAGCTACATGGCCCTAAATCCCACTATTCATAAGTATTGCAATGCAGAGAAAGTCAGCAAAAGCATGGGAAAATGGGATGTGGGTGAAAAAAATGAATTATGAATGCTAACAGGCAGCAGATAATTGGGTGCATGGGTGGGTGTGTGGGTGAATGTCTGAAACTGAACTTTTGAACTCTCAAGCAGAAACCTGCTACTTGCTGGCTGCAGTCTGTATGGGCTGACTGTAAATATTGATAGCATCTGGACTAAATAAAAGTGGTACATCTTGAATCCTCCAGTTAATAAAGAAGAATTAAACACAACTAGCAAGTAGATGGCTGCTCATCTGTTGTGCTTCTACGTATAGATTATCTAGGTAGAGAAAGTGGGAGACTTGGGTTCCAGAAAGAAGACCTGGTGCCAAAACAAAAGGTTGCTGGGAAGAGGTAGTCTCAGGAAGAAGAAAGTGGCCCAGAAAGAAGGCGGCTGGAGGAAAGACCCTGGAAGTGGGGAAGGTTTGGGGGGTCAAGGAAATGAAAACAAATGCTAAGGGATTCCCAGGCACAAGGACCAACCAGCATGCTCTTCTGCTCAACCCTCCCACGCCAGCAGTGATCCCTGGCTAGAAGTGAAGTCAAATTTTAGCAAATGTAATGCTGAGGAGGGTAGTGTATAACTGAGTGTGTGAAATAATCAAGTTGGGTAAAAGCTCTGATCCTGTTGGTTCTTAAATAAATCCAGTGTCCAGATCCACCATTGGTTGTTGTTTGTTTTGTCTCATTTGTGACAGAAGGGTGAAGAATGTAGAGACAAGCGTTAAAAGGTGATACGTGTCATGAGCATTGAATATTGTTTTAAAAATAGGTGTTTCCTTCAGATTTCTAGGAAAAATGCGAATATATAAGTAGAAAATCAAATAAACTATGGACTTTGATTAAGATTCCAGTAAAGATTGCAATACTTCAAGATAACCTGAGATGGAAGAAGCAGTTATAAGGTAAAATGAAATTAAGTCAAATGAAGTGCAATACACAAGGAAATCTCTCACAATGGCAATCTAATGGATAATTTTGCAGTTTTTACCCCAGTTCCATATCCAGAAATCAATTGGAACCAATTACTAGTGGGTAGAGCAGGCAGGAAACCATTTCCCATCCACAACATGTCAAGATATCAGAAAAAATTCCATTGTGCAGCATGTGAGAAAATGTTGAGAAGTTTTTCATGTGGTTTTCAAATCTTTTTCATGGAACAATGTGCCCTCCCAAGAGTTCACTTGATCTCTGAAAGCTCCAGAGCAAAGTCAAGAAATCTGAACTGAAGTTTATTTTTTTTCTGATGCAAACTGCGATTGAAACAATAGATTATTTTATAATCCAGAAATCTGTTATTTAAAAATTTGTCACCGTTGACAGTGCTTTTAGAACTTAGGGAACTCTATCAGACATCACAGAATTAGTACACTAATCTCTGCGGGTGCAATCCTCCCCTCTCCCCTGAGACCCCTCAGAGCAATCAAAAAGACTAGATTAATGGCCCGTGCAGCTGCTGGACATGTCTGTCTGCAAATTCACAACCCTGGTGTGGACACTCAGTACCTTGAGTCATCCACTAATATGTATTCAGAAGTCAATTTAAATGCAGTCCTAGTGAATATAAAAAGCCTGAGTGCTGGACCTAACATTAACATTGTCTTGCAACCTGTGGGAAGAATTTTTCAATGTGTATAAATTCTGTCTTCAAAAATGCTGAAAGCAGTGAAGGTTAGAGTCTGAAAGGAATTTGAGATGTCCAGATGAAATCAGTGGGAGTGAAATAAATAACTACTCAAAATCTAGCCTAACCATTAGGCAGCAACCAATTTCTGTTTTGTAGGGTATCTGTTGTGAAACATAAATACATTCCCTATTCAGTGGACTTTGCAGCACATCCATCTGCAACAGGTCCTGTTGTAATCTGTCACCCAGCTAATGGTGCTGGATAGCCATATGCCATTACAATGCCATTTCACTTTTCAACCCTTTCTTAATGGAAAGGACGCTCACTCCACCAGTGACCTGAAGACCAATGAAAAGCAACATGCTATACAGCACGAGTAAAGAAATGGGATTTGAGTATCAAGCTCCCTGCGTTTTAGGAAGTCATGAAAAGGAAGTCATATAATAATTTGGCAGGGATGTATTAAAAGTTTATGGTCCAATAATATCATGAACTCTTTGCACGGACAAGGGGTATCTGCATGGGCACGAAGGGTCTGAATTATATGTACAGTTTCTGAGAAAAGCCTATGCCATACAGTGTTTGTTAAACTAAAAGCTGAGGGTTCTCCAGTTTCTTTGTGTGGCTTTCTGAATTACAGTAACACAACTGATCATCTTAGCAGCCACGGCAAACACTAGTGCCTGTGCAATAAGGGCAATCTACTTTTGAGACGCTGTTGTTTAGATTACATAATTTAAAATTCAAAGCCAATATATAGAATCACCAGCACTTTCAGTATAGTTAGAAATGTTTCTGTAAATCAGATATATTTTTTTTTTGTCCAAAAAATAGCCTTGGAAACAAAAGTCATTTTTTGAAGAGACTGAATTATAACTGGACCGATTTTTGCTTCCAAAATGTTAGAACCAAAGGAACTGAGGTTGGTGGTTATGTTTTGCTTTTCCTTCAACATCAGCAATGCAAGTGTTTGCTTGCTGCTTGTATTTGATTCAGCAAATACATTCATTGTGGTCACTGCAAGGAAAATTCCTCTCTCTGTGAGTGTATTACTCACCTGGGTTCCCCTTTGACCTTCTTTCATAGCATCGCAGTGTAGCGAGAGAGTAAAAAATATTCCAAGTTCTTGTCTTCAATGAAGGATTATCATCCTTTTTCAAGTTCCTGATGTTAAAGGTCAACTTGTAGTGTTTAGTTTCCTTCTCCAATATAATTTCATTTTAGGTTTGTGCCTTTTTATGGGGTCTGTGGTTGATTCCTTTCTTCATTCTGAAATGAGAAGACCCTCAGATTCCTCCTCTCTGCGACAGTAGCGGGCGGTGGGAAAGAACCAGCATCTGCAGAGGGGCAGTAACAGGGCAGGAGGATGGCTGGGTCTCTATTCAAATAAACCCCTGGCCCCTGCATGCCAGGCTGCACTCATGGCACTGGGAGGAAACATGAGAGCCTCTCTGACCTGTGTGGCAGCACATAAAAAGCTGGAGCCTGCCTCAGCGTATTACTGCCACTCTTTTTGCTGTGTGGTGTGGAGGATAAACAAAGTGGTCTTCCAGCTCTGGAGGTGCAGCACGAAGCATCCAGCCTGAGACTCAGGCACAGCTGCCTCATCCTCCACAAGAAGGATCTCCCAACAGCATTGCAAATAAATGTTTAAGACAAAAATGTTGCATGTTGAACCTGGAACCCATTCACAGCTGTTCTCTCCTCCCTGCTGGCTCAGTGATCTCCCTTAGCATCCAACCCAGCCACCTTCTAAAGGTAATTCAAATGGGACGTTTTCCCCAGCCCACAGTGAAACACATCTCAGTTCATATAAAGGTACTCATTTCCTTCGTTGTCAAGGGCCAAACCCCAACTTTTTGTTGCCACCTATTAGTTGCCATGTGAGTTACATGGCTATTTATCTTTTTGGTCCCAAGACACTGACAAAAGACCTGAGGAAATCTGCTACTGCTGTGCGCAAACGAAGTCATGTCCCACTCTATCAGCACAAATAAAGTGCTACTCGTACTTCTTCTCTACTGAGGTTTTCTATCCGGAGTGAACTGATGCTTTATTTCAAGGTTAGTTTGCTGTATATTTGCAAACTGCAGTTAGAAGAAAATTTTCACTTTAACAATTAAATTTATGCTCAGACACAGCAGTAGAGGGCTAATGGATAATGGGTAAGAAAATAACACTGAAATCTTTAGGAGATTCACTTTAAAAGATCTGTTGGTTCACCTAGGAGTAAATGCCTGTACCTTTGATAATTATCCCAACCACCCCAAATTCATCATGCTGCAAACTGAGAATTTTTTGGGAACAGCCTTTTTTTTTCTTTTTTTTTCTTTTTTTTTCTTTTTTTTTTTTTTTTTTATTAATGACATTCTTTATACACCATGCCATGAAAAAATCAGAAAAAGTGGAAATCAACTTTACTTCTCATGGACAATAAAGGTCTTTTACTTCTGGACCTTGGTTTAACAATTGCATATGTTTATGTTTCACTTTTACTCTGCTTGGCTTTAAATATGTACTTAAATGTTTGAATTAAGACTTTGATAGACAAAGCAGCAAAAAGAAAAACAAATAGGTTTTTTTAGCCACTTAATTCACCTTTGCAAATCAGGAATCAGACCAGTTTGGACCCAAATTGATATTTCCTACTAGTGGTAGTACTAATACAATAATTCTAATTAATTAATTCTTATTCTAATTAATCAATTAGAATAATTATTTAATAGCAAAGTTTTAAGAACAAATTGTACAGTAATTTACAGATGACTCTTGCAAGGCATATCTTTATTACTGTCTTCATTTAAGGCGACAGTGAGAAAGGCAGAAGTTTGCCTGGTATTACAGAATCAGTTACTCTGGTTGGAACTAGAAATTGTGAATCTTGTGTCATGATTAAAACCCACAAAACACTTTAAAGACAATGAACAGTATACTGGCCAATGTTGTTCAATAAGTAAATGATATTCTTGCCTTGTTCCCTGATTAGCCCAGAACTTTCTAGATTCATTTTAGATTGTTAAAAGTAAAAGTTTAACTGTTTGGTGAATCAAATTAAAACCAAAAAGAATTAAATAAATATGATGAACTTTCACAAAAGATTAACTACTTGTAAAAATTAGTATGCTTTCAAAAAGCATTTGATTTAATTTAAACAGCAGTTTAAATTCATACTCTTCTCATTAAAAACAAACAAAAAAACCAACCAGATCTACAAAGTATTTACCTTTTTTTATTCCTCGCCTCTCCTGTAAGGGTTAGTAACGTGTACCCCTCAGAGAAATACTGGAGGGCTCATCTTTTATGCCAAATGAGGACCCTATATTTCATGTTAGGGAGCACTCACTCAAAGCAATGCCCACATTTTTTATGGATGAACTGTTCATTTACTTGTGTGAATAAAATATTCAGGGGTTCAGAAGTCATATCCTGTTTCTTTAAGGTACTGCACAATTGTGGATAAAAGATAATATTGCAGTGAAAAACACTGCTAATTACCATTTATTATTATCCATTACTATTTCCATTTATATCTCACTATTTTTAACTTGCTCATAAAAATTTCTCTTCCTATGACTTAGTCCAGATTGTATGATAATAAGTGAATAAATAATGCTAGTGCTTTCCTAAGCTGTTCTCTTTTTTTTTTTTTTTTCATGAAAGCACATTTCTAGATGTGAATCATCACTTTGTATTCCCTACCCCTCCCAAAAACACAGCTATAATTCTGTAGACATTGCTAAGTATCTGAGGTGAATGTTTGGTAGAATTCTGCCAGCATGTGACAAACAAACAAATACGTAGACAAAGTAAATACAAATACAATTCATTCTGCAGATTTTGCCAGGATTCTGGGAAGCTTTTTACTGACCTGAAAAAGGATTTAATTTTTTTTTCTCATGTGCTATTTTCTGTATGTTGTGTCACACAAAGCATATTCTGTACAATCTGTGAAGCCTCACGTTAGACAGAGTGAAAGTTAAATGAATTTTAGGAGGATTATTTATTATATTGCAAATCACAGCCTGGCATAGTGCATTTCTTCCCTGAAATATGTTTTTAGCACTTTAGAAGTCCCTTTGTATGCATCTGAGTCGATTAATTTCTCTGAGAGCATACGTGCTACTCAATATACTTGTTATGTGTTTGCAGCTCTCAGTGTGTAATGAGACATTTTTGCTGTTGCTGATAATTCTGTAGATTCCATTGTACCCAGACATATGGTGTCAGTTGTTTGAGGGCTTTAGAAACCCTCAGATTGGCTGTGATGTATAAACGCAATAATCCCCATAGAAAACTTCGGACTTCTCGAACCAGAGTTTAAAATCTGCATGTTCACTTGCAGACTGGGGAGTTTTAAAAACAAACGGGCCCTTGTAGATAATTTAACATTAATGGCCCGAGTCAACAAGAAGTGCAAAACATTCAGCCCTCAGGAAGAGTGATACAAAGTCTGAGCTGTGCTTCCACAGGGTATGAGCCAGATGGAAATATGGATAACCAGCGTTTTATCAGTATTCAGTGTGTATTAAATTAGTGTTATTAAGGACAACTTTTAAATACTTTAATAAGGAAGAATGATGATCTGCCTTCCCTCTGTAGTCCTAATCCAAAGCCAGCAGCAGCCAGTCGAAAGACCCCATTGATTTTGATGGGCTTTCTATTGAGCCTTATGTCTGCAAGCTGGATGAGAGGCGGCTGCAGGGAATTGGAGGGCCCTGGTTTAGCAGATGCTCTTGCCTTCCCCTAAACCCATGCAAGCCACCACAGGTCCTTCAATGCACATGCATCTGGGGTGAAATGGTGATTCATTGCAGTCAGTAAGAGTTTTACCATGGACTATGGGTGGATTTCAAATTTTACCCCTGGTATGAACAGGCCAGTTTATTTTACTTGCTGTTCTGCATATTAAATATCCCCGATCAGGGTCTTCTACTTGCATTGCCTCTGTGGGCCTGTAAGCAGCAGAGTTGGCTAGTATGTGTCTATAGCTCTGTTACCTGGTTTGGACCATAAATACAAACTTTCAATGCTCAGGGCCTCGATGTGAAGTGTTTGTTATTGTAGATGCCTAATAAAACAAATACCGGTCAAAGGCTAAAACTTGAGTAAGGACCATTTCCCCTTGCAATGTCATGGCTTTTAACTAACAGTGTCTCACCACGGCTACGCCGGGCTGCGATATGATTTCCTAAACATGACTGACTACGGATAGTGTTTGAACAGAGTAGCAATAATGTTTCCACCATCCTCCTCATACATTTACTTTCATGCACTGTGGTAAAGATTTTTTATTTATTTTTAGGGAAAACAAGTACATTAGTGGGGTCTTCCAAACAATTTAATGAACTACTGGGCCTCTACTTATTTTATTCGTTACTTATCTAGCTCTTGCGTGTAGGGCAGCAGTGCTCTGAGGTCCAGGTTGTAACTAGTTCCCATTGATGTGGATGCGATACAAACACGGAGCTAATCAACGGAACGATGGGTAGCAATGTGTGACTTCATTGCTGTTGTATATTGCAGGAGTACCAGAATGGGTGCAGCCCAGCATTGTGTGACTAGCTAGAAATTATTCCCATCTTTTTCTCTCTCAGAGAAGGTTACTGAAAGCTTTTGGGTGAGCACTGGCCAGCTGCTGTCCAACAAACAGAAGTCAAATACGCAGCACGAGAGGAAAAATCAGCCTGGCTCTACAGCCTCTGTGTAGGTGCACAAAGAAAGGTAAGTAAGATGGGAAAGCAAAATGGGTTCTGATCTTTAGTTTCCCTTGAATTCCTTTAGGCTAAACTGATCCTTTAGGTTGTGCCAGGAATATATCTTTGGTCATGAACAGGTGCTTTTTCCTTGTAACACTTGTCCACTTGCAGTCCCTCCTAGCATTAATGCCAGGGGAATTTCCAGGTGAGCCATTTGCAAGCTTTTTTTTTTTTTGTGTGTGTGTGTGCTACTGGACCGGCACTAAGTGGAGTTACTTGTGTGGAGGATTGACTTCCATTCATGTCTATATAGTTTCTTCCTTCATGACTTTGTGGAAGATGTCCAAATGAGCAAGCTCCATCCAGAGCTTCCCAAAACCACAAAATGAGGATGCTCCCTCTTTTGAAGTTGGGGTGGAGGAAGAGGAACTGAGCCTTTTGGTCTCTTTTTCTGAAGACATCTTCTCTATCTCAGCTAAAGTTCGAAAGATTATTAGGGGTATCCAGGCGAAGCACTCAGAAAAGTAGTTTATTCAATGGGAATTTTTCACCCAAATTTAATTTTACTCTCAAAGGATTATTTTTTTTTTTTTAGATGACCAAACCCCAAAATGCTAATTCCACTGGAATTATCTAGGTGAGAAAAATATAATTCCACAATTCACTCAGACACAGAGGTCAAAGGTTGCTTGAAAGGTACAATTCTTCCTCTCTTTGTTCTTCTGATCATCAGAAGAACCAGTTGTACCGTCACCTCTGATTGCCACCACTGCAGTCTCTTGTGTTCATGTCAATATTGCTGCTGTCTGGAAGGGGAGAAAATGGCATATTTGACAACGGGAAGCTGCCTCTCTTGAGCCCAAAACAACCTCATTTGGGTATGTAGTCTATCCTTTCCCTCACATATGTAGGCAAGAGACTGTAGCTGATATCAGAGGAGTTGCACATGATGAGTTTTATTCTGTGAATAGGAAATATTTGGATTCAGAGTGCTAGTTACTTTTTGCATGCAAATGCCCTGTTTCTCTAACATAAAGGGCTCTATAAGTTGCAGATAAGTGTTTTGTAAATCAAGCCCTAAATCTTCTCTTTATTTTAACTGGAGACTTTAGCCAGTGGATAAGCACCATCAGACATTATTCAAACATTTTATGGCTTGCAAAGGAATTATTTTTTTTTATTATTATTCTTTTTTTTTCTTTTTTTTTTAAAACACTTTAAATAAGAGAAAACAAACAGTTTCTTTGGAAGTGGCCTGGTTATGGATATCTTCTTTCCACCCCAGTGGCTTGATGTGACTGTTAACCAGCATTTGGCTGTTTTATAACTGGTGCAATTATTTTGTCAAAGGTTGTAGGGTTTTTTGTTCCTTTAAAAAAAAAGTTAGTTTACAGTTTATTAACTTAGATTACTGCTAATGGCTCCCATGGGTCTTCCTACTGAAACAAGGACCAGGATAACTGATTTCTTAAGACCAATCTGGAAGACTTTAAAATGCATTAATAGCTATCACTGAAACAGCAGGAGGAAGAAGTGTCTGTCATTTGGTTTTTTTGGTTTTTATTTTTTTTTCTTCCTGTTCTCTGTATAAACTTTTCCCCAAAACTTTATCTATTTATCTATTATCCTGTCTCTCTTTCTCTCCCTCCTTTTTCCCCCCTTCTTTTTCCAGCTATTAACCGGCTAAGTTTTCAGTGAGTGCAAATAATCAGCAATGACTCTTTTTGACTGTTCAGGGAGCACATTAGCACATAAATAGGAAACAAAGACTGGTTCTAAGATGTTCCAGGGAAAAAGTAAAATGATACTTTAAAATGTGGAGGCCTGAAGTCAAAACACCCCATTCTGAAAAAAGTCTAGAACAGTGCACAGTATCATTCATGCTTAACATGTTGGTTTTAAACATTTTGTCTTTTTTTGTGCATAAATACCTCTAAAATCAACACACACAGCTTAAACACGTAGGTGTGCAAGTGTGTACTTTACATGCCTTCGAAGGTGGCAAGCATTTATTGCACAGATCTGTCCGCAGGAAAGGTATTTCCCTTCTCCCACTGCTTTGGCATGGTTCCTCCAGCCACACCTTTCTGTCCTGTTCCTCACATTCCTGGCCAAAAGATGAATGCGTAGACGAAGGCTGAGCAGAGTTGCTTACTCAGTGTGTCTGAACTACTGTCTGGGAAATCTGCTGAAGAGTTTGACAGAAAACTTTTCCTTACTTTTTTTTTCCTTTGCTGTAGTTGCTATAGTGAATAATGGAGGAAATTGTATTTGCTCTGGAAGGTCTGTAAGCAGTTAAAACAGCTGCACTGTTTGTTATCCAAGTACTAACACTGGAGTACTCAGCGCCAACCGTCATAAGGAACTGATGAGTCCATATCTGCAGGAATGAGAGTGTGGATATAAACAGGGAAATTATAATATTCTGAGTGTTCTCATCTTTTCTATGACTTGAAGTTGTGGTGTTAGGCAGTCTGGAGCACCAGCCGTCCAGCTGAGATACTGCATGAAATTTCATTTCTTCCTTCATTTCTTTCCTGAGTAGTGGGAGTCATGCACTAGTTACATGTATTGATTTTCACGGTTCTCATGCACTGCCCGATCTGAGAAGAAACCTTTATTATGCTAGGTGCTGTACAAAGTAATTAATAATTAATAATTATCCTTTCCTCATAGATTTTATAATTAAAACACTCTTATTTCTATTATCTGGAATAAAGAGGAATTAGGGTGGGGATGGGAAGAAGGGATACTCCTCTGATACTGTGTCTAATGGGAAGATGCATATAACTCGGTGGTTTTGAGACCTGAAAAGATCGAGGAAGTCCAGCTTAGATTTCCAGTTTTGTTCCTCCCACTGCTTTGCAGAGGGTTTTGGTCAGATACAGAATTGCACACACATATGAAGTAAACTGAGACAGAGTTACTAAACTCCTCTGCCCTTCAAAACCAGGAACAGGTGTTTGTTAGCAACACACTTTGAATTGTCCGTGATATTATTAACCAGAATGCAGCACATCAAGAAAAGATCTAACCTACCTATAACAGTGGTGTCTATATTTATAAAACAAGAAATAAAGAGAGAGCATGGAGCAACTTCTTACGAATCATTTCTGAAAATGTTGCTCAGGAAACAGATTAAATTATACAGAGCTCAGTTATTGGCATCATCAGGTGCTATAAATCAACATAAGTCCTTCAAAGTTGGATTTACCATATTTACAGAATGGTGCTGTGTTCTGCATTTTCCTTAGCTGAAAATGTTTGCAGACATATATTTTCATTAAAAGTTGCTTGCAGGAGTTTATTTCCAGGCTCTTCATTGTTTCAGTAGAAAATGTTTCATTCTCAGTCCTGAATGGGGGTCATATCACTGCCTTCTGTCTTCAGTACTTTATGGTTTTATTCTTTATTGATTCACAAATGTATGTTAAAAGAACCAGTGTTACAAGATAGACAAGTTACAGCATAATGCTGTTTTCCTGGAATGAGTTTTGCATACAGTTCTCTAGTGTGCGAAAAAATAGGTCCACTTTGATAAGAAAATCAAAATGTTTAAAAAAATGACCAATGGATTTATTGGGAAAATACACATGTCATTTTCTACTACCCGTTCTTTTTGACACTGAGCTGTTGATGTTCAAGCAGTCCTGTAGTAAAAGTGACTACCGTGTATGACAGATAGTATGGTAATGAAATGGCATACTTTTCTGTTACACTGAAACTTCAATAAGGGTGGAATTTTGCCTCAAAAAGAGGGCAGTGATCTTCTCACAAACACTGTCCTTTGTCCTGAGGCACACGAAATCCCCAAATCCCTAAAATATTTTATCTAAAGATAATTTTGTACCAGCCCAGGCATGAAAAAGAAAAGTATATCAGATGCAGCTAGAAAAGTCCTGTTGCTCAGGGAGAAGGTAAATTAAAGGTTTCTATCTTATCTGTATTTCAATTACAATTTTATTTTTGGTCCCTGGCAGTGCAGACAGTTGAAGTCTTGGGAAGTGGAAACACTCACAGGTGTACGAAAAAGGAATCTTTAATGGTGGAGATGTATATATTTGAACTATGTTGCTTTTCATGTGGGGTATACATGACATTTAAAAAAAAAAAAGTGGGCTTTTATGGAGAGGCCCATCTGTCTGAGTTCACTTGAAGATTCCCTTTTTTTGTCTTTTTCTTTTTCTTAGCAATAATGACCTAGTTTAAGAGTCTGCAGCTCTGTTTGGCTTATACCAGGGGTCAGACCTAACGAAACCAGTTGTGCAAGGACCAAAATAGGTAATCACAGAGGGGTTGATCCGACTTCCATTGGGGCCCATGGTGCATATTTGTATCCAGTTTTCTGGGAACTGGGTGACAAAATCTTGAGATAAATACCTCTTAGCTCTTGGGCACCTGGGTCAGTGGGTAAAGACCAAAGAAGACTTCCATCTCTTTTGGGCTGTTCAGTGATGATGTAAGTCTCATTCTTGCTGAAGATGCTATCATTTCATCAGGTGCTTTTGTGGTTGGTGCTGTATTTCCTAACTGCCTTACCAAAGACGTCCAAGACTGAATAAGTTCTCATCTCAGGTATAATATTAAATTTCATTGGTACCAACAGTGCCAAAATGGTCAGCTGACACCACCACTGCTGCTGAGTATGCAAATAGCTAGTTTGTCTTCAATAATAAAGCATTTATTCCTGTAAACAGAGAACCTCACAGGTATAGTTTGGAGCTGATTTGTCGATGTATTCTGGTGGCTTAGCAGGTAACAACCATGAATCTGGTTTCATGGGCCAGGCAGGATATGCAAGTGAATCTTGTTCTTCAGAAGGACCCTAGCCCAACAGGAGGATGACATAACATCCTTCCCTTGCCTATATTTCTATCATAAACACCACAGATGGGCAGCTTTTTGTGGCTTTATTATTATCAAGAGACTCTGGGAGACTGGGAGGGACTGGTGGTAAGAGAAGCACTGTCTCTCATGAGCTAACCCCACCTAGGTACTGGAGTTTAGTTCCCTCAGCTGAAGAATAGTTCAAAAGCCCCAAATGCCACTGCCTTGGAAAAGCGGTGAAGCCCTTCATATTAGTACAGACAAAAGATAGGTGAATGAAATGGAGCTCACCTTTATGGATCCAGAAAGGCTAAGAAAGATTGTTAAAATCCCTTAGTAGATTTGGGGTAGATAGGAATCTGAATTGGGTTGTGATAGCTCAGACTAATATGTTTGGAGCTTTACTGCAGACAATTCTGGTCTTTTTCCTTTTCTCCCAGATAAGAAATGATCCTGCTGACTGAGTTTTCAGTACCTTCTGATTTTAGCTGCATCAATGTTATTTTAAAGTAGAGGTTTAACATCACTGTAAAACTAGTGAGAGAGAAAAGCTAGCGAAATGCAGGAAATTATAATAGTGAAAAAAATGACAAACCCCAAAATCTTTTCAAGTCTCGTAATTATTCACTTGCTTTAAAAAATTAAGCATGAACAAATCCAAATCTTCTAAAATAGGATGATTTCATGTCTGTGTATGCACCCATACACACACATTTATACTGTCTACTACTTATGCAAATATAGAATATTCATATATTTGTGCCTGTGTGTATCAACATAGAGTCCACACATATGCAAGTCTTATTTGCTTTCTTCTTATTTGGGAAAGGAAGGCAGAGATGAATTCTCCGTGTTCTGCCATTCCTCTTGGCAATATTTTCTTGTGTCTGTCTCAGATTCACACACAAATATTTGCTAAGGCATTTTCTAATCAACATGAGATTTGAACAATTCCATGACTCGTTGCGTCCTATATTTCATTATCTTCAGCAAAATGTGTATTTCCTCATTGGTATCACGGAAACACATCAGGGTTTTCATGTGACACAGTTAAAATTCACAGTGCATTCTCAGAAAGTGTACCAGGCAAACATTTTAGGGTCTGGTGGTGTCCTATGGAGAAAGACCTGCAGAAATCACCAGGATAGAATGATGAATGGATTCTGGAATATATTGCAGTTGAAAAGTATCAGAAAGCTATCTAATAGATCTTCTACTGTTTAGTGAACAAGACTCACATTAGGTAATGGCAGCAGAAAACATTAAAGACAATTGTATATGATGTAGTATTCGGACAGATTTGTTCACAGTGTATAGTCATTTCCAAATGGCATTTTGCCGTTCTTTGTTCTGCAGCAGTGTCTAATATTTCTAAACATTTTTAGGCTCTCTGACACCTTAATGGTATACAATAACAGTATGCCTCCCTCTTAGAAAAATGGATACTCTCATTTTTCTAAACATTGTGCCTTTACCTTTAACCATTTCCATTTAAATGCAAATTTCAATCATGTCCACCTCTCTGTATTCCAACAGAAACCCTGGAAAAAGACTATACCTTAAATCCTCATTTCTCCATAAAGGGAGCTGTTTCCTTCAGATGTGTCACTCCATGTTATCTATCTTCCTTCTCATTTTATACGTCATCATTGTGGCAAGTTTACCTTGCAGAATTCACAAATAAAAAAGTCTTCTTTTTTGTTTAAAACTCTGCTGTTTATATGTACTAAAAGAAAATGGTTATTTGTAGTTATCTTTATTTCCTGTTAAATTTGTCTGACATAACCTACTGACATGGAAATTTCCCATTCACCAGTCTTTGAATTATTACCAGCATTTACAACTGTTTAAACACTTGAAAGTTTATGATTTCCTAAACAACTGTGGACAAATTAAGTGAATTTGTATCATAGGCATGGATTAATCTCGTAATTATTGTTCCAGTTTAAAGGAAATAATTGAATTTCAGGGTTAAGGATAAAATGTGATGCTATGAAACATATGTGATACTGGTGTCAGTTTCCTGAATGTCTGTTCATATGCAGCTTAGCAACACATTTGAGCAATTCATTAAGGTGTCTCTGCTTAGTGAGTCTTCAGAGAGAAAGTTACATTTGAATCTGGCGTGTAAGAAACACTCAGAAAACAGCCAACCAAAACAAAACAGCTCCCTCCCTCCTCCCCCCTCACCCAAAAAAAAAAAATAAAAAAAAAATAAAAATTGCACACCCTTTATCTGTTGTTAGTCCCTCTTGATTTACTTTTGACAAGAGAGGGCACTGTGATAACATTCTAAGGAGTGGACATATTTGTATATACTTGCCTCTGAGACAGAAAGGAAGCCAGGGATTAACCCCTGAACCAATTACTTTACAATATAGCAACTACTTCAACACAAAGACAGAGAGGGGAGAGAGACAATTTAACTAATTAGTGCAAGTCACAATGTTCTTTACGGGAATTACTCAGCTGGAAGAAAAATTGTTGAGTGGGTTCATAGGCAAGAGGATGTCTGCTTTGGTGTGTATTTATTAATTCTCACTTTGAGTCAGCTTTTACTGGCCAAGAAATTTAGCTGAAGATACTTAATGGCTGCAGTCCTTCAAGAGAACTATAAGTACTGGAAAGGCTTCACAGGCATATTGTTTCAGCCACAGTTTATTTTTAACCCTTTATTAAATGCAGCCATGTGTATTTCTAACTTCCCAGCCTAGTTCTGATATTGGAGGAGTTTGAGCCCACTTTATGAAGGTCAGAAATATCTTGTGCCTGTAATTGTAAAATTAAGGGTTAAATGGTGTAGCTGTGATATACAACTTGCCTTGCAAACAACTTGCTTTCCATATTAACTAGGATGGAAGTGATTTTGAGCACAATTTTTAATGTAGATAATAAGCTAGGAGCACTTCATTTCTGAGGTGGCTGAGATTGGAGGAAGGAGGCAATTTAAGACTTTGAGCACCTGCACTTTTAAAATCATACTCTTTTTCAGTGTCACGAGTTGGGTACATGGAGCTGTTTGTTATTTTCAGAAAATCTTGTCTATCTCTGGTTTATGAATGTAAAACAGTATTCTTGGTAGGGGCAAGACATTTTTCTTCTGCCTTACTGCTGTATGTCTAGTGCATTCTTAGTGAGATATTATTGTTGATGAGAATAAATGTCGTCTGAAGGAAAACAAAAGTTTGAGGATGTTATTTGCATCTTAAATTTTAATAAATGTCTTGTGGATCCTTAATTCTTTTTTTTTTCTTTTCAAATTGCAACAAGTACTGCAAACATTCAGACACATAGGGGTTTTCATAAATATTGTCGTGTTAGACTTTACATGAAATATGTGCCTAATCCACAAAATATATTTGTATTTCACTGTACTTCCAGATAGCAGAGGATAGACTCTTACCGTAAGCAGAGATGATAGATTTGGTATTAACTTGATTATGCAGGCCTTTGGGACTTTGACTTTAGCTGTTCTGGGTTGACACCAATAATTTGCAAGTGATGCTTGGGAATGATTGTGCTCTGTTAAAGAAATTTTACTTACACTTGTTGTTTTTAATACTGCGTTGGGGAACAATCCTTGTGGCAGGTTGAGGAGTTCTGTGACTACCTTGATTTTCTTATTCATGCAACCTCCATACCAGAGGTTTTGAAAATAGGGGGAAAACTCCTTTCCTTTTCATAACAAAAACTCTGAAGATATTTCCCTTAAGTGTTAGTTCTTTCTCCAAACTGGGAATCCTCCCTCTCCTATGGGAAAGTTGGGGGAAAATTAAAAAGAAATATATACTCTGAAAGCCTTGACTTTCTGACTATTTATTGGAATAAACAAGATTTCTTTTTTTTTTTCTTCATACTTTATAATTATGTTTGTTTCTTTCTATTTCATGCAGGTTGGAGCAGATGATTACATGATACTACTTCAGTAGCAGAGACTACTATCTCCGATAGAAATGAGAAAACCTTAGTTAAATCTATTTCTCTCTTGTATTTTGTTCTTCAGCTTTTGAGCTTGAAATATATATTAGCTAATGGGGAGTTCCCTGCTCTCTATCTTGATCCAGAAACAGACAGATAAAATTAACAGACATTGCTTGAAGATTAGCTATCATTAAGTCTAGCTTTGACACATGTGGCTAATTGAAGGAATACCAGGTACAACGGGAAATGAAGACTAATGGGTAATACTTACTTAGAAAAGACTTGTTTCACCTTAAATCCAATGCAAGTGTGATAGTGCTTAGATAAACTGAAGGGAGTTAAGATTATACAGACTCTTCACGCACCGATTACTGTTAAAAAGTGCATATCCCAGATGGTAATTCTTTGACAAATGTTTTTTTTTTAAGTGACAACTGATAGACCTTGCTGTTAACAAAATTATAATCCTTTTCTTTAGCCTGCTGCAAAAACTAGTTTCTTGGATACTTTTTGTTTATTTTTGCATTTTGGCTTCCCTTGGCTGACTTGAAAGGTAGGCAACTGTAGATATGGATCTGAGTGTTTTAATAGTTTGCATTTCCACATGGGCCGCTGTAAAAACAGGATGGAGTCATGGAGAGCTGAATTATTGCAAACTGAAGCAGAAGAAGAAAGGGATTATAGATCTAGACTTTGCTTATGTCTCATCTGTGCTTTCATCTCTCCAACAGTCATTACACAGGTGTGCATGACAGCCAAATCAATTTTACCAAAGTTCAAGGCAGGCACATTGGCTTCCAGGACCTTGTGAGTATTAGGCAAAAAAATGGGCATTATAGTATCACTGTAAAATCCAAAGACGTATCATTCAACATGGAATTTGATCTGATATTTGCTATTTGCACAACTTTCAGGAAAGTGTATTTAAGTGAATAAAACATGATCTAAAAAATTATTCTAAACAAGAATGAGTGGAAACTTCAGAAAACTTTAGGGCACCTAATTTGAAATACAGTGCAGAAAACTCTTCAGGATTAATTGCTAGTTTTTATGAAATCAACCAGATTTCTTCAGTTAAATACATAGGGATTCACCATCTTGTTCTGCTTACCCCATGGTATGGTAACAATGCATGCAGCAGTGTGTGTGTGTATAGGTGTGAGTGTGACGGGTGAATATATTTAAGCAAGCAGTCTCTCTATTAGATATTTATACTGAGAGCGTGTACATAGCTCTAGCACTAAAAAACCCCCAAGCAAACAAAAAAACCCAACCAAAACCAACCCACCACCACCACCACCACCAAAAAGAAACCAAAGGGAAAAAAACCAATAAAAAACCTGTGCAAGCTCTAGGCTTTAAATTCACCTGCGTGGTGGTATGTGGTTGACTGGCAGGTTGAATTTTGTCATGAATAACATTTAAAAGGCATTGGCTTTCTTCCATAAACAATACATTAATTTTCTGATCCACATGTAAGGAAGCAAGTGTGTAAACTAGTCACTTAGAATGTAATCACCTTTGTATGGTTATTTTCTTGCTTCCTATTTTCAGTTTTGATTGTCTAAAACTGTGTCAGAGTTAGTAGTTACCTATGAACATGCTATAATGTTGATGAGCTTCGGTTCGCTGCTTGCCCTGATGGGTAAAAGGAGGCAAACCTATTATATATAGGTGAAAGGTGAGCAGCCAGGTCAGCAACTATCCAAATTGTCACAGCCAGTGGGACTCTGTGAGTTTATTCCAGCGGAGATGTTGCACCACGTAGAGTTCATGATCCACAGTACAGTATGTCACACACAAGAGGCAACCACGATTTCTTATGACATCTCGTACATCTTAGAACAGAATTTGACTTTTCAAAATTAACCTGTTTTAAGATCATAAATTGTGGCAACCGTTCATCTGCATGGGGGAATCACATCTGAAAATTGAATCCTGAAGTGCGATCCATCTGTTTTCGCTGTCAGGCTCAGCCCCAGGAACTCCTAAGCAGTTGCTGTTGTTGCTGCTTTTTAATAGGGTAGGACAGTAATGCACAGCCCTCCAGATGTGTCCTGATCTTGTCTTGAGATTCACACACTTGACCTCAGGTTGACACTGAAAACTCATTCTGAGGCCCAACAGAATTACAGTGCCCTTCATAAAGAGGAGAAAAAAACTTCTAAAGCTTAAGTGCTGGAAAGTGTTCAGTAACCAGGGGATTGCTCCAGTATAAACTTCAGTAGCCTAGCAAGAGTTGAGGGGGAAAGGAGGGAGCTTTTTTGACTTCTAATGTAGCATAGTACTTCTTCTTGTCTCCTGAAGTGTACTTATTGAGTGCTGAATCATGTGACAAGGAAGCCTGTCTTGCATTATATCAGAAATATAAAGATAGATCATTTTCTTTCCCCAAAAGATTGGTAATTATTAACTCAATAAAAAGCAGGGCTTTTTGCCATCACCTATGGGTAGGAGTGAGCAGCAGATAATCCACTGTCAGAGCATTTCTAATTTTAACTAGTGTGGGTATTTCTCAGATAAGTGAAGAAAGGTAGTGAAACTGTGCATTGATACAACCCAGACAATAAGCCTCTGGACCTACTGTAAGTGCTGATAGTACAGACCCAATGCCATTCAATGTCTAATTCATTTCAAACAACCATATTTAATGAGATCTGAGTCTACACTGCCCTGAGCAGAACACTAATATACCATGAGGCGCTGAACTGCTCTCATGTCCCATTCACATTACACAAAGCAATGCGAGGCTGCCTCCAGATGACAAGTTGACACTGCAGTTCCTTTTCTATTCCTCAGAAATACCAGGTGCCGTGCTGAGAGGCAACCAGCTTTACCTTTTGGAAACCAGAAGGTTTGATTTCTTACTGGCTGCAGTGGACCTCTGGGGACAGTTCTGCAAACCACCCAGATAGAGCTGATTTTCATTGGAAATGTGCACAGAACAAATAAAAGGGGAAATATTTCACATTGGAATATTTCTGATAACTGCAACTTCAAGAAGAAAGTTGACATGAAGGGCTGCCTCCATCATTAGAGAATCGCGTGGTACAAACTGCCCTGTCTTAATCACAGCTGTCATGAGAAAAGGAAATAGATTTTTAGGGTCCAGATAGGATTTCTTCTTGAAAATGTCAGTAGTGATTGATGTAAGACGCAAGCAAAAAACTACTCACTAAACGTGTGTTGTCTACACTTTTGAATCCTGCCTCCCCCCACCCGATATGGTGTTGTCATGATTTTAACAAGTCACAGGAAGAGTTAAGCTGTGCTTTCTGAATAAATTAGTACAGTCACAAAATGACACTTCCCTGACCTTTGCAAAAGGTGGAGAGTATAACGGTAAGACATACAGGGCTGTTAAACAATGTTGGTTTTTTTTTAACCACTCTGACAAAAGGTGCAAGCTCTTTAAAACAGTTTCCTAATGCACTTCAGCAAGAGAGCTAACTGACTGTCATAAGATGACATGCGTAACACAGAGATCTTGCTACACATTTTGATGCAAAGGAACACCCTGTTAGTTGAAAATCATTGCTAACTGGATTCAGATGTTAGAGATGAAGTAGATGGAGCACTGTACATTTGGTAAAGCTTAAAGACGCTTTTAAAAAAAATCATAAATCTTTAGCTGTGGCCTTTTATCAGCTCTTAATTTGTCATGGTATTTTAATTACGTTCAGTGTAAAATTTTTAATCCATATGTTAGGGGGGACGATGCTTATTTCTTGCTTCTTCTCTTGAAATGTAGTTTTTAAAAGTTAGCAGGCCGGGGTGCACATGGGTGTTTTAAAAGCTTGCAATGGGCTATTCCAGAGTTCTTTTAGCTCCATGTTATGCACACATTCAGAAAGCTGTACTCATCGCTGACTTTGGAAGCTAAAAATTCAAACCTTAAAAGTGACATACATTTGTTTGGGTGGCTCCAGTTTGGATGGGACCTGATTTTCAGAGGACTCATGCTTAGCATTGCTGTAAGAAGTTGCATTTTAATTGTTTCAAGAGAGGTATCCAAAAAGGTGAGTATACTATTTTTGGCTTTTGAAAATAAAGAGAAAGCCTGATCTTTTATGTGGTGAGAGGCTGCTTTCCTTCTTTTTTTTTTTTTTTTTTTTTGTGTTTGTGTGTGTGTGTGTGGTTGTTGCCCTTTTAATCACCTTATTTTCAGGACTTACATGTGTGACTGCTGAGACATACACAAAATATGATCAAACTGGTACATGAAGCTAAGGGAAGCAATAAGGTATTCTCAGTACTGCATGACTGCAGTTAAGTCATTTTGAAATCAATAATCCCCTCGCAATTCACTGTGCCACTTGACTGGACATACAGATGCAGATGCCCTTGTAAATGAGTTTACATCGCACTATGCTTGTAGCCATACAATCTTTCTTCCCTTCTCAAGTCTGTCCCATTTTTCCTTGCTTCCGTTATGCATATGAAACTCAAATTAAGATTGCATGTAAAGTTGACTAGCTATTCCAGGTTATTTATTGGAAATGAAACTATATAAGCGTACAATATATGGTTTGCTTAAAATTGATTTACCTAACTCTTTCCATAGTCCCAGGAAAATACAATTGCTGTACAGCAGAGAATTGCATTGCAGGGGAAAAGAAATAGAAGAAAAAGAAAGTATCGATAGATAATTTGCAGCTAGTTTATGGAGGATATCAATCTGGTAATAAAGAGGGTAATTCATCAAACAGAAAGACACAAGACACTAGATTTAAAATTGCCATTAGTTACAATTAAGTAAAGGTTTTAGGATGAAGACCGTGTGTATTTTGAATGTGATCTCAACATTGTTTGGCCACAGGCGTAGGCTGAATTCCAGGAGGTGGGTAACCTCTGAGGCATGCCTTGGCTGGTTTTTGTTACCACCTGGCCTTGTCCAGCCATGCCCTTTCCTCCCCCTGCACTGTCCGCCTGTCCCTACCCCACCCGCGCAAGTGGTGACAGCAGGGCACTCTGTATTAGCCAGAAAGAAACCTGTACTGTCTTGAGACTCAGCAGTCCCAGGCCCAGGCCACAAGGGAAGCGGGTCTGCAGAGGGCCTGAGGCTCCCCTGTGCTACAGCAGCTTGGCCCTGAGCGACGTTCACCCTATGGCCTGTGCGGTGGAAGTGCGAAGCATGAGCAATAAAGGATGGCATGGTTTAGCAAGCTTCCTAAACTGATCTCTAAGGCTATGGCATCACCATTGTCATCATCAGTGTGCATTATACCACCATGAAGGGTTCAGGGCCCTTGAAAAACTAGATATGATCTGGCCTGGCCTGGAGGTGTCTGTGACTGGTTGTGGCTATCATAAGCTGCTGGTCTGAAGTTCTTCCCTTTCACTGGGAGTGGCAGCTAAAACAGACAGACTGTAGCATGGTAGGCTTATCTCCAAGACCTTAGGTCCTTGCGTTGAAATCTGAGAACTTGCCTTTTGCTGAGAGCTTTTAGGAAATGGCATACAGGGTCAGGCATGTGACATGATCTCTTTCAACAGCTATTGCAGGCTACTTTAGAGGAGAAACCACAGCAGGGCAGCTGAGGAATAATCAGTCCCAATAAAGTAACTTCCTTACTCTCAGTACAAATTGGTTTAAATTCTGAAACATGCCTTGCTTCTGACATATTTCTTTTATGTAAATATATACATATGTGTGTATGCATGCATGTATTTAAAATACATATGCATACCTATGTGGAATAATATCTCTTGGTGTATGTGTTCACCGCGAAAATGTCCAGCCTTTGCCAAATCCTCCCGAGCCCCTGGGCCACAGTGACCTTGTGGTAATCAGTTCCTCGGGCAGAGTAGGCTGTGTCCACAACCTACCATTTTTGCTGAATGTGGCCCTGGTTCTTTATCTGTGTTAGGAATTACATCCTTACTGTAAGACTGGGACAATCTCTGTGTGATATTCATGGAAGCTGAGGAGCAGAGAGGACAGATAACCAGCACAGATAGAAAGAGTAGATAAGAAAAATGGCTATGGCTCATCATAGTTGCTAACCTGCTCTAAGCAGGATAAAACTTACTAGTCTTCCCTTGGGTCCATCTATGCCAAAAGTGCAGACGCTCTGAGTTTCCTCATTTACTTTAGATAGCACAACATAACCACTCAGCTTCGAGCAGGTAGAAAAACCAGACTACAGAAGGGCTGTGCAAGACTACATTTGCTGATGTGAATGACCCAAAACATGGCATGGGCATTCTCAGCCAAAGATGCATTTATTTTATTGTTAGATACTATTTTCCACTTTCTGCAGAAACAATAGGTTCTTATTACTCTAAGTTGGCACTATATAGTGTGAAAAATCAGATGCTGCTTCGTGCAGACTGAGAAAGTCGCACACGTTTTCACTCTGTCTAAATCTTTCATAAGACCTCCAGTCTGGAGAGGGATCTACCAAACATCTTGTTTTCTTATGTATTAAAAAATGCCTCTTTCATTATTCATTTGACAAAAGGCAAAGGGAATGAGATCTACTGTCTACACTGATAAGCCACATGTTTTTCTCAACCTGCAGAGATTTACCTGTACACCTCATAGTCTGTCACTAAATCCCCCACTGTTGAGTTGGGATATCTTCATATTGCTTAGAAAAAAACACCCCAAGTCATCACCTCAAATCCTATCATCCAGTTCTAAGGCTTGAGGAATTTTTTTTCCTGCCACACACTGACAAAAAAATACTGTCCTTGCTGTAACTTGTTCTAGATAGCTGTTATGGCCAATCTAACATTTGTGTTATGTCTGGTTGCATGGGCATCGCTGAGACTGGCACAATGCAAGAAATCCAACATTCCATGGAAAATTTGAGAAAGAGAACACAGAGGAGGAGAAATCCTGCACTCCAATAAGACAAAACTGAAGCAGACCTAGGGAGAAAAATCCAATTTCATGCCTGTATTTCAACATTCTGGAATTTGCTTCTTCGTCTCTCATCCATTTGCCCAGAAGTGTGCCAAAATTCTTTTTCCTACATGAATGTGCACATGCATCCTTCTCCCTTCCTCTGGTTTTCTTTCTCTCCATCTGCTTTTGTCTTTTTCTCTCCCTAATCAGAATTAACCAGAGACACCTCAAAATGTTTCTAGCCAAAAAAAATTCAAATTACTCTGTTTCAATGAAATTACTTTGCTCTCACAAAACAGTGGTTTTTGGATTAAAGTACTTTCTGTTAACATGTTCCTATCAATTCCAGTAAAAAATATAATCATGAGAAACTCAAAGTGAAGCAGAAAGTTCAAATTATATCATCATCAGTGTCCTCTTAGAAAAAGCCTATCCTAGCTGTCACATACCTGAAACTTTCAGCTAGTGTTTTTGTGCTGAAATACTAAAAAACAATGATTTTTTTTTAAACTTCATTTATTTGTTTCTGCTGACCTACTAAAGATGCACATGATAGTGTTTTATTTTACTCTTCAGAGCGTTTAAAATCTCTGTATATATCTCTGCTGGTGCATATGTGTCTGTATATACGACTGAAATGAGCAATTTGCTTGACTTTAAGAACAAGATGCCAGACCACATCTGAAGAACTGCTGAGCTTGCAAAGTGCAGTACCACACTCCTTGCATTCTCTCTCACTCTCTCTCTCAGTGCTAATAGTTCCGGCCCTTCAGTATTTTTAACCATTTAATGGTTAGAAGTTCAGAGAACAAAATGGATTTTCTTTATATTTAAGTAGTGTGTGCTCTGTGACTGGAGTTTACTTCCCAGACTCCAAAGCAGCACTATGAACCTTTCTTGACTGAGCAAGTTACTTTATATGGTCAGCATTTCAGAAATGTTCAGACTGAGACTCAGGTCTGCAAAAGTTCTCAGCATTGGGAAACAGAGACTTTCAGAAAATCTGGTTACAGACAAAGCCAGAACAGAAGTTTTCAGATGCTTAGCATGCTTGAAAAATCTTATCCTTTTATAAGTGCTTAAATGAGTTCTTGCAGAATACGGCCTTAACTATGTGTGTTGAGAAATTTGAATTATGACCCTGCGTTACTCTTTGCCTGCACCTCAGACACATTTCTGTTGTCACTGGTCTTACTATCAGTTAGTGTTAGGATTTAGTTACTATGATCAAAATTAGGATGGTCTTATTTTGGAGGTATTTTTCCTGATGTCTCACATAAGTAGTAAAAGTCTTGATTTTTCCAGATTTGCACAGTCCTTGTCAGTCAGTCTCTGTCCTACTGGTCCAAGACAGCATCCTGACTTTCTGGGCGTGTCAGCTGGCAACGCTGGTTGATGTCTTTGCATGAGTCTGAGGGAAGAATGTGCTTGTTCAAAGGAAGACTTTGGCTCTGTGAGAAGCCGGCTGTGTGCTGAAGATTTGTTACTCTATAACAAAAGGGGGCCACTGATTTGCAGACACAGCTCACACTAATGTCAACGAAAGCTGCACATAGAGTTCAAGTGTGCAATGAGGCCTTTCACCTCTAATTCATCTCAGGGCTTGCCTTATTTCAATATACAACTTTGAGCTGAATAAGATTGGGACGGATTTTTAAAGACGTTGGCTGCAGATCCACTCTGACGAGAGGTGAGAAAATCCTTGCAGTTCCACGGACAAGTTGAAAACCTGCCTGAGCAAACTGCCAGTTCAACTGTTCATAAAGTGGCCACAGACCAGGGAATTGCTGTACACAACTGAGTGTCAAATACTCGCCTGGTGTGTTTTGGCATCATTTCATTTGCTTCAGTGGAGGCATGCTGATTTTCATCAGCTAAAGATCTGGTTTTAAAGTGCACATAACTATTTTGAAGTCCCATCCTCAAAGTTCATGGGTTTGGGTTGCTTTTTGGTGTGGAGTTTGGTTGTTTTTTGGGGTTTATTTTTCTGTTTTCTTTGGGGTAACATTTTAGTTTCACTGGGTTGTTCCTATATTGTTTTTCTTTTTCTTGAAGAACACAGACATGATGAAAATTGTAGAGCGGGGGCAAAGAATACTATGTTGAAGTGTAGATTCACAAGAAAAGCACCGCAGTTCTGCATTGGGAAGTACAAAGTTTTATTGAAGTAGCCACTTTGCATACTGAGAAAAGCATGATCTTTTCTGCCTTTAAATGTTTTCTTTATAGTCTTCTTTATATTTATACTCACCGCATTGCAGACGTAAATAGCAGTCACAGAGATGTACTGTTGTTAAATCAAATGAGGAAAACCAGAAATGTCCTTAAGAGGGCACATGGCAGGGACAGGGGGAAAAAAGTCATAGTGCAAACAGCTCTGAGGTCTTTAGAGACCAGAGCTTTGAGCCAAAAATAATGCAAATGAGTGTATGCCTCTACAATAGTCCCCTAGATAGGCAGGAATAAGCAGGCTGTGCAGTGCAGGATATTCTACCTCCTTGGCCAATGATGCTGAGGGACTGTAGGTGGAAAGCTAGCAATTTGTTGCAATGTTTGATTATTGTTATTTTGGTCATCCTGGAGCAAAGTGGAAAGAGTGAGGAGTCCTGGTCTTCTCTAGTTCCCTGAGGAATTTCTGGAGTTGAAGTTTACCAGCTACTGGTAGTCATGAGCTGGTAATGTTAGCAGAGGTGACCAGATCTGAAGAAACACTTACCCATCATCTCACATTTAGAGAAGATTCCTCCCTGACAGCTCCGAACTATATTCAGTGTTGGCACCATGCCTGTGGCCAGCCTGCACCACCTAACTTCAGGGCTAGAGACAGCACAGCCTTTTCGCCGCAGGGCTCTGTGCATGTTAAGTGCTCAGCCAAGCCTCCCTCCCTGGGACACTGCTGTTGTCTCCTTCCCGTGAGCTACTCTTTGCGTTCCCCTCAGCTGGGCTTTCTGAAATACGCAGTATACTTCTAAAAAAGATTTAGGTGTGTGTCTTGTAGGGTTTGGAAAGTTGAAATATCATCCACTGTCAATCCAGCACTGCTCACAATCATTGCGTTCTCACTCAGGATCGTTAAAGACTGGAGCAGTCACCATAATTGAAAACAGTATCTGTTAGGCATTCAGGCTGAGCTGAGGGTCTGTTTTCCATGTTAATAACTGCTAAATTAGTTGTGTTGTTACCAAGTGGGGAATTAAGCCTAAGGTTTTTGTCTACCATTAAGTTACCAGTCCCTGTCCTGCACTGTCATTTTGGTGTTATACAATTGGACAGTCTCCATGAGAACATTTAAAAATAAAAGCAGAGAGTGCATTTCCACAAAGCATTTTGCATCCATTCTTTTTTATAGAAGGCTGAAGGAAAAATTAATTTTGGTAAAATGTTAGATCAGTGGTTCAGGTTGTAAAACACAGAGCATGAGGTAATTTGTATGGCCAGTCTGTCCACCTACATTAAAACTGAGCTTGTTTGAGCTGTACAGTGGAGCCTGAAATGAGCACCCATTGGCTTCACAACTCCCAGTCTGTATAATTGCAGGATGAATTCTGTTGTGAGCAATTCCATTCCATCTTTAATTTTCCCTGGCAGTTGCAAATGGGAGGATCATTCACCTTCTTGACATAAACTGTTATGTTTTTGTGCATTTTTCAATAGCTGCCATATTAACAGAAATGGATGCATTCTAGCAGGAGGTAGAATTATTCAGCCACATATGTATGTTTCTTTTGCTTATACAGTATATTACATTCTAATTTTAAGTGATTGTCATTAATTTACTAAAAAATTATTTTTCTTATTTCAAACTGAAAGCAGAGGTGCCATTTTATAAGCACTGAAACCAGCCAGGCATCCTGAATATTTCTTTGACATATTTTTGTGTATTTCTAAGTTGCTTCATCAGTCATTAAAGCTCAGCTTGCAGCACTTAACAATCTTGGCCTTGATCCTATAAGCATGCATATGCCTTGCTTTATGCATATAAGCACTCCCATTGAAATCAATATTCATCCACATTACATTAAGTACACGCATAAATGTTTGCAAAATTGAGGCTGCCATATTTTTTTTTTTTCTGTATTCATACTATTTCTGCCTGGTGTCTATTGTAGTCTTTTGAGTAAATGATTCGTAGACTGAATAGGGCTCTTCAGATCTCATTCCTCACTGAATGATACAATTTCTCATGTAGCATCAGGACCCACTCAAGGCTTTTCACTTGTGAAGGAAACATTTACTTCCTCTTTTCCAAGGCTTCCCCCAAGAGCAAAATTGAATTTTGTGGTAACGACACCGAATATTCAAAGAGTGTGTGCAGGGGGGTGTGGAGGACTGAGGGAGGCCAGTAAGGGCATGAAAGGCCAGGGCAGGTTCTGGAGAGCGGTGTGTGTGTAGGAGTGGTCCATGAGGTCTCAGCAGAGCTCTGCATTGCAGAAGGAACCACAGAGAAGCCATGCAGATTTTGGGGGAAGGAGGGAGTACTGCTGTTCGTGGTGGCTGTATATCTTGTCCAATCCTAAGTTGGTTGTGGATCATTTATTTGCACAATCAGTTAAAAAAGGCTTCAGGAACGGAGGGAAGGAAGGATTATTGAGAGATTGAATCTAGGAAAGTTTCAGTACAAGTCATCTGTTTTAAATATTAGACCCTACCAGAGCAGATCGCTTTCTATTAATATGTTGTATTAGGATCATGATGGATGACTTCAAAGTTGGATGGAACAGACGGCTTTATGCCTTTTATTAGATCTTGTTTGTCAGGCTATTTAATATGTTATTTTTCAAGGACTTTGATTTTTTAAGAAACGCTTTTATGTTAGCTCATAGTAATTATGAAAATTTGTCACTTTAAAAAAAAAATTAAAAAATCAGATTTGTTTTCTGCCATTTGTGCTGATTCTGCCATTTGTGCTGGTTGTTCATGTTTTTATCCACCATAATGAAAAAGGGGCCAATCATTTTTACTGCTGTTTACGGTCAATTTATCTCTGAAGTTTTCATGTACCAATACTGGAATCTTTGGCTTACAATTTGGTAACACAGTTTTGCCTCTTCAAATTTTTGAAGTTACACTTAAAATTAAATATGGAAACACTTTTTGTTTGTGGTGTTAAAATTATGTTTGTAAAACTGAAATACTATGGTTTACTTTTACCTGAAAATATTTCTGCAAATCTGAAGAGTTATGACATTTTATAGTTGTTCAGCAACTTAGGATTTGGCTCATCATTCATTGTTTTTCCACTTTTTTTATAGTGTGGGGATCTTTATTTAAAGATTAAGTTTGAATTTGCTTCTCCAGTTTATTGAGTACATGAGTACAGATATTCATCAGTTATGCCCTGCTTCATATGTACACATTTCACTACCTCAGAATTTTAAAACTAAAGAACTGTGCCTGAAAAGCATGTGCCAGGTTTTCTAAATGAAAGAAATACCACCTCCCTAAAAACTTTGTTTCTCTTAAATCCAAGGCCTGTGTGGCTACAGCAAGGTTGCTATATGAAGGCATTGATCATATCTGACAGATTTTTCCCTTCTATAATAAGCAACATTTCTCGTAACAAGACGTAAAAATAGGACATGAATTAACATGACACACCACAGAATATCAGTGAGTACAAACTCAGATTTAAATTTCCAAGCCTTTAGGGGCTATGTTAATTTTTTGCACCATTAAGTAGTTTCCAGTTTTAATTCTCATTTCTTCTTAGGCAAAACCACAACAGAAGCATACAATGCATTACAGCCCGCACAGGCGGAAGGGTTCCAGTGGTACAGCCGCGCTCCTCTCCTCCAGAGGGCAGTGAATATTGCAGGCACTACTCCATCCCTTGAACTGCTGCCACCAACATCGGGCCTTTCCAGACATTCCCAACAATGGGGTGGTGGGAGCCGGGAATCTCTGCTAGTTGAAAGTGGAATTTGGCTTCAATCAAAAAAATAAAAGAAAAGAAAAAAAGAGAAAGATGGGAAGGGGGCACTGACTTTATGAGTTATATACTTTAATTTACAGGCTGTGTAGTACTTAAGACCACTAAATTCCTGGAGTTAGCTCCAGCTCCAGGACTCTTTTCCACTCTCATGTAACCACCAATATCATTTTAGTTCAAGTACAAATGTATAGTGTTGGGGTTTTTTTCAGTTTTGCTTGGGGGAGTGAAAGAGAAGGGGGAATGTGGTGGGAAAGTATTCGTATCTCCTGTGTAGCAGCCTCCAAATGCATTATAAATTTTTATTGCCTTGCAGTGTTACAGAGTCAGATTGATTTGCATTTGCAAAAGATAGATGGGAACTTCTAAGGGGAAGCTGTGATGGTCAGAAGATTCCATATGGTCACAAGCAGCCTTCTTCCTGCTCTCAAAAAACCTGTTTTTGAGAGTAAATAACTGAATGAAAACAGATTTCTTGGAAAACTGTTGTAATTTAATGCATGTAAACAAAAGCTTTTATAATAGCCTCAGTCACACTGGGATTTCTGAAAGAATTACTTCAAACAAATATCAGTTTTTAATTGAGAGGCACCCAAGAGGGTGGTGATGGTGCAGTCTTGTTTTCTTTTTTTTGTTGTTTCTTCTCCTTTTCATTTTTCTTTCCCTTTTCCTCCCTAAAGTGGAAAATATTGCAAAGTTCACAGTGCTTTCATTTAAAATCCCTATCAGACTTTCTAGCACTAAAACTTCCTAGGGGGTATCACAGAATCACACAACAGTCGAAGTTGGAAAGTACCTCTGGTGATCATCTAGTCCAACCCCTGTACTGAGCAGGGTCAACCAGAACAGGTTTCCCAGGCTCTGTCTAGTCAGGTTTTTAACATCTCCAAGGATGAAGACTCCCTAGCCTTCCTGGGAAACCTGTTCCTGTGTTCAACCATCCTCACAGTAAAAAAAAAGCTTTTTTCTTATGATTAATGGGATTTTCTATATTTCAGTTTGTGCCCATTGCCTCTTCTCTTTTCACTGAGCACCACTGAGAAGAGTCTGGCTCTGTCTTTGCTCCCCACCTTAACTCAGGTATTTATACACACTGATAAGATTACCCCCAAGTCTTTTCTTCTCAAGGATAAACAGTCCTAGCTCTCTCATTCTTTTTCATATGAAGGATACTCCAGACCCTTAGTAAACTTTGCATCACTTCGGTGAACTTGCTCCAGTAAGTCCATGTTTTTCTTGCACTAGGAAGCCCAGAACTGGACCCAGCACTCCAGATGTCTCACATGTGCTGAGCACAGTTCTCCTCTGTCAACCTGATAGCAATGCTGTTCCTCATGCAGCCCAGGAGGCCACATCAGTAGGTGGTGAAGTACAGGACCCGGTGTTGAGCCCTGGGGTACACCATGTGTAGGACCCGGCATGGAGCCTTGTGGAACCTCATACAATTGGCCTTGGCCCATTGATCCAGCCTGTCCAGATCCCCCTGCAGAGCCTGCCAGCCCTCAAGCAAATCAACACTCCTGCCCAGCTTGGTGTCATCTGCAAACTTACTGAGGGTGCACTCGATCCCCTTGTCCAGATCACTGATAAAGATATTAAACAGAATGGGCCCCAGTAGTGAGCCCTGGGAAACACCACTGGTGACTGGCCACCAGCTGGATTTAGCCCCATTCACCACCACCCTTTGGGCTCAGCCGTCCAGCCATTTCTTTACCCAGCAAAGAGTATACCTATCCAAGCCATGAGCAACCAGTTTCTCCAGGAGAATGCTGTGGGAAATGGTGTCAAAGGCTTTGCTAAAGTCTGGGTAGACAATATCCACAGCCTTTCCCTCATCCACTAGGCAGGTCACCTTGTCATAGAAGATCAGGTTGATCAAGCAGGACTTCATCGTAGTTTGTCTATGAGGATATTATGGGAGACTTAGAAGTCAAGATAAATAACATCTACTGTTACCTCTTCCATCAAGTTAGTCATAGGACCACAGAAGTTTATTAGGTTCATCAGGCATTATCTCTCCTTTTAAAATGCATGCTGACTTCTTCTAATCACTTCCTTGTCCTTAATGTGTTTTTCTTCTCTTAAGTTTGGAAATGGCTTCCAGAATTTTTTGAGACATAAGGCTGAGGTGAAGTTGACAGGCCAATAGTTCCTCAGTTTCTTCTGCTTGCCTTTCTGCAAGATAGGAGTGACTTTTCTTTTTTTCCAGTTCTCAGGAACATTTCCTTATAACCCTGGCCTTTCAAAGATAATATAGAAGCCTCACAATGACATCTGCCAGTTCCCTCAGCACTTGTGGCTGCACGCTGTTGAATCCCACAGACTTGTGTATGTCCAGTTTGTATAAACATTGCCTAACCTGATCCTCTTCCACTGAGGGTAGGTCTTCCTTGCTCCAGACTTTCCCACTGTTCTCAGAACTGGGATTCCTGAAGGCAGGTTTGTTGATGAAGAATGCACTGAACACTTTGGCCTTTTCTGTGGTCTTCATCACAGGTCCTTTGTCCCATTCAGCAGTGGACTCACACTTTCTCTGGGTTTCTTTTTGCTGACGATATACTTGTAGAAGCCTTTCTTATTGCCCCTCACATCCCTTGCTAAATTCAACTGTAGATGGACTTTGGTTTTTTTAATCCTTTCCCTGCACACTGAGACCGTGTCTCTATCTTCCTTCTGGGTCACCTATTCCTGTTTCCACCTCTTGTATGGTTCCTTTTTACATCTGAAATTTTTTTTTCTGGAGCTTCCTGTTCACTCAGCTCCCTGTCACCTCCTATACATAGGGATGGACCATTCCTGAACTTTTAGGAGGTGATCCTTGAAAATCAACAAGCTCTACTTGACCTCTTTTCTCTGTAGGACTGCAACTCGTAGGATTCTTCTGAGTAGGTCTCTGATCAGGCCAAAGTCTGTTCCCCCCTCAGACAATTCAAACAAACAAAAGCAAAAACCCTCTCAGGAAATCATCTGAATTAAATATGTTCAGGTGATTCATACTAGAACATATAGACTAAAAAGGTAAACTACTGACTTCTTATTAAAAAAGGATATTTTAAAAAAAAATCCATAACCTTAAACATCTTATTTTTTATTTCAGCAACACATGGTACAATACTGCCCATTCTCTGCTCAAATCTCTAAATAGTGCCTCAGTTAATAATAATATAATGATAACAGTGGTTATTTTGTCTAATATAGTGACTGGGACAACATGGGGGTATGATGATGACAGCTTTCTTTGTTTGCTCTTTATGACTCAGAAATTTGGAAAAGTAAACTGGGTATAACTAGTTCACAGTCCATATTCCCAGTACTCCTTCATGGCCTAATTCTCTGAAAAATTCCAGAACTTTAAAAATAGTTCCAAAGCCAGAGGTCTAAAATTGAACCAATATCTTAGTAAAAGGGCAACCTCTTTTGAAAACGACCGTGATTATAATATAATAATTGTATAATAACACAAACTAGTAACATAATGCGCTGGAAAGGAAGTGTTTATATAGGCAACCAAATTCCTCTGTTTTGGAAGTGAATAGTCCTGTATTAGTTATGTGAGAGGTGAATTGCTTTTATAGGATGTAGTAAAATTAATGAATTAATCAAGAAATTCTGATAACAAATATAATTGGGAATAAAGTTTGTTAGTGTATGTTAGCAAAATATCTTTAATAAATATTTATTTACATAAATATTTGCTATCTTTTCGTATTTTGAGTGCTCACTGAAGACAAAGATTTTGGAGGGCATGGATGGGTGCTGGATCACACTTAAAAGGAATTTCATACTCTCCAGCCTGACTCAACAGATCGATGAGAGCTTTCAACTAGGGCTGACCTCACCATGCAAGAGTCACACGCTCAGGGACTATTTGCCCTTTATTTATATATCCTGAAGGTAAGAGTGTACTCCTAAGCAAAGCCTGATCTTTGGAAGAAACAAAATTAAGGGGAGAGAAACAAATGTTATCCCTTCCTGCCTACTCAAAGTTCTCAACCCGTGTCACACCAAGAAATGAAGGATGCATTTTAGAGAGCAGCGTGTCTATATTACTAGAGAAAAGTGGATGTATCTAGCATTTCACATTGCGGGCTGTTCCTAGTTTTCTTAAACTAATTCTCAGTGGAGGACATGTGGATATTAAAATTAAAGACACCTTTTGCAAACTTCAGATTTTGGTTTTTTTTAATTGAGAAAATAAAACCTCATTGTCTTAAAAGTCTTGATTAAAACATATTATGGTTTGATTTCATGATGACAAGGTAAAATTTTCTAAAGGGGGGAAAATAATTTTCCAGGGAGTATTTACTGAAGTATTGATAACCATGTATTACTGCACTGAGGGTGCTGCATGAGGTAATAGAATGGCTGAGCAGTCAATGAGATAATCTACATCTAAATAACAGATATGTAGTTTCTGATATAACACCAAGAGTACATTTGAAAAACACAAAACGGTAGTGTGTGAATGTATGGGAATCAAATGATGATTTGATCGCCCTAAAATTTATGCATCAGAGCAAAACAAAATAACTTGAAAACAAAATGGAAATAATTTACATTTTCATTTTATTCAATTTTTAACTATTTAAAGAAATACATTCAGCACTTAAATGTGAAGAAACTTTCTTACAACAGAGTGAAAGGTCAAGGAATTCAACTTTGTTCCTGAAAAAAAAAAACATTTTAAAGCAGCAAATTATAAAACCTGAAAGCTTTTCTTCTCTTCACCTCCCTCCACCTTTTTAACCACTTTCAGACTGTGGAATTTTTAGCTTTGGCTATGTGTGAGGCCCAGGTGACACCACTATTCTTGATTACCAAATGGTGAAATCTGCTTTGTCCAGGTATTGGTCTGTGGTTTATTACTGGTTCTGGAAATGAGTAATGAATAATGCCATTACCTTAACTTCAGTTGTGGGTAACACTGATAAGGAATAAGATTTCAACACATGATGGCAAGAGGCTTATGTGTAGGTCCTTCAAGTTATAGTTCTAGAATAATTTTTGAATTGTGTACATCACTAATAGATTTCTGTGTGATAGACCAGCCAAGGCTATAAGTGTTGGTTAGGATCTGTGTAACTGTTTAAACTAGTATTTAAGTGGCCCTGGAACAGGGTAGGGTCCTTGGTCTCCAGGCCAGCATAGCTGGCCTTCTTCACTACTGGAATGCAGCCCTGTAGCCAGATTGCAAGATTTTACACTCAGACTCTCTCAGTAAGAATATGTGTTCTCACATCCAGCTTGACCTTTATGAACAACAAAATTATCGGCTCTCCTCTCCCCAATCCATACTCTTCAAAAGTATTGCGAAGTCTTCAGATAGGGGTAATTTGGTAGGAATGCTCTGAGTACAAGCTCTCTGCCCAACTCCCTGTTGAAGCTATGTAAAGGTTCATAAGGTCAATGAAGAGTGAGGAAGGAGGAGCATGACTCCACTGCTGGAAGACAGGAACATATGCCTAGGACAGAGGCAGACCTTCTGCAAGGCTTACATCTTCTATGGAAAACAGCCCAGAGACCACAGCTCAAAATAGAACATAGCAAAGGCATTATGTAATAGTCACAAACTGAACCTTTCTGGAGCAAAGTGAACTTCAGCAGTTAGGAGGCAGATATGTTTGACAACAGAAACAAGGATGCCTACAAAATTTAGCCACTGGTACATTTAAAGCCCATGATATCACCATCTTACTCGCTATGCGTATAGTTAAAATTAAATAGAGATAGGGGAATACTAGGATGTGTACACTCTTTGGAAGCAAAGATCGTGCATGTGTATTGTTTGACAGCTGGAAGAGAGTTCAGTAATAGAATTTTGGCCATCTTATATTGTAAGAGAAAGAAGTCTTTTAATATTTACGGGAGACAAAGTCCTGATGAAAGCGACATTTGTTTGTATCTTCTGTGCATGGCAGCAAGAGTGGTTCAGGCTACAGGAAGGACAAAAAATTTAAGGGAAAAATTAGTCTGATTTGGGCTTATAGTCATAGAAGGAAAATAGATTGAGTGGTTGGCCCTTTACAGTGATGAGCTTTCTTAACCCCTCTTGGGTTATAGAAAACAGAAATAGTCTCTGCATATCTCCCTAATTTAGCCGTAAGGGACAATAGGAAATCCCACAGCAAATTGCCAGAAAAGGAAAAAAAAAAAGCCCAAAGAAGAATTCATTGTTTAAGACAGTCACTAATTCTATAATAGGAAGCAACCATAAACTGAAGCTGAATACAGGGCAAAAATACTGCAGCAACAAAGATGGCTTTTCCTGAGCTCCTAATGTGAACTTGCAATGCCAGCTATGGCATGAACTGGTGGTATTGCTGTCTCTTAGCTTTACCGGGAACTGCCATAATGGATCAAGATAACTTCCTTGATCCCTTTATATCGCCAATGCTGGATCCCCTGTGGGGCCAGCATTGAATTGTGTGGTTGACTTGGCTGCCTGGTTGTTGAGAATGCTGTCTTTTGATTTGCTGTCCTCCTGAAGAGGTTTTTAATTCTCTCTGCTGGAGAGTAATGTTCTGCAGAAATCTGACACGGAATCCAAATATTAAACTCTTACTTGCTGTCTAATGACAGCATAGTATTTATCCGCTATATAAATCTATATATAGCCTTTATGGATCATTGACATCCCAGTACGTACTGTTGGTAGCTTTTAGTTTCCAAAGATTTTATTCTTGTGGCTTAGGAATGCACAATCTCATTGCCAGTTCATGTGGAAAATGTAACTTGAGTAACATTATGTTTCTTTCTTACTTCAATACAAGGGTACTTGGATCTCAGTAACATCACAAGCAGTGTAGTAAAATCCTCATTATAATACAGAAAATGTTTGGATTTTCAGTCAGAAATAATCAGAAAATAACCCCATGGCTACTATTTAATCATATCTGAAAGCACATGAGTAAAAATGACTTTGTATCTTTGTTACAGAATGCAGTTAATAAACCCCTCTTACTTGGTCATGTTTTCTTGTGCTTGTATCTTGTGCGTATCTGGGATACGCAGCCTTATCCTAGATGCAGTGAACTTGCTTGTTTGAAAATTTATATGATCTTGTGGTCTGCAAAATGATGAGAGGACAAGTTTGCCTGCTCATCCTGAAACATCTTCTTATTTTTAACAATTGTGTTTATTAGATACTTGCTAAATGGTTATAGCCTGACTAGTAATTTTATGAATTTAGCACTTAGTTCCTTTCCAGACACCTATTTGGACAAACTGGAAACTGTCTCATATATGAGGACAATCTCTGACAGTTCTTTTAAACCAGATGTAACATGTACTTATGTGTTTGGAGACTTGCATGTAGGTCTAGATGAGAAAGTGTTTTTTCAGGTACTGTGACCTCAAGGTAAATTAAAATATTCCCCTCATCTAATTATATAAATTAAAAGTTGGGCAGCTGATCTAACTTAGTCCTGTTAGGCTATTCAAACGGCTGTTTATCCCACTTGTGTTAGAGACATAACAACAGGTAGAGATGACATATTCTCTGGAGATGCCCATCTCTAAATCAGGTTAGGTATTTTACCTGCATAGAATCAGTGAGCTGCACATCTGATATTTCTGGGACTGTCCTGGGATAAGTGAATGTCAAACAGCACATCCACACCAAGAAAACATGCAAACAAACAAAATTACTTTCTCCGTAGTTTGAATAGCATTTGTTGTCAAAAACAGTGAAACCCCACGTGCAACAAATAAATGGCTGGCAAAGCAGGGAAGTATTTGCTCTGACACAGTAGGTTCTGCTGTATATGGTTGCATATATCGGTATTCTCAAACTCTACTTTCCCCTTTTCACAATGAGATTCTGCTAACTCTTCCTTAGCAGCCAAGAAACTAGCAGTGCTTGAAGAAATTGTTTTTTCAATAGTAACATCTTTTTCCTCGCAGGCCACCTAAGGACAGCACTTTGTACATATATTTGTATTGGTGGGAGTCAAACCTTCTGCACAATTATCACTTCATTAAGACTTCTGGCACTCAGGCATGGCTTAATCTCTGTCTTTTAGATGGGTAGGAATAAACATTCCTGTATAGGAACAAAAGGTGAGTGAGAGTCTGGAGTCAAATGTGTGTCCCCTGACTTCCACAGTCATGCTGGAACCCCAGCCACAGCGGGGGCTTAATCATAATGTCAACCACAAGGGACCATCGGGCTCCCTTGCCGTCCTAATCAAGACACCAAGCAGAGGAGCCTGAGGACTCTGAGGAAGAGAAGCTGAATTGGCTTAGAGCTGAAATATAATGAGCAGGCATAGCCTCTGTAATTCTTCTAGCTGAAAACCTCGCTGTCTTAGTGAATCAGATTGGTGTATTAGGTTCTATTAAAACTAATTGTCTACAAGATTCGTAGAGTAACATAATATTATTTCAACATTTTTGGCTCTAAGACTGTCCTTATACCTTTAAATATAAAGATTATTTCTTGGAAAAGTGATTAGAATATTAAAACTCTATAAAAGTAGGCATTAGCTGATGATCCTGTCATTATGTTGAGTACCAATGGATTCACCTCAGCACACCTAGTGATTTCACAAAGGCTATTATCTCATGGCTATATCCCCTTCTTCTGAGCTTATTACTTTAAATAAAAAATGTTAATGGTTTCTGAGAAACTCATGATGAGAAATGGAGGATTTCTTACAAAAGAAGCATGCTTTCCAAATTTCAAAGCTTGCATTAAACTTTCCAGCAAATGTCTGAAATTCTCAGTTGGCCAATAATATTGCAAGGTGTATTCAGCCTTCTTTTATACTGAGGTACTATTTGGATATATTTTATTATTATTTATTAAATTACACAACACTGCATGTTATGCATAGCAATTACTTAAGAATGTGCATCATGCTTTTACATACAGGGAGAATGGGATGAAATTATAGTCTGAATCGTAAACAAGGTCAGACTGGATGATCTAAAAGCTCCTTCTGGTCTCAAAATTTGAGGTCACACATTGATCTCAGAATAATGGGTACATGGGTATAGGAAATGATGGCCATTAAAATCCAAAAAGTAGGCAGAATGACATGTAAATATTTGGCTGTATTCTACGTATGACCCTGTGCTGGAGTAGTGAAGAGAGCTAAATGCTTCTGAGTGATTCAGAAGGCACAAGCAAAGCAAGAGGCTGTGGTAGGAAGCAGTGAGTGTTTAGATAGATTTTAGGCCTTTGCAGTTGGACCTTATTCTGTGCAGACTGTTAACACTCACAGCAAAGGTTTCGGGTGCCAGTGCAAAACAGTTTCCAGCAGCGATCTGCCTCTTTACAACCAGAGATACTCCAAGACCCTTCTCTCTTGCTTTTTAATCCCTTAAGTCAGTGGAACTTGGGATACCTTACTCTCAGACCATATCCTTTTGATTTGCATCTTCCTTCTGTTTCCAAATCCTTTCAGGGCTACAGGATTAGTCTTTTCTGGACTCTTTGCACACAGTACAAGCTACACAAAACCCATAAGAAGATTTGGGAGCATGCTTTGTTTAGTGAAAAGCAATACCAAGCATTATCACGACCTAGAAGCATCACAACAGCTGGAAGCCAGAGGTGACTCAGAGGGCGTGAGTGCTAATGATATGCTCAGCTAGTCCAGGGAATAACCAGCCTTGAAGAAACCATACACCAAATACCTGGCAATCAAGTAAAACGTTTTCAGAGGTGGAGTAATCAGACTGTAACTTTTGATGGAAGACAGTGAAAAGGGGACAAACTGGTGGAAGTGAGGAGACCATACTGTTGACAGCATGACCAATTCCGACATAATTCCGTGTATTTTTTTCTTCTTAGTCACAAAACAAATGACAAACAAAAAAGCCAAACTAAAACAAAACAACCCACCTGGACATATGGAGAAGAAATGTCAATGCAACCCTTCCTGCTACAGAGAAATGCACCATAAAAAATTAAGTCCCCAGGTGAGCTCATAGGTGCTGACATATTATTATTTACTAGGGCTGATAACAGAGGGAGAGAAGGCATAGGTATTATATTTTGCAGGTGATAAGCCTATGCAGGCAAGCAAGTATGTCAGCCGGGGAGGTAGAGGAGAACTGGCACACACTGTACACTAAGAATGATGCTGGCAGAGGCCTAACTGAGTGAAAGCCAGAGTGGCTCAATGTACTGGATTGCTGTTGCTGCAAATAAAAAATCTGCAAATAAAGTCATTAGAGAACTTCAGGGAACTTGTCAATAAGATTTCCTGCTAGAATATTGAAGGATGTTTATGTTTCACTGAAGAAAGAAGAAATTAATGGCATTCATTATGCATAAGGAAAAAACAACCTTAACATTAGGAAACGTTTCACATACCTGTGCAATGGCTCTTGTTTTCATACTTCTGAGAAGTTGCCTTTCTCTGAAAAGGGAGGTGAGCTGAGTATCACATATCTTCCTGAGTAATGCAGCTTTTTTCCAGCTGACCTCTTTACAAAACTTGTGTGTATCAATTTATCTCCATTTGCCTTGCCACATCATCCTCGATATATGAGAAATATGGACTATGCTGATTAATCTTTTGGCAAGTCTCCTCAAATAGTGAATCAATAAATTAATAAAATGGAGAGGGAAAAAAAGAGAGGAAACTTGTCTTAAGCAAACATCTATCTCAGCAGCATTTAATAAAACCCTAAGATTTTTAGCACAGTAAGTAAACGATCCCTGCACTTGAGTGTGACCTCTCCTGCGTGTGTGGGTGGAGTAACACTGCTCTCCATTGACTACTGTCTACTCTCAGGATACAATCATGGCATCATAACCTGCAGTCTATGGACATTGAAGACATAACTCTGGCAATACAATAACTGCAACACCTAGTTCCCCACTACAGGTTCCTCCTCTGTGTCCTTTTTTTCTTCTCCAACTTTATTTCTCCTCTTTGCATCCAGAGACCTTGTGGCACCATCTGTTTAACCATGCAATTCGGTATTCCAGCAGGTCTCCCCATACATAAGCTACTCACAAAGCAGGAACTGAAATGTAGTTTTCCAGTGTTTATGATGAGCTGATCTCATGATCTGGGAAGGGTGAGGGTGTCTTACTCAGTTGCAACAACAGTCTGGAGCAAGGACAGGTACTTTCACCAGAAAAGATGGGCGCTACAGTGCCAGTGCCACACAGAAGAGATGGACTAGGAATACTGTTTTATCTATATCTCTCACTTTTCTCTAAGTTATTGAGTCCTACTGGAAAAAATGTGTAGCCAGTCAGGACAAGGACTAGAGGGGTGATGAGATATTTGATCTCTCCTTCACTTCTGAAAAATGAAGTAGCTGGACAGCAGCACATGCCAAGCTCGCTTTAGATTCATTAGTAAAGATGTTTTTGACATATAGCTTGTGATCATTACCCACTATAAGTACATTAAAGGCATATCAGCATGGCATAACACTGTACCCTAAAGCAATACTCTAGGCATCTATTCACAGAGCTCTAGTGTTAAGTTTTACAGTTTAAATCTAGATTCAGGAGGGAGTTAGACTGTAGAGCAATAGGCTTGCAATCCCTGCAGCATTCACTGCAGTATTTTAGAGTGCCAGCTTAAAAAGCTGGAGATACAATGGGAAGAAAGTGTTAGAAACAATAAATTCATCTGGTTCTTGGAAAGGTATTACCTACACTGACTTTCTATTCAGGAAAGTTTTAACCAAGGGCATACCTAAGACACTAACAAAGATGAAGTGACAGGTGCTGGTTAAACACTGATCAGGCATAAGGGGAGTGCAGAAAATCTTTTCACACAAGGGCCCATTGCTTGCATGCCGTGTGAAGGGTGTTAACCTGGATCCAGAAACATAGTAAATAAATCACAACTAGGGTAAGCATAAGGAACATTATTTGTGCACGTTCTCCCCTCAAGGCAGGACAGAATTATTTTTGCCATACTTGTCTGAATGTGGGGTGTCAAGCCTCAGTCCTGTGCAGACTCCCTAGTGTTTGTGTTCTGATAGACAGACAACAGGACACTGAAAGATTTCCTGGTGCAGTCTTTTCAATGTCTGTTTGCATCAAAGACTTTTAAAAACAGTACCAAGTGAAGTCTGTACCACTGAGTCACTAAGAATACATGCAAGCATGCTGTCCTTAGCCAGTAAGTGTTGCTAGAAGATTTTGTCACGCATTTATATAAGCCTATAAGTTTCTGCTCTGAAGGAGAGGGTGTTGCAGGGTTAGAAAAGGGCAGGGAGGGCTGGTTGCCAGTGAGAAACTGTGTCATGGCTGACCTACTGTTCCAAAGACATTCAGACTACCTTGTAGAGGGTTAACTTTGCAACATAAATAGCTCAATCCATCCATTAACGCGAATATTTGTGTACAGATGACACACCAATAGCTGAAACTCCTGCTGTACCCAGACCCAGAAATAGTGTCTGGCAAATCTGTAGGCACTGCAGTAAACATTCTCTGCTTGGGTGAGGCAAGGGAAGACATTGCACTTCAGTCAGAAATGTAGACCAGTTCTGTAAATTCAAACTCTCCTCTTAAGTTCCTGCTGGGACTTCACAGAGTAGTTACTTTCTTTCATGCTAGATTTATTTGAATGACCTTATTATGGAAAATGGGATTTTATATCTCAATGCCCATTACATTATTATTTTTTTATTTGTTACGATGAAAACATTTCATTAAAGCCCTTATTGAATAGCTAAGTGTGAATCTTGGGAGTGAATAAAAGTCATTTATTGAACCAGCCTGCACTGGAACTAAAAAAGCATGTAGAGCTGCAGAACTATAAAACACTCAGTGTGCCTGGTGCTTCATAGCAAAATGCTACAAGAAATGGCTCAAGTTCACTTCTAAAATAAATAAACAAAAGAAAGGCCCAAGCTGGTCCATTTAAGGACAACACAATTTCAGGGCCAGCCTTTATCCCTTTCTTGGGGAAAAATACTACCTCCTAGATGGAGGGGAAGTGAAGTCAATGCCGCATCCCCTCTGTGACTTGTTGCCATCCTCACTCTGCCAGTTGTGCCTGCAAGACTGAAAGGAGTGGGCTTTTTGACTCCTGGACCTGGTTTGCTCTTGAGGAGAGGCAGGGAGGCATCAGGGACTTTCCCCCAAAAGAGACGATGGAGCCACCAGGGCTTGTGCTGTTTGTACCTTAGAAAGTCAAAGCATAATCTCCCTCTGCCCCCCAATTAATTAGATTATTAAAATCATTCCAAAGCATTAACCTAAACCGTAGTTCTTTCCTCTTTTTAAATTATTTAAAGCCAAAATGCAGATGTAGGAAATTCAAAAGTACTTAAAGACCAAGGATTTTAATTTGGCGTCCTTATTCATGCATACTGTGGTTGCATTTCAGCAGCTAAAGAGAGGGGAACAGATTCTGCTCCCTGCTACCCATTGTAAATCCAGAGAAACTCCACTGATTTCAGCGGCATTTATTATTGAATTACCCTGGCTTAGCTGACAGCAGAGTGTGGCTGGCTGTGACTCCATAGATATATATACTGTTTATATCTTGAGTCTATTGTTGATTAAATATGCACACAAATGCAACAAGCCATCAGTCAAAAAAATCACATTTGCTCTGCTGCCAGGATATAAACTAAAATCATGAAAAGCAAATGCATTCGTCTGATATATTGAATGATACAATTTCAATAGGAACCGTTGCTCCACACTATTTTAATGTGATTAGTGCCTGTGAAAGGCACTGAATTAACAGATTGGAAATGGGTGTCCACTGTTTACCAATTAAAAAACAACAAAACTCAACAGCTGGTATCCTCTATCCTGTTCTATCAGTCTTCCTTGAGTCTGATCTGGAGGGTTTCCTCTGACAGATTTCCTTTGCCGTTGCTGCTTATTCTGAGGAGCATACCAACAAGAAGCTTTATTTACAGTGGCTTTCCTGAGACATGAATGTTGGCCCATTACATTTCTTACGATCTGTCCTGCTGTAGCAGCATTCAGGTGCTCTCAGGCTGTTTCAGGTCTGAGCTTGGGATCAAGAATTGGAAGTCCCACCAAGGACTATTAAAGAAAGGTCCACTATTTAAATATCCATTTACCACCTATGCATCAAAAGTCTACATCTTACTGGCAGGAGTAACTCTCTTGGATGTCCATATGCTTTCAGGCTGTCCAAACAGAAAGCCAATGCTGAAAACATTTTATAAGAGACTTATCACACAGAGTATACAAATAGATGTGGCTAGATAGATCCTTTCTGCTCTGCCCAATTCTTATCACTAAGTTCACAAGCTCCTGTTCATCTTTGGCATCTTGTAATATTTTGGTTTTAGAGAGGCTGCTGTAAAGCCTAACTGAAAATATCCATAATAAAAAAGTGAGATGAATAGTCAAATATCTTTCCAGCTCTGAGCATCCCAGTAATACATATTTTTCTGAGCACAGCTGAATACATTGCATTTAGCCATACATTAATAATGACAATGATGTAGCACTTGGCTGTAGCACTGATTTAATGTGTGTTTCTTGGTTATTCACAAATGTCTTGATTTTCCATCATTTTGAGCACTCATACAAGGTACTTGGAATTCATACTCAGCTGAATCTTTAAGTTTGTGAAAATCTGGTCCTTTATGGGGTTGGGTGCAAATGTCAGCATGTTCCTATATGAAATTTTGGTGAATAAAAAGAGCAATTATTTCACAGATATTCTCAGAAAGTCTGTCTCTCATCTTTCTTTTTTGTACCTTGATTTTAGTAAATTTTTCTGTTCTTAGTGACGTGTAATATTTATGAGTATCTGCACTGACTCAGTAGAACTCTTTGGGAAATGAGCTATTACATGCCATTTTTAAAGACGGTAAAACCCAGCCACACACTAAGTTTAATACTCTTACTGGCAATGAATAAACACCAGTACAGTCCTTCAGGGTCTTCAGGTCTTAGCCAGAATGTTTTTCAGAGTCCAAATACATTGCTATTGACTGCACTAATAACAATGCAAAGTATTCATTTTTTAATGAAAATAAAATAAAATAAAATAAAATAAAAGAAGAAAAGAAAAGAACAGAAAAAAGAAAAGAAAAGAAAAGAAAAGAAAAAAGAAAAGAAAAGAATAGAAAGAAAAGAAAAGAAAAGAAAGGAAAAGAAAAGAAAAAAGAAAAGAAAAGAGAAAAGAAAAGAAAATAAAAGAAAAGAAAAAAGAAAAGAAAAGAAAAGAAAAGAAAAGAAAAGAAAAGAAAAGAAAAGAAAAGAAAAGAAAAG
>JAVJGI010000063.1:39542971-39569618 GCA_035590275.1 Ibycter americanus | reverse complement strand
AAAAGAAGAAAATAAAATAAAATAAAATAAAATAAAAGAAAAGAAAAGAAAAGAAAAGAAAAGGAAAGAAAAAAGAAAAGAAAAGAAAAGAAAAAAAAGAAAAACTGTCTGAGATTCACTTCCCTACCTATGCATTCCCTGGACTGCTGGCACACAAAGGTTAAAGAAATCTGGAAATGAAGTAGTAAGTGATGTCAGCAGTTAGCACATTATCATTTTCTTTCATCTATTCAGCTAAAGTTCAGAGCAGATAACTTTAACTATCATCTTCAGCACAAAAAAATGAAAGTTCAAGGCATTGTCAAGGAGCTGTTCAGCTTTGGCTCTTAATTAAAGTAAACATAGTTAAAAACATTTCCATTAAAAGAGAAAGCCTTAACCCCTCATAACGTTCTGACCACATTCAAATGAGGGTGGAATGCATGCTACCTCATGGAGAGAGCTTGCAATATAAAATTTTGCCAGTATAGCAGCTGCCAATAAAAAATATTATGATTTTCATTACACCATGCTCATTCATCATTGGAAAAATGCAAGGATGAGATCTTCCACATAACTTCAGACATATGCCCTTGAGAGCTAAAGAATGACTTTTCAATGCAATTCCAAATGTTAATATCCCCACAGGAATGCAGATCCAACAGAGGAACCTACTACGCTATATAGCCATCATATTCACCTCAGTGAGTGAACATCATGCATCAGTGTGGTTTTATACTGTGATATGGTACTTTGGGGCTGTGCTGCATAATCAGCAGCATCGGCAGTTCTTCCTTAGGCTCCTGTCCAACTGGATTTGACATGGGAAGAATATCCTTGATTTTTAAAGACTTTTTCACTACCTACACCACAAAACAAGCTGACACAGAACTTACTTGAATATTTTCCTGATTTGTTTTTAAACAATTTGTATTTTAAGTTGTAAGAAGGATTAAGTGAAAGAGTGGAAAAGAGAGAGTAGAGGGGACTCCATTGCCACAGAATAAGTAGAAGAGTGGGCAGCAGTATGTTCTCCTTACACAGCTTTAGCATGCCACACGTGAGTTATTGGGCTTGCTTCTGGCAAACTTCTTACCAGTTAGGTATTAGCAATTTTGGAAGGACTATTGCTTCAAGAGAGCAATAGTACTGGATTGAAAATCAGTGAAAATAATTTATAGCATGAAAGGTTAGAAGAATTAAGGTTTCAAGATCTGGCTTCAATTTAGGAAGCACGGTAACATGCTATAGACTTTCTGAAAGGAGGTTATTCGAGAGAATGATACTTAGTACTTTTATATAAAAATACAATATAGAAAGGCAGAATCAAGAAATAAACAAATACCAGGAAAAAACAAACAAACGAAACAAAACAACTCCACCTTACCTGAGACAGAATTCCATCTCCCCACTCCCACCCCACCCCACCCCACCCCTTGGAATAATCGCCTACATGGAGAGGAAAAGACTCTTGTCACATTATCCATTTAAAGGCAGCTGGAATACAGTGTTACTAGTATAGGCACTGTGAGGGGACAGAGCTGCTGTGTCCCCACAGAGGTATCTTAAAGTTCTGTGACAAATGTTCAGATAAGGACAAAGGTATGAAAGAATCTAGATGTTACTTATATTTACTTAATTTGTCTTGCTTTCAGCAAGAAAGCAACAAAATTAACCACCTGATGATAATGGGGGGGGGGGGGGGTAAGTGTTGAACAAGAAAGGTGCAGAGCTGCCGTCTCTACTGGTGCTAGGCAAGTCAGGAACAGATTTGCCAGGACGGTTCAGGGAATCCAGCTCTTCCAAACAGGGATACATCTCCTAGCCCTTTAGCAGCAGTAGGGAAGCCTTATGCTTCTGGACCAATGTTATAGCTGCTTTCCAGTTCTTTGACCACCTACTCCAGATGGAGCGAGCTGGTGCACAGCTATGACGTCAAATAGGCAAAAAGTCAGTCTCTCATCTACTTAGCAACTGTCTTGCATGTGTGATGGTGTGTAAGTAGGAACAAGGGGTAGAATTCCCTGTTTCCATCGCAGCTCTATCCCACCCTGCAGTGGCGCAGCTGCGCCGGATCACCCACTTTCCGACCATCACATTCCTCCACTATGCTATGAGTCTGAGTCCGACGGCAGTCAGGGTGAAGTGCAAAATGATTTGTGACAGAAACAGCAGTCTGCTCAGGATGAAGCTGAGCCCACAGCACCTATTTACTCTGTTACCTAATGGTCTGATCCTTTAAACACTTTTTTATGCTTGGATTAATGGCAGACTGACAATCACACTGAGTCCATGGGATTGTCTGCCGCTGACTACCAGCATAAATGTTTGCAGGAGCGGGTCCTAAACCCCTTTGTGATGGTCAGTATCTTTCAAACTGAATGATACCAAGCTAACACACATTCAAAGACAGATTGCAGCCTGATGTTTTTCAGAAACAGGCGACTAACATGATTTGGGGCTGATTCTTACTGACTTCAAACCTTCATGTATTCTCTGTGCCCATTCTCTGATTTTCAGAAGTGTCACTAGAAGGCAAGTCTAATAAATAGAACAGAAGTTTGGATTTCAGGATTTCCTGCATTTCAATTTCACGTTTCAGAATAGTTTTCTCTGTAATCTGATTTATTCACCATAGAACTAGACAGGACGTGAGAAATCATTTTGGTTTTATCAATAACTGGGACCCCAATCACAGAGCAAAATGTTATTATGTCAGGTGTGCATAATTCAGAGGAAGATGACAGCTCTTAATTTTAAAAACAGGAGAGGTATATAGGGAATGATTGAGGGGATGTGGTAATGCTAAGAGACTGCTGTAGATCTTCAGTAGGCCTTAGGATGCTGTATAACTTCAGCTTGTATGCTAAGGCCAAAAAAAATGCCAAGGAAAGATGAATTAAAGGAAATAGTCATAGACAGGAGACTGTAGAAAGAATTAACTTTTCACCTCCACAACTAGAACTGACTGCACACCAAGAGCAGACTGGTTTAGGTAACCATACTATATAAAACTCAGGCTAAAGGTTAGACCTAGTCTGCCCAAAGGCAAGATGACAAATTAAGTACGTGCACTTGCCATAATTAGATAACAATAAAAAGGTTTTGCTTAAGCCTAACGCTGTTCTTGCTTTGAACCTCTGCTCACACTGAGGTTCCCACCTGCAGAGGTGAGACACCTGTGCTTCCTTCAAATGCAACAGATGAGGCCCAGGCAAAATTTAGCTCTAATATACCGCAGCCAAATAATCTTTCCTAGCAGCTTAAGAAATGCTGTTAAGTATAAATGTCACTAGTATTTTTTTTAATGTATTTATGTTTAAAAAATTATATTCTATCTAAAGGTGTTAATAAAATGTGTATACTAGACTCTTTTATATTAATTTACTGTATTTCTTGATTAATAGTTTCAGAATTTTAAAATAAATGATTTTAAATATTTAAGCTTTTAGTTTCATGATCCTTTGAAGTCTTTTGGTTCCTAGATCATGCTAGGGCATTCACATCTGGCTCAACGCAGGGTAAGTTGCACCTGTGTCATTCTTGGGAGATGTTTGTCTAACTTGTTTGAGAACCCTTACTGCTGTTCAGCGAACTTCTCTGATCTTCAAAAGGTACTTTCTCCACCTCAATTGTATCACAGCTTATGTTTCATCTGTTCACACTCGCACACATTTAACTCTTCTCAATTTAGGACAATTTCCAAAGTTCACTGAGGTCAACGGAATCACTTGCACTTACTTTAATAGAATCAGGCCCTCAGAGATGAAAAGCTTATTTTATGCATTTTCGCTGATCATTGCAAGGTCATTCCATTTAAAAAAGAAACTTTCCTAAGCAAACATCACAATCTGTGGATGAGCAATGATGTTTACCTTAAAATGGATTTGTGAACTGAACAAAACCTTTTTTTTTTCCCCCACAGGTAGAATCCGGTCATAATAAAATGCAGAATATGGTTGAAGTTGTAACAAAAGTTCTACCAGAAATGAAGAAAATTATCTTGCTTTAGCAGTAAAAATGATAGGGTTTTCATATGTATTAAAAACTTCATGTAAGTATAAACCAGAATTGAATGTGTTTTAACAAATTGTTCACTGAATGAGGTTTGTCTCTGTGAATTGTTTGGGATTAGTCTGTGATTTTCTCAAATGCATTTGCTCTTATTGCTTTACTGACAATACGTTCTGAAGAAGTCTTGATCTGCAGTTCATATTTGAGCTGTGTTTGCTGAAAATATAATTACATACTGCATTTCTTTTGTCTGATTGGGGGAGTGGTGTTAACAGTTAGACACAGGTTTCCAGTGTCAGTACTATGATTAGGATTTTAAATTCAGCTGGGGGAAAGTTACTGTGTGATCCAAATCACACTGAAAAGCCATCAACTACAGCAGCACTGGCGTGTAATCACATTGCTCAGTGGTAACCCAGAACCTGCAACCTTGTTCATAAAGATGTTCTGTGGGCTGAAAGTACTGAAAGAACAAGGAAAGTTCTGCAATCCCTAGTTATTGACTTATGTTCTGGATTAATTACTATATTTTATTTTTACAGTTTGGTGGTTTTTTGGGGGTTTTTGTTTGTGGTTTGTTTGTTTTTTTTTTTTAATAAGGAGGATTATAGGCACAATCTAAATTTTGCGTCCAGGGAAATGGATTTTTAGATCCATGTTAATAATTGCCATTATTTTCCTTACTAGTTATTAAACATTACATTAATAATGCTATTATCAAGGGATCAGAATCCAAGTTGTGAAGCTGAGAATTTAAAGATATTTATCTTTTTTTATTATTTATGTTCCATGCTATTTTAATAAGGTTTCCCCTTCACCTTCCTTTACATAATTGCTATATATTTACAACATTAATTCAAAATTAATGGACATTTATTTATGGGAATTAATTTTGTTTCTATAATAAAGCTGCTAATGAAACATATTGGTAGGTTTGTACTGTGGAACCAATTATTTCCTACCATATATGTAAGTAACATTACAGACCAGCTTGCAGTTATGTTCCTGAACATAATTGTCGCTAGATTCTGTGCATGTTTCCTCAAAAACATTAGCAGCCTTCAGTCTAGGTAGTTCACCCACAAACTTTAAAGGAACCATTAGGATGCCCTTTGGACTTCTGAAAAATGTTTTTTAGATATTTAAGAGTTCACACTGAAGACTGCGTATTGAAACCACCCACAGAACTTCCGAAAAATACACAAATACAAGATCTTTCAGGGATGGAAGATACAGTGAAAAAGTATATTTTAAAAAGTGGTTTGATAAATCAAGTTCAGTTGACTAATATTAACCAGCCCCAGTTCTTTCTCTATCAACTCATCTCTCAAATAATCTTGTGGCACCGAACAGTGAAAAGTACTTTTTAGGAAGTCTGACATGATCAAAAGACAACAGGACAGAAAGATAAAATAGCAAATTATTGTTCATAGAAGCATGCATTATGGTGGTCTATTTGGATCACCATTGTCATGTGATTCATAACATTTCATTCTGTAATTCTTAAACCAGAGGAAATTATTCTTCCTTGCTAAGCAAGCAACACAATGTGCAATTACCTCTAGCTCAATGGAAGTGCTTACTTTAACAAGTTGTCTATCTGCTAGAGTGAATCTACATGGAATATTCTTTGATAGTCACCATACAAATTTCAGTGGTATACCTTCTCAAGTGATGTGAACCTGAGCTACATCTGGTCCATGGTACCCTCAAAGTGACAGAGACTTGTAACAATATAGTACCCGGTTTATGATGCACTCAGAAGTCCAGGTTTTGGGTCTTGCACTGGAGTGGATCATCTCCCTCTCTCTCTCGGGATGACATTCAGCTAATGTCTCAAACAACAGTGATCAAATCAGAAAATATCGTTTGACAGCTGTGCCATGTGGGACAAGTCTGGGGTGGATAGTGAGTGAGGTAAAAGGAATTCTTTCCTGGTAATAGTCTTATGCCTGGCCATGTGAATTTTAATGAACCCTATTTTAGCAAACATAAATACCATTGTTCATAAAATTATCATCTTGGTCATAAAATTACCTTCCCCTTTTTAAAATTCAGCTGAAGTATTTGACTCAGTGACCCTCCATGACAGAAATCCCAAAGGCTGATTACATGCTGTGTGAAGTATTATTCTCTCTCTTTTGTTTTACATTTACCTGTCATTAACTTCAAGTGACCCTCCTGTTGTTCTGGTGTTCTGAGACACCGTTAAAAAGATGGACTGGCTAGTTTTTAACTCTACCCTTCATCATCTTAAATGCTTTAATTAAATCCCTTCTAGTGTTTCTTTTTCACCACTAAATCACCCTAGCTCTTGCAACCTTCATATGCAAATCTTGCTATATCCCTAACTCTTTTATTTTCTGGACTTCCACAATTTTAAAATTCTTTTACTGCTCACATCCTGAGTTCTGTATTTCACATCGCAAGGCCCATCTTGTCCACTACTCCAGAAGCAAGTATTTTTTATTTGTAACATGGAATATGAATCACTTGATGTATAATCTGAAACTGATTTAACATTCCTTGACACTGATCACCTCTTGCGTGATAGGATTGTTCCTCAAATCACGGTCATACAGAATAAGAGGGTATACAAGGAACCAGACATAGCTTGCTTTCCTCTTCTCAGGATCTGTGTGGTCATGTCTTCTAGAAAGCTGAACAGGAGGTGGCTTGCTCTGCTGTGCATGGAGTGGTATGATGTCACGTATGGTGTCTGAGAATTGTCCACTTTCTTTTCCCCCCGACATTTGCTACACAGGTGCAGTTAAGGGAATATTATCCCCAGATTTGTTTTCCTTAATCTTCCTGAAATGCTGGGAGAGATTATTCTCTCTGAGTCTCTAGCTCACACATTTTGCCTTTCAAACCACACAGGACTCTGCCTGAATCATTGACTGGACTCTGTGACAAAAGCAGAAACTCATTATGATCATTAATTTTCAGGTTTAGAATCTGTGCCCTTGACTAGAAACTACATGGATTTTAAGACCAAGACCACATTTTCAAAGGCATTAAAGCACTTCAGAAGGCATATAAACAAGTAGTGAGAGTCAGTTTCAAATTCAAAAAGCCCCCCCAAATGTTCAGCTATTATTCACAATTTCTGTTGATATGTAACTTCATGATAACACAGTTCTGTGGCAGTAACATATTTTTAAGCGTGTAATAAACATTGAAAATATGCCAAAGTGATGCCTACCACCGGATTTAAAAGCAATTGTTTATGTTACTCTGCTTGCTTTTGGATTTTTTGCTTCAAGCTTTGCTTTATGTCTACAATAAGTCCTCCAGAGCTTAGAGAGCAACACGGCTGTGATCTTTCTTGCAGAGAGCTAACGTGCTTAACTGCACGCCTGTAGCATGTGGAAAGCTCTTACCCATCAGGCAGCGCATTGCTACCCAAGTGGTGAAAGCCCTCCAATCCCTTGGCATCCAAAACAAGCATAGCGTAGATATTCACCCAGCGCGGCAACAAAGCTTTTGCATCCCGGTGGTTAAAATCAGGAGCACTTTCCGTGCATCGACAACATATTGTAGGAAACAGTGGGATATTTTCTCTCTTACTCTTCAAACACACCAAATGTAAACTGTCTGAACCACAACAGTTGTCTTTGTGTGTATGAAACGAGCAGGGCAAAGAAAGACCCGATGAAATTGCTGTGGTTAGTGACTTGGTGGGGGGTAGGGGGGGGGGGGGCGGGTGAGGCAAGAAGCTCACTTTTAATCCATGTGATAATCGATGACATACGGCATCATACTCTTGCCTGACTCCATTCTTTCCCTGCACACTGCAGGCCTCAGTGGCTTCCCCATTCTTCCTCCCTTCCCTGCCCTTAGCAGGCCAACTAGAAATCTGTCTGTCGGTTTTTTAATACACATATATTTGAAACCAGACATACGTCTTCAAAGGAGCCTGCAGTTTAACAGGGGAAGGATTGCTTAACAGATGCAGTTCGTTGAGGAGGCTGTGATAAAATGCACATGCCTTTGCTGTGTTTTTCCATACTGGTCAGACTCCATGCATGGCCCCATGATGCCACCAGCCAACAGTAGCAAAAAGCTGAGTCAGGCAATCGTATGTTATGCTTTATATTTGTATTTTCATGAACTGCAATGCAAGCAGTGTGAATGAAAATCATGTGTGTTCTTCTGATCCTGTGCTCCTTTTTCATCTATTACCTTTGGATTCATAAAGCAAAGGCTGTGCCGTATATCTTTTGAGTGGGATTTGTGTTTGCTTCTGAGAAGAGTTTTTACATCTTGCATTTTGGCTCATACTGGTGGCACAGGCAACACAAGGTGTTTGCTCACAAAGCTAGCTTAAAAACTTGCATTTTATGCAGAAAGTCCTGCAAATCTGTGACTCTGGGTTTTTTGGAAGTGAGAGTTGAAAGCCACTGTTACAGCTCTTCTCCTCCTTCACACTTGACTATCTGGATTTAGAATTTCCTTGCACTCATCCAACATAATTTTGGGCAAACTTATCTATAAATGAAAGGCACAGTCTGCGAAGTTACAGGGAACCTTAATTTTTTACACTGAAGTCCAGATTTTCATAACCAAGGAAAAAAAGTTCCCTCATATTCTTTATTTTTGTTGAAATACCATCTTTTTTCCTTGATATTTTTGTTACTATTTTTGTCACCATTCTACAGCTAAGAAACTTGAGACTCATGAATTCAGTCAAAGATTGTCTAAGGTAATTGAGCTATACAGAAACTTAGGTAGATACTGGAAACAGAAAATTTATATTATTTGGGTATCTGCTAAGCTATAGATTTTCTTGAGTAGTAATGATGAGACAGGGTGACTCAGAGAACAAGACATGATGCACGACTCTTGGGACTGGAGTTTAATCTGAGTTCTTCACACCAGCTTGGTAAATCGTTTATTCCATGTTCTTCCCTCTCTGTAATCCTGTTTCTCCACCTGTGAAGGGAGTAATGACCCCAACTTTCATTGTGTTGATACTGATGCACACTGTATATATTTCTAGCCAACTTCCTAAAGGCACTGCCCAATGACTTGATGAGATGGACTCTCCAAGGGATTAATCCTGGAAACTGTGCTGACAGATGTTTAAACTCCAAGTGGATAGGGAAGGATTTTCCTTTATTTTGGGAGAAATTTTCCTGTCCACCAGGAAGGGAGAGAAGATGAAGCAGAAAATCTCCTCTTCTGAGTATGTATCATCAGAATGTAAGGAGAAAAAATCAAGGCTGAGATGGCACTGTAATACTCCTTCCAGTGCTATGATCTACGGTTCTGTCTATGATTTCTTCCATGTCTATGGTCTGCTCAGACCTTAATTTATGATAATAAGACATTAATATAATTTACACACAATCCAAAAAGCTCCCATGTACTGCAGCCGCACAGAATATTATCTGAACTCTGTGGGGATACTACTAGGTATTCTTTTCTGTTTTTCACTTGTTCTTCTTCATCAGCAATGCCATCTATTTTTTACCTGTAGTGTATTTTGTATTTAAGTATAGCCTTCCTTCCACAATCTGCTAACAGCAAATGGCTTCCTCTAGTTAGTTGTATTTGCATTTGTTTGGTTCCTACAAATTCCCCAAGCAACTACTAGGGCTGTTTCCAGACCAGCCATGTAAATTTATTCCCCTGCGTATGTGACAGTTTCTCTTTTCGGTGGGACACCCAGTGATCTAAGACTGCCCAGGCTACCCCTGGGTTACCCTCCATGAGCCTCTTTCCTTCCTCTGCTTTCTGCTTACTGCAGAGATTTTGCCTTGACAAGCATTCAGAAGTTTACTAGCTGAAGCTAGTTTTCCTTTGTTTGGAGCTGAGGTCTATGTGTAGGTAAATTGAGACATTTAATTCAATAATGCAACTACTTTGCAGAGTCATATGTAGACCACAGAAGGTTATATAACATTGAAATTTAATCAAATGTTGTTAACATGCTTAAACTAAAACCCTAACACATACTTATATACGCTCCTCGTGTTCATAAAATATGTCAACAGTTTCTGCAAGTCATCAGCCTTTAAGTAATTCAAGCCCTGGATAGTTTTCCTACCAATGCTCCCTAGGAATTGGGCCATCTAAGACAGAGGTGTTAAAGAGCAGAAACCAGATGACAAATAGTCAATAGTCTGTATTCATGAACGTGGGCAATTACAGAAACATATAATGTTACCATGTCCAGAAAAGAGCTGAGCTGCGTTCTGGTCAGATAGCATGAGCATGAGTGAGACTCTAACAAGTAGTTCTTATTTTAATGGTCATAAAATGATTGAACTTTTTCTCATAAACATGGGACTGCTTTTACCTATAATTCAAGACAATGTCTTTTGTGAAAATGAAAACAGACACAAACTTGTTCAAATAAAGACTATCTTAGTCTTCACATAATGTTTGTGCTCTTCAAAACAGGAGATTTATTTACTATTGACCACATAATGCAGTATTTAGAGAGGTAACACTGTTGTCATTCTAGTGTCTTGCCTCTGTAAAGCCCGTAGGAACTGATGTCATGTACTCGTGCTGCTGAAACTAGGGGTCTGGGATCTGACAGTGACTTGCTGAACTCATTCAACTTTTCTTTGTTCCTTTCTTTTGTTTCAACGTAAACCTTCCAAGGTATGTGCAATAGTCACCGGTTGTAATGTTTGTGTGTTTACATGTGTGTTTATGCATCTATATAGCACACATACACTTTTCATCTTAAATAATAAAAAGTATATGTGATAACAGCAAGCCAATAAATTGTATATCATTACTGCAAATAATCTCCACTAGAAAGTGGCTCATAAGTTATGAAAGGTAGAACCTCAAATGAGTCAGAAAGGTAATTTGCCTTTATTTATTACCACTCTGCCCAACAGGCTTCTGATATATTGAATTCTTTAGGGTTTTTATTAAATAACCTCCAGTGAAGATCTTCAGGTCTCTGGCATCCTTCTCAAGACACATCATGTCAATGGTTAATTTGAATTTCAATATGTTAAGCATTGCATGAAGTTTGCATGGAAGTTTTTTGTGTTCAGGCAAGAAGCCTGAATTTGTGGCTTGCTAGCAGAGACAGAAATGTTGTGTCTTGGACTTTACACTGGTGCAAATAAAGGTGGCTCTTTGGAAAGCAACAGTATCGTACTGAAGAAACACAGATACAAGTAAGGAAATTGTATTTATTTCGCTGCTTTTTCTCAACAAAGACACTTTTGCCTGCCCAGCTCTGAGAAATACACAAGCAATAATATAAAACAGTAAACATGACTGACTCTTTGAATAAAAAAAATATCAGTTACACCTCTGGCCAGTAGTCAGGTAAATGAATCTTGCTGTACACAAGCATGGGGACTGAGATTGTTATTGTAACAAGCTGTAAATATGGAGATTGGGCAAGGCCCTACAGAGTCAGGACATTGTGCTGGAATTATGCAAGTTAGAGTAGATTACATGCTTTCAGACTTCTTTTTTATACCAAATACTCCCACATACATAAAAATATTATGTGCCAGATATTAAAAAAATAAAATTATAAATATTAACTGCCTGCTATATTGATTGCCTTATGTGATGCTCAGAGGACACACAAACTTATTAACCGCAATTTCTAAACAGGTATGCAAAAGTTTGCTGATGTATTTTTGGGAATAAGTAATACAAAAATGTTATGACACTGCTCTTTAACTTAACAGGGAAATTCTGTAGTAAATTACTAGATATTAATTCCCATGGCAAGTGCAGTTCGGCAGAAACTATTGTATTACTACAGTGGCATACAGTGGGTGGTGTGGGTTAGTGCTGGTCCAGCAGTGCTAGCTACTCCTTAGGTGGTGTTACCATAAAGTAATTTTGACAATTTTCTTAATAACGTTTTTCTATGAAAACAATGTGTGGGATGGTTTTTTTCCAGAACTTGTATTGTCTTTAGGAAGATAACATTCTCTTCATCCATTGAACATATACAATTACACTGCTTGAACTTTTCTCCAAATCCCACTCTATACCAAAAGCAAATTTTATTATTTAAGTTCACTGTTAATCAACCTGCACCATATATGCTGCTCTAGTTTTATTTTATTTCAGTGTGTGTCTATTCACAAAATGTAGCTTAACCTTATGACATTCTCACCTGTATTAATGACCCATCGATTTTAAACCAAGTTCACTATCCGTTCAGGCTCACAGGAATCTTTCCCTTTGACCTGAAAGGATTTCAGATCACACTAAATCCCTGACATAACTTTTAACATTTCCTTCACTATTCTTCTGTTAGTAGACAAGCAGCTTCCAAGCAATATTTTTGAGAAGATTGTGATCGGTCATTTAAAAGCACTCTTCATCTTGCACTCAGGGTCAGCTATATCACGGCACAGAAAGACAACAGTTGCCCTTTTTCTGTGGCTATCTGACACACCATTACCTTATTTACACAAATATGAAACCTTGGATCTTCTATATTCTTGACTGAAACCCAAAGGATTGACATGAAAAGGAATAACTGATGATTTTAAAAAAAATAATTCTAGAACTTTCTAAACAGCTCAAATTAGGAAAATGCTTGTCTGCCAGGTGTTTTGTTTGCAGGAAAGATTTGGTACATACATTTGGTGAGTAATTCCGAAGACATTTGGATAGACTTCACAACCTTCTGTAACTTTTCCAGACCTGCCTGAACTTCTGATGAGAGGTGCCTGGACTGCAGATTTTAGTTCTATCCACTCAGCATTATCTTTTTTTCTCTAAATTATGGCATGACACCACTTCTGTTCCAAAGGTCAGTGCTAAAATCAAGCCTTGGAGAGAAACTCTGCATACATGGATCTAAGACTATTCTCTTGTTATTATAGGTGGCTGGGGCACAGAGCATATAGATGTCTTACCAAGCAGGATACAACTTTTAGCGGTGTGAAGGATTTGGGGTCATTTTTGATCTTTGTTGTCATTTAATCTGGTTGCTAGCATTCTCATCGCCTTGGTAACAAAGCTGGGTTGAAGCTGTGTTTTTTATCTTTACATTTCAATATGAGCAGCCTTGCTGCTTCGTTACATCAGCATTCCTAACATGACTTGGTACTCACATGCTCAAACAGTATTTGTCTGTTTCCTTCTCTTCCTAATGTCTCCCTTCATTTTATTACTTCTCTTTTAAATCTCAGGAAGGCGGGTTAGATTAAGCACAGTGCAGGACTAACACGCTATAGAGCTGCTGGGTTGAGAATGGCCCATGTCCAGCAGTTCTGTATGTGGATAAATGTAAATAAACGTTCAGAGCTTCTGCATGGAGTTCTGGTAGCCTGGCCTACTAGAAGTGCCACACAAGGAAACTGGGATTTGGAATGCAACTTTTGCCTTTTGGGGAGAAAAGGCACAAACTTTGTGGCCCATGGGATGATTTGTAGCAAAGTGAGTATGAACAGTAGGGCTTTGCCTGTTATAATGAAAAGACATAGTGCTCTGAAGTCATTATTAAAACAGTAAACATCTTAGATCTGAATTTAGTCTTGGAAATTGTAAACAAAATTCTTTCAAGTGAAGGGTAAAAATAATGTGTGGCTGTATCCTGATACGGAAATTATCAGCATTACGTACTTCATCTTCTAGAGTGAGAAATCTGGACTTCTGTCTTTATGGTACGATTTCTCCCAATAATGTAGTGGCTTGCATTTTTTGCTTGTCCTCTCTCACTCAAAAACAATGATTAAAGTATAGAAACAATCAAAAGGTGTTTTCATGTTGCTTCCCCTTTCCAGATTTACCTCAGAAAAATGTTCTGTCCTTACATGGTGGTTTTTTTCTCCAGCTGGCATTCAATTTTGAAGTTATATGAGTTTAGTTCTGACATTACTATTTTCAAGTGAAGTCCAGAGATCACCCAAGCTGCAGCCTTGTTTGGATGCGCCAGCGCCATCCATGACCCAGACTTCCTGGACTGTTACCCTCAGGCCTGAAAAGCAGCCCAGCAGAGTTGGTTATGGTTGTGGTCGGCTAAGCTGGAGTATGGCCATGCTCTGGTTTTTCATATAAGCAGATGGCTGTAATCCACCCTGTTCATACTGATGAAATGCCTCAGGCTCATTGCTTCACCTTCTCAGCTCAGCTTCCATCCTTCCCTCCAGCTGTACATAAAGACACACTCTTTTCAGGTTGTGTTTCTGCTAGAACACAGCTATGCTAACCAATAAAGCAAAATCTTTGAATCCAGCAGAAAAAGACAGGGAAACAACATAAATTATTTTACCATTTCATAACAATGACTCAAACACAATGTGCATTTTCAATTCACTTGGCCCAGGGCATGTCCCATTTAAATGAGAGATTTACCATTAAGTTCAATGGAAAAAGAGGAAGGCTCTGCCATTTAAAGCTATCATCCTAGTAAGATGACTAAGAAACACAATCAAAGTTTTTATGCCGTGATTTTCTCACTGTGTTTGAACATGGCCTCAGCATGGCATTGTTTTAACAGAGTGAAGGCCAGGTTTGCATTTATGAAGATGTTTCAGGTGATTTTTACTTTCAGATGAAAGAGAATAGTATGGAGAATATGAAGAAAAAATGCAAGAAAAATGTAGTCCTAAACTTGGTGTCTTTTAGATTTGTTTCCGGTCATTAGACTACCTCAGTAGTACCAACTAATAATAATAGTAATAATAATAAGGTTTAGAAAGTATATCTGTGTTGTAGAGATTAGAAACCCCAAGAATCTATGCAATAATTTCTAAAAGCATTTGTGTCTTTGGAATATGTGAGGAGGAGCTGTGCCAAGATACTTGTATCTGAAATTTCCCCCATTATACACTGGGGTTTTAGAATAGTCCTCATACTTTAGCTTATAAAGCACTTGGAAGCCTTTTCTAAGAGCAGGTGCTTAAAGATGATGTTTTTGATTAGCATGTTAAATTATTTTTAAGACAAGATCAGATATGACTTTTTCCCCATTGAAATCCAAAATCTACATAATTCAGTCAATAGACACCAATGAACTGTCTTTTACTAATCTTGGATGATTTTGTAATTTGTCTCAATCTTTCAAGCAAAATACTGTCTCAGTCAATCCTTCTCCAGCATTTGTTCCCACTAGATACTGCAAGTAAACCTCTGACTTGGGAATTCTGTGTTTAGGGTAGTTTTGAAATACTGATTAAAAAAAGTACCCGGCAGAATGCATAAACAGTTCTTGGAGCACCACACAACTTTTCTTCTGCAGAGAAATGCCTACAGTACTGGGCTATAGCTGGTGTCCTCCCTCCAGGGAATTTAAATGTGGGGTCTGTGGGAGTGTGAGGCAGAGGGTTATTCAGCTATGCCTGGATGGGCACAGGCCTGCAGGGCTGAGCAGCAGGGCAGAGCTCTCCCCACTTGGGCAGTGTGATTTAAACACATGCTTTTGTGTTTAGACTTCTGGGAGCCTACATTTTGATGGGAGCAACTCTGATCCATGCCTTTGTTCAGGGCTGTAGGAAGCAGAAATCTATGTAGAGGAACGTTACTTCTGCAAATCTTGACCAAATTAGTTAATTCACAGGGATGTAAGAAAGTTAAAATGCAGGCAGCTTCAGTCAAATAAACTGGACTGTATTTATGGGAAAGAAATAGAGCAGATCTAAGATCAATGGCCTGGAGTCGACATAGTATTTTGAGGAATAGTCAGAAGTCAGGTCTCGGAGAAGGTGAGCTGAGAACTTACAGTTTCCACTGAATCTAGCATGGAGTTGGAGGTGTTCAAGAGCTGCTGGGACCAGACCCATTGTTTATGTTACTTTTCTCATGCTTCTCATTTAAAGGCAGATCTGGAATAAATTAAGGCTTAAAGAATTTTGAAAAAATAAGTGGATTGGCAAGCTGGTAGTGCATTAAAAGTGGGGGTCTGCAATGAGACAAAGAGCTGCAGTCTGGCACTATAGGGAGATGGAGGATGTGAAGAAGTCGTCCAGTAAAAAGAATCAACTCCAATATGTACATTTTCAACAGAGAATGTGTGTTCTAATGAATAGAAGGATATCTATGGGGACTTCTCTGATCTGTGGTTCATTACTCATATTCCCTCCTCAGATTTCACCCATATTGACAATAAATTTAGTAAGAAGACCAAAGAATCTTGTGTTTGTTAAAGTTTCATGCCATCATCAACATATTCTGCTCTAAGACTTAAGTTACTTCTCCCCACTGCAAATAATAGTTTCCATACTTTCAATACCTCAAGGGAGTTTGAAAATGACTAATTGATGGTTTTTCCCTGCTTTAAATCATTACTGTATTTCGGACTTAGAAATGTGTGGCTAAGTCAGCTAGTCATCAAGTGAGGAATTAGTCTCCCCAGTGCCAACAGTAAATTCTCCAGTTCACTCACCAACCAGTTGAACAAGCTCCTCAATATTTAACCACGTCAATTGTAAACAGGCAGATTCTTTGCCTGTGTTGTTTTCTCCGGAGAACCTAAATCTTCCTTGTCAAAATATGTGTGTTACAATGGACATTCAGCTGCCTCCCTTCTAATGATGAACTTTTTCACATTGTATAAGACAACACCTGCTGTTGTCATGCATCCATTAAAACCCCATCCGTAGAGCCATGTATAGAATACAGTGGCTGGCTGGGAGCTGCAGACTTCCAAGGAACTTGTTTGTGGTGATGGGTTTTTTTTTCCTCTCTTGAGTGTTGGATGCATAATATTTTCAGGTAACTGACTACTGTGTGATATTTAATCATCTCCACTGCCTCCCAGTAATCACTTTTATTGCATTATGCTAGTCAGCATATTCTGTGCACTTTAATATACATGAGGTTGAGGGAGGAATATTTTTCACTGAAGGCTTTATGGAAAATTTTGCATTTATTGATTTCTGTTAAAAAAACCACTGTTATTCTTAGAAAATCGATGAAAATGATTGCTGTGGCCATATTTGTTCAAACAAACAAATAATACAGTATAATGACAACACTATCTCTCATTTCCACATTTCACCTGGAGAAGGAAAACATTTGATCTGGAAAGCCTGTGTACTACATCAGTCCACAGGAATATCTTTTATTCATGTGTATTAAAAAAAATATGCAAAGAGTTTGTACAAGTTGGATAGGGAAGAAAAAAAAAAGTTTGACAAAAATAAAAAAAACTCATCCAAACAAGCATTGCAGATCTGGGACTTAAGGGGCCAAACTGTCAGAGGCAGTCTTGCTATCCTTTGGAAATATGCTGGATATTTTATATGTGTAATTTTTCACAAGAAAATTTTTGCATTCCAAACAAAGCTTTTCATGGGAAAAATATGCTGTGCATATAGCACAAGCCTCACACAGCTGATGATTGCAAATCATCCATTCTTAGTGTTTATCTATTAAAAACTCTGGAAAAAAAGGAATAGAAGTAACTTATGAATTCAAATCAGGTAGTTCCTCTAGCTTCCTATAACACTGTGCATGCTTTTTCCAAGCCTTGTGAACACAAGAATTGCTCATTCAAAACTATGTTTGCAGAATGAAAATCACAATCAAAAAGTAATTGTTGATGTAAAAACAAGAATCTGCTGCATTGCAACACATTTTTTATCTGAGAATGTACATGTCTCACGATACATTGCATCAGAGCACAACTAGCTCAACATGTCAGTGTTACATGGCCACCAATTAAGAAGGATTCTTGGCATGAACGATGTTCTGCCTGAGGCCAGGTCACTGTCTGATGTAAAAGATTGGAGCTTCGGGGCACTGGCGGTTCTGATCCTCTGTTCTGTACAAACTGAATGAGCTGATCATTACAGAAACCTTGTGAGCCAAGGCGCTGTTATCATCTCCATTTTACATATGGGGATTGAGGTACAGTCAAAAGATGTCTTTGAATGTTCGCAATGAAAAATCTAGAGTCTGACTTTTTTCAGAGGGCTTAAAATTTTGCACAACTTTACACATTCCCAGCACAGTTCTCATTGACTTTAACTTGGCTTACCTGCAGTTACACTGAAATCAACAATTCAGAACTACTGGCAAGCCCATTTGGGGTGTCAACAGAGTGTTATAACAGCAGCGCACCCCTGATCATAAATCACAAGTGAAGGAATAAGCTTGCTTTCTCCTTGGGGGGAAAAAGAGTATTCTATTTTTAAACAATAGAATGATTTTGATGCATCTTTTAACTAACCAAAAGTAGCATCTTGACAATTTTAATGGACTAATTATACACTGATGGTCATCTAGAAATGTGCTCATTTTCAGGTCTTTATGTCCTGACAACTCTAAGAGTTATCAGCTGGAAAATTGGCATGCAAACACAGAATTTCAATCACTAAACCCCTGCAGGACTGGATTTGACTATCCTGAGGTTCTGCCTGCAATGTCAAGGGAGATAAAAGGGTTTTGATTCTCTAGGTGTAGGATCCAGTCAGTGTCCTGATTAGTTCTGCAAAAGCAAAAACCTTTCCAATGTATTAAAATGCACAATCAGAGCCCTGAGAATCTCAGAGATTAACAGTAGTTCACAAGGGTTCACACTGACCTTTGTTTCAGTCTCAATTTGCATAAGTTTGCAACGTCTGCATTTTGCTCTGCGTTTCTGGTAGGAAACCTTGAATCCCCTTGCCAGAGCCTGGAGATGGTGACAGCGCTCATCTTAACCCCAGCATGGCATTCGCAGCGTAGCTGCCAGTGTCACTTATGCATGAAACCAGTCCTGACAAACAATATTGCTTTAAGCCTCTTGACAGTGCTCTTCCCATGAAATATTGTATCTGTAAGAGCTCAAGACGATCTTCCTGGCTTGGCGTCTGCCTATTAGTGCAGTGCAAGGATGGCTCCTAACAGGTTCAAAGGCAGCTGCTGGGCTGTAACACACACCTTTATAGTTCTACCCACAATATCCCCATCTACTCCATCACCACGTCTTCACCACCTTCAGACTGATAAATGAACTTGCAGAGATAACCTGTGTAACACATGGATGTATTCACTCATGTTCTTCTGCTGATGCATCTGCTCTCATGGTGACATTGTGCCAAGGCCTGCAGGTGACAGCTGTTTTCCAGTTTACTATAGCACATAGAGAAGGGGGGGGTGGGGGGGAGCTCCCACATATCCTAACCATCGAGGGGTTTTGCATCTCTGTCTCCTGATTCCACCACTGTGCAGCATCATTTCATGGAAGCCCATGACCCATTATGGCAGTGCCATGGAGCTTGGAAGCCTGGGTATTTGATAAACCCTGCAAACCGCGATGCTTTTACCAGAGGGGAAATGGAACACAAGGGCAAGTCCCAGCAAGCCTCCACAGTGAGTTTGGGGCACACAGGACTGTCCTGTCTGGGTCTCCCTCACCAGTTTGGTCCATGACTAATAAATGTTCATGACCCTTGTCTCACATGAAGACCTGCAAGCCAACAACCTGCATTGTATGCATGGGTCAGAGGGCAAGAGGGAGATTGTGGCAGTCGCTGAGAGAAGTCTCATTATGTGGCATCCTTTTCAGCAATCTGGAGAAATCAGGGAGAAGGGGGAACAGGCTGAGAAGAAAGGCAGTAAATGGAAGGAGCCTCAGCAATAAGGAATAAAAGAGGATTGCACAGATCAGAAGGCAAAACAGTAAAGGAAGGACATGAGAGGCAGGCAGCAAAGCCCTTCATTTCTACATGTTGCTAGGCCCCTTTTTTCTCCTATTAACAGCCTGACTCCATAGGGTGGCAAGGTAGGGTCACTTCAAAAGCTGCAACAAAATCATTCAGTCATAGAACCACTTAGACTGGAAAAGACCTTTGAGATCATCAAGTCCAACTGTTAACCCAGCACTGCCAAGTCCATCACTAAACCATGTCCCTAAGCACCACATCTACGTGTTTTTTAAACATCTCCAGGGACAGCGATTCCACCACCTCCCCAGGCAGGCTGTTCCAATGCTTGACCACCCTTTCTGTGAAGAATTTTTTACTAGTATCCAACCTAAACCTCCCCTGGCGTAACCTGAGGCCATTTCCTCTTGTCCTGTCACTAGTTATGTGAGGGAAGAGATCGATCCCCACCTGCATGCAACCTCCTTTCAGGTAGTTGTAGAGAGCAATAAGGTCCCCTCTGAGTCTCCTCCAGACAAAAGAACTGCCATTCCCTCAGCTGCTCCTCATGGAACTTCTGCTCTAGACCCTTCACCAGCTTTGTTGCTCCTCCCTGGACATGCTCCAGCACCTCAGTGTCTTTCTTGTAGTGAGGGGCCCAAAACTGGACACTGGATTCGAGGTGCAGCCTCACCAGTGCCGAGTACAGGGGGATGATCATTGCCCTAGTCCTGCTGGCCACACTGTTTCTGATACAAGCCAGGATGCTGTAGGGCTTCTTGGCAACCTGGGCACACTGCTGGCTCGTGTTCAGCCGGCCATCGACCAGCACCCCCAGGTCCTTTTCTGCCAGGCAGCTTTCCAGCCACTCTTGCATGGGGCTGTTGTGACCTACGTGCAGGACCCGGCATGGAGCCTTGTTGAACCTCATACAATTGGCCTTGGCCCATTGATCCAGCCTGTCCAGATCCCTCTGCAGAGCCTTCCTGCCCTCAAGCAGATCAGCACTCCTGCCCAGCTTGGTGTCATCTGCAAACTTGTGTGCACTCAATCCCCTGTCCAAATCACTGATAAAGATATCAAACAGAATGGACCCCAGTACTAAGCACTGGAGAACACCACTGGTGACTGGCCACCAGCTGGATGTAACTCCATTCACCACCACCCTTTGGGCCTGGCCATCCAGTCAGCTTTTAACCCAGCCTAGAGTACACCCATCCAAGCCATGAGCAGCCAGTTTCTCCAGGAGAATGCTGTGGGAAATGGTGTCAAAGGCTTTACTAAGGTCCGGGTAAACAATACCCACAGACTTTCCCTCATCCACTAGGTGGGTCATCTTGTCATAGATCAGGTTGATCAAGCAGGACCTGCCTTTCATAAACCCATGCTGGCTGGGCCTGATCCCCCAGTTGTCCTGCATGTGCCATGTGATGGCACTCAGGCTGATCTGCTCCATAACTCTCCCCAGCACCGAGGTCAGGCTGACAGGCCTGTAGTTCCCTGGATTCTCCTTCCTGCTCTTCCTGTAGACAGATGTCACATCGGTTAACCTCCAGTCTGCTGGGACCTGTCCAGTTTGCCAGGACTATTGATAAATGATGGAGAGAAATGAGAAATAACTCTAAATCTTTTTAAGTCTATTAATCATGTAACATAGATTACAGTAGGCAGAAATGAAATGTTGATTTCTATGTTTGCAAAATAAAACATTTAGTTCATTTCATCCACAACTCTCCCATAATATTGCTCTGGTTAAGTCACCTCATGCATTCTAGTTCACTCTTGATCACATCATGAAACTGCCCTTTGGGCTGGCATCACTCAGCAAAACCAACCTCCTCCATGAGTCACTGCCGAAGGTGGAGTGGAAGTTGGGAGCAGTGTGTGTAGGTCTGTGAAGTGTAGGTCCACCATCCGATGGTGGCAGAGCCTTTGAAGATACCTTTTCAGTTCCTGCCTACAGCACACTTGGCCCCTAGCAACACCCTGACTCTCATACACATTAAAATTCATCCACAAATTTGGAAAGGGGGAAAAAAAAAAGAATGGAAAAAGTAATCTAATACAGTCCGATATTCTTTTTCGTGTTACATTATCCTGCCAACAGATACCATCAATCACAGTTTTTAAGAAGCACGGTGACATTCTAAATGGGCTATGAATATTACTTTGAAATTGAGACTAATTCCTTGGATGAATTTTAACTTTACTTTCCCCACCCCCACTTTTCCTTTTAGAGAGCTCTGTCTGTCTCTCTCTCTCTTTCTCTCTCTCCCCCCCACCTCTTTCTCTTTCTCAGGATTTCCATGGTTGCTGACATCTCAGACTGCTGTAATTAAACTAGTGGAATAGCAGATAGAAGTACTGTAAGGAAGTTTCTGTATGGTATTTTAAAGCTTTCTTGGAAAGTATTTTAAGCTAAATGAAAGATACAAGTGACCGCAAAGCTACCTGGCAATATTTGTAACCACTCTTCAGTAGTTTTGAACCACCAATTTACATAATGCTTCTGAACATAAGATTTTAGTTGAACTATGTAAAGGAGCATGACTTATGTCTGGTATATGACACCACTCCAGATAAAACCCAAACCAAATCCCAACAGATGAAACATTCACCTAGTCTTTTTGAAATACTTATTATGACGCTTTGGACCAAATTCTCTGTTTGCATTGGCTCATTGCACAGAAGTGAACTGCTAGTGAACTGTTGCTTATGCTTCCAAATTATACCTCCTCCACTGACCTTACACAGGGTACTGCAGCCTGGGGAAAACTCTATTAATCAGATGATGTCTATTGACAATAGCTCCAGAGGAGTGTCCAGGACCTGGGCGTAAAAGAAGTCCATGGCATTATGATCCTTAAACCTCCCCACAGCTACCAGATCTCTTTGCAGGAGTGACTTGCATACTTGAGGACTGTGGAGAAAGTGACTCTAACCTGATATCTGTTTTTTAAGGACTGACTAATGGCAAAAGACTGCAGACACAAAGTTTTAACCAGGTTTTTTCTTTGGGTCCCAGTATCCTTTCTGCTTTCTGTCTTTTTCTGTTTATATCTGCCTAGTTTCTGCTTCTGAGACTGTAAAGAAAAAGGCCTATCTGTCTTTTGTGAGTGGTGACAGAAACTCCCTGAAGCTCAAAAAGTTAGTTTTTGCTCAGGCTACCCTGTATGCTCAGAACTTCGGGTGGTATCTCTTGTGGGCTAAATTGCTCCCAATCCAGAATGGAGGACTTGCCTGTCAGCTTCTGGAAGTCCTGTGTTTCCCCATAAACAAGTATAGATGCTGAGACAGTTTGGACATCCACAGCTGTCTATACATATGTACAACATAGACACACAGGTTTGCAGGTATGATTTTAAGAAGGGTGGACTCTTTCGATAATCAATCTTTTATTTTGAATGCCTGGAAGCTAACTCACTGGCTGAATAGACTTTTCACATGAGCAAGGAATGACATGACAGAGTTTGCAGATTTTGTGTGCAAGATCTACAGATTGTTTGAACCACAAAGGATCTTACTGAGCATGTAGTCTAATGGCTGGTTTGCTTTCTAAGGGCAAATATCCAGGAGGAATTTTCCTCTTTGACACTGAACAAATATAGAACTATGTTACATACCTTATTGCAAGCCATGGTCAGAGAGGATTTTATAGTATTTGCAGTCTGCCAGGGTGAGTGATAAGCTAACCTATTTCATAATTTCAGGCCTCACCTTTCTGCAGTGTGATCCATCCTTCTCTGCTCAGGCAGGCTGCCAAGCAGCACAATTTTTCAGCCGTGAACTCTGCAGGCACACATTTCTATAGCAGTCCCACTTTGCCCCTTATCACTCTCCTTTACATGTGGAGTTATTAGTTTTGGTGGAGGGCGGGATTTTGTCCTGTGGATGTTGATGGACAGTCCATGCACTTGCATGTATTTTTTGCAGACAAATATTTGAAATATGCTGTCCTTCGTAGCCACTAGTCAACTTTCAAAGATGCCTATCTTTGTTAATTCTAAATCCATTTTGTCTGAGTGCACTCTCAGATACCAACTATTTGAGGATGATGGATAGGGCCCTTGTTAACATTCAGTTTTGAGTTGACTTTTGTAACCTGTGCTTAGACATCTTAAAAGGACAAATTTAAATTTGAAAATCTTATTTGGAAACAATACAGAGTATATTATTTCAGGGCCTCAATCCTGCAGTAATTATTTGCACTGCCTTAAGTACTGAGTGAAATTTTTATTTGGGGGTCAGACTATATAATTAGAGAGTACGTGATCCTTCTGGCCTTCACTATCCCTTAAGAGGGTGTAAACTGGCATAGATTCACTGAAAGCATTGAACTGTTATTATTTACCTAATAGCTGAGCCATGAAGTCCCAACTGAAATTGAAACTTAGCTTTATTATAGACTGTAAGTGCCATGAGGCAGTTGCTCTCCAAAGAATCTCCTTGTTGAAATATATGAGAAAAAAAAGGGAGAGGAACAGACAGGCGTAGAAGATAAAAGAGCCATCCTCAGGGGATGCCTAGATTTTTTTCTGAGGCCTGACACAGTGTCTTAGTCTCTGGATAATGCTGCCTCTTCAGCAACTGTTACCACTTTACACCAGCGCAAGACCTGATCTCATGAATCTGTTTCTAGTCTCTCTTCATAGTAATGCTGAGAAACTGCAGTTCCCAATGAAGTCGGTGGGAGCAGAGGGGACTGAATGTCTAGACAGGACCCTGGGGTCACAGGATAATCCAGGCTGGCATGGACCTCAGAAGTTCTCTAGTCCAACCTGCTGCTCACAGCAGGATTGTCTGAGGGACCAGGTTTCTCAGAGCTTTGTCCAGTCTGTCTTGAAAACTTCCAAGGATGGAGACTGCACAATCTTTCCAGGCAACCTGTCCCACCGCCTGACTGTCCTCATAGTGAAATTTTTCCAAACATTCAGCCAGAGCTGCATATAAATTTCATGAGTGTATTTGGCCACAAAGAAAAAAGGATAAAGTATCGGAAACATTGAAAACAGTTTCCTTAAGTATTTCTTAATTTGAGTCTTTTCAAGGCTAACTTCATGAGGCAACAGAAGACATGACCTGGGGCAGACCTAATTAATTGCAGTGGGAAGGGACATTTTATGCGTTCATGTGCGTGTGTCTGGAGAAAGAGAAGACAGGCCTAGTACTTCACTACTATACTACTTAACTACAATATACCAGCCACAGCTCAGCATGGTACAGAAGCGCCAGAGCCAGGTGGGACTAAACTAGCAATAGGATCAAAGGGTTTTGCTGGTAGCAACCCACCATCACACCTGAGAGGCAGAACTTACTAGCTCAAATGCATCCTGAAGCTAGCGTGGCCGTGCTGCTTTCAGACCCTGAGAAAATATCCCTGAATTTAAGATTGTACCTGCCTGATTATAGCTGTCACTGGGCTCTGCTCCACTGTGCAAAATACTTCTTTCTTTTACAGTGCACCTAAATGGCAAGAATCAGGAACACAAACATCCACAAGAGATAAGTGCCTGCCCAAAGGTGGCTCAAGGAATATTTAAGTCAGACCGAAGTAACACTCAGAATGCTCAAGAACTCAAAGCTCTGTGCTGAATCATGCAAATACAGGTTTGAAACCTGGCACTCCCACACCACAGAATAACCCTTCAGGACTGGCCTCATTGGCAGTATAGTTCCTTCTGGGTTTGGTGAGTAATACTTGAATTCCAAATTTAAGGGAAACATTTTGTTCCAGGCTGAAGAAACTTTTTGTTTCAAACAGAAATACTATTATGCAAACCAACAGGGATCCTGAAAAATTATAATTTCAGGATGACCCCAAACAACATAGCATGTACGTGTGAGCTGTGATGGATTTTTTTGGAACAACCAAGGAACTGAAAAATCAGTTAGTTTCACAGATTTCAGCCTCTGTCTCCTTGAAACATAAATTAACTGTAGATCAAAGAACAATACTGAAATGTTTTAGTCCCAAAATAAGCTTTCACGAATATATGATTATGCCAAAAACATTAGCTATAGTGGGCATTACTTAGCTCACACTGCAAATGAAATATATGTGAGTACACCAGATAGCTGTAGAATATAGAAACATGCAGACAAGATTAGTATTAATGAGAGGTCCAACCTTTTAATTCTTTATTTCTCTAGTTAACCACTCTGTGCATTAATGACAATGGAATATTTTATGAGTCATCTTCTACTATCTATGTTCACTTAATGCACTCATCATTCTTTCATCTAAAGGTAATTGTTTTCAGACACGTATGGTTTGCTGAGTGTTGAAATAGCAGTCCAGCAGCACTCATCTCCCCTCCCTGCTTTTAATTCCCCTTTGTGAGATTAGAAACAGGAAACTTGGTGGTTGTTTCACGACAAATCCAAAGCATTACATTTTCTGACAGCTTGCATCATAGTACTTGCACACCAGGGCCCACAGAGCCTATACAGCCCAGTGAGGTGTCTGTTGTGGAACTGGAGTTGCTCTTTGGTTGGTCTGTAAGGTGGTGCTTTGCTTCCCAGGACAGGGATGGAGCTTGATATCCTCCCTCTCAGAGAGGGTGGGGATGTTTTAGGGCTCACCGTTTGAACGGCAGCCATCAGTCTGCGACTTCGCTGGCACGTATTCAGAATCTCTTCGCCCATTCTCATCTTCCTTATGGCCTGAATGAGGGCCTTGCACTGGCCGCTTTTAGGTGGTCCCCAGCCCCCTGAGCCATTTCTGCCACCTGCCTTGTGTTTTGCACCAGGGGACGCAGGTCTGTTATGTAAGAAAGGAAGCCCGATGCTGTGAGAAATAATTTTAAAAGCTATTTATTAGAGGTAACACTGTAAGATGAGACTAGCATAGATAATCGCACAGCCCTTTAGGTGCTGGGAGCCCTGGGAGGTGTAGCATCGCACAGGACTGATCCACATGCAGCGTGCCATGCAGATCCCATCCATGGCAGAGTTTCTCCGTTTTCGGTCTTCCGAGCCATTATAGGGTTTCCTTAGAAGGAAACAACTCTGTGTGTCGTTTCTCCAGTCAACAAGAAGGGATGTTCTCCTGAGAACTTCTTGCCGCCCCCTCAGGTACGGGCACGGCGGCGGGGCGAGCGGCTGGCGGCGGGCGGGGGGGCGCTGCCTGCGGGCTG
>JAVJGI010000063.1:39516042-39542946 GCA_035590275.1 Ibycter americanus | reverse complement strand
GCTCGCCTGCAGCCCGGGGATTCGTGCGGGGGGACGCTGCCGCCCGCAGCCTGCTGCGGGGCACCGGGGCGCCACGGGCACTGGCCCCCGCTCAGGGGCACTGCACCTTGCTGCCTGCGTCCCTCAGGCGGGGGGAAGCTGCTATGCCCAAATGCTCTTCCCTATATAACTCAATTCTCTACCTTCCCTTTTTCTCCTCTTTTTTTTTTTTTTCTTTCCCTTCCTCCACAGCCCCGCTTTTCTTTAAACTGTAATACCTGCCCTCTCCGCCCCTGACGGCATTCCCAGGCAGCACGAAAAGAGATAGGGGCATTTTCACAGGTCTGTTGGGTGACTTTTGCTTGCCACCGCATTCAGCAAAAGCTGCAGGCACGCGGGTCTTTGCTATTGCAAACCCCACAAGGGCTCTTACAGCAGCAACACAGAGCTGCTCAGTAAACTTCAGATCAAGAGCCTAAATGCTGTTATGCATTTACCAAGGCCCTCCTATTCTTCAAGAAAACAAGTTAAAGCACACTGGGCAGCAAGGAACAGTGGACTTTGTGATTGCTGAGTATCACTGGCTGGTAATACTGGCTGGTTGCACTGGTTTCTGGTTCTAACCAATTTTGCAATACCCTAGAAGTGCCCCATAATAGCACTTCTAGCAGTTTGTCCTACTTTTGAGGTTAACGATCAGTGAGATGATAGGAAGTGATAAAAGTATGTAAGAACAGCAGCACTGAATATCCTTCCTTTACCAGACTGTGTGCAACCCTGCTCATACCTTTCCCACGAACCTCTCGAGAAGAGTTTGTTATGCAAACCTGCAAGATGTGGTTCACACGGTAAGGGATGAAGTCAGTTAAACTTTAGGGTGTCTTATATTCTTACAGTTAGTTACAAAGCAAACTCCCTTTTTTAAAAAAAAAAAAAAAGCACACCATACATAATAGCTGATTAAAGTGCAGCTGAAAACAAAAAGGATGAATTGCAGAAAGCTGCTATTCACAGAAGAGCTGCTTTGAGGTGCCACTGTCCAAATTTTGCATCATAGACCAAAAAAAGAAAACAATATTTCACTTTCAGAGCTTGAACTCTGAAGTATACTAGTAACATTCTCTTAAATCAAGTAGGAAAGACCATTCAAGAACCTTTTCTTAGGACAACATAGTTAACAGTCCACAAATACTTGACTAACATGTTTGTCTTAGAGCTTTGGTGAAAGGTCTAAGAAAGAGAGAGGCAAAAAAGAAGAGAAAAAGAAAGGAGAAGAAAACAGGAGAAAGAGAGAAAAATGAGAGAAAGTTTAATTAATCTGCTATGTCTCAAGTCCCATCAAGAAAAATATATAGCATATATATTTATATACCCAGTGTATTTCTTGAAATTTAGGGGCCAAGTTCCAAAATTAAGGAAGCAAAGGTACCCAGACATAAGGTTAAACACATACAAAGTATGCAAGATTTGCAATGTTTTTAATAACAACAACAAATTATCAGGCATTCATCATGGACTTTGTCCACACATTGCACTTGTTTTTTCCTTATTTATGCTTACTGCAGGGTATAGGATAGTACCTTCCATTAATGAAGAATTTGTAATGAGCTCCAAAGAGCAGAGGCATATAAAAGAATGCAATGAACAGCCCTGCATTGCAGCCAAGATCCGAGCTCAAAACTAGCCAGTAATGGGCCAGGAGGGATTATTTGGATAATGCTGGCTAGTTCTGAGACACTACTATAATTCAAGCACAATACACCCAGTCTTCCAAGGCATTCAGGAAAGAAGCTTATTAACTTCTCCAAGTTAATTAAATTATGCAGGTCTGCCTGCCTGCTATCTTTTGAGGTATTTATACTTTTGTTATTACAAATGCACTTTGCTGTGTGTTACAGCTTACATTACAGAGACTGAAATATGGAATCCTCCTGGTAAGTCTCCACTGGCTCCTGCAACCAGGGCATTTCTAGGATTGTCAAAGAAACAAGTGAAAACTGTCCTGATTTCCATCAGCTTAAAGAAGCCCATGTTAGTCTACACTTTGATGCTTCTCTGACTATTACACTCCCACCCTAACATCAGGATGAAGTTGTTAAAAAGTGAAGTTCTCTCTCCATCTGTATTAGCGGTTTCACTGGGGCTAGGATTTGCTTTTATAGAACCTCCACAACTTATTATGGCAACTAAAAATATTTTATTTAAACCTCTTAATGGCAGATTAAAAAGCATAGGTTTTTTTCAGGTCACTGGTGGAAATGAACTTCTTAGCCTCCTGATTTACTGGATCTATTTAGCAAGTCACAGTTTCTCCCATGGTTAATAAGGGGCTAGCAAGCACTTTCACTCAGAAAATAGTTCTATGTGCTATTGCCAGATATGCCTTTATATTTGAAATAAATGTTTCCACTTCTTCCACTTCCTGGGGGAAAGAAGGGGGTGGGGTGGGGTAGGGGTGGGTGGGCACATGGGAGGAGAGAAGAGTGTGTGTGAGAGAGAATTAAAGAAAGAAAAAGAAAAAAGGAAAGAGAGAAAGAGAGGAGAGAGAGAAAAGGAGAAATAAATAAATAAATACAGAAAATAAACAGTCAGCCTTTTTGCTACGATCCCTTCTCTTCAACGTGTTTGCCAAAATTTCCAAGTGATGCATTTCATGGTGACATGTCACATGTTGTGTCAGTCATACTGTGTTACATTAGCAGCGTGACTGACAACCCCTAAAGTGACAGCGCAATGCAATACAACATTGAGGAAATTAGGAAAAAAAGTTTCCCCAAAGTATAATGAAAAGGATGCTTTTGAAGATTACTCCTAATTGTTCTCTCCTTTCCTACTAAATTCTGTAGGACTGGTGAGTTTTTTGTGAATCATGAAGGGAACCAATACAGTTTTATTTAAATCTGAGTGTCTGGGAAGTGGGTAAAAGTATGAGTATGTATGTCAGGGGGGGATTGGATCTACAGAACTTTACAAAACAGTGTGCTTTCACATTGTAAGTTGTATTTGTGGCTGGCCTGACATGCACAGGTGAGTTGTATATTCTCCCTCAAATTTGTCGTGCTTCACCTTTTTCCTCTTATCATTTTACTCAATATAGGCTGTCTTAACGTACTGTAGACAGATGTGAACTCATACTGTCCTAGCTTTAACTGCCAAAAAGCTGATTAGCATAGGAACCCATGGAGAAGCAGAATACTGTAGCCTGGCCTCCATTGTCTTCAACATAGCTGAATACCTGCACAGCTTTTACACAGCTGTGAGCATAGGAAAACTGAGCCTGTACTTTTATTCTGTTATCTCAGTTAAATTCATCTCTGTGACCAAAACTTTATTCCTTTTGCCTCATTTGAAAGACGTGCCTAGTTGCAACCTTAAACAGACCTGTCAAAAAAACATGCATTAGCTTAAGCACTTTTGGTAGAAGAGTGCTGACTTTTTCTAAGCCAGACCACGTTGCAGAAACTGTATTTGTGGTCAACAAAACATGCTGTTACTCTGCCACCTCAGGGGCAGAGGGTGGTAACATCCCCAGTCCCTGTACTATTCTGACAGTGCTCTGGACACATATCCTTGCCTAGGACTCTACCTAACTGCTGTAGCACGTGGTCAAGGAGGAAAGCATGTCAGTGTAACGTTAATTAAAAGATGACATGTCTCTCAAGAAAAGTCCAAGTTGGAAATCATGTAGTTAAGCGGTAACAAAAGCAGGATGGACACTTTTCCCCTTGATTGAAGTCTGATTATTGTTGACAGAGCTTAAATCTTTAATTTAACAGGGTTAATTTAAATTGACAAATGTGACCTTTAAACTGAAATAACAGCGGTCTTTCCGTGGCTGAATGCAATCAGTTAAAGTAACACCATTTAAGTTGGGACTTAGACTCACTAACATATTTCTGTGATGTAATGAATTACCGCATAAACTGAATTGTCATAACTACCCTTGGACACAGCTAGACCACACTAAATGCAAGTGAATGAGATATTCACACAAGATGTAATAGTGTCCATATCCATATCCCAATGCTAACATCATGTACATGGCTCAGCTCAGCTGACACGCTTTAACATGTTAACCTATGACTACTTAACCATGTGTCTGAGGTTTCAAAAGAACAAATTTTGTGCATGGAGACGTGATTTATATCATATTTAAGCCAGGTAAACTGCACCAACAGGGTTTACTACAGAGCAATGTAGTAGATCATATCAATGAGAATTTCAGATGGTTACTTTTGAACAAGTTTGACGGTCTGTCAGCCAGCTTGAACACTTACAAAAGATCATGAGGTCCAGACAAAGAGTAAACTGCAGTCAAACTTGGTACATAATGTATGTACAAAGATGATTTTACCTTACTTTTATGCTTGTTTGTGCTCCTTGCTGCTTTGTGTTGGGCTAGGCTCTCAGAGTGTAATTTATTTTAGCTACTGGGGTATTATGGGGCAGGCAAAACACAGAGGATTTAGGAGGCTGTAGAAAAGACTCAGCTATGCTCCAAGCCAGCCAGAAATAAAATATAATGCATGAAAGTTCCTTCTGTTTCGGCATTGTCATCTGCTGATTTACTGAGCTGGGGCAATAGACATATATACATATGTAGTCTGATCCCTTTAGAGACATCTACTAACCTTTTTGATGCACATTGTAAGTAATGAGTGGAATATTGAAGGATTAAGCCTTAGATGTAACATTCGGCTGCCTGAAACTGATGTGGGCAAATTCCCTGTCTTAATTCTCCATGCCCTACTTCATCTGGATATGTGAGAAGCCATTCTTTCAATTCTTGCTCAAAAGTCATTCTTGCTCATATTTCAGGGGGAGAAATTATTATTGATGACTTTACTTGCAAACATCTGGCCAAAAATATTATGCAATAGGTGAGTTTTATTATGAAAATACTTTGTTCTCTGGTTTATAACAGGAACTAATAGCCGCTGGACATGGCACATGCCTCCTAAGCGAGCCAGGTTCTTTTTTGGCATACACAGCCTCTCCCTCCCAACAGTGTGTTGAGCACAGAGGGTTTGCACACTTTCGTTTATTGTGCTGGACGAAGCCCACACAGGCTAAAGTACCAGTGAAGTCATTAAGGGGTGCATGAATTCAGGGGGAAAAAAGACAGAAAAGGACAGAGGAAAAGAAAAGCTGCTTCAGAAGACCTTTTCTTTTAAGTAGTCCCTGTTCCTTGTCAAAAGCTTTTGGATGTATGGCCTGTTCCAAAATCTTTTCGTGGATTTTGCATACAAATTCTACAGAGAGCTGGGAGAGAGGGGAGGGTCAACACAGCAGGGCCTAAGATGTTAGGATGAATCTAAAGTTCCATTGAAACATTCTGCCTGTCTAAAATAGGATTATTATTTTTTCAAACTAGGAATAGATGGGTATTAAAAAAATACCTACTGCTTCCTTTTTCTTGTGGCAGGCTGCAAAGAACCTGCATGGCCATAGGCTGAGATGTGACAGAAATTAGTGTTGGGCAGACTTCAAAAGGTTTGCAATACGAATCTAAAAAGTTTGTGTGTTTATCCAAATTCCTTTGGTCTAGAAAGAAGACTGACAGACAAGCTTTCTTCTTAGGAGACTCTTGCCACCACCTGATTGTCAAAGAGTCTGAAATGTTGCAAGAATAAACTCTTGTGTGATGTTTCAGTAATTAGGCTTTTGAGTTTTGTTTGCATTGGGGTTGTGCACATCAGCATTGCTCTAATGACGTCAGCTCAGGATCTGTCTCATAAAATTCAAAGAGCAATTAAAATAAATCAGCATCAATGTAGTTCAGTTCTTTTTTTATCTTCAAGGAGCGATCAGTCTGATTTGGATTTAGTTTGAGGTTTCAGCTGCTTCGGCCAGTTATAGAACAAGCATGAAATGAAACACCTTGATCCAAGTACCTTACAACTTCAGGAAAGTGCTAATCTATATTAGCAAATTATCACCTGAGTCACACATATACCATAGACTTAACTATATCACGGGGACTATGCAAGTGTGCATTGTGACTTTTATCAGAGATTTGAATTCTGTCAGTGTTGTTTGTTTTTTGTTGTTGTTGTTGTTGCTTTGTTAGGTAAACCATTCCAGGTTTTCCTTTACACAATTTCTGCGATTCAAACAATAATTAATTTAAAAAGAAATGCCTTCCTCCATCTTAAACTATACTCTGAATGCCTTGACTATGACTATATACTGAGTCTGAGATCCTAAGTTATTCTTCAGCTTCTGGACTGTTTGGGAACACCACTGAGGAAAGGTGCTGGGGCTTCTCTGGAAAAAGCCTATACGCACCCACTGTTAACCAGATGAAGAAGATAAACTCTAGACCGCTAGAGTCTTAGCTGAAGGTGATAGATGTGCCTTGCAGCCAAATGTGAACACCATGAAAACAGAGAAAGATATGAGAGTAATGAAGCTCTGATGAAGCGTAAGGGGTTTTGAATTTGAAATAAAAGCCTCTGCAAATGTTAATAACAATGACAACAAAGGATACCTTTCTCCCTTGTCATGTCAACAGTGCTGCTACAAACATATCTATAGCCCCAAAGACGAGCTTTACCAGAAGATGAGGAAGAGATGAAAACATACCTTTGTATGCCCAAAGAATGCTGGCAGGCTGCAAAACTGACATGGAATGCCACGTTGGTCTTTCTCCTGACTGTCCTCCTACTTGAGGATGAGTGCAGGACTGAGAGCATCACAATGACCACAGTGTAACTATATATGGCTGGAAATCAAGAAAATCTAAATTTATCATGCTTCCATGTTGCTCCCTGAGCATTTGGCTCAGCTGCATGCACCTAAGTGATCCTGAGACTGATTTAAAATTCACAGCTGTTTTATTGTCTGCTTTTGCTTTCCTTTCTCAAAGCTGTCCATGCTTCAGGTGCTAAAGTTCTTGCTTGGTGACAACATTGTCACAAAGAAAGGCTGCCTGGTTTGCTACCAAAATGTAACACAAAAACCATTACCTTCATTATATTTGCTACATAACGGGGTAGAGGTATCATTTAGGTAGGGTTCAGTTTAAATATACTTTAAAGTGGTCTTTAAAAGGAACTAACTCCACTATGCAGCACTTTTATAACACCAGGGAATCCTCATTTGGTGACCGTTCTGTTCAATGGATGTGAATGTTCAGGTCAGTATTCACAGAAAGCCAAATTCAGGGCTTTGAAAAGAAGCTATGATATCTTTAGTTTATTATTTAATCAGTGGGCCAGTCTCAGGCTTGGTTTAATACTCATGACTGACTGTTGAAAGCCTGAAAGACAATGTTCAGGGACAGTAGAAAGGGAAGCAGACTGTCGTTTCTCGTCTGCATTCCCATGACCCACCACATGCTCAGATGAGGATGTGATAGGCTTATCTGCATTTTGATTCTATTCAGTAGTCATTGTCTCTGAAAATGTGCAAATAAAATAATGAAGACCATGATAAAACAGAGCAGGAAAAAATCTCTCTCTATTTAAAGCAGCTGTTTGGGTGCCAGCTGCTTAGTAACAAATACATCTTTAATGAAATCAAACAATCGAGCAGGATTTATTGATTGCTAACAATTGCTTTAAATACAGTCTGGTAGGCTGGGCTGTTTGCGTCTTTTTTTGTCCAATTAGTTCAGTTGGTTTGAATTAGAGATACTTTGCTATTATCCTAAAAAAAAAAAAAAAATGCAGCTCACTAGACAGTGTATTATTTTCCTCCAGAATAAAGTGTGGGAGAGATGCATAGAATGAAAGATTTTGATGCTATTCCAGCTGTTTAGGGGAAGGCAGCAGTGTGCCTTGTCAAGCCCTTTCACCTCAGCAACTGCAGTTCAATTCCATCCTGAGATCTTGAGTGAAGAGCATGCGGTGTTCTCTCCTTGGAGCCTGTTGAACAGTGGAAAGGACAAGCACCCCTGTGTTTTTGTGGCACTTCAGAGCCAATTTCTGCAAGAAGGATAACAGAGTCCTGTGGAAACTTAAATCTTAGGGCTGACCTCTATCTGCCTGTAGTTCTACTCTCGCTAACATTGAAGGGAAACAAATCAGCACTATTGCAAGCTGATGAACTAGATGGCACAAGAAGTCCTTTCAGCTCTGTTTTCCATGAATTTAGGAAATCTGCTATTGACTTCAAGACTGAAGAAGTTCTATTCCTAGACAAAGCTCTGGCTTTTCACAGAATTACATATCAGTCATATCAGTACTAGTTGGAAATCCCTAAGCACCTAGCTATTTTCAGTACACCTGCACAGCCATTAAAGTATTCATTAAGGGACTGATCCTACAGGGCTTTTAGATACAGCAGACTGTCTCTGATTTCCTCGGAATTTTTAATGTGAAAAGATTGAAGGCTCAGACCCAAACATGCATGCTGTATGCAGCAGAGCTATGTGAAGCTCATTGCTGCTGATTTCAACTATTTTTGCTCTGCTTCAGTGAGCATGAGAAATACTGCATTCTAAGTGTTGGACATACCTCACAGAACCACAGTACCAAGCTGAGATAACCATTCAAAAGCACATGCAGCTAAGAAAACAAATGGAATAGATAATTGACTAAAAACACTAATGTGTTTTCTTGAATGATGTGTTTAGACAAACAAGTGCTGGCATATGATATATTGAAACTAAATGGTAGTTTGAAACTGTAGATTCTCGGGCCCCACACTGTGGGGTAACGCTTTCAAAATGTTCACAGATAAATGGCTTTGTTAAGCCTTTGTTCATGTAACAGCTAACCACAGAAGCAGACCTGTTGTCATTATGGTTATTCAAGTGCATAAGAACTGCTGACACCAAATGTGCAGAATGGGATTCATATATATTTTCAAACTAAACAGTTCACATGAAACATAGTAGTTTATCTGAGACTGACAATCCTTTTTGAGTGCATTGTGCTTAATTCTGCACCCTTGTATTATATTAGGTGTTTTGATCAGCACGCGAGGATGGGAACAGTACATACCATATACCAGAGAGCACCCTGACTCACTGCATCACCTGAAAAACTTGTAGTATCTTTATATCCAACTCAGATCTGAACTCTTCACTGTAAACCCATGTCTTAATCTGTCTGCATAGTCAAATCTAGAACATGTTTTCTTCATATAACACACAAATTCCTGCTTCTTCCAAGCATTTTATCCTAACAGATACCATGGTTCAATTTTTGTATCTGTTTTAAAATGAGTGGTAATCTTTTGTGACTACTGGACTACTGGTCAGGTGGTTGTGGTGGGAGGCTGTGATCATTACATGGACAAATAGGATATAATTCCTCTTGCACAATACCTTAAACTCAAACCTGTCACCACCACAGTGAGGTTGGAAGAGTGGGGCATCTTGATATTTCTCCACCTATTGCCTCTTAACAAAATTTCAGCATGTCTTCCAGCAGATTAGCTGTGGTGTGAAAACAGCCCACTTATCAGGTATGGCTTTTGCTTAACAGTTAGCTGACACTGCAAATCAGTAAGACCACTAAAACCACCAGCCTAGATCAGCACCTGATAAAAAGTCTTTAGCTATTGGTTTTGATATCCTTTTTAAAGGCTATGTAGAGCAGAAAATCATCTATTAAAATATACGTTACCAGTGAGGAAAATCTTTTTTGACACTGTGAACTTATATTCACAAGGAGGAATAGCTTTCTCTGGGATGGCTGCAGAGGTTTCCACATCTGGCTGTGCCTCCTCTTTCTTTCAGAGGTTGTCGCCCCTGAAAGGTCAGACCTCACAGATGGGTTTCTTTTAAAATGTATCTTTGTCCTGGGCTCCACAGTATGGAGGTAGCAGCTGCTATGGGAACAGCTGGCATGTCACTGCAGTGGTGGCAGGATCTTCTGAGAAGGCTAGGGTGACAAGGTGTGGGTGAAAACCTCTTTGACCATCTCCCATCATTGGTCAAATATCATTGCAGAAAGAGGAGGAGGAGACCTTTGTAGTTAGTGCTTCGTAGAACTGCACTTTATATTCCAACAATTTAATTCCAGCTGTTGCAGTACTTGTAAGAATATACACTACATCATGGTTTAACATTTACTGGTACTTCACCTCTTCAGTGGCAGGTACTTTGGTAGAACTTCAGAAACATTGTTATTACTACAGCAGAAGCCACAAATGAGGGTTCGGGCCTCCTTGTGCCAGGCACTATATAAACACTTGGTCATAAACAATCCTTGAGTTCTAGTTTTTACACATTAGCTAAATGAAAGTTGGGGAGGGAAACAAAGGCAAGAGGAGACTAAATTTCTTTTCAGACTCATGCATGGAAGGGACATAAACTCTTTTGAGCCTCAGAACTAGTAGCTCAAAGGCAGCTCTGAGGATCAGCTATAAATTTTATACACCATCTTATATTCAGTTTTTGTCTTATCACTAACCCCAGGATATAACCCTACAGATTACAAGAACCTTTTCTAAATTCTTTACAAGAGTAGGAACACTGTTATTATGAAGACACACCAGAACAGAAGTACATAGTAAAAGTAAGGCTTTCACTATTTTAAAGACTGCAATGATTGAGTTAATATTTCAGATTCCATTGATACAGAAATATATAGTAGTAGCAGCAGACCTACATGTCTTACAGTAATAATATTTATATTCCATGACCTAAAGAACTGAACTACAGTTGAGTCCCTGTGGTGCTGTGAGTTGGACATAAACATATTCTTACTCCTACATCAGTCAAAATCAGAATATATTTCTTTTCCAGTCTTCCACTCTATTTGAACGCAAACTAAAATCTTTGTTGAGTTGCAGACAGCGCATTTGTTACCTCCTCTCCATGAATATAGAAAACAGCTAACATGACCTTGTGCAAACCAGCTGCCTCTTGGTAGCAGTCAAAAACACCCACCTTTTTTTGTCTGTTGTGAAAAGGATCTAAATAGCAAAGTCAGGTAAAACAGGGGGAAAGGTCCAGATACAAGGAAAAACCAGGCGTGGAAGCAATCTGATCAAGTGCAGACATCTGTAACATATACAACATAGCTCCTCCTAAAGCAGAAACTCATCTAAATCAGACAAATTGTTCCCTGAAGATGACCGTTTCTCTCAGTTGACACTAAAAGATACAGGGGTAACTAGTTCAGGTGCCTGCACTGCAGATCTTTAAAATTAGATGAGAGCAATCCCGTGCGAGGTGACCCGTCTCAGGTCACAGCAGAGCTCTCTGGTCAGTTTAAGAATAGAGATAGATCTGTAGTTCAGCTGCTTGCCAGGAAGCACGAGACTGACCATCCTGGCTTTTAGGAACATAATTTTGTATTATCTGCATCAGTTGAAGAAAGGGCTAAACTGAGCTCATAGTATCTTGACTTTAAACATAGAAGTCCTGGCTTGTTCCTTTCATGAGAAACAAGCCCAGAAAGAACTCCATTTCCCCTTTCCCCTTTCCTGGATGTTGCCTTCAGTGTTAATTTGAAAAAAAATGATGAAAAGAGAAGATTGACCTGGGGAAAGGTGAATGCTTTAAAAAGTGCTTTTGACATCACAATCACAAAGAGATTTTCTACATCAAGAGTGTGTGTGGATAGCTTCTAAGCAGAGAGGTTTCAAATACCTTAAGCATATGACTCAAAGTGAAGTCATCTTATATTAGAAGTTTTATTGTCACTTTCAGAATAGATTGGTGGGAAACACCATGCTACAAATTTCCTACACTTTTTTTTTCTTTTCTTTTTTATCTTAATTCTCAGCATAGGTCATTTCCCCAAGCACTTTTGTTTCACAGAATCACTGTATGGTTTGGGTTGGAAAAGACCTTTAAAGATCATCTAGTTCCAACCCTCCTGCTGTGGGCAGGGACATCTTGCCTTAGAGTAGGTTGCTCAAAACCCTGTCCAGCCTGACTTTGACTCTTATCTTCCACTGAAATGCCCTTATCATTTCTATGGAACAAAATTCTCCCCAAAGCTGGCTGACAGGCAATAGGGGGGTTCCAGATAAATGGAGATTGAACACATGCAACTTCAGCATTTATTTCAGCTCACAGCCCTCGGTTGCCTGTGGGACATTATCACATTAGGAGGAGTCTGAATGATACCTTTTTCTTTTCTTTTTTTCCCCCCAGTTTTAATAAGACATCTAGAAACTGCTGTAGCAACTTTTTGCCGTATCCCATCAGGGCAGGAGGCATACAACACAGCACTTCTTGCTATTTTTTCTAACTCTCTAAAATGACTTAAAAGCACTGCTGAGTAGTTTCAGGTAGATTGGCTTATAGCACACTGATCCAGGCTGGAAAGTGATAGAGGGTTTAAGTCCTTCCTATCTTCACTCTCTTTGGTTGTTCTTCTCAACACGTGATATGGCCTGGAAGCAGGCATGTTTCATTTCGCATGTTCAGGCATGTACAGCTAGTTGTGCACATGCAATGTGGCATCTATAAAACCAGCTGTCATTTGTAAAAAGCAGGTTCAAATATTTTCAGCAAATTCTTATGGAATTCTCTTGATTTGTCTACTTAAGAACACTTAGCATTGCAAATTTACAGGAGTAAAATTCAGTCTGGCTTCAATACCTTGCAATGTAATTAACTGAGACTTTATTAAAAAAACACAATTTGCAAGCCAGCACACTATTAACATATTAATGCTTTGACCCTTTCTGTATGAGGCTTATGGATTCCGTTGTGCTACATCTATAGGATACTGTGACAGAAGTAGGAAAGTGAGGTAATGTAGCTCAATTACACCAATCAAAAGGTTGCTGTTTTCAAAGACAAGGATTAGTGTTAATAATTTTTCTCCAGGGAAGAAAACTCTCGATCCAGGTTCCTTTAAGGCCTGTAGATCCTTGTCAGGATGCAGAAAGGAAAGGATTCGTGTAACTAGGTCATTTCAGCTTCTTTTGTTTGGCAAGAATGGCCTATGAGATAAAACATTAAGAGATGCTTTCCAGCATAATTGTTATTTTATTATCATTGGCTACGTTTACTAGAGTTATATAAATACATTTGTAAATAGAAATTGCTTAAACATTTTAAAACTCCCATAAAACCACAAAAACATTCTTCAGTATTGGTTCAAGTCTCTAAAATTACATTTATTGTTATTATACAATGGAATAATAATTATAGACAGTGCATATAATGAACAGGTATTGCATTTAGCTTTGTATACATACATATATACTATTTTTAAATTGTTTGCTACGTTGCAGCAACACAAAATAGCCCAAGCTGGGGCAATACATCTTAGACATACTATTCAGATTTGAAATAGGATATAAAACTGTCTGCAGTCAGTCTATAACATGAGTTTACCTCCCTTCTTCATCATTATAATATTATTCTTAGAGAGAAGTGCAAGCAGAATATGAGATGCACGTGCAGCACTTGCAGCTCCAGAAAATTAACAGATTCTGTTAAGTTTGATGTCACTGATGAGTTTTAAGGAGGCTCATAAAGGGCAAAATCAGAGGGGAATGCATCCAAGTCTGATTAAGCTTAATCGGGCTGCTGTAAAAGACAGCAAAGACTCTTGTCAGGACCCCTCTAGCTCCTGCCACAAGCTGAGGAGAGTGGCACCCCAATTTGTCCACCTCCAAATATTTTTTCCCATCTGGTCTCATTAAAAGAATGCACTGATACTGTTGTGATGGCTTTGCTGTTTTTCACTGGAAGCTCCCTCTTTACAGAAGGCAAATATTTGAATAAGAGCAAAATACAGTAGTACCTAATGGAAAGCAGGAAGATGGAGGTAACCTATTTATATTCTGATATATTATTAACACTTATCTTGGATTTCTTTGAAATTTCAGGTCCAAAATTCAGTCCCTGATAAGTCAGTGACAAAACTGTTTCTGTGTTGGTAAGATCTTCTTCTGATAACAAGCTACAGGAAGGGGAGTAGGAGGCAGATTCCTGTTCTTTTGTATTCACTGTGTGCCTGGCAAGTCTTAACTTCATTTATATAGGGGGGCTGGGTCAGATTCAAAGGTTGCCACATGTAAATAATTCCATTCTTAAGCTGACTCCCATTTCAGTTATTTTGAGTTCTTCAGGTGAATGAAGATGCCTCTATGACTTCGAAAGAGATTGCCAAAATATATGCTGTACTATTTCCCTATTAACAACATGCAATTATTTGGGAAGAAATTTTTGTGTGCTAGTATATGTATAAAGGTAAAATAAATAATTCATATAAAACATACTTGTGTATATTGTGTATTTCTCCAGTTATTACATGAATATGTTATTAACATGCTTGGGCTTCTGTAGAGGCTTCATTTTTCATGCCTTTTCTACATACTTCTTGTTTCCCTGTCCTTATGAAGTTTCTAGCATCTAAATAAATTATGTCACATAGAAATGTTTTGTGGGAATTAGAGCCATAAAAATTAGATCTTTGGGGGGATGGGTTTAAATGACTTCCTAGTTTCCTAGGTGTGTGATTTTTCTCTCATTCACTATAGCTTTGCTTTAACAAGGTAGAAAGGAAACTGATATTTTTTGTTGCTTGAAGTGTAAGAATTGTGGTTTCTTCTCTTATACAAAACAAAATCAATGCTTTCCATTTTTTTGCAATACAAAGCTTATAAAATGTTCATGTTTAATTCTTCCATTTTGATGAAATCATTTTTTTTTTCTTATTTTAAATTACCTTTAATCACAAGACAATAGTAATTGTAGATGATTACTAAATGTTCTGTTCTGAAGAGGTCAAAATAGAATTTTCCAACTTTATTATAATGTATCATTACATTTTCTTATGTGACACAGCCTCAGATTAGACACATTTCCAAGAATTTGTCTCCTATGAATTCTCATCTCCTAGAAGAAATATGTAACATCAAGTAATTTATAACAGTTCTAACAATGGTTTATCTTTCCTCAAAGTATTATGTTATTATTGATTTACACCAATGAAAAGGAGAGAAAATTCAAGTAATACTAATTGCTTATATGAAGCAGAGTGTGAAAATACTTGAAAGAGTGGCCAGCAGTCTGGCAATGATGTTTACATATTTTTGTCTCTCTATTTGTTTTCAGTGGATTTTGTTCCATTTTAGAGTTTTGCATCTCAATTTTGAGAAATGCACATTTTAATGCTGTGTTAGCTGATATAAATTTTATGGTTTCATTATTTATTAGTATACCAAGTGTCTTAAATCTCTGACTTCATGTATTCCAGTTCCTCAGAATAAGAGGCTGCAAGTACATAGATTTGAATGGCTAAATTTAAATCTAATTTTAGTCTTGGCCTTTACACAGCTGTGGGCAGAGTATTGGGTCTGGTTTCCCTCTTAAAATGGAACTCCAACACTAATTTCTGGTGAGAAAGGAAACCATAGGAGAGCTTTATTTTCCAGTCTTTTTAAGTGATATTCATCTCACCAAACACGGATGTCTAAAATGTATTTCTGAGTTAACCAATATAAGCTTCCTTTATAGTCAACAGAAGGAACAGGTATTCTTCTGAGCAGTGTATCTCTTAAAAAGTGGATGTCTGAAATAAGCCCAATGACTCATGCCTTAGAAGTTCTTATATCTCTCCACTGACTGTAAATGGACTCTAGACTGACTGGTTCAGAGATAAACATCTACTCTGTTCATGCCTGAAGTTGGGTGAGATAAATCCTGTACTTTTTGTCTACCCACAAGGATTCCAAAGTTTTTTGACTTACAAAAATGTGCTGATGCATCCTGCTCTATTTTAAGTATATTTAAGAAACTGAATGATATTTCTCCAGGTCTGTCAAAAACTATTAATAGACATCAGCAAAGAGGATGGTTTGTGTTTAGTTTCATCAGCACAGATTTGTTCTGTGCTTGAAGTAGTTCTGAGTGTTTCTGTTCAAGGCTACGCAATGGGGTCATGAGAAAGGGAGAAAGCAAACAAGCAAGCCCTGAATCCATTTCCCCTTGTGCTTATTGAATAGGGTGTGAAATTGTGCTAATGTAATTCCAATAAAATCAATCAGTTTTAGTATTCTTAACCTCAGAAACAATTCTGCCATTTGCCTCCATGTAACACTGCATCTCTCAGCATATTACCAGCAGTGTGAAAAAGACACAGATGCAAACTTATCAAAGATGAACCAAGACAGGATATCTCTGATCCCTTGATTCCCTTAGGGGAACTCCTTCCACTTAATGCTGTGCAAGCTAGTTATTTTCTCAAGCTCTCTGGAGGCTTCTGAAATTTATTTCCAAAGGTGTCTATTCATAACAGTTGCTTTTTTATATACTGTTTTACATTTATTTATAAAGTAGAATTATTTTTTTTAATCTTGTGTGGATGAGATATTTCTTTTCCCCTTAATATTCTCCTACTCCAAGATAACCTCTTATGAGGGGTGAAAGATGCACCCATTTTGCAAATTTTCTCCTGTTTTTCATGGAGGATACATGTGTGCTGACTCACTTACTTAGCAGAAAGTTCAGTTAAAAATGTTCTGATTTCCACAGTGTATAATCATACCTCCATCTCAAAGGGAATCTGTTTTCAAGAGTGCCTTTTTCAGGCATTAGTTCCATAGAAGCATAGTTTTCAAGTATGCTAACTCTTACTGATTAAAAAGACTTTCAGAGCCACATAGTAACACATCAATGGCTAAGCCAATAAAAACAAACAGCATCATAACTGATCACACACAAAGGCTGATTCTCAATGGGGTGTATATCATCTTCGGTTCATTAACCTCAATGCAGCTAAATAGATTTTACATCAGCCCTAGATCTAACTTTAATGTGTGAATCTGTTAAAAAAAAAAAGGAAACATTTATTGAGAGATCAGAATTTGTAAGATTCTTTGATGCCTGTTTCACAGAGGCTCAGTACTTCTGTATGAAGCAATTCTGTCATTCTAAAATATTTCTGACATTTCTTGAAACCCTAAATTCTTCGGGATAAAAAAAAAGTACTCTTCACTTTTCTTAGCAGACTTCTGTGGATCTGCTCTCATATTGGTTTAAAGTTCTTTTAGGGCTTGTGAAAGTTGCTAGGCAAATAGTCCTGGAGACTGAAATGTTGTTTTGATGTATCAGAATGTAGTAACTACCCATGGTGTGAACTTCCTCTTCTAAATTGCATTTCTAAAACCAACAGCCACAAAATAAGGGGAGAACACAGCATAAAATCTGGGCTGTAAATTAGTATAAGGGGAATAGAGTGTGATGCTTCAATTTTTCCGCTAGACACCTCAGTGCCTTACTTCAGCATTGAGCCCTTGTCAAATCTTTCGATTATCATAGAAGCACAGACTGTGTTACAAATCTCAGTTACTTCTGATGACAAAACCATTATGGACACATGGTTTTGAGGTGGTGTAATTTGGCCCATCTCCACTAAAATCAGACACTCACACTGAGCAGCTAACCTTGTATTTCTTTATTTTTCTATAGTGATACACCACAGAGGTAGGTATCCCGACAGGTTGTTCCTTCTACCAGTGTCTTTTCCTCAGAAGCTGTGACTGCTTAAAATTTCTACCATGGTGTTTTGGTGTTGAATTCAAAATAAAAGTATAAATAAATGTTCCAGCAAAACCACTGAAAACAACATACAAACAGACTTCAGACTGGAGAAGTAAATCTCAGTACTGAGGTGAAACTTTAACAGCCCTTAAAACCGTTCAAAAAATAACATTGTAATGAGTTGGACGCAGCTCAAAATAAACTGACAAAGGTGTTGTGTGATACTTCTTGAAAACGTTTCTTCTATTTGCTGGCCTTGGTTAAATTATCAATGACACAAACAACTGTATAAATTAAGGGAGAAATTGTCTTTTGTAGCTAGTCTGCTCAGGAAGAAATAATGTATTTAATCTTTTGCTTCACAGGTGGCTAATACTGGGAAAGTATTTCTGTGATGTGACTCCCTTTAATAGTATGTCCCCCAGTTTGTATTTTATACTTCTGATATTATTAGAGTTGGTTTTATATCTGTGTATTGAATATATCAGTGTATAGGCACAGCAATGTCAACGTACATGGTATTAGCAAAGTCAGGAACAAGGTGCTTACGGGTACGTAATATGCTTACTGGGTAACATTTCAACACTTTTATTTCATATTAGTGGCCAAGGCAATACACTTGACACAATTTTTGTTTGTTCTTTATATCTACTCACCCTGAAGAATTCAAAATATTGCAGTTGATAATTTTATGCATTTTCTGCTTGTTCTTACTTATGTGAAGTGAGGTCTAAGAGTTACTTCACTTATCCTTCAGACAGGAAATGTTCTTTTCAGTCTCTGGGTACATCTAAAATTGAGGTAACCTTGCTTAGGTACAGAAATTGTCTTGTGGTAGTATAGTAAATTAGATGAAAAGCAGGATAATTGGGTGACACAGAACTACATACTACTCCTGTCAGACAGTTTCTGTTAATCAAGCTACCTTGATATCCCTCCTGTATCCTGTACTATATAATAGTCCTATGCTAGACATTATTTAGTGAATGTTAGTTGATGCAGTTCAAAACTGTGCCAAGGACCATGTTAACAACTAAGCGTTTCAGATTAAACAGGGCAATACTCAAACCTGCTTTCTGGCACTATTTAGTTTATGTAGAGAGATGCAAACATGGTAAGCTGGGACAGTTTTCCCTTTACACAGCAGGATAGTTTCAGAAAGACTAGGAAGACTGCACTTTCTTATGGGTCCAGGATGACTAAGGAAAGGTGAGAGCTGTAGCGTGTAGAGGGCTACATTTTAAGGACATGCCAGCAGAAAGGTCCTATTTAGCTTAGTGGAGAACTTCCCCAGGTGAGTAAGGACACCTACAGCTTTCTTTTTACATTCAACTCCTTCCATTGCTTGATTTCCTGATGGAGTCTGGACTCTTTTGTCATCATGACTGAATTGGCTTCCACTCAAGCTTGCATTAGTGGCCCAAAAGGAGGAAGAAAGTTGAAAGGTCTCATATAGAGAAAATGGAAAAGATTCAAAATAGCATCAACATCTACCACTAACGAAAAGTATTTCAAAACTTTCAAACCAACAAACAAACAAAAAACATTAAAAAAAAAAAAAGAAAAAGAAAACCTCCAAGCCCCAAACTTTTTGCTTTGGAAATAAACTAAAATACAACATGTTGAAGAGAAAAGGAGACACAGAGTACCAACTAGCTCAGCTGTTGCCTTCTACTACTTCTGTCTGGACACTAGCATAATGAGAATAGAATTGGACCTCAGCTGCTTCTAGAGATCAGCTAGTAAGTGCAACTGGGAGCTCCGCACTGAAGACACATTAGAGGGTTCGATGGCTCCTTCTGGTCAATCTAAGGGCTTCCAGGGCAACAAAGAAAGGCAATGATCATTGCAGAGGGAGTCTGCCATATTTTCAGGTGAAACTACTTTGTTTAAAATAGCCTGAGAAAGGTTGGATGGTCCAATGGGAGCTGACCAGCAGATCATAAGGCACCATTTACAAGTTAAGTTATATGAGGGGTTTTTTTGCAGTACTCAGGAAGAGTTACCTAGGTCACCATCTCTCTTGCATGATGGACAGTGCCAGTTGATTCATAGGAAAGTACATGAAATCTTGCTCTAGACAATGCTTTGCTGCTTTCATTTTCTGATTATTATTGCATTTTGTTAAGGGGTGGCATTAGCAGATGACTCAGGAGAGTAGTAAAGCCATATGTTCTTGTGCTTGTATTGAAACTGAGGACAGGTACCCAAGGGATCACATGCTCTTCTACTACTGAGAATGAAGAATGTGCACTGTGAGCAACTTAAGTGTCCTGGTCAGCTACATCAGCCCTTGCAGCCTCTGTTAAAATACTTTCCTCACATATAAGACCCAGGAAGAGAACTAAGCTGACCCATAGAAAGGACTGAATATGGACTTTTTCACTTTCCCTACCATTTTCCTGGCACTGAAATTCACATATCTTGATATAAAACAATATTGCTTCATCCACAGGAGAGAAAAATGCACTGTAGGTTGAACTGGAGGTGAAAAGCACGTATAGGTAGGCACTGAGAATAACAGCTGCAATTAAGTTATGACATATGAACAGTCACTCTAGAGAACACACTGGGATGAATGGCACAGGAATCCCAAGGACTAATCACGTCCTTTTCCAAAGATGTCACTTCCCACACTAGAAGAGTCTTTAATACCATGCTAGGATATTATTAACTCAGGTGTCAGTAGGTAACAACAGTTTAAAGGGCTTCTCTCTTTGGGTTTGTATAACACACCAGCTGACCAGACCTATCTGATGAAGAACCTGTGTTCTGACAAAAGCTCAGCCTTGGTAAGATGGACCTTGGAGAAAAATATGTCATAAGCATGAAATCCTAAAGGATTCCTCTTACCTAAAATATCCCCTGTAGACAATTGTCAGAAATTGTCAACACACATATTTCTATTTTATCTTGCATTTTGTGTTAGGTTCGCCTACCAACATGATGGCCTGTCCAACACACAGGGATCATTTTCTATAGTGAGTACATATTGTCTTTCTCCTGTTAGCATCAAATCCATGCAAAACACTGAATATATTAAAAGATGTTTTCTTGAGCCTCTAGTTTACCTCATTTGCAGAAATGAAGGTGCTAGACCCATAGCAATAATCTTCCTCCCACTGCAGACTTAGATCTGAACCACTATGATGATGAGTCTTTCCTCTCTGTTTCTGAGTCATTGTCAAATAGTCTCTCCACCTACAGAATGAAGTGAGAAACTGTATGAGTGAGGTCTAGACTGCTATCAAAATGCATGGAGCTTTCAGGTCCACAACTTTAAATTCTCTTTTTGTATCTGCAACCCATCTCAGGGTTTAGCACCCTACCTGGAAGAGGCAAAACAGGAAAAAAAGAGGGAGGCAGTTTTCTGAATCAGTGGCTTCTGTTAGCATCATTTGCACTGCTATTTGCTTGCAATGGTAGAGTGTAAATGTGGATTGGAGCCTTATCTTGATTTCTCCAGCTTCTTGGTAAACTGGAGAAAAGGGATATGAAGTTGCAGTAGTTGCTATCACTGAAATGCAGAACACCACGAAAGAAAATGAGAACATTTGCTCTGTAGTATGAAGTTTAGCTGTATGCTGGCTGGTGTGTGCTACCAATGCATAGTACAAGCATGTAAATTTTATTAGGAACAAATGAAGTCTAAAATACATATGGCTGAAGAAGTCTGGGCATTCAGGGGAACAAATGAAGCTCTAGTTCTTGCTTTAAGTTGTATTCAGATTTGGCTGCCTGCTATGTGCACAAGTCTTGATTTTTCAGTTTTTTGGGCAAAAGTTCTTCTGGGTTTTTTTTAAGCCTGGTATGTATGGACAGTTTGTTCTCTTTCCTGCTTACTTACAGAATGGAGGAACTGCCCCAGCAAGAATCTCTTATCTTTCATGCCCTTAGGGTACTGAGGAAATAATTCTCCCCCAACACAGAAATTTCCATTCCACCTTTCAGTTTCAAGATATCTGGAAATCCTGCCCTGCTGGCAAGTTAGGAACGGCAAGCACAGACCACAAAAGATTTCCAGTACGAAGTTTTGCTAAAATCATCTGTAACTCATTGCCTCATGTCTGACACCAACCTCAGATTCTTGAACAAAGGACTTAGTGAGGGTCAAAAAAACACAGCCAAAGTGATTGTGTTTGAACCCATTCTAGGTGTCAAATCTTTTTCTCTCATCCTAAGATGTTGATGAGTCCAAGTACTTGTCTACATTGAAAGTCTAGAGGTTGTCACAGAAGCGCATTCACACACTCACACATATCAAATGTGTTACTGGGTAAAATTGCCAGCCAACAGAGACCAGAGCTATAAAGCAGATCTGGGCTCAGAAGCAACCTGGGAATTCATGGTCCTCCCCTTCACAGCTTGAGCAGAGACACCAGATGTTTTCAGCCTCTGATGTGAGCCAGGGGAAGCTTGGTGGCCCACCCCCTTCAGCAAGGGTGAGGTCTCTGCGACAGGGTCGTGAGGATGGAAAAGAAGAAAATGGAAGAGTTGGCTGGGGGGGAAGAGGTGGGAGAAGCTGCTTAATGCAGGGACAAGCAGGCCAGTGTTTTTGGAAGTCTTTCAGTGTGAGTCACTCGTCTGTGCCTGCTAACGAATGAATAAACTGTAACTTTTCTGTTTAAAGGGTGAGTAACCAAAACTGAGTGTCTAAAAACTACTTAAAATTTAAACTTTAATGAGCACTTTAAAAATGTATCTTTATGATACTAAAACTAATATACATGTTTTTTAAGGGGAAAAATTATAAGATGATATTCTTTATATTTATGCTGTCACTCATGCTTTGACTCTGATCACTTATCTGGATAATTAAGCAGTATCACTGAGGAAACAGATACCAGAAATCTGATATTAATCCATCCCTCTTAATAGTAACGCAGAGTCACTGGGGTGGAAAGCAGCCTAGTCTTCTTAATCCCCTTTTACCAACATTTCGGCATCAGCATATCTCATTTATTTTCAAAAGTGGTTCAAGACACACTATCACTGGCTTAAGTCTAATTTGGGCTTTAAATCAAAATATATTAAGAAATTCAAAAATAGTCGAGATTACCAAGATTTCTTGAGGGAATGATTCACAACCAGCTCATGTCCCTCCGACAGGAACAGGGGACAGCTAAATGATTGTTGCATGTCTGCATCACTTTAAGGTACAACACTTTCCTTTGAATTAAAAGGAGAAGGCAGGATTACAGTGGAGACCTTGAGATCCCACTGACATACTTATCAGGTATATGTTAATGATAGTCTGAGCAACTTCTACAGATATTAATTCACCTGCCAGTACTGAAGATTCCAAGGCTATTCTGTTCTCTCCCTTGTGTGCATGTGTCAGTGTTTATGTGAGCCTTGTTGTCCCCTTCAGTGCTTGTCAGAGTATTTTTGATTTTAATTTCCAGACTGTCCTATAGCCCTCATTAGTCACTGATGCTCCCATAATCCCCTTGTGCATTTTGAGGTGGCTGGACTTGGACCCAGCATATATTTAACTTGACACATACTACAACAGTAACAGTGGTGCATAACTGTCAAAATGAGAAAGCAGCACTCTTTGCCCTTCTCCCTTCGCTGCCTCCTCAATGCAAACTAACCTGAACCAACCAAACAACACACACTCAGACTAAGCATCATCCTCAGGCTGGTGCACAAGCACTAGTACATTGCCAACCTGATGGCATGAGTTTGGGCTCTGCACTTGGCTTGTGGTGTGAGGGAGCTCCAGTTGTCACACTTTCTACAGGAACCTTGTCACCTCAGCTGCAGTGTCAAGTGACTGGAGTTGATGCTAGGCACATTGCTTCTTAAGGCCCACTAGCTACAGTCTGTGCATGCAGTTTGTGCTCTGTTTACTGTCGTACCATTGTATTGGCTACTGCTGACATTCACCTTTGCATACTGAATCTGCAATACTTCGGGCTCCTAGATGAAAGACTAAATACATTATGACAAAAACAATAGAAACCAAGTTTAGTGATCTACTTTAGCCTCAAGGTGATGCCTTCTAGTTGCTAAGAGTCTTAAGGAGGACCTGAGAAGACATATGAGTCCATAAACCATACATACTACTTACAAAGTATCCAAAGAGTATATAATGGGAACAGAGACCATGTGTAGTCATAGTAAAAGTGTGAGGCGCTTCACCTTATTTTCATGGCTCTGCCATCAGAGACAGACACACATTTCAGCCCAGGAACCTTCAGGAGACTGCTGCTTTCCCATGTATATTTATGAAGTGTTAGTGCCACTGAGCACTGTACAGGTGGGGGAATCTATCACTTTATAAAATAATTAGCCTGCTATTTCAATGACAAGAAGGAACTGCAGCATGTAGGCAGCAAACTGAGGTGCTGCCTTTACCTTGCTCTTAATTTTTGTATTTGTACAAATACAGGAAAATGTTTTTACAGGATAGGCCAGTAGTGCCACAGGAATTGAATTAGAGCATCCTTAATTAATATGTCAGAATATAAGAAATGATGAAAATATGTATAATTAAATTCTTGCACTAAAAACAGGATTATAAATTGTGACTAAAATAGATCAGGGCAGCTTTTTTTGTTGTTATTCCTTTTATTTTTTCCCCTATATTTTAATTTTAATTAAAAATTGTGGGTCTGGTATCTTTGCACTGTATCTTGATTAGCTATTACATGCCTGGGCTAACAGATGGGTCACCCCCAAAATTACACACTATTTGTGAAGATGAAAAGCATTTTCCCAGTTCTGTGAGTACAGTATTATTTTCAGGCTAATATAGAGTAGTAATATCTTGGCACTGTGGCAACCTACATTGTCAATAATAAGAAACTGCTTGACACAGGTGCTTGAAAAAGCAAACATCTTACATAAATTAAATGCCTATTTTCAACTACGTGGCTTCAATTTTCAAAAGCAGTGAGTGATTCTGAGTATTCCAGTTTTCCACGGCTCAAAGTCAGACGTATGCAGAGGATCTGATTTTCTAATTTTCAGTGTTTATGGAAGATCCAACTTCATTAAAATGTCTGAGCGCCTCTTTTCTTCCACTGCTGCTCAGGAGTTCTGTCAAACAGGTCACTTTGAATGTTAGGTCACACCTATGCAGCAAGTAACCTCACAGACTATTTTACATTAGACACTTTTAACTCTGTTAATCTGTTCTTTTTGTGTGTGTGCTATACTTTCTTTAGTTTAAGGGAAAATATTTTACACCAACCATTTCTTTTTGTCCCTTCTTTATGGAAGATCTTAATTCTCAAACTGTGGAGTAAAAATGCACTATGGACTAAAACTGATGTAAAAGCTTATGAACGGTGCAACTGGTCTGTATAAATCAAACCGCACAGCTTCCTTGTAAAATCCCACCCAGTGTTGAATCACGTTAAATGCTATTTATTCAATTATTTGATATATCAATCATATAATACTTTCACTTCTTTCATCATTTGTCTTTAAAAAAGTCATCACCCCACATCCCACCCTTATTGCTCAGATCCTCAAAAGATTTCAAGATCCTGAACCCAGCCTGGATACCAGCATTATAGGGAGAAACATCCAGATCCAGTGGCAAAAGAAAATCCATAAACTACGTATAATGAAGAAGTGATTGTAGGAAATGGAGGTTTCTGTTCTTGCGCTTTTCTAGCATTCAGCTCTTCAAAGAGATAGCAAATATTCTATTGGTTAACATTTAACCCAAACTAATAGGTCCAATCTCACATACTCAAATAAATCATAATGTCTTTTCAATTAGTTTGCACTTTCACTCGCTGCTGTCCTGAATAATTAGGAAAACAATTCACATTTCACTAGGAGATGATATGAAGTGTTATTCCTGTGATAATTACCAAGCTGCAGTTCAGTTTCCCTGGCTCCCACCAGGTCATCAGGGCACAAAAGAGGACACCATGAGAGCATTAATGAGCTCTCATTGAAGATGTTAAAAAGCTTGTATTGATCTGTTTGTCCAAGAAGGAGATATTTAAGCCTTTCTGCTGAGGGCAGGAGAGACAGAGATTCATATCACAAAACCTTTTATCCAACCCCTTCTGTTTCTGGCTTCAATATTGCCCAGTCTCAGCATGTCTGGTTCTGGAGGTCATACTTTTAAACTTTCACAACATTTTTTTTTCTTTTTCCCTTTCTTCCTCTTGGTTTTTGGGTGTTTTTTTTTTGTTTTGTTTTGGTTTTTTTTATATATATATAATAAAAAAAAAACACAAAGGAGAGAGAAGGTAATATACAATGTACACTTAACCTTTACTACACGGTTCCCTTTACACAGCTAGTTATTTCTGAGGACAGGCTTCAGTGCAGTAAGATCTCCCTTCTCACTATATACCACTCACACACATCTCAAGTTAAATTAAAAGCAATCTAGGCAATGCAAAGACCAAGTGCAAAATTTTGCTCATATTTTGAAAGTAGGTCCAATCAAATACCTTTTTTGGGAGTTCGATCAAACTTTTTTCTCTAACATTACCATCTTTTTTTTGGTGAACTCCTGCACTTGCTATTTCTAGCTGGGAGCGGAAGTGGAAGAACTGTAAGGTTGCAAAATTGCCAGTTCTTGTGGTATTTTCAGAGATTTCTTTCTGCAGGCAGGGGAGGCAAATCCTGTCCTGCTTTCAACCGTCTGCATTGTTATGATATATTGCAGCTGTAAACGAGTTCTGGGTACACTTTCCTACTCATCAATTTTCTCTGCTTTCTTTTAAATGCCACAATGAACTGTCAGTGAGTATTCCCAGCCTGTGTGGCATAGAGTTTGGGATAAAAAATCATGTAACTGTTAAAGCTAGATTTTCTTTGTTTATATTTGTCACTTGAGCCAAGTAGTGTCTGGTTCAGCAAGGTTATATATCTCTTTTCACTATATCTCAGTCACATTCATCTTGGTACGAGCAATTCAGTGAGGCCACTTGTGTGGGTCTATTGTAAATGGTTACTGAAGAGAAACATTGGGATCTCTCATGGATATTGTTAAGGAGGTGTTCAAGATGTGCTACTTTCTTAACATACAATAAAGGCCATTACAGCTGAAAATATCTCAGTTTTAGTTTTAAGTGTCTAGATCAGTGCAATGACAGAGGCCTCAATATACGTCTGTGTTTTTTTTATGGTCTGTCTCACCTGCCAGAGTGGGCCTGTACATGTGTCAAAACCAAACCCAGGAGTCCTGCAGCTTGCCTCTCCTTACGTTAGAACAACCCAGTTTATCCCACTGAAAATAATAATCTGAATGACTGCAATTTCAACTTCACTAATTTGTGAAGTAGTATTTATTAGTAAGCAAGATATGTTTAACGCTAACAGACAGAAAAGCTGGTAAGGAAGAACTTCCGAGGGTATCACACAAGGTCATTCTGTCCCAAGGTTGTAGTTAGGGTGTAACATCAGAGCTCCATCCTTCCAGACTTGCTACTTCTTTTCAGCCTGTCAGTTGAATACCAACTCCTTCGTTTTTCTCTGCGTAAGGATGTAACTTAGATTTGAAGTATTTTACAAACAGAATAAAAAAAAAACCAAAAAAA
>JAVJGI010000063.1:39491516-39515942 GCA_035590275.1 Ibycter americanus | reverse complement strand
TTAGTGCACGCCCCCCCCCCCAAAAAAAAAAAAAAAAAAAAGAGGGAGAAAGATGTGTTTATTTCAAGTTAAACGAGAATCAGGGCAGCTTGAGATATTGGCTTGAAATCCATGAAAGTAGCTTTTGCTCCCATGTTTGCTTTTGTCTTGTGGATCCTTAGAAAATCTTTGTTTCTGCAAGTGTGAAACAGCTCAGATTTTCCTGATCCAAGCTCTGCAGAGGGCTCTGAGCTCTGTGGATGTGTTTTCCCTTCCCCAGAACAAAGAGCTGCATCACTGGAGACATGCTGTTAGGTGGTGGGGTGCACCAGACTTGGATTGTTTCACATCAGTCAGTTCTGACAGATCTTCTCTAGTTTATTCCCTAATGCTGAATGCTGGACTTGTAAAACCGCACTAGCCATGGTCGTGCAGACACAGGTAGCATGTGGGACATAACATACACCTGTTCTGCTTGATATTCCATTGGAGTTTCAGGCTCAAATAACCCCCAAATCTCAAAATAAAACTCAGCTGAATCCTCTGTCTTCTACAGGGATTTGATAAGGACAGTCCATATTTCCATAAGTGGACTAACACAGTGGTGAATCAGGCTTGAGGAATTTACTATTAATTTCACTGGGATGGTACTGATGTGTAATTATGAGATGAGTAAGGAAATACTGACTTCAGCCTTTTTTCATTCATCTTCAGCATGTGTTTTAGGGAGAAGTCTGTGCGTGCTAAGTGAGACTGTGAATTGCCATCTAGCTATTGTGTGAGTGCTTCCTGAGGACACTTTCAGCATGCATGGAATGAGAGATAGCTTGTCCTACTTTCAAAGAGAAACCTAAAGCACCTTTTTGCTCAAGCGCCTTTGACTGCCCTTCAGTGTGGAGGATACTGTAAAGAAGAAAATATAGGGTAAGTCTCTACTTAGTCACAGTTTCTTCTTTAGAGAGGCAAATCCTACACTCCTAGGGGTTTCACCCAAGTATCACCCAGGTTGAAACTTTGAAACTTGGCAAAGATGTCTTGAAACTCTGATGAGGTTAGCTGAACGGTCTGCCAGCATCAGCTAATCTTTTTGTGGAATCTGGACCAGTTTGCAAATCTGGACCAGTTTGCAGTATTAAAAAAGCCAAAAAACCAACAAAACAAAACAGAAAGAAAAAACAAAAAAACCCACCCCCCACCCCCCGAACCCCAAAAAACAAACGGAGTGAATTCCCCTTGCCTTCAGGCTTCATTATGAAAGTTTTGCAGAGCTCGAGGAACTATGTATTTTATTGTTCTCTCAAATCTGCCCTTTCTAAATCACCTTATTCTGATTTAACTGCAAAAGGCATTACTATTTTGGGTTCTTCCTATGTTAAAACTGAAGCAGTAAGCTAGGGACTTTCATAAGAGACTGTACTGAAATGTCAACAGATGGCTTGCTAATCATGTTAAAAAAATACTCATTCCTTTTCTAAAATGGCATTTTTTTCAGTAAGTAAATCAGAAAGGAATGTTTATGATATAAAACATATTACTCACAACGTCTTTTAATTATCATACTTAATCATCAAGGTCAGGACGATAATTGTTTCTAAAAATTAACACCTCATTTTTCTGAGATGCTTACCAAAATACACGGTCAGAAATATGAATTACTAGTCTGGAACTCAGTTAGGAAAATGCATCTTCTGTTCACTAAACCAAATGTATACTTAAATACCATGAAGCCCTTTAAAACTAAGTACCTATTTAAGGCACAGTCTAATTAGTCCACTCACTGCCTAGTAAAAGCATACAGTACCATATGCCCTAGAATAGGGTGCCATGTGGGTGTTCAGCAATGACACATATTTGCAAGTACTTTATTATGAGATAACGCAGTGCCATTAATATATCTTAAACATGAATGTTTTTTGTAACCTATTGGAGACAACTATGGTTGGCAGTTAACACAAACTACCATGATATCTTGGCAGCAACTGCACTTTATTTGTAGAAGGATGAGCAATTCATATGGACCACCACTTATATCATTCATGCTACCACACAGCAGAGTTTTAAACATGCTCAGACTGTTGAAGCCTTATCTTCTGCCTAGAGACATGTTCTGTCTTTCTTTCTTTCTCTTTTTCCTGGTCCCAGACCAGTCCTATTTTGGACGTGGCTTTGCAGTGATGATAGCCTAGATTATAAGTAGCAGGGTGCAATGAAACTATTTATTTTGCTTAATGAAGTCCTTTACTAGGATCTCCAAACAGCAAATAATAGATGTACTAAGGCTCTGAGATTCATTACTTTCATATCCAGGAGAATTGTGATGATCTTGCTCTGTGGTCACCCAAATGTGGTTCTTTGGTAAAATGTTGCCTACAGAGCTTTCTACCAATATTGTATCTACAAGAAGCTGCTGCTGTTTTGGTTTACACATGAAGTCCTATCAGTTAAGTTGTGCACAATCCAGAATGCACAGGCCTTAGACCACAGCAAAGAATTTCTGTATAATGTCTGTAATTTGTGTATAGACGTAGAGTGTATCTTTTAAATTAATATACGGTTTTAATTCAAAGACCTCAAGCCATAGAAAGTCCAGAATTTTCTAGGTAAAAAGGGCAGTAGAATAAGGTAGTAGGTTTGGACATTAGGAAAAGGTTCTTCACTGAGAGGGTGGTCAGTCACTGGAACAGGCTCCCCAGGGCAGTGGTCATGGCACCAAACCTGTCAGAGTTCAAGGAGCGTCTGGATGATGCTCTTAGTCATATGGTTTAGTTTTAGGTGGTCCTGCAAGGAGCAGGGAGGTGGACTCAATGATCCTTGTAGGTCCCTTCCAACTTGAAATGTTCTATGATTCTAGGTTTTGTGTGAGATTTGGGCATAATAAAAATTTATTTTCATTGATTTGTGAATTATTATTAACTTGCCTTCATTTACACTCCAGCCCCACCCCCACCCCCACCCCCCACCCCGAGGCTTGCAACCTTCTGTGTGTTCTGATTTAGTCTTGAAAACTCTCCTCCCACATGTTCTTTAGACATCTTACAGCCTAAGCACAGATTCACTTGTGGGCTGAGACCCCACTTGAAAACCAGTGTTTTATCATTTTCCCCACCATTTACTTTGTTTTCCAGTAGATTCTATTCAATCAAGAAGATGGAGTAGCACAAATAAAATGGAACCAGCATACACATTTTTAGAGATCATCACATGACACAGCACAAAACAAAACAAAAAAAGCCCCTTTATATGAAACAGCTGCTTACAGGAAACACCATATATAATCTTTGGCCATATCAAAACATCAACTCAATTTAGATTCACTCAAGGAGCGAGCTTGTGGGAGAGAGAGATGACAGAGAGAGACACTACGCTTCCAGTGCTCATTTACTGCAGACATGAATGTAGTGTAAGACCATACATTTACAGAAAATATTAATGACAAAGTAAAGAATAGGAACATGGTCTTAAAGCCTGAAGCATCTACTGTTTTCAAACTGGAGAGTAATAAAAGAGGTACAACACTAGAACCCACCGATGTGCTAAAATAATATGGTTTCCTGGTAAGTAAGTAAGCTTGTATTGGTGAAGAGCCTGGTGCTACACAGAGAGTGGAGTAGGAGTTGCTCTGGAGAATACTGATATTAGTGGAAGTCTTTGCATGTATTCCCATGGGTTTGTGATCCAGGTAAAATCACAGAGAAATCATGGATAAAATCAGATTTCACATTTTCTAACTCTGAGTATGGACTTCATTGAAGTGACCCTTGATTTATGTATATGTAAGTGAGGACAACTGCTCATCTATGATGGAGCAATCACAAAGGGAAAAAGCTTTCAGCTGAGGAAGATGGATGTCTCCAGGACCAGGAAGGTCTGCCAGTAACCGGCCAGTTGGTCATGCTGCCACAAATAACCATGCAGACCAGCCTCTGATTGTGAATTTTGCTTCCATCTTTTTCTGCAGTGCTTGGAAGGATGTAATCAAAAATGCAAACCTGTGGGGCTTGTTTCTAAAATCTGAACAGCAAAACTGTGTGATGGAAATACCTTGCTCCTTTCAATTATGCTAGCTTTTATCCTGGTGGGTATTGCATAAGTCCTAGTTTTTAGGAAATCAAAAATAAACAACCAGCGACAGCTAGTGAGTGTGGTTTAGCTGATAGAGCAACTGGAAAACTGGGTTTTATTGCAAGCAATTTTACCAACACACTTGAGTGGAATAAAACACTTAATTTTCTTTGACCCCAATAGCAGTCTATAAGATAAAATCTCTTGTAAGGAAGGATTATCTTTTTTAAAGTATGTGGATAGCACCTCTCACACCATAGTTGTGATTTCAGTCAGGGTCCCTGTGTGCTCTGCTGACTGAAAACTAATTAATGGTATTGAGCTTGATATTTTCGCATTGTTTAAAGGTTAGAAATTTTCCATCCTAAACACACAGTTGAGCATTTTGGTGTCATTCTTTTTAATAAAAGTTCAGCAACGATCCTTAGGCTTTTCTCTCCCTATTTCTTAAAAAGATTTAAAAATTGATGTAGAAAATTATAACTCGATCTTAAAAATATTCCATTGTGACAGGAGGACAGATATCAGTGTCTTTTTGTTATGTGAGTTATTGAAGTTTGACATCCTTTGAGGAATATTTTTCATAACCCACTGTTTGCTACCCTGTCTATCCAATTATTTAGAACAAGCAATCTGTCATTTTATTGTTTCCTTCCAATTATATAACTTTGGTGACAGTCATGGCAGAGTATCCTCTGTAAGTAAAGTCAAATTTCACTGTGGATTCCAAGGGCTGCTGCAGAGTGTGTGTACGTGTGCACATGTGCGTGCATTGTGCGGAAATGGAGTGGAGGTGGAAATATTAAAAGGGGACAGCTGGTGAGTGTCATTTAAAAAATAACTGCTTATACACACTGCAGCAGATCCGAAAGGGAAATAAAATGTATTATCCTGATTCTCAGTTTTCAGAAGCAGAATAGGTATAACCTCCGCAGATAGTGGATGCTCTAAGGCAAGTACTGAAGTGATGACCACACTTTCTCTCCCACTTAATTATACAGTACTTTCGTGTATTTAGCCTTAAAAATGCCCATATTGCTGTGAAGAGAAACTATTCACTTTTAAAGGGTGGCCATTCTGTCTCTCTGTCCATCTGAGATACTCACCTATCAATAAGACCAGAAAGAGGGCCAGTCCCTTGAAGATGGTATCAGATCAGACACATCTATTAAACAGTGAGGGACAAATGGGGTCCTCAGTTACAGCACGTTGCTCCCTTCAACTTCAGAAGCAGTTGCACAAGGTGCTAGGAATAAACCTCACTCTATCATTTTCATTTAGTGACTGATAGAGTCAAACTGGAATTTTTCAGACTTATATACTAAATTTGAAACTGGAAGCAAGTCACTAGGTTGTGCCATCTTTGTTGCCGGCGGAGGGAAAGGAAAAGCATTCAAGTGGCAGTTGGGTCCAACACCAGTTAGCTAGTCAGAAAGTAGAGAACAGCAGTGAAGCTGAGAAGAAACAGCATGCAAACAGCTGCAGTGTGAGATAGAATAAGCGAGTGTCAGTGGTGTTAGATGGTAGAGCTGTATGAACACTTTCACACTCAAAGCAAAATTGTCAAGTTATCGTGTCCAATTGGGCATGGATTTCTTATTATATCACTGCAGTACCACAAGCTGTACTGGTTGCAGAGTCACAGAACCTTTAATTAAAGAAGCAGGGGAGAAAAAAGAAAATTAATAAAATTGTTGTTCTTATTCGAGATCTTTGAAGAATATTACACACTACTGTAAACCTATGCTGAACAAAACCATGTAAGCATATGCTTATGCCCCAGTGAAGTCATGCTTCAATGCTTTGTTGAAATTGGGCTTGAAAGTTTCAACCATTTAAACTAAAGCTGCTTTGATATAGTATTTTTTTTTCTCTTTTTTTTCTTCTTCTCCTTTTGCCTGAATATTCAATGTGTTTCAGAGTCAGCACTGGCCAGCCCAGTTCTTCTGTGCATCTCACAGTTATAATTTGTGAAGATGTTCAGGCTTTTGGGGACACTTCAGAAGGAGCTGATAGCACGATCAGAGGAAGATCTAATGATTACAGACACTATTAGGGAGCCAACCTTTATCAACTTCACAGGGATTTTTTTCAGCACATTATCCAAACTTTATTAAAAATCAGAATCTTTTATCTATTATAAGAAGATGATTTCCCTATACTTGACAGCATACTCTACCCCAGCCCACTAGTATTTCTGCTAGATGTTGCTCTTGCTTGGCCTGTGTACATGAGACATTTTCTAAAAGAGTGAGATAAACTTACTTACAAACTGCTTACAATTTTCTTTGCACTAAATTTCTAGAAGATTGTGAGGCAGCTTTAAAAATGGTTCAGTGAAATTTTATGACTGTTTTCAATGTCAGTTCAGTTAAACTGCCTTTCAAACAAACCACAACTGAAAACCAGCATGACCATTTCTGGATCCATTCTCCATGAGGACCCCTATGCTTTAGGATTTCTTCTCTCTCAGTCCTTCACCATAAGTATTTCAGCACATTCAGTGCCCCCTCTTTTTTTCTTGCAGCTATTTGAGGAGGCCAGCTGGGGTCTAGATGTTGCCATCCTGCTTTGCAGATGAACAGCCTTTTTTATATGAACAAATGTAGCAGCCCACTGACATGGACCGCTAGGTCAACATGCCCACAACTTGTTGCAGATATTTATGTCATTTTACAAAATAACTAAAGCCAGCAAATAAATCATAGCTATCAAAGCAAACAGAACCCAGGAGACTCCTGTGCTCATGATGGTGCCCAGACCACTAAACATTACCTTGAATGAGCGATGAGGAATAAAAAGGCAAGGAACGTTGGGGAGCGTAAGTCGTGCTTGCAAAAGACACCAAGGGAGTGATTAGAAGTTGCAGTAGGCTGTAAGAGGTACCAGCAGGAAAGGCACTGTGGGTATTACTCTGCAAAAGAGCACACCGTAAAGTCCAGTGGTTTCACAAATTGCCAGGTATTGTGGTATTGTTCCTCCAGCTTTTTATGCTGAAATAGAGTCCTGCACCATTAATACTAAATACTAAAATGACCTGGGACAAATTTTGAACCCGGTCTAAGTCCTTTGAAGCCAATGTAGTTATGACAAGAATGATTTTTACTAGTTATTTCTTTACTAACTTCTTCCTACAACTGATAGTTCAGCTTTTGAATGTGGTACTAAGTATGGAAACAAATTTATCACCATGTTAAGAATGGGGCTAATTTATGTCTAAGCCAACATACAAGTCATGGCTATTACAGAAAAGCTTAACACTGGCTACAGTGAACTTGAGCCGTGAATAACTAGAGAACAGGACATTTCTCAGATCTCCTGGGTACTCGAATCAAAACATAATGCAAATCTCACTCTATTTAAAAGAACCGTGAGTGGAAATTCTCCATACAGCACAGATTTGCATGCTGGATGTACACTTTCTAGGATATTTTTCCAGAAATCTGCATTTAGATAGAAGTATTTTACAAAGTCTAAACCCTAAGATTTTATATGTATCCTGGTCTTTATTTTCCATTTTCATTTCTCTGTGTGTGCTGTAGATAGGTAAAAAGAAGGAAGGTGGGTTTTATTTAGCAGTTTTGGATACAGAGAATACAGCACAAATACAAGTGCATTAGGAAGACTGGAAAAAAAAAAATCCTTCTTCAAATCCTGAGCCCGAATGGCTAAACTTTTGTGATCTGTCAGCCAAATAGTTGACAACTCTTCTTGAGGACCTCATTCACTGAGCCTTAAACAATTTGAACTTGGCTTTTTCCTTCATCCTTATAAAAAACCGAAAACACAACAGTTTGGGAGATGCTTAGTTAATACACTTGTCTTTTATATTCAAACTCCTACTATTTGTTGCTTACACTTTTACACACATTTAGAGAGCTACATACCCTTCTGCATGACTAGACAGAAACACATTTTTGAATTCAGGAAAGAAAAATTAACCTTGGCAGATATGTTAAAGTACTAACTCAAATCCCTTACATTAAGTTTTCCATGATATTATAAATATTTATCTTGCATTTTTATTCCAGGCCATTCTCTTTCTCCAGACACTGTATGTGTCTCTAGCCTGCTCCACTCAAGTTTCCTGTTGCCAGAGAAGCCTCAGGATTTATTTTTAATTCTGGAACTCTTTCTGTCTAGCTCTAGCTATCAATCTTTTTAGGTGCTGTGTAGCGTATGATATGACAATGATTTTGAACCCAGTTAGTGGCACAACTGATTTGCATTGCAGCTTGTATCTACACACAGTGCAATCTATAGCAGTGTGTCAAGGATGGGTGCAGATACATGTCTCGTGTGTAGTGCCACAAAAAAACCTGACAGTCTTTAACAAACAAAATTCAGCATGTCTACTTTAGAAAGAAATGCCATGAGCTGTGTATAAGACCAGTCGCTTAGGCTAGACTAGCCGCTATGTTCCCTGACCTCTACATCCAAAGAACCTTCCTGGAGACGCGTCACTTCCTTGCAAAGCAAAAGATAAGTTTTCATGAAGGAAGTGGATATTCTGTAACTTTACTCAGGAAAAAAACAAATCAACCTATTGAGTGGTTTTCTAGGTAACAAATAAGGACCTCTTCTCTCTAAATGATTCTTACATTTCTGCTTGGAAATGAATATTCCCTTCTTGTCTTCTGACATGCATGACTTCATGAAACAATCCATTGATATCTCTGAGCATATAAGAGTTATTTGACCACCCCAAAGACATGGTTTACATGTTAAAGGTGAGGGCCCTGGGTGGGAAGCACTGTTTAAGGATCTGTTCTGTCTTTGTTTTTGCCATAATCTCCATCTCCAACTTCACTCACTGACATCAGTTTTGCAATTCAAGTTGAACAGGGTAATTTATTCATTATAAATCACTGTAAATCTGTATAGAGTATTTTCCTGGAAAGCCTAAAACTGGTTAAAGCACACATATTCTTGTATGTGTGGCAAGTGAAAACATTTTTAATAGCATTAAAGGCTCTAACCTGGAAGGTGCTAAGTATTTTCAGCAATGTGTTTCGAGCCCTCAGTTTTGAGGATGATTGACGTCTTTTAGGATCAGGCCCTCGTTTTTCACCTAAGAAATGAAATAACACATCAGTTTAATTTGAAGTGACTTTGCCATAAACCTATTTGTCTTTCAAAATGGGTTGGATATCAGTAGGATTAAATGTTCTGACTACAGAAAGAATTCCCCCAAATGTAAGCTTTTAAATGCCCCTTCAAACAATGATCAGATGTGGAAAGTTAAGATCTGTTTTCTGTGTGTGGCAGACTGGCAGCAACTGGACCTAGGCTTAGAGTTTCTGCCTTCACTAACAGAATTTTGTTATTAAGTCTGCCAAAACCAGGAAATTGCTGGCAGCTTTGGTGGAAAGTGGAGAATTCAGTGGGTTTTTGTCATCCCAAAAGGTTTGCACTTTTGAAGCGCTTTCTTGTATAATAAAGTCCATTTGTCTGCTGTAAGAGATTTCAACAGCTTGTCGATGTTCCACATGAAGCAAGAAGAAATGGTTCAGTTAATGCTGTATGTAGAGGTAACAAAGGTGCTGAAATGCCATGCTCTGTGTTCTTCTGTTTGTTTGGTGTATCAGGGAATGTAGGCAGATTGAGAATGTAATTTAATTCGAGGTCAGCCACAGACATTATGTGAGGCCTCATAGAATGAACAAATGAATAATAAACAAAATTAAAAACATCTATTGCTGTCTTTATAGTCTGTCTCTTTGTTTGGCATGCTGTATTGTGGAAAGTGCTATAAACTACAGTTTTGAAAAGTAATTTTCCATCTACAACAAAGTGCGTGTTATTTTATTGTTACTACTTGGGAGTGGGAAGAGATGTACCTGAGAACTGGAAGGTTTAGAATTACTATCAGGAAACTTTTTTGGTAGAAAATTTTGTTCAACTCTTTTGAAAATGGTCCCAAAGGTAGAGACAGAAGTCTGGTTGCTTGCTTCAAGTTAAACTTGGAGTGTACAAAGCACTCCAATGTATAGCACTGGGACATTCTGTGCTGCTGAGTCTTTTCCAGCTCTAATTTCTATAGGTTATCACCTGTGAGTCCTTGCCACTCATGTACTTGAGCAGGGTAGAATTTAACCTGGCAGTTGTATGCAAACATTTAAACAGAAAACATTGAATCATTTTGCAAAGAATGATATTGCCATGTCTTAGAAAATGAGAAACCTATAAAAAGAGTCTAGGTAATCGGACATATATTTATTTTTCATTTAGAAGTGGTGTCAAACATCTCACTAAAGTTTCTGAAGAGTTCTGTGGGCTTCTGTGCCTCATGTACATAAATATTATCAGACAAAGATCATGTGTATAAATATTCCCAGACTTGGACTCATTGCCAATTCAAATCCCTTTATATTGCTCTTTTCCTTATGTAGATCCAATATTCCCACTGCACTCCAGCAAAGCAGCAATTTCTATTTATAGTTTCTCAATTCTATATTTGTTATAATGAATATGGATAATATATGCTCACAGAAGTTATTAATACTATTGCTATTACGTGCATAGCAATTGCATGGTCCTGCTCTCCCAGGCATTCAGATGGAAAGAACAGGAGGAAACTGTTTATGTTTCTTTACTTCGTCAAAATACACCAGCATCAGGGCACCCAAAGTGCTGATGCCTGGAATTCTCTGAGTTGAATGTGCAAAATCTCTCTTTTTTCCCATTGGTACACAGTGTATATCACTAGTGTTCCCATTATGTATCAGGGGCTTCTCGAACATTTCATGTTACACCTATGAATATTGACTAATAGCACTATATCAACATTGTCAAAAGCCAATCCTAATATTTGACAACATCAAAGGGAGATAGGATGTGTTTGCTCTGATGGAGCTTGCACATGAGGGATGATGTATAGAAAAAAGGAGTGGAAGAAAATAAGCCCTTGATATCAAAAGACTAACATTTAGTGTTTTTAAAAATATCTAACATTAAGTATCAGTGAAGTTGATTTAAGTAAAGCTGAATGTTCAGCATAGCACATTCCTAATGTGTCTGCTTAACGGAACCAGTCTGTGATATTGTTGAGCTACTGTATGCAAAGAACAAATAGGGGTGGTTTGTTTGGGATTTTTTTCCCCCTTCTTTTTTTATTTTCCTGAAAGAGTTGCAGAAAGCTGGGCTGGATGGTCTTTCTTAATGTAAGTCACTGATTAATAAAATGTGTTATAATAGGTGTGACATGCACTTTAAGACTTTCAAAGCTATGTAGTCTCCCATTAATTCAAGTGCAAATTGGAATATGGCTACATTCTGTTGAAATAAAGTGACTGAGACTTCAAGGGTCCCATTTTACTTACATTTATGAAGTTTGTGATAATTCACCACAGCAGCAAAAACTGGCAAGAACAGAGAGATTCAATTTGGTCTCTCTCTTTCTTTCTTTCTCTCCCCCCTCCCCTCCTAATGCTTAATAAATTTTCCACAAGAGATACACATACTATATTCTCAGGATTGTTAGTTTAAGAAATGTACTGCTTGCTTTTTCCTTTTATAAATTAATTACCATTGAACCTTCTACTAAATCCAGAGAAAATATTTCTGTTTGTAAAAAGGGTTTTCATACATTATGGTCTAATCCTGTATGATTTAACTGTGGTCATGATCTTTTTCTCACACTGTGGAAAACATGATTTCACTACAAAAACTTTTTTTTTCTTTTTTCTGATATACTGTGTTTTTCTGGCACTATACGAGTCATTGATGTTGTTTACTTTTTGTCATTGTTTTTCTTGGTCAGATAATGCTTGTGTGGGGAGAGTCATGAGGAAGGGCTCAGCTTAGTCCTATTGAGCCTAAGAGCCTTTAATCTGCCCATTTTAGGTAACGAGTCTGTGCCACTTGTGTTTTGTTTGTCTCTGGTTGTATGTTTTCCTCATGCTTTTCTGGGTGCAATCCAATCAATGTTTAATTTCCCAAACTGGCCCAGTGAGAAGATTTATTTCATTGTGTTTGTCCTGCAAACAATATTCATTCTGAAGTTTCAGGAAAGGTTATTGAAACACTTCAGGAAAAAAAATAAATGAGCAAGAGAAGAGGTTTGCTTGGGCATTCAGTTGAATATGCATGTTAAGAATCTCTTCAGGTCCTGGGACCGACTGAGATTTCAAAGTACAGAAGATCATTAACTGAGATGGTGCAAGAGCTGCACAAGACAGCTGTCGTTTATAGGGCAGTTGACTCACAAACAAGATAGAAAAATGTTAAGGAGGAGAAATGTGCACCAATCAGTGACCAGCTTCTGATTCCTTGAAATCAGAAAGCAAGGTAAATCCACCCATACTTTAGAGACGTCATTGGATAGTGCCTAAAGTAAGTGAAAGCTTTAAAAATTGTGCCAGAGACTGACCTTCCATAATCTTGTGCATTTAATCTAATATGTTGATCTCATTACACTGCACCTGTCATACCTGGTATCTGTGGATCAGGGAAGTAAAAAAAGTGGTTTAAAAAAATGGTCAAGGCATTCTAATGATAAAAGCCTCAAAGGCCTATTTTGTGTTTTTATTCATGCCCTTGCTAAAAATAAATTGCACTTACGTAACACTTTCCACAGGAGAATCTCTGACACTTCACAGATTTGAACATAGCCTCCCAGAGTGCTGGTGAAATAGCAGCCAATACTCTGCCTGTTACTGCCTGGAGTAAATGCAAACAAAGGAAGTTGCACGCCTCTTTTTTGACAACAGTAAGCTTGTGAAACGAAGCATGAAGAAGCCCACTGAAGAGGAATCCCTTTATAAATTTAGTCAAAGTTTGGAATATTTAAAAAGGTCCTCATATTTTTAGAAATCAAAATATTTAGACCTGGACATGTGAAATTTTACTGACTTTTTACAATTGACAAAATTCATGGAAGAACTGCAAGACCAGGAGTGGCACTCCAGGCTCTCGCTCTCTCGCTCCAAAGGATGTGTAATCCTGCCTTTATATCAAATGTGTAAGAGAAATGAGGAGAACAAGGAGATCCTGCTGGGCTATATCGTACTGCTTTGCAGCTTATATGGAAGGTACAGCAGAAGCAGAGGTTATGGCACTGTTAGAGAAATCTGTTTTCACAAAAGACTGTGTTTCATAATGAGACAGTAGACTGGAACCGAGCAAAATGTCAATGCCTTCTTCATTTAGCTAGAAATACTTTAAGCAGCCTGTAAGCAATTATTTTCTTTGGTGGGTAGATATGTAATTGTACTGTATAGTTTTTAAGCAAGAAGTCTAAATAACCCCACATGAAAAGGAAAAAGTCTTTTTTAGTGGTTATGAAAATAAACTGTTAAGCACCCAGCAGTGAAAGGGTCAAAATAGTTGTATTAACTGAACTCTCCTGAGGACATATGTTGTTTACAGTATACGTTTAAAATAATATTCCTGGCTAGTCAAGCTTTCCCTCAGGATAATGCAATTACAACAGTAACAGAGGATTAATTAAAGACTCTCCCATAGGTGTTGCTAGAGATCTTGAATCGACCAAAGGGGGATACATTACCAACTCAGCACAGAGGTGAACAGACCAGAGCTGTTCAAAATAATTAGTTAGGCACAAGGGCAGGGTTGAGCTTTTTGCCTCATTTATCTGATTTTGATTAATACTATAATTTTTTTTTTTTTTTTAATGCAGAAGAGGCATATTGGTTCCCATCTATGTATGAGAAATGAATAAGGAAGATCAAGCTTCTGAATAAAGAAATCAATAGCAAATAAATTTATTCTGGTCCTGTGTCAAGTAGGTTATAATTTCCTTTTCTTTTTTTTCTTTTTTTTTTTTTCTTTGACACCTGGTTTAAATGCTTGGTGCCAAGGGGTAATTTTTCTGCCGCAAAGGGAACAACAGTCCTGCTCATGCACAATGCATGGAGTGATGCAGATGCATGACAAGGAACAACCATGACATGAGGAAATATTAGAGCTGGAGGCTCACCTCCCCATTTTTTGCCTTCAGAATCATCCCTGCATATACTTGCAAAGTCCTTATAGAAGCTGAGTCATAGTTCTCACTTTGGTAAAGCCAAAAATTTATTAATTTGTTTTTTCAATGATAAGGTTGAATAAATGAAGGTATTCCCTCTCTCCAAATGTATTTTTAAGACAGAAAAATTATAGCAATCCGGAATGTGTTATTTTTGCATAAACGGTTAGTTTGTTATGTCTCTGTCTTGAGGTTCCGGTTCTGGATGGACATCTCATGCAACAAAAAAAATAGTGTGTAAAATTTAAATGAAGTGTACAAAGGTTTGCATTAGAAATGAGTGAACACCTGTTTCAAATGAGGTGTACTGTGGAGATTTGGGCTAGATCCTTCATGCATCATAACCTGTCAGCAGACTGATCGCGGGCTGTAAAGCTAAAGTTTTTGGGGCTCTTCTGAGCATATACGCCCTGAGGTGTGTTAAGTCTGCCTCCCATTCAGATATTTATCACAACATATAAAAACTGTACAGCAAACTCAAAAGAGAAGACTGAAATAAATCAGATAATTGTTTATTTAGAATGTGCATGAAGAAAATATATATCTCATGAAGAAAGTGGTGATCTCTTCGTAGTGAATGTTTTATTCTCAAAGCAAGGAACACAGTCAGATTCTCATATGGGGCATATTATGCCAATTAACCCTATCTGAGGATCTGACCCATTTTAAAGATGTGGGCAATCTCTTTTGTCTGCCTGGATTTATTTTGTCATAAGCAACGAATTTGTCTGAAAGTGGTAGAGTAAGAAGAAATGAAACAGAATTTATGTAATGTACGTATCTGCTGTTTATTGTCTTTGAGATATTATAAATATGAAGTGTACAATAATGGAATATATTTCACTTATTTAACCATAAATGTGAAGGAAACTCTATGATGTTCCAAACTTTCTTAATGAGTAGGGACACTGTAACTTTTAATTCCTGAAGTAGCATGAGAAAAAAAAAATGGAATTCTAAGATAAGAATATTTTTCAAATAAACTCAAAATTTCAGAAGAGTTGTATTGATTTAAGAGAGAAGTTAGGTTTATTTGTGAAGGAAGCCTTAGGAAAGTGTTGCTTGTTTTACTGCATGAAAAACCTACCCTTCATTGATACCGTGGCAGGTTTAGTAAAGAGTGTTCAGGAGAATACTGCAAGGAGAAAACAAAGAACTTGCCAAGAAAAACATTAACTCAATATCTACTGTACCTATAATTTTCAAAGACAACGGTTAGTAATATGACCCTGGTAGATTGTTATGTGCCATCACGTTTCAAGATTGCCCCTTGATAAAAGAGATACTCTTCACTGAGAATTGGAAATCATGTGTGTTCATATAAATGTACTTTTTAACTGATCTAAGAGAGTACAGTATCCTAAAAGGACACAGTTGTGTCCCACTGATGGAGTAGTGGTTTGTGCACATTTCTGGACCTGTGCAAACAGCAGATTTGCATGCCATAGTGCCTGTGCCTCAGAGGTTTTCTTACAGCTCTGTTTCAGATCTTTTCTTTGTACTGTACATTTACACATACCTATCAGTGCCTCCAGGACTGATTGCACTGCTCAATATGTGAACAGTGTGCATTGCAGTTTTGATCTGCCTGCCAATATTGGAAGCACACAGCAGATGTGCATTTGTGGGGAGGCTTCATTGATCACATACGAACCGTATGACTGCAGAAGACATGCATAAAGCTGTGCATGTGGAACTTGTTTTGATACAGGTAGGACAGTGCAGGCAGATAAAATCTTTCTCTTTCTCTTTTCCATAAAGTTTTGCATTTCTTTTAGTTCCGTAAGTAGAGCCCTATGGATACAGTAGGTTCTAACGTTATAGCCTACTGGAGGTCCCTTTAGTAGCTGTCACTAGATGGTGCTAGCTGTATAAGAGAGGTGTCCCCCTCTTTTCCATCTCCAGTTCAGATCTCGCTCTGTCAAGGACCATGAGTGCTTTGGCTCAGTGCAAGAGATGTTTGCACTGAGTCCTGGGAATCCAGAGTAGATGCTTTGTCCCTGAAGGTTAATGGTTCAATAGGGACTAATTAGGGAATTGCCAGAGGTTTGGATTTACCTTGCACGTGTATGTGGATTTTTTAAGAACACAAAGGAGACCTCTTGTTCTGGCAGTATTTTCAAGGGAGTTTAAGATAAGCACATGACCACTAGTTTTATTTTGTCATTCTGTCACCTTTGCCCAGAAGGAGATTTGCCCTTTATCAAGTCTGCTAGAAAATCATCTTTCTCACCAATACAAAGAGCTTCGATGTTCTTGTTCAAAAACCAGCCTGGCAGAGGACTGGCGGGGGGGGACTGAGAGTGACCAGCTGTAGGACAGGTGGAAAGGGCAGCACTGCATCTCAGAGGAGTGGGCTTTGCCCATACTTTGTGCAGCTGCTTGGAGCTAATTTGGATGGTTCCTTTGAGTCCTAGCAAATACGGAAGCAGGTCTTAGAAGAGGGTTTTTTCCTCAGGGTATGTGGAGTAGGCTCTGGACTAAAGATGGTGGAAAGCATATGGAGGGTGGAAGAGGAAAATGAGTATAAGGACTACGTAAGAAACAGCACAAATTTTGTTTTCCTTGCTGTGGGTTTTCTTCACTATTTTTAATGGCATCCCACTGAAAGACAAAACACCTTCCTGAGACCAAACTTTCATGTCCTTGTCCTCAGGCAGAGTTTATCTGAAGCAAGCAACAGTCAAAGACATCAGGTTTTCACCCTTAGCAATAAAAGCCTTTCCCTTCTGGTGAAAGCAGGGCATGTTGCTCTCAAATGGGGAGAGATGCTAAGTGCAGTGACAATTGTTTCCCAGGGAGAATGATTCGGCAGGAAGCCAGTATTTAATCACATAGCCACATCACATCATTACAGAGCGTCACTCAGTGCAACCACTTGATGCAGTGCACCGCACCTCTGTAGCATAATGCTGGCTTGCTGCCAACAATTTAGAGAAAACTGCTATCAGCTTTGATAATTGCTTCCCTTGATGAAAAAACCCACTGAAATGGTAGGGCTAGAATGGGAACGAAAGGGAGAGTTATGAGACCACAAAGTTCCCAGACTTCCAAGTTGCACCTATTAGCCAGCAATTAAATTACTGGCCAACTTCAAAAGTCCACCACAATTGGCACTAATTGTCAGCCTTGCTGGCAGTCTCCTCAGAAAGGCCAAGGATTAAATGTATGTAAAGATGGAGCAGCTCACTCTATCCCTAAAATGATGCCCTTGGGCGATATTTGACCATTCTGCACACATGCTGTAGCTGAGCTGATGACTTAACATAACACAGGACTATAGACACATGTTTACGTTATCACTACAAAAACATTGTTGGTCATACATGCAAAGAAAAAGACCACTAGAATGTTTAAGACATTGTGTGTTCTCCTGCAAGTTATCTACATCATTTGACACATGAGCCAGCAAAGTGCCCTTGCCACAAAGAAGACTAAAGGTATCCTGGGCTGCATTAGACAAAGTATATCCAGCAGGTCAAGGGAGGTGATCCTTCTCCTCTACTGAGCACTGGTGAGGCCACACCTGGAGCACTGAGTCCAGTTCTGGGCTCCCCAGTGCGAGACAGACATTCCCAGTAAAAAATTAGACATGAAGCTACTAGAGGGAGTGCAGTAAAGGGCCATGAAGATGATTAAGGGAATGGAGCATTTATCGTAAGGAAAGGCTGAGAGAGCTAGGACTGTGTAGCCTGGAGAAGAGAAGGCTCAGGGGATATCTTATCAATGTGTACAAATATCTGAAGAGAGTGTGTAAAGAAGATGGAGTCAGGCTCTTTTCAGTGACAGGACCAGAGGCAATGGGCACAAACTGAAACACAGGATTTTCCATCTGAACATCAGGAAACACTTTTTCACGTGAGCGTGACCAAGCACTGGCACCGATTGCACCGAGAAGTCATGGCGTCTCCATCCTTGGAGGTATTCAAAAGCCATCTGGACATGGTCCTGGGTAACCAGTTCTAGGTGGCCCTACTTGAGCAGGAGGGTTTGACAAGGTAACCTCCTGAGGTCCTTTCCAACCTCAACTGTTCTGCAATACTGTGATTCTGTGACACTCATGGTACAATAGTCACAAGTATGAAGTAAAAGACAAAAATTGTGACTGAAATAGGTGAATAACCCAGTGGCAAAACCACAGTTCCCTTTCTTGGTCCTATTTAACTAAATCCAAGTGCATGCAGTTAAGTGTATAAGAGCATATATTGATTCAGGCTAAAGTCTGAACATTAGTCTATTAGGACTGCTGTTCTATCTGCAACAGTGGTGAGCAGAGGATCCACAGGAAAGAAAAAAAGAACAGGGCTTATACAAAGGAATCCTCCCCCAGATGTTCCTGCCCAGCTTCTTGCAAACATAATTGAGGAATTTCATGAGCCTGGGCTTGCATCTGCCCCACTGAGCTTAATAGACACCAACAGTCCTACCATAGATAAATGTCTAATTTATTCTTAACTGCATTTTTACTTTTAGCTATCTTTACTTAATATGACAATGAGTTTCACAATTTAATTATTGTGCTGTGTGAAAACAAACTTTCCCTTTTGTGCATTTTAAGCCTTCAGGCTGAGAGGTTCCTTGGTTCCTTGTAACATTCTCATTCAAATCAAGAGGAACAAAAATTACTCAGCTCCATGTGGTTTGGGATCTTTCTGTGTTTTAATCACCTGCACATAGTGTCACTGTTGTCAGCCTTGGTGTCAACAGAGATAACCCTGCAGAAGCCCCTCAGGTGGCCTAATGCAGTACCCCATTGTCCTTGTCCTGAGCAATGTGTAAACATGGAACAGTCAGATTCTCCAGCCCCATCTCTCCCCCCCAGATCTTGCAGTCTAAATATAAGACACAGTAAAACGGACTGATAGAGGGAAGTGTGGAAAACAACAGCCCAGGGTGAGTCAGCATGACTGACAGCATGCCCACCTATTTTTCCTGGATGTTGCTGTTTTTTTCGGAACAAGCCCAGAACCATGAATGCAAATCCTCTGTGGTAAAATCATTTCCGCCCACCTTTCAATATTCCTGTGAAGAAAAAAAAACAAAAAACAAAAAAGTCGAAAATCTCACCTTGCATTCCTGAAGTATTGCCTCTGGGCTCACACTTCTTTGGTGCCAGATTTGGAGGGAATCAGCAATTTCACTGCTGTTGTGGTTGAAGGGGAACAATAGTATAATCCTAAGGAATTCTGGTTTGGTTTCAAGCAGGCATCTACATGGCCTAAAAGATGTGCACCACTGCCTTCTGCTCCCTAAAGGCTGACATACTAGTTTGAAAAGTGGATACATATACAGCAGAGTTTGAGCCAGACACAAAATGGATCATCTTCTTTGCCAATGCAATGAATGACCTCTGTCAAGTCTGGACACTCACAACCATGTCCTGTTTTAGATTACATAAGCAGTTTGTAGAAATGGGCATGAACATCTAGAACTAAGACTTTTCCAGACTTCAGTTTATTGGCGTATATTAACTGGGCTTTGATTCAGTCCTGCCTTAACATATAACAACTTTTAGTTTTGCAGCACAGTGGACTGCATGTACTGAGTATGCCTGAAAGAATAATATAGGCAAAAGAACTTCTGTCAGTTCAATATCCTTTTTGTTCCTTTTCTTCCAAGGAAGAATGCAATTACCTGCAGACAGAAAGAAGCAGTCTTGACAAAGGAGTGTATATGTCCTAACGTTAGTCTTGATTAAAATAAAGCCTGCAATATTGTTTTATGACTGTGTTTGTATAATATATGACTTTCCATAGGAGACAGTCCTAACCATTACCTGTTTATCTATTTAAAGCAGGGTACTCTGTTATTCATTACACGCAAACAATATGTGAATACACTGGCATATTTATTGTTAAGGTCAATACAATGATAGGATTTGATCCTCTTTTCTTTGTTGCTTAGGAAAGAAAATCAAATACTTACAAAGCCTGGGTTAATTTTTTTCTTTGCTTCTGACACCAGCGGGATATGCTTTAAGTATGTATTCTCTAGTGGGCCAGGCCGTCAAATACATAAATTACATTAGGGCAAGGAAGACAGTATCAGGGTCTGATTTCATACAGATCTCAACATGATTCTCAATTTGTAAAGCTAATCAACCACTTTCCTTAGATGTCTTTACTACAGAAATGCTTGTCTAACCAGCAACTTTCAAACCTAATTAGCCAGTGTGCCCTTTCAGTTACTATTCAGCGATAACCTGTGAGATGTTTTTGGTGCCTTTAGAAACATCTATATATAATACAGACATTCTGTTACATGTTTATAGGGTATTTCCTAGGAAAACATCTAAGAATCATTCTTAAGTAAATGTTTTAATTTATAAATGTGAGCTTATGTGTATATACCTTCCTAATACAGCCTGATGCTTTCGTATTTTGTATAGCCTTTGCGAAGCAAGGTATGCTGAGGACCCTATAGTGCATAAATGATTATCTTAAGTACCCATATTACAACTCTTCAACTTCTTAATTGCCATCACTTAAAATAAAATGTATATGCCCACAGGATAGATGTAATACCATAAATTATCAGGGACAGTCCAGCTGGTTGGATTCTTTTTCCTAATGATTTGAAAAGATCATCTACTGATTTGATCAACCTCTGAAAGGCCCTGCTAGAATACATCTCAGTCCATGCCTCAGCAGCCCTTTTCTCCTACATTTGGAGTCCGCACGACTTCCCCTTAACGTCAATGGAAATTAGAGTGTTTGCCATCTGGCAGCAAGTGCAAACCACCACTGTTGGATTAGATGGGAATAGAAAGTGCACCAGTCCTTATATTTCTGGAAAATTCTGACATCATGTGCTGGCATCTCCTGCTCCCACAATTAGCGATGATGGGATGAGGGAAGTGAATGAGCTCACAAGAAGTAATGGCCTGTAGGAACCTTTCAGTAGCTTCTTGTGCAGCCATACATAGAACAACCTTATTGCCATCAGGATGAAGAATTTGTACTGATATACTAAGAGAGGCCAGAGTTACAGATTTCTCAGGGAAATCCAAAGTAATTTGATTTGATAAAATATATTTGGCCTGCCCCAGACAGACTTTATGCATACTCTTTATTGCCTGCTATAAATATCTGTCTTATGCCCTGCCCCAGGGGAACGGCAAGTTAGCAAGAAGCGAAAGTTTCCTTTCTGTAAAGGCTTTGTCTTCTCCTACCAGCAGGTGCTGTTGCTGTGCTAAGCAAGGATAACAAAGCAGGGAGCCTAGTGAAATCTCATCCCAGTGGCGGCTGCTTCTACCACAGACTCCTCCATTTTCCAAATTTTCTTTTATCAGCATGGAAGGCGGTGATGTAAATCTGGAGAAGACACCGCTACATAACTACCTATAGTTACTTGGGACTTGGCTTAAAGTGACCAGCATACAGAAAACATAGATGAGGCCATGAGTCTGATTCAACCTCATTTGAGTTTTTTTGTTCTCATTATTAGTCTTTGCAATTATTGTTAGTTTTGCCTAATGTCTTCCATCTGTACTCATTTTAGCACTTGCTTCTAAATTACTGTGTTGCACTTACCACTAATAGATATCAGGTGGACCTTCATCCTTTGCAGCATTTCATGTAGTCCCTTCTGTATCTGAGACTTGGCCATTTGGTGAGCTGTACTGGTGTCAATTAAAAATCTGACTTTAAATTTGTTCGGTTAAGATAGTACAGAAGGCTCTGTGTGGACACTCATATTTTGGATTATTTGTAAGTCACTTAAAATAGGCTTAAACCAAACCAGCTAAAACAGAAGGATGTCCAAATGGAGGCTGGCACCAGTTTAATTAAACTGCAGCAACTATGTATATAAACAAGGTTTAAATCTACAGACTGTAAATTACTTTTGACTGTAACATTACTCATTTCATTTTACAGCATCACAGGAGAAGTTCAGTTGCTCTTGTGTTCAGCCAAAATGTGGATCACTCACTCCACAGTAGATTTTGATGAACCCCATATGGATGCACATAGAACCTACACTAAACAGAGGAAATACCAGAGCACTGTCATTAAGTAACCTTGAATATATGACAGTACAGTTTCTTATGCAAAGCACTGGTGAAAATTCAATTGCTTCTAGCCGCTCAAGTACACTATTTTGTAGAATAAGTGTGTACTGAATCTATCCTGTCATCTTTAATGTTGATTGATTATTCATGAAAACTTAGTGTTATTAAAAATATTGCAAATATGTTTTTGTAAGTGTATTTCCTACTCATCTGATCAAATATTTGTTTTATCTCTTGAATCTGTGACTATTATGTGAACTCATTGCTAGTTAAGTGTTCCCTGCAGCAGTGGTCAGGTGTCATATGAAAGTTAAGCAAAAAAGCTCTAATTTTCATTCTTAATTTTAGTAATATAATATTCTATTAATTACAGACACTGTGGCCTTGCAATGTGAGATTAATGACAGCCTGGTGTGCCAGGCAAACCTGAATTTCCGTAAGTTTCTTTCTTACAGTGCATCACAAATTGAAGTCGGGGAAACAAGCTGTCTTATTCAGCAGAGTGTGTTGAATTTAATAGAAACACATACACAGTGAAAGTTAAACAAGTGCTTAAGTATCTCACTGAAACAGTGCTTCTGGACTGGTGAGCAGAATAATTTTCTTTCATTCTTTCATCCTTTCCTTTTTCCTTCCTCCCTTCTTTCCAGTAGTTTTTCCACGAAGCTTCTCATATTAATTTTTAAGAATATCAGAAGCAACATTATCGACTTCGTCTTCTCTGCTATATTATGCATGGAAAGAAATTTATGGAAAATAGAGCATATTGCCTAATTCAGATTTCAGCTACAGCACTAAGCAATGCCCTGGATTTTATCTGGTGCTGTCCTGTACCACTTAACTGATAGAATTGGTACTTAGAACCTCTTTTTGTTAAGCTTGACCTTGTCTTACGTATTCAAAGAGGTGCCTTATACAAATTCTATCTTTTGTGCAGAGAAGTGTTAATGCACATAAAAGTGAAGGGGAAAGTAATTTGACTCCGTAAGATTTTATCAATGGTTTTTACAAAAGGTTCCTATTCCTCCAATTCTGTTTCCCAAGAAAGTGGATTTGAAGGATGAAAAAGGCCTGGAATATTCCTATTTCACCTTGACCATGGAAGAATTTGATTTAGTTTCAATCCTGTCATGTCTAAAGGCAAATTCTTTTTTCCAAAACAAAAGGAAAAAGACTATAAAAATTCATAGAATCATAGAATCATAGATTCATAGAATGGTTTGGGTTGGAAGGGACCTTAAAGATCATCTTTAAGGGGACACCTTCCAGTAGACCAGGTTGCTCAAAGGCCCATCCAACCTGGCCAACCTTAAAGCTGTATATTAAAATCAGGGTTTTGTTGCATTCCATTGCATTTTTGGTGGTTTGGGGGTTTTTTTGAGTGGTGGGTGGTGGGGTGGTGGGTGGTGGTGGTTTCCCTGTTTTCACTTCTGGTTGTTACTCAGACTCATGATGGTTAATAATTTAGCATGATATTTAATTGGTGGAAGTATTCATGAGTTCAAGGCCAGGCATTTGCTGTAGTAGTTTTGTTCCATTGGGGTTAAGTCATCTTAGTTTATTGTAGGGAAACCAAGCATAGTACTAGACACAGCTGAAGATTCAGAAATCTTCTGTAGGGGCAAGCACTCCTGTTAAATATATTGCCGGAAAATAATTAAGCTTCTTTGTGTGTGTGTTGTTTTGGTATTTTTTTTTCCTCAGGAATACTAGTCTTATTAAGGATGTGTTGATTTGCTCTCTACTGACACAATACTTAACCACGGATATTTTTGTACGCTTCTCTAACAGAATCCTACACCATTCTTTGCTAATGTTTTGCTGCTTAAGAAGGTCTCACCATAAGGTCATAAAGCACTCAGGCAAATATTTGGTATATGCTGTCGCTTCCCAAAAATACCTTGACATATTCTCAATCTTGGAAAAATAACTCTGTCAGAAGAAAACATAGTTATTCTCTAAAGAAGGTTCATCTCTATCTTGTATCAAGGGGGATCAGTTTTCCCTGTATGCCTTCAAGACTGGATGGAGCTTCAAAAACTCACAGAGCTCCAGAAAAGGAAGCAAACTGCTCTGGAAGAGAAGACAATGTAATATGTTATATGCTAGGTTGTGTCTCATTAGAGAAAAACTACTCAGTTTCTACTGACCCACTCAGACATCTATCTGTGCTTCATCAAGAGCAATAAACTACTTCTCATTGATTATGAGGTGCCTGGCTGAATTCTTGGGCAGGGGCAGTTGTAGGTTACAGCTAGTCCTGGAGTTGTCTTGTGGTTATGGAACTTGACTGGGATTCAGAAAATCTGGGTTCAGTTCCAGCAATGCCACAGACTCCCTAGAGTAAGCCATTAAAGCTACTTGTGCCTCAGTTCTCCATCTAGAA
>JAVJGI010000063.1:39417983-39488729 GCA_035590275.1 Ibycter americanus | reverse complement strand
GAAAAGAAAAGAAAAGAAAAGAAAAGAAAAGAAAAGAAAAGAAAAGAAAAGAAAAAAGAAAAGAAAAAAGAAAAGAATGACATATGACCAATCATACACAAAAAGTTACTGAACCCAAATGGAAAGTAGTTCTAGAACAGCCATTGCTAGTACAGCGGGAAGATTATTCATCGAAGCTACCAGAGGAAACAAACAATAAAGATCCCACTGGTAGAAATCAGTTATGTTCAGTGAGCAGTTGCAAAAGGTCTCTTTTATCAAATCTTTATTTGATAATACTGTACAATAATTTTGGCTATGCTCTCACAGGAAATGTAGCTGTCTTTAATCAAGTAACAGAAAATCCTACCTGTTAAACATTGAATGAATAAAGCAAAACAAAGCATGAATCATTTAGTAATTTTTAATTATTTAATAATAATACAACAACACTGAGCCCCCTCAAAAGAATATTGATCTCCCTCCTTTGCCATGTCATAGTGACCTCAATAAATGTATTCATTTTTTATGCTTGTAATTACTTACAGACCTGCTTAACTCCTTGCAGAATGAAAAGCTATATTAAAGACAATCCACTGAAGGCAATAGGACTCATTGTCTTGACTTGATCATACTGATCAAGTCAAGCATGAATCTAAGCTTTTCCAGGTTCAGAGTCGAAAATTGTACTTAGTTCTGAGCTGGCAATGGATGGTGGGAGTGAAGAGCCTACAATGCTGTCAGCTTTATTTAATTAAAAACAAAGACTACATGTTGACTGAATAATAAAAAAGATCAGCAATATTTACATGCTTTGCTTTCCATCTCAAAGCCGAATATATCTGAACACTGTAAAAGTGTAAATGATAATTTGTATGATCTGTTTCTTTAAAAGGAAGAGCCAAATTTATTCAACTTGGGTTTTGTCCTTTTTATTTTACCTTTCATATATCGGGAATCTATACCTATGGAAAGCCACCTCAAAACTCTGGGCCTGACTTTTATTTACAATAAGGCATTTTATTCCACTCTGGCATTACATAAAGACACTTCTAGTGGATGTCAGTGTATTTTTTACCAGACAAATACTAGAAAATAGGTTTTCTGAAAATAAAGATGGAGAACTCATTTTAATTCAGTCTCATTGGCCCTTTTTAACTGATGAACTTTGGTCACTTTGAACAAATTCTGTCCTCTGCAGTGTGATCCAATATACGTTTTTCTTGGCAAGTTTAAAAAGCAGAGGATTTATGATCTAGGGAAAATAATGATTGAAAAAAAGACTTTACATGACCAATATGAGCTGTGTTTTCCTCTGCTCTCTGCTTCAGTAGCCAAAGTACTTCGGCTTACACATCTTAATATCAACCTTGGGATATCTCTAAAGCCTGAAAACCTGTACTTCTGACACATAATTGATTTATAAACCACACATTAACGCTGAAAGTTTTGGATTGGTTTCTGGTTATCTCTTGGTTCTTTTTTTCACTTTAATTCTCTCTCTGGAGGTAACATCAAAACTCAGTCTGTTTTTGGGGGACTGTGTTGCAACTAATTGGGAGAGATTCTTACATGAAACTTACTGTGAATTCCAGGTGCTTTCTTTATAAAAAGAAACTTTGAAAAATGGGCCCCAGGCCCACCCTACACAAGAAAGTCCAACAGCAGCAATGCAGACTTCATTTTCTTAGGACAGGGAATACAGCAAGAGAGTTCAGTCTGCATATGCTGTCTAATATATGAGAAATCTTGGAGTCCTGATAGCCTTAATCCCTGCCACAGAAGTGTATAAAATTTCACAGCTAAGCTGCCAGAAAAGCCAAGACCACACCAGGAAAGCCGTCTGCTTACAAGAAGATACCTGCCAGGTCTTGTCTGCCAAAGCCTGGACTAATGAATGAATACACAATATCCCAATCAATCAAACTGGATTTGTCTTTGCCCCAGGTCTAGGTGAGGTCTGGTATGAGGTGACCATATCTGTCAAGCATGCAGTAGTTGTGGCCAAGAAACTGTCTGTACATTTATGCATTTATCAAGGCAGATATGAATAGAAGTCTTTATTTTTTAACTAAATGTAGTATATACACACACTGAATGCATGTATCTAAATGTATAGCCATACAAAGAGAGAGGAGGACATATCCAAGCACAGATTGCCCAGTTTAGGTATGACTGTACGCAGATACCTATATACATATACACACATAGTCCTTTTTGTTTTCCTCCAAGATTTCAATCTTGCATATATTTCTCAGTACAAGCACTAGGACTGTAATTACATGAAATACTGAAAACCTTCAAACCATAGATTTCTTTTTTTAACTGTAGTGGAAATTCTTGTTTCTAGAATTTTAATCCTTCACTGCAGTCATTGCTGTCTGGGGTGAATAGACTGCATTTTCACAAAAATGTGTATTTGCATGAGAAAAGGTAAACGCATAGTGTGACAAAGAAGTAACAACTTATGTAGTCCTCACAGCCATGTTAGAGGTTGTAGTGACTATGTTAATGTTTAGGGCTTCAGCCTGACAATGGTACTAGGCTGGATGGTTGCTCTCATGCACAGGAGCTATAGGAAACAGTAAGAGGATCTCACCCAGAGGCGTTAAGTGTTTCTTTGAACCTAGGTGTGCTGAAGCTGATGACTAGTCCCCACTTCCTGGGAACATGCTTCTAGGGTAGGGTGAGTCAGAGAGTGGTCTGATAAAAGATAAAATGGTCATAGACTAATCACAGATAAGTTGTGGCCTGAGGGTTGGGAAGATACTTAAATGAAGTGATAGTAGCCAGATATGCTGGTGAGGTAAGGAGAAGGCACGACAGTAGAGTACCTTCCCATTCTGTCATCCTTCACTAATTCAAATCTATCCTTGGGTCTGTCCTAGCTCCAAGGTGGTCCAATGAGACAATACACAGAGGTTTATCACCAGCCCAGGTGTTAGCAGAAGAGAGCTGTAGCAGAAAGCCTCGAAGATGCAGAACTTGTTGACTCATACTCTGGGTGATTTAAAAGTGCCTTTGTTGATGCATGGCTTCATAGGGCCCTTCTCTACCCACAGTCAGAGTTATGATCCATACCTCCTTTCAAAATTTAGAGTGACTTTGATAATTTTTATTGCAAATCTAAACCAAATGTATCATGAACATTTTAGAAATTGAAGTTGGAAGTTTCCACTGTGAAGCGGTAGCTGTCAGGGTCCTGAGTGCATTGCCCCACTCACTCTTGTCTGGGAGCTTGGCTGTCTGGGAACTTGGTCTCAGAACCAGTGTGGATATAGTGCAGATGTCTGACCTGCAGTCTTAGTGGAGACCTGTCTTTCCTTGCTTGAGAGCTGCCTTTAAGCTTAGGCCCTCATCTTTGGCCTCTTCCTGAGCTACACTGACTTGACTTTCTGGCTTGACTGTGGACCTGCTTCACCTATATGGGCATGAGGATGACCACTGGACTTTGGCTGAACCCAGTAACGGTCCCTGAAGCTGCTCTCTTTGCTTGGATGCTGTGGGACTGCGCCCCACGTCAGTGGTGCTATTGCCATCGCCTGTCCTGCCCCAGCTCCCAGCTCACCTTGGCTATCACAGTGGCCTGCTCCTGCTGCTCCTTGGCAGTCAAAGGGGGTCTGCCCAGAGGTTTCAGTGGGAGCCTTTAGGCCAGTGCTGAGAACTCTTAGAGTTTTAGAGTTACAGTCTTCAATTAAAAAATCTAAAACATTGTTCCGTGCCATACATACAGAGAATGATTATAATCCTACATGTGCCAGGCAGTGCCTCTACAGCTATGCTAATAGTTGCGCAGAGAATATGCTGCTCTCCAGAGAAAACCCGCTGAGTACCATAGAGGTTGTTTTAATGCAAACACTACATTTTCAAAGACAGGAAGATTTCCAGGCATCTACATTGTCAAGAAAGAAAAGCAGTATGGTGGGTAGAGCAGCTGGACTGACCCCTGAAAACCAAGGCACAAGACCTTGTGCAGCTACATACATACTGTATGACCCCGAGGTGGTTGCAGTCACCTCATGCAATTTGAGTCAGATAAGTCTACACTTCCTGTGCAGTCAGCAGAGGGAAGTTTGCACCCCTAAAGAATGAATCATCTTCTCTCAACACAACCAGAATCTATTACCCACTTTAGGTGGCTTATGATCCCTGTGCATCGTAAAAAGAGTCTAGAAAAGTAGATTAAACTGATCTTTAGACTATGAAAGTTAGGTGAGATAGTTTCTCGAATATAAAATGAGGATAATTTCCTAAGCCTATGACATAATAGGAAGGCATGAATAAAGAATATGACAGGTTTGGCTTAGGTGGCCTCCATTTTAAAATATACTGTAGGTCTTTTGGGGGGAGGTTTGGAGGTGGGGAATGTTGTGTACCCAATGCATTTTAGGCACATAGTGTGGACTGTGCACAATGTCCCATTGATTCCGCTCGATGCTCACCTATTGATAGTTAGTAACTTCACTGACATTGTTTTGGATTCCAAAGCTCCTGTGGAATCACCTCCAAGTACACTTTCATATTAAACAGAGGGTCTGTTCTCCCCTAACTATTCAGATGTAACTTCTATTAACATTAATGAGAGTTATACATATGCATTGAAGGGAGAATAGACCCTGAGGGCATCATATGGATGGCCCTTCAATATTCTGTGGCTCTCACTGGGACTTCGTACAGTATGGCACACAACGTAATGGGTCCATTGACTTTGTATCACTCTAGGTCACTAGCCCTAATATGATGTTAATAGAAAGCTTCTCATTAAGATCCTAATTATGTGTGTGGTAACAAGACACACACTATATCTTCCATATTGCTATTTCCAAGTCACTACAATGCATTCTCTCATAGGAACAATATAGGAGTGACCACATCAGGTGGCCTCTGCTACATGTTAGCAGTACTCATAAATCGTAATCTGTCAAATTCAATCCCTTTTGGCACCAGAAATACATTTTAAATCTAGATGCTTCAATCCTGAATCTGAGAGAGAAGTGTATTAAAGTAATGCTGATACAGCTATCAGATCAAATACATTTTCCATGATTCTGCCTAGGATGGATTAAAATGTAGGTCCCTGTGATCAAAGGGCAGTGAATGAAAGCACAAGACTTGTCTCTGTCCTCTAGTTGCATAAACTCAATGTGTTTGCTTCTTTGTTCAGAGTCTGCAGTGTCTAACACACTATATTTGGGGCTGCAGGTGATGTTTCCCAAACTACCTGTATTATGTAAATGAACTGCTAAAACAACTGAAGCGTCTGATCATTATCAGTCTGAAAGTGGAACAATCAAAACTATAGAAGCTGAGAAGCAGAGCAGTTCCCTGCAATTATCTGTTTTGAAGGAATACATTGATTTGACATTCCTAAGAAGTCAGACACATCTGATTTCATAATATAATTTGCAGAAGTAAAAAAGGCAAGTTAAACATTTGCTTACACATATCATGTTTACATGTGTTCAAAGAACTTCTCCAAAACTTTGCAGTCTCACCTAACTGTATTATTTTTTGAGACTTGTTCACTGTTGCAGGTTTGCAAACAAATTCAGAAACATGTTCCAACTCAGCTTGCTTTGCTTTTGGGGATCTCTTCATATTTCAGTGCTTCTGTGTGTACATGTGTGTTTAATGAATACACAGATGCAGAAAAAGAACAAAAAAACCCCCAAGTTTTTCTCCCATAGGACACATGAATATGGCATTAAGCAAAGCTGTTTTGCCATGTATCCTCAAAGCTACAGGAAGGTGAAGATGTAATATGGATTTCTGCAACGTATCAATTCATTCTGCAGTGAGCTGAGCAAATAATTTGAAATGCATAAATCATCCAACGAATGTATCTTCTTTTCCTGCTCATGAAAAATCCACAAGCAAAACTCACTTGCAACAAAAGGGTTTGTCATTTAAAATATATTAAACTGGGACTTCTTTCAAAATTATCCCATGTGCTTTCTATTTTTGTGTGACTTTTCCCACATTTCTAAGGACCAGCACTGATCTGTGAACAGGTCATAACACTCCACTACCAGGCCACTGTCCTCTCCTTACCCATATCTTTTCTACAACCAAATTTCTTTCCATCTATCCATTGAAAGGGGATATCCATCGACAGAACTAAAACATCTCAGTTATTCCTCACACTGTGCTTTCCTACCATGCTCTGCTATTTATTTGCTTAGTTACAAATATGCCTGCGTACCTTGCTGAATGAGGGCCACAAGGAAGAATGTAAATATTTTAAAACCTTTCTGGGTTAATCATGAACAGCTGTCTCCAAATATACCATATACAGTATTCAAGATGCATAACTGAGTTACAAGTGCTTCTATAAGTCACGTGGCACTGTTTCGCTCCTTGGTGAATGAACAATCTCCTATGTGACTATTCATGAATGCGAATGACTCTGTGCGACTTTCAAATTTGCTGGCCATAAACTTTCAAGAGAATTAAGCTCCACCATGTCAGTGTTTACTAAATTTGCAAATGAAGGTAAGAGTGAACATGGTCCAAGAGGTTGTGCTGATGCAAGGAACCTCGGCAAGAGGCATTTTAGCAAAATCCTCGATCAGTGTTTCCACCCAGCTCAGGTAGAGCTGGACCCATGTCGGGGCCTTGGCTTTCAGAGTACAAATGTCTAATTTGGTATAAGCTGTTGTCTCAAAATGCAACTAGAGCAGAGTGAGAGTTTTGCATGAGTAGATTTATTTACCAGTAATGCAACTTCAGATCCATCAAGTACTAAGGAGTGGGTGCCTCAGATGATTTACTCCTTCCATAGTTTATTTTCTGAAACCGACCTCGGCTCATGATACCTAGGTAAAAAAGCTTGTACAGTAGTAGATGTGGTTTTTGAGACAAAAAGAGAATTCTTTTCAGGTAATTATTCTTCAGGTTAATTTATTTCAATAACCTGATCAGGACATTTGAGTGACGGGTAGGTGGGCAGTAAAATATTCCTCCCACACTTGAGAAGTGAGAAGTGTCCACACATTCAGAAATATTCACATTCTTCCAAACTGATTCAGTCTTTCTCTTCTTCCAGTGTCCTGAGGAACATGCTGGGAAAGGAGTGTGACTGAAAATGAAATAGAGAACTGCTGCAATTAAATGTAATTTTAAGTGGCATGAAATTAAGCAAACCCAGAATAAGAAAATAAACAGAGTGGCCCCAGATTTTCCTTAGTGTAAGTTCCCTGACTTCAGTAGAGTTACATGAAAAATATATTTGTACTCCCTCCCTCTGCCTCTCTGTGCCTGAATTCTTGATGTCAGCTTAAAAAGGAGAGGAAGTGAGAGGGAGAGAGAAAGAGAGAGAGAGAGGAGTGTATGGAAATTAACGTTTCAGCTTTCAGAAATGTACATTTAATGAAAAGTTAGAAAATAACCAACCTTTCATGCCCCAAAGAATTACTGAAAAAGATCTTCTGTGTTTGCAACCTTGTTGGCAGTCAGGCTGTCTTGGGCAGCAGTAATTTTCAGTCAGAGGATTGCCATAAAAGCCTGAAAACCCACAGAGCTAATAGAAAACAGGCAGAGAAAGTGAAGTCTAAACCAGGAATTCATAGGCAGAAGCTTCCAAGCTCAGTTCAGCTGTGTGAGGTCTGGCTGAGTCACGCACTGCCACAGATTGGACTGGTACATCTAGAATAGCACCAGACTGAAGAACTTGGCATGTGAAGTCTAGGGTTAGGCTCCAAACACTTTCCCGGTGAGATTTCATCCAAGGGAGTACATTAGCCAGCAGTCTCCCTGCCTGCTAGGGAGCATCCCTGTTTTTAATTCTCTGTCCCTCTATGTTTAAGTTCCCATAAATATCATGGGAATTAATTTGTGCGTGTCCCTGCTCTAAACTGAGGCAGTGCTATGCATGATGCATCTTTATGCTTTCAGAGACTTTCTAGTGTGTAAATCAGTCACTGCGGACTGATACAGGCAAACCTTTGGGGAGTGCTACAAGAAGAGTAGTGAAAGAAGACATGCTGGGAAATGAGGGGAAGGACATAGGTATGATTGCATTAACATATAAACACGGACTGAGAGTAATATCAGTATGAGTCGCTTGCTAGAAGAAAACAGGTTTGGACATTTGTTTCTGGATTTGTTTTATTTGTAAGCTGTTGAGAAATATTTTAAATTAAACACAATTCCCCCACTGGTAAGTGAGAAACAAAAGAAAACTGAAAGTTGTTGATGTCATTTAGTAAAGGACCAGACAACCCTTTTTTATTAAATCCTTCCCTGCTAGATGACACTATATATGAATTTTTTTCTTTCTTTTTTTTTTTTTTCTGAGATACATTTTCCAAGCCTAATGAGGAAATGGGAGGAATACTTTATGATTGTACAGATCATGTAATAAGCTCACTTCTAACCACCGAGTCATGGCCTTAATTCTGTGCTTCCTCCAGCAGCACTTACGATGAAGCAAGTGGCAGGGAGGCTGACTTTGGCTGGCTTTCTTTGTCACTGTCTGAGGCCTCTGACAGTGCTGCACATCTCTCAAGTCTGTTTGCATGGTTTAGGTCTCTGAGATCACTGCAGTAAAAGCAAGAAGAAATGGGCAAGGGCAAAAAAGAAAAGTAAATATAAGTGTTTGTGAGCTTGGTTAGGGCAGGATGAAGACAACCACTTAACAAAAGGGTGGTGGAAAGACTATTAAAACAAAGAGGTTGGGGTTTTTTGTTTTTTTTTTAAATAGAGATGAAGTAGAAGAGAAAAAAAAAAAGCAAGGTGAGCTCTACCTGGAGACACCTGAAGATGCTGACAATGAGTGCTCTGTGATGGACTGGGTGCTGTCTTGGGAATGGCAACACAAATGGGAAAGGGTCATGGCTGAGAACAGATACTTCAGGGCACACTTGCTCCCCCAAGCAGACAGCATTCAGATCTGAAGTATTTGGCTGGTTCCTACATCTATACTGTGCTGGGGTAAATCTCAGACACAGACGGGTGCCAATTTTGAGAAAGTTCAAATCCTCATTTACCTCCACAGCTTCAAATCATCTGCAGTAGCAGACACGGTCATAAGGAAAACTGTGTTAGTGCACTCTAGCTACAGGAAAAGTAGTTATTTTAACATCTTTATGTGTGCAACAATTTTAGAGCCTCAGAAAGATATGAAAATAAAAATGAATATGAAGACTTCTAGGTGTGTTTTTTATTGATAATGAGAAAATCTAGTAGCACCTAAAAACCATTGAAGGGTGAACCTCTAAAACTGTGGAGGTTTCAGAAATTCAGTTTCAATACATCTCCAAAACTTCAGCTCATGTGAATGGAAGCTCCAAAGTACCTGTATCATCCTGTAATGGCAGATGCTTGCAGGACAGGATTTTTTTAGGTGTCTGGGATAGCAGCAAAATTAGGGGAGTTTTTTTATGCCTGAAAGATACTTTACATGGGTAAGCTAAGGGGTGTTTATCTGACCTCTCACAAAGGTTTTGGACTTAGTTTGGTATGTGGATTAGTTCTTATTTTATCTGGCTGTTCTTATGAAAAATACATTTACAATTTGTTCTCTGCAATACAGAATGATGTGGCTTCCCCTAGGGAGTCTGGTAGCCTGACAGTCTATCTCTGGGCACACTTACTATGTTTGAAGAGCTTTTCAGGACAGCTGGCAATTGAGGGCACTTTTCATGGACAACAAAATGTTGCAATCAGTAGTGAGATGTTTATCAAACCCAGATCACCTTTTCAGGACTGGTGCCCTCTTCCACCATATGTTGTTCTCCCTTTGGCAGGTTTTAATTTTAGTTTGGGGTGGCAGAGATGCTAGTGTTTAAGCTAAGCTGACTGTCACCCTGGTAAGGCTTTGAGTTAACAGTTGTGGATTGTTTGCTGTTGGTGATTCTTGCTTTAACCATTGGGTGGGAGGGTCATCTTGGTCTTGGTACGATTTGGGGTTGTTTTGATGTGTGTTGGTCACTTCAGCAGCAAAGAATTTCATAAATATACAGTGCAACGAGAACTGCAGCTCTGAACAGTAAAATGTTTCTAGACAGCATTAATAGTGTGTCAACCTATGGTTCAAGTTGGAATCTTTCCTGTGCACTGAGTGACTTTTTGTCAACTTTTACCATCCAGTCTTGTGACACTGTGATATGTGTCATTATTTGCAGCTTGCTAATATAAAGGTGGAAGGAAAGGTTGAATTTACTGTCCTGTACTTTTCTTCTAATTTCCCTTCCTGGAAAGACTTGCCCTATGAAGCTTGGTAGCTACAGAAATAGTACCTGAAGCTGTACCGAGCCCTGGGTAAAGACAGTGGGAAAGTGCAGAAGAGTTCCCTTTTGCCTTTCCACTCCCTATATACATAGGGTGGACACAAACTTGAGTTGTATTTTTACCTACTAACAAGAATCCACTACGAAGGAAAATGTGTGGAATGGCTTATTCTGTTAATTTCTCAGAATTTGATTATGAGCTAATTAGAAAGCAATTTTCTCTATGACAGCGTCCTTTGATTACAGTGAGAAAATGCACTGCAATGTTAGGTTTTTCCCTCCCTCTTTATGCACAATCTTTGTCTTCAAATGTATGAAATATCTGTTTGGGGTTTTTCTTGGACTTGCATTTCAGCAGCTTGACAGTAAAGCTGCCTGCAGAAGTCCGGTAACTTTCTTACGCTCTGCAGCCTAAGTGGAAGCCTCAGTTGGGCAAGTTTAAAATGAAAAGTTCTGGTGTTCGTTACAATAGCAAAACCTTTTAATAGCACCAGAGAGGCAGGGGAACTTCACCAGATAACTAAATCCATTGATCTCTAATCCTTTGGGCCATACTTACTGTGGAAGACTTGCATGCATGGCTTCAATCCAGAACCACATGCTGCCAAAAAACGCTTAGTACGTTAGCAGCCAACAAAAATGTAAGAGGTCTGCTCTGCATGTGGGAAACAACATAAAAAGAAGTGGCTTTTTAGCTTAGTCTGACAAACGTTAGCATATAACACTGATATTAAAATGAAATGGCAGAAATTCTCAATCATATCTTGGATGTAGGGGGACTTATATGTGCTAATTAAAAGGGACTGGGTGGCACTTTAGGCTGCTCTGTTGTAAGTTTCTTCTCAAGTACTCCAGTTCAAAACCTTCCTCGGGGAAGAAGTTGCTATTAATGTGCATTTCTTGCAGGCTGAAATATTAAAAAGAGATCTACTGAAGGCAGATGCATTTCCTCTATTTAGACACAAATACAGATGTTATTCATATCAAATATATATTATTCTCTGTCTCTGGTGACTGATCTTAAGGAACTATAAAAACTAGCTAAATATATTTATGGCTTTATAGTAGTGCCCATACCCAGATAACTCTTAATGCACTTCTCTATAAATATCAGTTAATAATGCACATTATTAGAGATAAGTCTGTGTAAAATAAAAGTTCGTGTTATGCTTTCCAGGTACCACTGACAGTCTCATGGACTCTGTAAATACAGAGATTGAGTTTTTTGGGTTGGTTTTCTTTGTTTTTTGGGTTTTTTTTTTGTTGTTTTGTTTTGTTTTAACAGTATCACTAAGTCATATGGGCTCTTGTGGTTTTCACTGTGCACTTGGTACTTTCCACTTTTCAGCTTACTGATATTTTATTGGTATGTGTGTACATACACATGCACACATCCCATATAGACTGTATAAATTACTTTTCAGATTGTTTTTCAGAAATATTCTCTGTGTGTTTCAAAGGACTTACAAATGCAATTCTTTTGGAACAAAGAACACCAAGAGCTGTATCAATTGACAAATACCCCAAACAGGACAATCATTGATTTTTATTTGGACCAGGGCGACATAAAAATCACATGGATTCCCCCAGTCCTCTGTCTACAGCATTCAGGGATGTTCCTTACAGGCACATTCCAGCTTTCTGAGGGCTGCTGTGACTCCTGTACCTATTGAGACTTTCTTCAAATAATCAGAACCACAGGTGAGTATGACCACAGTTGAGGTGGAGTCATGGACACACCTAACATCTTCCAGAGATACCTCTTAATCTGGCCCCTGTTCCCATTTGTACCAGGGTGACCTAGCAAAGCCAGACACACTTGTTCTTCAGGAGGTATCTCTCAGAAGTCTAGAGTAAATTGGCTACATCATAAATACCCAAGATTTGTGAAAGATTTGGTCTAGAATTTCTATGAGCAAGTAAGGCTTGTGTGTCTGTAGGTGCAAACAGGGCATATTTAAATCATATCCTGAGCAAACATTTTTCACTCAGGTTCCAGCCTATGTTCATATTCAACTTCTAATTCTATGATGTGCACAAACACCTTTGACCAGACATAAGGTCTGAGTCACATCAGGAGAAAGCATGGCCTGAGCTACCCCTGGCGCAGGCCCAAGGCACGCCACAGCCTGCTCTACGGATGGGCAGCTCCTGCTCACACAGTATACACAACCTGCGGGTCACAGCAGCTGTGTCAGCTCTGGTGCCCTTCCAGAAATGCTTTGGAGGTTGCAGGCTTCAAGGCATGTGGGATTTATGGGTGACCTGAGCTTGGATCACCCTACGACAGAGTGGCTGCAAACCATGCTGTGATAGAAACGTCCAGCATCTACCAGTGGGAATGTGCAGAGCTGAGCCAGGGAGCACACCAGGCTTTGCCCTGTTGCCTAAGCCAAGTCCTCAGGGTCCTTTGTAAGGCCTGTTTCAGATGCCTTCCTTCCCAAGTTCAACACGACATGCCAGCTTTGTAAAGTCATTGAAATCAGGGGGAGGTAAATCACATAGATCCTCACAGGAGACAATCAACAACTTGCAAGCTGGGCCTTTTAGTCAGACTTTTGGTAATGTACCCATTAGTTAGAATGGAGCCACTAGGCACCACTGAGAAACGTGTCATCTGCCTCAACTTGCTTGGAATTAAAGACAGTTTACAGAGCAAATGTAAGCTATTAATAGCCTGTATTCATAATGGCTACATTTCTTTGCTTTTTTTTTTTGTACTACTGAAAACCCCTACAATAATCTCCAGTCCTAATTCTACCAGATCCCTTTCTTCTACTTGACAATAATGAGATATTACAATATCCTCTGGAAGTCGGAGGCACTGACAGAATGCACTCCAGCACTACATGTTCTACCATACCACAGCACAATGGGATGCCATTACTGGGAACCAAGTCTGTTCAATCTTGTTATGTCCTTCCAAAGCCAAATCCTGCTTGACTTACTCATGAAAAAATCCTATTGAATTAAATGGGCATTTTGCCTGAGAAGGGAGCAGCAAAGAGTTCTCCCTCATATTTTTCAAGATTTCCCTGAAAAGGGGCCTGAGCATTCAAGATGCTGAGTTTCTGCTGGACAGCACAGGACCATGTATCTTCTCAGGAGAGTTCCTGTAACCCCTAGGAAAAATTAATCAGGTGATTAAGAAACTGATTTCTGATGAGCCTTGTATTTTCAGTTTTGTTTTGTTAATCCATTAAAGTAGAACTTCAACACAATGCTTGCATTTATAAACTGTTTTTATTTTCAGCGAGGTTTTTATTGACTTTAGATAAATAATACAAGTTGCTTCTGAAAGCAGAGTATCTAAATACAACAGAGAAACATCTCCCTTGGTCACCCAAAAGTTGTAAGCTGCCAGGAGGGCTTTATTGACACAGAAGCATGTCTGCACCACAGCCCTTCAGACCAATTTCTCCTCCCCAGTTTATGGTGAGATTTTAGTCCAAACAAGGCAAGAGATCGCTTAGGTGGGGGGAAAAAACCCAAAACCCAGAAACAAACCCCAAAGATTTTAACAAGCATCAGTAGCTGAGGGATATTCAAACTGACTTGTTGTAAACTCAGGGTATTTTCACTTTCTTCTGGTTATTTAATCTAACAAGTTCATATGACTTGTTTAATCAGTTATTACTGTCCTGATAAAATACAAATGAACCTATTAATGTATGAACTGTACCTAGATAATAATCCATCAGCCCTTCCTTTTTGAACCCCAAGATCTGTGCTCTGGAATACACATTGATTTTGCATGATATAACGATTTATCAGATTTCTGGCAGAGAACCAGAGATGAAGCTCTAGATGAGACTATGGACTTGACATACCTGAGTGAACAATTGATGACAATCCCCTGAGATCATTTGGATATTTTCACATGTGGGTTTCAGCAAAATTAGTCATAAGATCATATCTCTGATTCTTTCTCCCACCAGACTTAACCTGAGGACTTTTTGCAGCTTATTTCTTTTGTGCTTTTACAATGATTCCCAAGCCTTTGGTGCCTGTTGCTCACCCAAGAACCTAAACAGTAGCAGACAACCATAAATCTGTTTCTTTTCCCAATAGCCACAAGAGTTTAAAACCAGGAAATTGTCCTTCAAAGTTTTAATGACTCTTTCAGAAGGTCAAGTCACCATCTGTAGACACATTATTGTTGATGCATTTTCCCATGCATGTTACCTAAGAAATTGTGAGTGGTTCTTGCCACTTAATTATCCGCCCCCACCCCCTGCCAAACAAAACAGGATAAATATATATTGGTTTCAAGGGAGATTTTTGGTCAGAATTTTCTGTAACAGATCAGTTCCTTAGGCTGTAGGGATGTAAGTCCACCCTTTCCTTGGACTAAATATCCTCCAGCTGATTCTGTGGAACATTGTGACACATGTACAGTGTCAACAGGAGTGCTCTCCTTGGAAGGTTAATGAATATATGATATTCCTCCTCCCTGTTCGTCTTTTTGGATGTTTGAGTGAATGGTTGCAGCAGTAATAATTACTTAACATGAACTTGTATAAAGGAGGCATATATCATGGCATTACACCTGTATGCATATAAAATGACCCAGTTTTATGGGAAATGAGATATTATTGCCAAAGATATTAATAGCCAAGGAAAACAAGAGGATGCCCTCTTCACTCAGATTCCTCAAATTAACTGTGTCACTCAAATTCCACAAATAACAGAATAGCAAGTCACAAAGGCTTTGTTGTTGTTGTTTTGGATTCCATTTTGCTTAAGTAACTATGTGGGGGGAGATATTTACATCAGAATTAGCGAGCAGGGTTTCAGAGTGTTTCAGGAACATACAAGAAGTTCTTGGCATCCTGTTTATTTAGGCTGTATCTGTGTTGTCTTTCTAAACTGAAGGTGGTATCTTTCATCACACTATTGAGAACAATTAGATTTCTTATGGACTGGTGGAAGTCATGGAAAATTTCTGACTATAGGTTGGATGGGCTTTTGAGAGTGATCTCAGTCATCGATCAGCATGGCTACTCCATGAGTAACCTTAACTGGTAATAGGACCGACTCCTGAAAGCATTTAGATTGGCTAAAATACACTTGGCTGGTATGCTTATTGCATAGCTAATAGGGAATTAAGGTGCTGAAGCATTCAAGAATACACCTCCAACGCAAAATGTAGGTGTCACCATAGGACATGTTCACACAATTTTGCTTATGTTAGCTGGCTAGGACAACAAGGTGTGGTGATACATGCCTTAACCCTGGCTGTGTTGTCCTGTGCTTGCAAGCACAGCTTCACTGGTGTTGCTGGATGGAAAAAGGTCAGGTATGCTGGAAAACATGCCTTGATTTTGTTGGGTATATACTCCCTCACAAGCTTTGCAGGGGGAGCAGTATCTGCACCAGGCCTTTTCGATAACGATTTCTACAGCTCTGTATGATGCAGTTCTTGGCTCTAACTGACCTAAGCAGCTCACTGAAATGACGGGGGAAAAGTAACTTTGCCTTCATTTTTTTAAAAGCATTTACAGTAGCAATATAGTTGATGGCTGCGTATTGGTACAGCTCTTAAATATGCTTTAGTTTAATACCACAACACCAGCTGTATGTACAGGTCTTCTGTTAAACAGTCAAGCAAATCCTAACCCCAGGTTGGTATCCTTAATTTCCACCAGGGAGCACAGTAAGAATTTTTTTCTTTTTCTTTTTTTCCCTTTAAACTGGTGAACTGTGACAGAGTTATTTTGCCACTTAACAAGTCTGCAAATTATTCTCATTTCCACTTTGGCATTACTCCTCACTGAGCTGATTTAACTAGTGTTAAGTACAAAACACTTTAGCAAGGTAAGGTTTATATATTCACAAAGCTAGATTAATGCACAAGAGTAATTTCTGGTGTTGGTTAAACATCGCTACCACTGAACTTCATGAAAGTAGGATTGATGAGTTGAACTATTAGGTGCTGAAGTGTAGAGCTAGAAGAGCCGACGTCTTTCGTGTGATAATTGAAATCATTTCAATTCATTTCCTTCTTGGTTGGACAGAAACATGTTTTCAATAGTGAAGAAATCTTGAGGGAATCCATTGACCTAACCAGTCACATAATGCAAGAAGTTAATGGACAAAAATTATATTCATCTTCAGTTCATAATAGCATTTTCTTTTCACAAAACCAAAACCATACAAAGGCAAAGTATATTATAAGAGCAACTGCTACTCCGGTAGATACATGACCTTTGTTTTATGTGACAATTATTGGGTTGGTGGAAAAATAAAATAAAATAAAAAAGAAACAACACAAATTTTTATGCTAAGATAATAAATTATAAATTATGAAAGTCTAAGGCACTAAGCAACTTGTAAGCAACAGTCCTGTCTCTTAGCAACGAGCCAGGGAAAGCAGCTTGTTGATAGGAATAGAGCAGACAGGATTGTTTTGCAATGATTACCACCAAGGAACTAAGAACAACATTTTAACACCTGCCTCAGGGCACTTCTGCACCTAGCTATCCATCTCTCCAGTGGCCCACAAAGCCTGGGCTGGATGCCAAGCGGCTTCTGAGTCCTGCCTCCTTCCCAGAGCTGGCCCACTGCAACAAAAAGGACCCCAGAGGAAAGATCAAAGAGGTGGAGTTCAGGTGTGTTGCACACTTGCGCCTACTTCTATTTCTTTAAATGCCTTTTTACAAAAAAATGCATGATCATTAGTGTAAATGTTTATTTTTTTCTCTCTCTCTGCCCCTTTAGTGCTGTGTGTCTAATCTATAGTTAGCATTATGAATGAATGCAGACAAGTATTTGATGTAAAGCCAACATTTTTTAACCGTTGTTTTAGTCTTAAATACCCAACGTTCAGAGTTGGAGCAACGGTGCAATCAGAAGCACCTAGTTATTATTTTGCCATTGTGCTGGTGTCAGAAACATACAAAGAAAATATTTCCAGAAATAAAGTGCATCAGAATCTGTCTGCTAAGTCCCTGGACTAACATTAGAGGTGGCTCATTCATTCTCCCAGGTAGAATGTTACAACAGTGAAGGGAAGCTGTAGAGAAAGACAGTAAAAGTTAAGGAAGAAAATGTTGATGTGAAATCCAGGCAGATGAGGCAAAAAAATGTTAGGAGAGGAGCGAAAATGAAAGATGGGAAGGAAAGGAAATAAAATGGTGTGAAAGTGAGAAAAGCACGAAAAACAAAAGATAGAAATGGTACAATGGAGAAATAGAAAAGAGGAGAATACCAGGAAAACACACACCACTTTGCTGTTAGCAGAAGTAATTTCCCTTGCAGAAAAGAGTGCAGGGAGAACAGCTAAAAGGAGAATTTAATTCTGATCTGCTGGAAATCCATCGTTGACTCATGAGACCTGGCAATTCTTCCAGACCACTCTAAGCCCTAAGTGAGTTGGAGCGCTGATCAAAGCATACAGGCCAGCTTAGCCTATAACCCTATCTATCTCCACATTATACCTGAATTTATTAAGCAATGCAACTGTGCTAAGCACGTTTCTATCAACATAGCTTTCCTGCTGCTGGCTGGAATGCACATATGCCAAAGTTGTTTTTCACTCTGGACCAAACTGCCCTATACTTGCTAAGGATACCTGGAGTCGGAATACATTCATTTAACACAAGGCATTACCTTGGAGGCCAGACCCCCATTGAAGAAAGACAGGATTTTGTTACTTCTTTTTCTAATTCTGTATCCAGAGCAGACTGATTTAAACGAAATTTGCTAAATATAACTACTGCCATTGCTGCATAGTCACATTACAGAAATGCATGGGTTGATCCACCTCAAGAAACTATTTGTTTTCCCTGATGCAAAATCCTGAAGGAATTGGTCATTGTGTCTTGTACATCGTTGAGGCTCACCAGGCAAAAGTGGGCTTTCTCCTTCACTTTTCTTTTGGGTGATTGAATATGAAGTCCAGCTCACTGCACATCCTTATGCGAGATAGTGTAACACAGTACCTCGAGGCTCTGCGGTCCCAGAATGCCGCGCAGCTCACTGGCAGGAGTTCAGCTGAAGACTAAACATTTGGCTCGGTGACAGCAGAGCTGCCAAGAGTTGGCAACAAGAGACTCACAGGGAAGCAGCAGGCTGCTAAACCCTTTCACATTTTTAATTAGATCCACACACCCATGTCTTTGAGCTATCATAAATATACAGATGACATAGAGAGCATTATTTGGGGTAAGGAAAAAAAAAAAAAAGAAAAGAAAACTGTACTGTGGTATCTCTTACCTTATTAAAATAATTTACCTACAGCTAGTCTTTGGAACTGAGGGGGGAAAAAAAGGGGGTTGTGACATTTAACTCAAATAAGAGTCTCTCCCTGACTACAGTTGAATTCACCCTGCACATCGAAAATGCAGGGTCCTGAGATGACTGACACGCCGACTTAGTTGCAATAGCATCGCCAGAAGAGGGCATTATTGGCAGTAACTCCAGCGTGTAATTTCCCAGAAGAGCTATACATTCAAGCTCTAAGTATTCTTAAGTGTGTATCTTGCTATGATGTTGTTGTTAAAACTATTTGCTTTTTCCCCTTGCGCTGTTGTTACTATTTTCTAAGCACACCTTGATATATTCAAACCCCTTTTATTTATTTTTTATTAATTTCTGCAAAGACATTTTCCCAGTTCGGTTCTTTCTAACCTTTCTTTCTTCCCAACTCTTCTATTCTGCTCGCTCCTTCAAAATAATGATGAGGCTTGGTTGGTTGTTTAATTTAATTCCTTTTTTTATTAACTATTACACAGAGCAATTCCTCTGCCACTCATCACTTTTTTTCATCTGACACTGTTGAGATCTACAGCAATAAAGACGTGTATCAAATACATTATATATTGGCAATTGATGACATCATATAGGAGAGTCTAATGCATAGGGTTGAAAGATCTCTTCTTCTGTCCGGGGACAGTGGCACTCAAAGTATTGTCTCATCTCCTTTGTTACAAATTCTTAACATTTTATTCAGAATAGAAACTGTAGCTGTATGTATCATCAACCTGCAGCATGAAAACTTGCACAAAGGATCTTTGCAACTGGCCCTGAAGGGCTAAGGTTTTCTTCTTGTATTTCTCCTAATTTTAAAGAAAATCTAATAAGGAAACAAAATCCTTGAAATGCTGTAGGGGGGAAAAGGAATCACATGTTGTCCCGCCTGCAAGCACAAATTTTATAAATAGACAGTACAGCAAACATCAAAGAAATTGCTGTGCAGAGAAACCAACAGATCATGTATATTTTACATTGCCCATTTATTCCAAACTGTGTTAGCCACATACTGCCAGTTAACTCTGAATGTGCAAACCACAGTGTCTCCGTTCTGGGTATTTGGAAAGTTGCTCTTGTCATCCTTGCTGTTTTCTTCCTTATAAGTTAAACTTGGCCATATCTTACTTCTCCTGATTTTCTCCTCTGTACTTCACCACAAACTGAGAAGCACAGAGTGACCCAGTTCTTTCGTATGTTTGTGAGCTCATGACAGGTCTGTGGTACACATTTTAACACATAAGATCCATGACCACTACCAGCAAAACTGCTCTGAAGTGTCATGTCCCCAGAAGCTTGATATCTCCCTTAGCATGGACCCTGCTCTGCACCAAAGAGCTGAATGTATAGGAAATACCTCTAACAAATGGGAACAGGAGCAGGGTCTAAGGATTAGGTTGGCCCTTGGGCTATGCAGAAGCAGGTCTGCTTGAGGTAGTTCCCTCCTCAGAATACAGGGGAAGCTTTGACCTTTCTTGACCTTGCCTCTTCTTTACTCCTTCTTATGTCCACCAGAGTATTCTTGCAAAATGCTTTGATGCTCCACAGGGCAGCCAAAGGGAAAGGAAACCGCCCAATGTCTTGACAGAAATGCAGAGCCTCAGTTGCTAAGAGGCATTTCATTGACAAATTTAATTTGAGGTAGACTGGGCCACTACAAACCTTCACATCATAAGGTCATAAGGTTGTTAAGTCATAAGTCAAGGCGGTTAAATCATTGTGTGTGGGATTTTTTTAATGTTTGTAAGATGTTCAGCAAAATAATACTGCTGGCTTTGGGTTACCAGTGTACAAGTGAATGAATAAAAACAAAAACATATGAATAAAGATAAAAATAATTGATCCTCTTATTAGTGTTGCTGTTGTTAGTAATAAGCGTACCCTTCTTAGGGGCAGATTCTACAAAAACTATTTATGTTGAAGTGAAAAAGAAAGAAAAAGCAAAAGAGATTTTACAAAAAGACGACTAAAGAACCTGCTTAGCAAATTAACTCCAGGTTTTCACCAAACTACCACATGCCAGAAGCTCAAGAATGAACATCCCACAGGTACAGACACAGAAATAACATCTAATAGTAATAGTATTTGTGATACTGTTTCTCATTATTAGCTATGGTATAAAACACAGTTTTCTTTGAAAGCAAACCCATATTGCTAATATCTTCTGTGTCAGTTGTTTCAGTATTAGGTATGCCAGCTTCAGTGTAATTAATACAAGAGATCTTGTACCTCCGTTACATGTGTCTTATCCGAAAGAAGACATTTTAACAGAGATGTATTCTTTAATGAAGTTTGGGCTTTAATTTATCAGAGTCAAAAAAAGGAGTGGTGCCTCCCTTGTTCCCTCCCGCTCTCTCTCTTTCTTCCTTATTTTCCTCTGGAAGGTACCTATCTTGATACTAACCAGCCCCAAGCATGTTTAGTATAACTGTCCAACGGTGGTAAATACCTGTGCTGATTCATTAAAATTCTTGTTCAGATCTGATCAAAACCTGGATGTCAAGCCTGCGGTCTGCCCATGCAGGCTTACCCACGCCACCTTCTTTCAGACCTGCCAAGTTACCAGGCCTCTGGCTGTTAACAGTTTGGTTCACAGGTTTCAGCAGAAAAATGGACAAGTGGAAGTCAAGGATGGAAAATCCTGTTTAAATCATCTACTCCATCTCCATGTCACTGCTGGAAACTTTGCTAAATTTACAGCTTCTGCTGTCATCAGTGCTAAAAGAGGTTTCTGTGTACAGCCTTTGATGCATCAGATCCATGCAGCAAGCTGTTAAGAAAGATGGGGTAGATGGGTGTGATTTTGACCTTTCCAGAATAAGTCATGCCTCTGTGGATATAGAAAGACCTAAACCAGAGTTCATGCACACTGGTGAGAATATTTCCATCAGCTGCAGTGAGCCTTGGGTCAGCCCTAAGGGGAAAAGAACCAAGGGCTTGTGTTTGTCCCCACCACCAACCTCCCGTACTTACATACCTGTAGTGTGAAGTAAGACCATGTAGACCTGGTCTTCGTTCTTTCGCAGACCGATGGGAGAGAGGTTACCCTGCTGATGTTTTGAACTGGCTAGGCACAAGTATCCCTCAAAACTAAGGCTGTATAGTGTAGCACAGTGGTGCCTCTCAACACCTTTCCTTGAAGAGATCATACATCTGACATGTAAAACTTCAAGCACATAACATTTTGTTCAGAGCTGGTTGTACCTATCAGGCTTGGAACATGGGCAGAGTGAGTGTGTGCCTCGCAGTAAAACGTCAGCAGACTCTTAAGTGAAATACAACCTTCCAGTGCCCAAACACAACCCAGTTTCAGTGTTCCCCCTTTCCAGCACTGAAACTGAAAGGTGGGAGAAAATAAAGTAAACAGGGGTTTGTGTCTTTTTACCACCATAAATCTGGTTTAGAGATGCTCTGCTTTGACTCAGCCACCAATGAGTCCTTCTTGGACGTCTTCACTCACAAAAAAGGCTGAAGGACAGGTAGGTTTGGCACATCCTCGCCTTGTTCCAGCCCACCTGCCTTACACCCCAGCCAGGAAGGAAGCCTATATGCCAGACCTTGTGACAGCAGTACTCAGCAGGGAGCACAGCACAGAGATCCTGCCTGAGACCTCATTACCAGGGACTGCTTAGTCCAGATGCACTGCAGAGGTCAGCTTTGTGATCTGACAAACTGTGCCATTGCAATTGTAACTCATACCTGTCCTCAAAATTTTCATGGTTGGGCTTACCCCTTGCAATGCAATGCTAAATTACAGGAAAGATTTTTTTGGCTCTGAAAAACTCAGTTCAATCACATTTCTTTCCCTGTGGTGCTCCACCTAAAAAGGCATGTCCAGGAAGTATTTATTTTAAAGTAAAGAGGCAGCTTTCATAGTCTCTTTCATCTTTTAATGAGACACAAAAATACACTACTCTAAATCAACAGCACTGAATCCAATTAAAATATATGAGAAATGATATCTGGTTTACTGTCAGACTTTGCAGATGCCTCATGTCTTACAGACAAAAAAAATCCTATACACTTGCCTGTCAAAATAAAATAATTTAAATATTAACTTTTTTCTGTTTTGTTATTTTAAAAAAATCATGCTTTTTAATTGCTAACGTATATTCATATTGTCCTCATTTCTGTCAGCAAAATAGTTCTAAACAACCCCATTTTAGCAAGCAAAGTTACTACAGTTATAAAAAAAGTGATTATGTTAACAGCTGTAAAATGTTCCAATATACACTGCTACTATTCCTCCAGCAAAGGTTCTAAATTCACCAATTCATGCATTACATGCTATGAGGACGTGGTAGTCCAGGGTTAGGAAAACTACTTTTCCTCAAGCCGGCTTTAGCCAAGTCAAGAGCTAAACTTGCTCCCACAGAAGTTACAATAATAAAATAGCATTCACTTTACTCTTGTAGGACTGGACTTGCAGCAATAAATTCCTAAGCAAATAAAATGGACACAAGAAGTTTGCTTCTTGAGGCACGCAAGGAACCCCCTGCCCCGTCTTTCCCCAGCAATCCTCTCATCGCTAACTTACTAAAAATCAGGTAAGAAAAGTTTAGGGGCTTTCCTGCTATAGGGCTATTGTTCTGAAAATACAGTCTATGTGGTGTGGTTTTTTCCCAGTCAGAAGTACTGCAAACGATTTATTTAGTGAGCCTTTATTTGTGTATAACTAGGAATATATGATTTTAGACTTCCCCTCTATTCTACCCTGAAGATTGTATCAGTGCACTGGAGGTTGAGAGGGAAAAATCCCAAATCCTGTTGCAGTCATTCTGAATTTTGTCTCTGACTTCAGAGAGGCCAAGATTTCTCTCTCAATAGTCTCTTGTTTATAGATCACAGTATCACCTTAGATCTTTTGGCCACAAAATTGCACTGGAAACTTTTATTTAGGTTTCTTCCCTTTCTTCTCCCCTTGCCCCACTTCATGCCTGTATTTTAATCTGAGTTTAGAAGAGTGTAAGAGATGAGTCAGTCACCAAGGACAGGGATTGGGGGTTCAGAGATCGGAGCACTGCCCTTTACCACAAATACATTTGTGGATGAAATCTAGCAGGGTTCAAAGGAAGTCTGACAGGACAAGCTCAGTTCAGCTTGCCTCAGCCTTTTCTCCACTAGAAGAGTTTTTTACACGTACTTCAGATTCCAGTTCCAGATATCCTATAAAACTAAATAGGTGCTGGGCACACACCGATGCTACCATACAGACACCACTGACTGTAGGGTGTAACTCATTGTCAAAACGTAGGAGCAGAAGCATGCAATCTAATCATTGCAACAGCTCTGCATTTCAGATTTAGCCTGTTTTCCACTAACAAGCAGAAATAACATCCCATCCTACTTCCATCCCAGAGGTACTAATTCCACCAGCTAAACTTCCTAAGATTTCCTTTCTGCCATGGACCACAGCACGCTGAAACCAATCGGAATCTTTCCTGCTCCAAATGCTGTTTCACAAAGGGCAACTGCGAGTCTTCTCCCAGCCACACCCAGAGCAAGGTTCCCTTATTTATGAAATGCCCATAACAAGGGAAGATGTTTTCATTCCTTCCTTACCTGGCAAAGTCCCAGGTGCAAGCAGCAACAAGCACAGGAAGGCTGATACATAATCTGCTGAGCCTGACTCCAGCATTCTTCACTCCTCACATGACAGATCAGATACTTGGTCAAAACACCTCCGACAATGCCGCAGTCCCTCTAGTAGCAAGGTAGCCCATTTTTGTAGGGAAAAGCTCAATCTATTTGTTACTGCCTCATCTATTTGCCCTAAATAACCTCTAGACATTTACTGTATTAATCACATCTCTTTTCGGCTTCATTTCTACTCAACATTGTCATCTTTAAATACAGAAAATTTGTCATTTACAGGCACTTTCTCAGAACAAAGTTAACATGACTTTTCTACTAAAATTAAGTATGCTGTGTGCAGTTTTCTTAGAAATTGTGCCCTGGCTGCATCTAAGGCAAGAAACGTTAAGAACCCTCCAGTGATCCAAGCTGATTCTGAGATAATAACAAAATCTGAAGTGAGACCAGGTTTGTGCAGTTTGAGAATTTCAGCATGGGCATTTTGCCTCACTTGAAACTGTCCTATTTACCCATGTCACCTTCCTAAGAAACCACATGTACAGTTATATACTCTCATTTGAATCTGAAAATACCATGAACCATGTTTTTTTTCTCACCTTTCCATTCTTGTTTCCCACATCTCACTAAGGTCCAGGTCTGAACTCTTTGTTTTGCTGTATTACACAGGACAGGAATCTGGCCAAGAAAAGACCGGGATTCTAGTCCCAACTTTATATTGACCTTGGTGTCCTTAGGAAATCACTTCACCTCTCTGCCTCTTCTTCCAGTCTCACTCCTTACTTGCAAACACAGACAAGACAGTTCTTTCACTCCATATTTGCCTGATGCATTTGAATGGAATGCTGGTGGAGAAAGTAAAACAGTTGATGTTATGGTTGCAATAAATTATTATAACACCCCTAATCCGTGAGAAGTGCCATTAATGTTAGGGGGAATACTGAGTAAGGCAATGCTGTACTTGTGTCTGTGTCCTAATGAGGAGGAACCATTTTAATCTCTCTCATCTAGCTCGTGTGCATGAAATTTAAAGAAAAGAAAAAAACCCTAGACATACTGTTAGTAAAGTGTGGAAAACTCAGCCAGGAATTTCATTAGGTCCTTTTCCAGAGAAAGGAAGTCACTGGGAATATGTAATATATCATGAAGAAACACAAACAACTCAGCAAGACCTCTTCCTCCCTTTTCTTCCCCAAGGATCAGGAATTACTTCACAGGCCATTTCAGTGTCTGTGTTGGAAAAAGAGTCAAGACCTGTGAGCTAGATGACTAGCAGCAGCGTTACTTTAACCCCAAATGAGATGCAGGATTGAAAGTGTCTGATGCGAGGCAGATGCAATAATGCTGATGCCACAGCTACAGCTGTGGGGGTAGAAGGGCTGCTCTTTTCATGATTTAGCTGATTCATTAGCCATCGAGGTGCAGAGCCACTGGTGAACATCTTGTATGGTCACCTCCATGGTGAATCCTCGTAAACACATACTCGATCAGCCCGGTGGCTTTCAGCACTGCAAGACCACGCCACCTGAATGTGCCAGTTGCTGGCATGTCTTCAGTATTATTGCCTGCTGACAGAGGAGTGCTGCTGAGACAAGCATGGCTGGTAAGTGAGGGATAACGAAGGTGACCTGTTTTAAGGGATCTTTCCAGGAGCTGTACCAGTTTCATGGGAAGTTTGTTACTCCCAGGACAAAAGCTACTGCTGCGTTAGCTAATAGGAGGAATATTACATGACGATGGATGTGTGAAAAAGAAACACCAAAACAAAACAGCACACCCTGTTTCTCCTCCAGGGGAAAGAATGGAAGAACAAACCACATGTGACCATGTCAGTCATGTTGCCTAACGCAGTGCTCTGGGACTTTCAGATACCACAGTGATGTGAGCAACATAAGAACCTGTTTGGAGTTGCATAACACTGTGGTAAAATGGTCAAAACTTGAAGGTCATGGTCCAGATTTTTAGAAGATGGCCCAGAAAAGCTCTATGTCATCTTTTCAGCATGATAATTTTTACCTGCATGCTGGTCTAAGAGTATCTCAGAGGACCCCTCTATGTGGTTTCTATAGAAAATTTGTGGAAATGGAGGGATTTGTGAGGGATTATTTTTGAATTATTTCAACCTCAAAGTTAGGAAAAAAGTACAATTATTGTCAATGTGTTCCATCTGTATAGTTTGTATATGCATACTTACGTGGCCTATTTGGTGATAATTTTCTGTTTTGGGATATTAATTATTTTAATATTAGAAGAATAAAGAATTTAAAAGGTAAAATCAAAATAAAATTATTCTGGAATTGTTGAAGGAAAATTTTTGATTAATACATCCACTTTTTCTTCCATTGAAATTATTTGAGAACACTTTTATATTTCTGTTCTTATTCTTATTTAATTTTATTTTGGTCTCAAATGTTTTCATATGCTAGGAAAATTATTTGTCATCCTACTTGGCTCCAGACTCTCTATTCTTACATCTATGTGAGATAATGTAGAAGGCCACCATAAACATGACTGTGTGGGTTCTAAGGTATCTGAGGTCTTTTCTACAGAAGAGCAGACCTCCACCAGCATCTTTTGATGTCTTACAGCAGTAACATTGCTGCATTTAAAATTAATCTGAATATCTAACAATTCATTTAGATCAGGCTTTGGACAGTAGACTGCAAAAAAAAAAAAAAAAAGGACTAAACAAAATCATGTTCCAGGTCCTTTACACCGACAGAAGTATTATGTAAAAGTATCTCTACTTTCAATAAGGAAAACATGTACACATGTATGTACTGTATTTCTACAGTGATGTTTAAAATTTAGGGGAGCATTAGCATAAAACAGAAGACACACAATCTCAAAAATAAAAACCTGAGCATTTCTAATTAGAAAAATCACAAAAGAAAACTCAGCCAAGGTTCAGTTCATATGTAAAGTCAATGTCAAATTGTTTTATAACAATGTCATATTGTTCTTTCATCATGTTCTTCTACTCCTCAAACTCAAACCATGGATGAGAAATAAGGAACAAGAATGCAAACTGCCAAATGGCAAAAAAATGCAGTAAATAACAGAATACACACGTCCAGGTGCCTATGTGGTTTAAGGTCTCTTGAACAAGCCTTTTAAAGGGAAACAATAAGATAAAATTATCTTGGAATGACATAGTACATGAGTTCATGGGTACAAAAAAGAGAAGAAAGTGAATGAAAAGCTGGCTATTTGCTGTAAAGCATTAACCATATTCCTTTCAAAACAAATAATCCAAAGGAAAATATGTAAGGAACCAAGTTCAGAGATATAATTTTGCCTTGAGATTGTAAGGACCACCTCTCAGACTACACGTTATCTATTTAAAATACACTGATGTTATCTACCACCATTGGGTGTTATCTACCACCCCAATGGTATTTATAAACCCTTTCTTCCCTTTTCTCCTGTCATTTTGTTCTGGACTCATGGCTCTTCCCCTATCTTCAGTCCTCTACTAAGGGAAAATAAAAAAAACCCAAACAAAACTTAGAAAGCTGAAAATGCCTATTCAACCACCTCCAGCCTTATATGAACCTTTCAGCAATTTACTGGAAGAATAAAGAGCCAGGCAATCTTTAAAGCATCTTAATTGTTCTCTGAGTGTAATAGAACCCTCGGGAGACGTGACCCTAAGTTGGCTGTAAATCACACTTGATTCCATGGACTGTGCTGTTCCTCCCTGTCTATGGAACATACATGACATTAAAGTAGATTATTGAATCACACACATGCTTATTTTTCAAACAGACCTGATAAGTTCCCACCTTTACATTTTTTTTTCTTTCTTTTCTTTTCCCAAAGAAAGGTAGAAAGTGGATATGAAAATGGCAAGGGGACAAATGGTTGCCTGAGAATGAAAAAGGGTGTGAGAAAAGAGTAATTAATCTGCCGTGGCTCTTACCATTTTTTCTAAGAAACCCTAGTCAATCAATCTTCTTCCAATCTGTCTACCGTTGCCCTTTTACCACCAGTATATCATCTATTCACCCACAAACTCATTTACCAGTTGTCTCCATTCCTTTCCTGAATTAAAACTCTGCCAGCCTGAAATGGTTCAAAATCTCCCTCCAAGTTATGCCAAAATGCTTCTCAGAAATCTTCGGCACACACCTCTCCTCTAGGCTGAGAACCATTTCTCTCCTTATTTAACCTTGCCAGAGCTCAGGACCACACCCCTGGCCCTGATCCCACACAGTAACCACCTTCTCAGCCTCCAACACAAAAGCACACAGGCGTACTGTCCTTTAATACAAATAACCAACTCTTGGACTCAGATATTTTTTTTGCTTTTATGAGACAGTCCGCACTGAATTTAGAAGAACTTATACGCTGTCAGCTTGTGACAATCTCATTTGTTGTTGGCACTGAAAAATCAGGAGCATGTAGAATAGGAAGAAAGAACTGAGATTCTCCATCTTTACTTCTATAGGGAAGAAAGAAAACTACCCTACCAAAGCTTGTCTCTCCTCCATCTTATGTCTGTTGCTATGAGGTGAGGGGTGTTCTTGCCAGAAGATCAGATCCTTCAAGGGTTGAATCACCACCAGACCTGCGAGTATCTGCCGGTGGTCCTACCCCCAAAAAATATACTAACAAGATAATAGCTGTGGCTTAGTTTACTAAATCTACAATAATCAGCTGCCCCTCTTCCACTCTGCACACAATGCACATAGTCTATATGTCCACATCAGTGGCTTAAATAGGATAGCAAGCCACCAACCAACAGGACCCAGAACAAGTAATCAGTCCCGATCAAAAGAATTGTTTATAAAGCTGTATGCAAATGGATGAACTTGGGGCTAAAGTCAGTGTGCCTGTACAAACATCCTCTGCGAAAACTGAGTTGAGGTAATATGGTGAAAATCCTAGGCACAAATTGCAATACAGGAAATTAAATTTAAATGTAAGAAACAGCTTTTCTACCTTGGGGGTGGTTGAACAGTGGAACAAATTACCCAGAAGGGTGGTGTAGCCTCCACTTTTGCTGATAGTCAAACCCCAAATGGATCTGGTTCTAGGCAACTTGTTGTAGCCAACCCTGACCTGAGATGGGGTTTGGTCTATCGGTTCTCTAGAGGTCCTTGCCAACTGCAGCCACTCGGTTATTTTTGATTCTGTGGGTGACCTTTGTGCTTTAGAACTTTCTTAAGGGCAAATATATTTGCCATGAGGACAGACCATAGCACTATGTACGGTCTCTGCCTCTCCTACTGTTACTGCGGTGGTCAAAAGCAACCAGTGTAAGACAAAGACAGCAGAGTTGTTTGATGTTGAATGCTGAAAGGGCAGATGGAAGTCGAAGGAGGCAAGAAAATGTAAATGTGCACATGAACTGCAGAGCTGCAAGAGTACTATTGGTTCCTGAGACTGACCACCTCATACTCAGTTTGGAGTTCTACACTACAGCATCCCTTGGAAGTAAACTGGGATTCCTCCTGCTTGGTGTACAGCTGAAGCACTGAGGCACTGCAGTGTGCTGAACAGGGCAAATATGTCCCGAGGCCTGGCCACCTCCTAAGGTGCCTTGGTCTGTTACCAACTCCAAAGGGGATCTAAGGTAAATGGATTCAATCCCTAAGACAGTTGCCTTACCGAAATGCCTAAAGACACTTGTGTAATGTGGACTGATAGGTGGCACAAATCCTCCTAAAGCTGCCTAGGGTGCTAAACCGCCACACCACACCACTCAGGGCTCGCTTTAATGCTGCAATTTTGGCATCCTATTTGAGGAAAACAGTATTCCCATTACAGACTCACAAACCAGGTGGGTTATATAGCATTTAAAAGTTTTTCTGCAAGGAAAGCAGAAGGGTGGGAGATGCAAAATAAATACTGAAGAAGCATAAAGCACCCACCTGGGTTTCCTTAGCAAAGATTAAATGCCAGAAATTCAGCCAACACTAAGAACAACTATGGAGCAGTATGCCTGCAGTTCCCTTGAAAGCTCAGTACAGTCTGTTACCCCTATAACATTAGAATTAATTGAAGAAAATTGAGAAACTAACTCAGATTTGACCTCTGAGTATTCTGCTCAATAAGTCCAGTTTAGCCCAAAGGCAGAAAAACTAAGAAAAATTGTTAACCCACTAGGTGCTGGATTAATATATGCCAGCTACAAAACAAACATCCTACTGTCTCAAGGCAGTTTATTTTGGTCCTAAGAAGTGATCTATCTCGCTTCCCAGGAAGACAAGGCATTTCTGTGACATGCGGTTACAGTATGGATGGAGTGCTGGTTGGTTGCATAATGGTCTGGGGTTGGAGAATTCAAACGTGAGCTGTCTTCACATATTGGAAACACCTTTCTTGCATCATTTCCAGGTTTGTTGTCACTCATAATATTTGAGGGAATGTTTCATGAACCAATAATGCAGCTGTCCTGAAAATGTTCTATAGGAGCTGTCAACCATCCTATTAGCACACTTACTGACACTGGCCACAGCTGAGTCTCTTTAAACACTCCAGTCTTAGAGTGAAAAATAGTTTTATTGAAGGATGTACTTGGCATTTTTCAATATTAAAATACTAAATAAAAGATGGTATGTTCTCCTTTAAAATTTTAAAATGCAACTGTATCTATCTGGACTCACTTTGCAGACATGTATTAATTCATTTAGATACAGCATCTGAAAATCTGGCTCTCAGCTTGTCAGTAATGTGCATCACCTAGTGAATAGGGAGTTATCACATTCCATATTTTCAGTTGCTAATGACCATTAAAGGCACTATACATACATGACCCATATAAAATTTGAAATCAGGTGGATTTTTTTCCCGTAAATTTGGGTTTATTTCTACTTTGTCAATCATTCTCCAGAATATGGAGCACTGCAGTGTCCAAGACACACTGTTCTGCTTCTAATCAGACTGAACATATGAATGTAATCACTTTAAGGGATGCAGCTTCCTGAGGACCTTCTGAAATTATCATGGTACCTTACTGTAATCTCTGTCCTTTTTTTTGTGCTATGTTATCTCAAGTATTATCTAGAATAATATCATTCATCTGTCTTTATTAATAAATCACTGGGAACAGAACTAACTTCCGTTTTGAAGACGATGTGATTTGTGACCAGTTGTAGAAGAGACGATGGGAACTCACAGGCCACTCATCAAGTGATCTCCATTTCCTGAACTCGTCAGGTTTACCCTTGCTGTTCCTTGTCCAGTATGCCGAAGGTGCAATTCTGTCATGGAAGGTCGTGCTCAGTGCAGGAAAAGCTGTATTTAATCAAGCTTGTGATCTGGCAGCTGAAAGCTTTGAATAATCAGACTGAAGTTGGGCAGGAAATTATCTTTCTTTCCTGAGTATTCTTATGGTATTAGGAATTGTTATCTAAACAAAAAAAATAATAACGTGATGCCATTACAAAGAAATAATTTTCTAGGGTGTCTACCCTGTGCAAGGCACAGAAGGCAGTTCTTGGAATATACATGGAACTGGTGGTGCTTCTTAAGCTTTGGGAGTACACCAAAGTATGTAGACTTCAGGAGTACACAGGCAGACTGAAAGGATTTTTACCCATGAAGAAAGTCTGAAGGAAACAAGCTTGTTTAGATAAGAGAGGGCAAAGGGGGAACATAGTGCATTTGCTCTATACCTTAATTCAGTTTTTTTAGCTCCTAATGTAAAGCAATCATGAGGCATTGTGATGTATAGGGCATGTCTCACCTAAGCAAACCAACACCCCACCCCAACATCTGGAAACACCGGCTGCAAGGCTGTCCTTCTCCTAGGCTTCAGCAACAGCAGTGGTAGCAACATCCCTGCTACTAATTTGACCCTCTCTCAATCTACATTAGCTGTAGCTCCAGAACTAGAGATGGGAAAGAAGCAAGCAGCTCATTTTGAAACAGCGGAGATGGGGCTTGAACTTTAGGAGAAAACCGCCAAACTCAACAAACTTCAGTCTGATGGTATTCCATAACAGTTCACATACTCATGTTTTACAAACTTCCTTATGAGGAGTCTTTCAGACACAATTAGGGGTGGTATAGGCATAGCTGGCTGTACATCAGCTACGACCTTGGACAGGGCAGTGTCTTGTGACTCCCTAGTGTTGCAACTCTTGATTTCGGTGGTGATTTTGTAGTCCTGGCTCCAGATGAAAGCTGAAAATCATGATGATTTTTGTTTAAAAAAATCTAGAAAAATGATTTTGTTCAAAGTGTTTTGTTTTCAAAATCTAAAACGTTCTATTAATCTTGATGTAAAATAATTCTATAGTTATTATTTTTCTAAGCACACATTCAGGGAACTTACAATTTCTCTCTTAGAAAGTATGGAATATGGTTAACTTCAAAATCTTGTCCCAAAATATTTTCAAGTCAAATTGTTTACTGAAACTGCCTCTTTCCCAGAAACAGTATTTGATTCAATCAAATGTTATGGGCTAAAGTCTGTAATTAGTAAATTAACAGCACTAGTCATCACAGAATATAGAATTTCCATGGATTCAGTGACAAGGCAGTAGGGTTTTTTCACCTGGGATTCATGCGATCTACTTCTATGCACAGCACACATGTGGAGGTCCTGAGTTCATGGGTTACTGAGGCCTCTAAGAATTTGAAATAGAACCTTTAACTCAACTAAAGTGATATGGTTTTTGCAAGTATCTCTCTTTTCCAGTAGCATCGCTGACATCCTGCCTAGATTTAGCTTGAGCCAGAGCCTGCTCATGTGAGCACTGGTCTCATTCAGGCCCTGGGACAGCAAGGAGATAATGATGTTATCATAAGCATTAAGCATCCTTACATACACCAAGCAGTCCTCTTATTGTAGTAGATATTCAAATATATCCTTTAAATAATACCTTTCCCCCCGGTGCTCCCAAGCTATTTTGCAGACTATGGATGCCACACCACTGAGATGAAGCCCTTATTTCAGCTTTGGGAAGCTTATGAACTGTTTCATGAAATTTTGTCTCCATCTTTAACAGAGGGAATGATCTTTGTAAGACCTTGTCTCTCCTGGGAGGATTAGCAACTGATTTGGTTCCACTAGCATTTAAAGGAGCAAATGTGACCTATTCTTAGCTCACTAAACACACCCTTGAACATTTGAGACATTTACAGATGACCCACCTTCTCCCCTTATCCTCCACCTCCCTGCATCCCGAGCAATGGTGGAAACTGAGACTTCTGTCACACCAACCTTTTGCAATACCTCTTTATATTAAGCCAGGTCGGATGGGGTCACTGGTCTTTGATCTACTGTATTTCTTCATTCTTGTTTGAAACTACCCAACCTTTCTCACATTCCCATAACTCATGGCAATGAAAGCAGCAGCTGTCTGCTCCACTTCCTAACTAATAACTTCTGTTCAGAGTGGGAGGGAAAACCAGCTTTATAATAATGCAGGATTTTCTGTTGGGAAACCAAGCACCAATAACTTCATGTTGTGCCCTTGTCTCCCCTCTTACTCCAGGAATACCTGAAGACCACCTCTGCTTTCCCTTTGCCTGTTTCTACCCCTCTTCTTTTCTGTGCAAGTGCAAGAAGCAGAACTTTTTTACCTTTGTGATTATTAGCAACTGGTCCACACTGATTAGTCCCAGTGGCACAGGGTTAATGAGTTAAGTGTGCTTATTCAATTAAGCCACCTCTTTGTTTTAGCTCACATAAATTTTAACCTGATCGCTTCAAAATTACCTTTGGCACTATTTGATAATAGAATAAATTGAATAAATTTAATGAAAAGAATTGCCCTTAGGAAAATAAACAGATGGAAATCTTAGTAGAGGTATTCTGATCAGCTGATATACTGATCAGTGGAATCGTGGAATCCATCATCATGGAGTACTGACAAACAGGAATCCTTTTGAGTCCAAGTCTAATGCTTGGGAATATTTGGCACCGTTATGAATTTTAGGTGGTTTTCAGTGAAAGTTACTCAGTTGTCTATTTTCCTCAAAATGCCCTTGGACTACACCTTTCTCATAGAAACCACTTCAGCCCATTGACTTGAACAGAGGATGAATGAGCCATTTCACTCATAATACTGGTGCACCTTTTCCAACACAGCTGCAGAATATAGGAATTTACTTTCCTCAAAGTTGTGTTTTTGGAACTGTAAAACAGTCCTGGATATCACACTGCAGTATGGGAGACCAGCTGATGGCTACTGTTAAGGCACCACAGGATGAAGTATAACAGCAGAACACAGGAATCTCTTGATCTGTAAATAAGATGTTGAAAGAAAAGTCTCTGGATTGCAGTCCATACTTTCCTGCAATGAGTATTCGGCATACTAAAAGGGTATTTGATTTTGAATACTGGTTATCATTGGAAAACATCACATTTCAATCTCTTTGATTAAATGGAGGACTTTCATAATGGCATTACTAATTACATTTGTATACACACTGACTGCCCTTAAAAACACCATTTTAAGGTAAGATTCACCTCATCTAACATTAATCATTTAAAAATTAAGCATGTAGTCTAAGTCAATTATTTCAGCTGCCTCTGTATTCAACAAAGAGAGACAGGCACCTCCAGAGCATGATTCATATCACACCAGTCTTAGATGGGATGAATCTCTTGTTGATTTGTTCCTTATATCATGATGTCATCAAACACAGTCAGATGAAATTACTTCTGTCCTGAGTAGAAATGAGAAGCTGGGTGAAGGAAAAAATACCCCAAACAAACCTCAAAACCCCCACCAAATAAATGAACAAAATCTTTCAAGTAATTCCATATGAAGTGTTTTTATGAAAATTAGTGTGATGTTATTTATCCATCTGTGTTTCTTCATGTAACAAGGATATTGTCCTTAAAGATGATGACCCTCTGCTTATATTCAGTGATATACAGAATGCCCCAGACAGGAAGCAAAAGTGAAGCTACTGCACTAAGAAACTTCTAGCAGGCAAACAAATCTCCCTGCACAAGAATGATTTGAATCCATTCTCTTGAGGATGATTGATACCAATATTCCTATTGGACTGCAGTGCCTACACTCCTGAAAATGCCTGACATATTTTGTCGGTTCCTGTAACATCTGTAGGTAAATTTCCAGCTGGAGCATACTCATTTAATTTAGAAACTTTAGGAAACCTTGCTCTTCAGTGACTTTCTGCTATTGGTAATGTCATGTAATGGGACATTTACCTGATTCACTCCCTACACTGCAGGTAACTAGCCTTTCTTCTGGGCTGTGTTGTTCTTAATCATACACCTTTAAATCAACCTGTAACTTGCCCTGGGAGACATTCAGAAAAACAGTCTTTCACAGTAAGTGTTTCAAGGGGCAAAAGAGAACTTGTGTGTCCTGTGAAAACATAAAATAAAACTATAAATTGAATTGCATTAGGGTCCTGCACAGAATAAACTCAAATTAAAATAGTCCTAGAGATCACTTACTTATTTGGCAGTTTAATCTGGCCTAGGATCCAGAACTGATTGCTGAACTATCTCCTAGAAACATGATCTTCAAACTTCATCTTATTCACAGAGACCTTGGCAGCACAAACAGGCAGTACATCACTCCAGCTCTCTCTCTGCTGCATTGGCCTCTGGTTCTGAATTACAGCATCTATCACATTCTGGCTTTTGCTTGCCAAGCTTTTAAAGGTGTGCTCTTGCTCACTGTACCTTATGAACAGCTTTCCCTTCCATCATTGGGCCTGCTTTTGAAGTTTACTGATATCGACTTATAAAATATTCTCTCTTTGCATGCCTACCCCCTCTGACTACAGTGTAACTGAGACATACATGTGTATCGCAAGTGTCAAGTTCCAGTTTGAAAGCACTTTGTCTTGCTCACACAGACTGTGGAAACTTCTGCCCATAAATATCTGAACCTCATATGCTTTTAAAAGTAGACACAACATACATTCTTTGTTTAAGATCTATTTATAATTAATAACATGGCATGGAGTTGCAGATACTTCACTGAAAAGACTATAGACATAAACTCTCTCTCTCTCTGTATATATGTATACATATCTATCTGGAGATGTGCTCTATTCCTCTTTTCAGTTTTAATACCATCATATATCATATTTGTTTTTAAATTATGCTTTCCTCTGAACTTTTATTTTATTATAAAAAGATGAATTTTGCAAGTTGAAAGAACTGGCCCAAAGTCACATTCTTACTCTTTAACAGTCTGATCATGAAGATAACCCTGTCGCTTTCACTACCTTGTCACTGGTCTTGTTGCATGTTACCAAAAATGTTGAAAATCACCGAAATTAAATAATCTGTTGGCTACTTAAAAATTGTCTGTTTTTTTCCAAGAATATAATGTTGTTGCAATATAGCGCTTTATATATACTGACATTAAATGTAAATGAGAGCATTTGGGAAGAGTTACACTCCAGGCTTGAGAAAAAATGATGTATTCAATGCTGCAGTCAATGATCCACTGTATTCTTGTCCATTGATATACAACCCTATGCCATGAGAGGCTCTGTCAATACTACTGTGTCTGGGCATGCTGCCCAGTCCCCTCTTCTGGGGTGTGCCCCAGGGCTCTATAACTGGGAAATACTCAGAAGGCAGAATGACTAACCTTCCTCATCCTCCCTGCAAAGGAAACACATAGGTGTATCCCATATGGGAACCACAATATTGTCTGCAGAGATGGCAGGGAGCCCTAGACTGCACTCTGCCTTATATCAGATGGTCTGTTGAGACACAACCTGGGATACCTGAAATGTAATAGTCTGGTTAATAAGGTTGACAGGGTGTTCTTATCTACCTTGAGTAATTATGAACCATGGACAAAAACGGACAAAATCATGTGACTCATGGTCTAGCATACAGAAAGAAAAAGGTGGAGGTATGGTATACCATAAACATTAGGCTGTGTTGTGTGCTATGTATAAATTTAAGTACGAAGGCTCTTTTCTTAACTCTTTGGTATCTGTAAATGCATTTAATCTACCTTAAACTAGACTGGCTATTTTCCACCTACCACAGCCTTTAATGTGATTTTGAGAAAGTACAAATACTAGACCCACTGTATGAGGCAAGCTGTTGGGAACCCATTCAAAGAAAAAGTAAGAGGATTAGTCAAAATCTCAATAGAAAAGGTGTGAAGACTCCACTAGACTTCTCCTTTTAATCAGTTGAAATATAAACCTTTGAGTACACTTTTCAGGAAAGGTCTCATTTGTGAGATAGCTATGTAGCTCTACTCTCCAAAAAAGAAAAACAAACCATGCCTGTTTGTGCAAATGCTGTCTTTGTCTTTCATTAATAAACTATTTGATTGTGTGTTGGGAATGATATTTTTAATATAAATTCTGGACTGTTTTCAATATACAATGATTATTAAAATAAATTTTAAAAGTATTGCTAGCAGTATTTCGAGAAAATGTCTTTGGAGCACGCATGAGACGGGGAATCTACACAACGGCTTCTGAGGTCTAAGCAGCAGTAGTCAGAAATCACACCTATAACTTCTCACTCAAACTCTAAGCATCTCCAAGCCTGGAGATTCGTTTAAAAGAGAAAGAACGCAGGAAATAACTTTGGACCTTTCAGTGAGACAGAAGAGCACGCCTACGATCATTGCCTTCTTTCAGAAGCCCACAGAAAGGCATCTGTGGGAGAACAGGAGATCTGAGATCTTTAACAACTGACCCTTCTCCAGAGAGGTGACAAAAAGGAAGTCTGGATCAATGAAATGTTCCATGAAGAAAACACCCACAAAGTGAGTGGAATTGCAGGCTGCTTAACCATTCAGCTATAGAAGGTGCATGACTTCATTTAGTCATTTATTAGATGCAAAAAAATTAGATCTTTAAATTACACCAGTTGGTGAGAAGGAATGTTGATAACAAACTGTCAGTTCATAGATAAAAACACTGAGACTTTATTCCATACTTTTGAAGTCACAAAGCATTTGAAATAAAGGGTTAAACTCAGTCCCTGGAGAACGGAAAGTGAGATAGGAAAACATATGCAAGCTGATATACACGCAGCTAAACCGCCTTTATACACATGAATTAGTTGCAAAGAACTGGGGGAAAGTCTACTTCAACAATGAAAAATGTGCTGCATTTTTATATTGAAAAAAATCACTAAATTGCAGTGGCTTGTAAAGCTGGAAGATGTCACAGAAGTTCTGCTTTCTCATACAGCTCTTTGTTATACGCTTTGGGAAGGGGGAAGCTTTTGGCATCATTATTGTTATTAGAAGCGTCATTACTGCCACTTTTCGCTTTTGACAGGACATTATATTACCTCACTTTATCGCAGTTTATGTTATTACATAAATGCTACAAATGACAAAGTTTGGAAAGCGCAGGTATTCCTAGAAAGTGCCACAAGCAAACCATAAATCATATTAAGATAATCTGGGAACTTGAAAAGAATTGTGGGTTGAATAGCTTTGTGTGGCTCAAACGTGCAATGGTACTTTTAGACCATTCACGTGCTGGCTGCAGCATCAGGCGCTGGAATGGAAGTAACATCTAAGGCAATGTATAAAAGAGACCTCACACATAATTTTCTCCTCTATTATTATGTATTTATTTATTATTGTTTGTTTATAACTTAACAGTAGGAAGAGGTTGCAGACAGAGATCAAGCCTGCATTTTAGTAAAAAAATAAATAAATAATCCTGTTTCACTTAATCCAAATATGAAGTGAAAGACAACAGGTAGACTCAATGTGAGAGCAGAAGGAGGAAGGTGACAGTGATGATTATTGTGGTAAACAGCAGTACCAATTACCTAGTCGTGTTTCGCCTTCTTTGTAAAATATAGTACATCTGGAGGGCTGGCAATCATTATCTTTAGATCTGTCTTTAGGTTTTTTTTGTAAACTAGCAGTGTCCTTCACAGCTACTTGGAAAATGCTTTTCCCCCAGTGGAGAAACATGGAAAATTTCATATTTTGTCTGTACGAAAGAATATAAAAATAATTCACATATTTCAACATATTAGGAGCTGAAAGGGCCAAGCAGATCATCTAGTCTGACCTCCCGTACATCTCAGGCAATTCATTTTCTCTTAGTTATCTTTGTATTGATCCAAATAACCTATTTTAATTAATGCAGAGTGTCATCCTGACTTGATCCAGAAAAGCTGGTACGTGAAGTATCCTTCACTCTCCTTTGCTAGTCTGTTGTTCTGGTTAACTACTGTGACTGCTAAATATTTTGCCATCTTCCTAGCTTCATTGCTTCACTTACCAGTCATTAGTTGCTGTTATGACCTACTCTGCTAGATTAAAATGTTCATTGGCAGCTGCAATCATCTTCCAGGAAGGTAATTCAGGGCAGTTTTCAATCAGCTTTTGGATAAACAAAGTTTCTCAGTTCAAAACATTTTTCACAGCTTCAGAATAAAATTTCTGTCTTTTTATACCTCGTCAGCTTTTGGACATCTTTTCTCCCTGACAGTGACACAAGAACATAACACAGTACTCCACCATGCTTTCCACCAATGCATTATGCAGACACACCGCCACCCCCTCGCGACACGCTCTGTCCCTAGCTTGTTGCTTATATACCAAGGAGTGCCTGAGTCCTTTTTGCTATGGCATCAGATAGGCAATTTAACTTGCCTCCCCACTGTGACTCTTAAATCTTTTCCTGAGAAACTAGACTCAGAATACATTGTTCATTCCGCAGTGTGACGTTCCTTGTTCTAGGTTACATCACACTTTGCTGTGTTAAAATACACATTGCTTTGTCCTCTTCTGATCGTTATGGCAAATGTTGCCACTTTTCCCAGCAGTAATTATTTTTCTTTATTTCCAAGTCATTGATAAAAAATATGAATAGCTTTAGGCCTATAGGCATCACCTTAAATTCATATCAGAAATCATTTGATATTTCACATTAACACCTACGCTGTCACATCTATCAATATGCTGTTCTCAGAGTGTTCAATATATAATTGATTTTTACTGTTTTGTCCTAAGCTTTAAAGAGTGTCTTCTGGTACTATGGTGTTTATCAGGTATCCAAACATGCTATAGCAATAACATTACTACATTTGTCAGTCCAATCTTTAATTTCACAAAAGGGATATCCAAGTCATACTGGGCAAGAGTTATAGACAATTTCCCTTGGGTTTATTTATGCAAATGTTAAGAAAGCATACAAACAACAAGGACTGAAATAAGGTCTCCATGATGATACATAGATAGTATGTCCCTTTGACAGTGTGAACTGAAAATGAACACACCATAGCTCGTTTCTGTAGACAACACTTTATATATTTGAAGCTCAAAGGCACAAAATACAAAAGGATACTGGTTATGTGGCTAAACACACCACAGTTGGCTGGGGGACATGTCAGGAACTTCCTAGTGAGAGGGGCAGAACTGAAGCTGAAAACCTCAGAAGCTGATTTTCTCAGATTTTCTCTAAATACAACCACTCTGTATTGTGTTTAATTTCAGATTAGTTGCCACAGTTCTCTGACTTCTGCATTTATTTGTCTGAAGAAGGTAGGTGCTGGGAAAGTAGAGAGGTTAAAATATAACTGTTTCTGCTGGTTTTTGTACTCTGCACTGAGGTCCTGCCATGCACAGGTTCCAGCAGGGAACTAACATTACAGTATCAAGACTTAGGACCTGATTCAAGTTACAGTCCAGTCTACTACAGAATGAAATCAGTTGCACTTCACACTTCTGCAATCTCCTCTCATCCGTAGAGATCACAACCCTATCCTCTTTCATTCCTTTTTGGGGGTGAAAGGAGGAATAGTCGAGCTTTTCCAGGCCCCCTATCTGTATGTAGCTCCAGCATATCTCTCTTGCTTTCCTTGTTTTCCTCTGAACCAGGAGGAAAAGTCTTTCTATTGAAATGCTAATAGTGGAATAAACTGTATAATAAGACTGCATCCCCTTTGGGCCTACATGTAATTTACACATAAAATGAAATTGCACATGGCCTTGTTTCATAGCATATTTGTTTAATTATCTTTCTTTAAAAGCTTTTTTCAATTAATTTTCAATATTTAAAAAAGGAATAAAAATGTCGATTTATCTGTGTACCTGATAATTAAGTATAGTTTGGGGAATAATTACATTATCTAATAGCAGAAATTTGTCCAGCTCTAATAACTGGGATTTTTCAACAGTTTTGCTTGCTTTCTTGTTCTCCAACTCCTCTAATTCAAAAGAAGTTTACATTCTGCATGTATCGGTCAGTCCTCACTCATCACACCAGACACCAGCCAGCTGACCAACACGGTTCTGCCTTCCCTGACAAAGGAGTCAGGAAAGAGTGGACAGATCCAGGCTAGCTTGAATCTCTCCAAGAGGGTTCTGGTATGTAACAGGGAAAGTATAACCAACAGAGCTAAGCAGTAAGTCTTTCATGAGCTCTCATTGCCTTTGAGAAACGTCGGCCTGACATACACTGTTGAATTCTGAGGATCCTTTTCCAAGAATGCTGAAACATCGCTGTTCAGTTTTAGTTGGAACAGATGTGGAAGAGAGCTGTTCAAGAGCTAATCACATGACAGCATTTTGGAGAAAAAAAATATAAAATTAATTATTTAACATAGTCAAATAAGGACGAAGAAAGATAGACTTATTGTCTGTGGGCTCCTCCACCACAGGAGGGGCTACAACTTTCTGTTATGGACCATATATATAATACAAAGTACATGTTGCTGGGATCAGTACAAAAGAAGTAAAACACTAATCCAATGAGATCGAAACAGCAACTTCTGAGTCAAAACCAGCCTGCTGATTTTTCCACTGAGGATGTAAGGAACAGCTGTTTGAGCAATAAGCCCTGCCTGGACAGCCATTTCTCTCCTTCTCCATATAATTGACCTAAAAGTGGCCATTACAGCTTATTACAGGGCTGTGAAGGGGCTGAGGAGGTGTTCTCCTGCAGGTAAGGTATCTGGCCCTGCATGGTCCCAAGCTGCTGCCACCATTGCATCAGCTCACTATAAATGGGGAAGCCCCAGTTCTGAGATCCAGCTTACTCATCTGTGAGAGCTGGAGTAATCTGATTCAAACCAAAGGGGTACTGGAAATAGGATGAGCAAAACAAGCAGCTTGGTGTTCCAGGGTAAATAAATGAAATTACCTCATCAGAATGCCTGAACATAGCTGATATTGGCTACTCGCAGTCTAACACAAGCCAGAACAAGCAGCATTGCTTCTTCAAGAACTCAGTCTTTAGCTAAGTCACAGTGTAGAACAGACAGTAGTGAAATGGACTCTGCACCACTGTGGGCTCCGCCACCACAGCAGGAGCTAGAACGTTTTCATATGGACCAGATACAATATCAAAGACTTATTCTATCCCTGTTAAGTGCAATTGCTTCTGTACTGCTTGGCTACAGAACAACTATGCTGGAATATCAGAACCATTTTGTCATTTAACAGATTTACTAAACATCATCCAGAAAGTTCCATCTAACTTTAAGGAAAAAAATTTCTACCTATATGAGCTGTGATGCTCTGTTTCCACAGCTGGGATAGATGCAGTAAGATGGAAAGCAGTCATGTCATGCATTTCATCAATCTCAGGGCTAAGTGAGGGCTGATTTGTGCTATCAGAATGGTAGGGGAAAAAGATAATGAGAAAACATTAACAAAAATTCTCAGTAGTTTTTTCCAATACCATTGTTATTAGTCACCAGTTATAGCCTCTGTTGCTGACTCATGCTTCGGAATGCAAGTGGGACACTGGGGTTTCAGGTCAAGTACTTGTCAGCTGCTTGACAAGGGAAAGATCAGGTTTTCTTCAAACTGTCAAACGTTTTAAGGCAAAGCTTGGTTTCTCAGCTAATGCTCTCCTCTCCCTAAGAATACAATGGCTTTCTCAGCCTGCAGCCCTGATAGAGGAAATAGTAGCAATAAAAAAAAAGTTGAGAAACAACCTTACCAGCCTCATTTAAACTTTCCTTTGCACTTTCTCCTGCTTCTTTCTCTGCTTCTGGTTTATATCACCTCATCTTGTAGTTAATCAGGCTGGTGTTGACAATTAGGCTTGTTAACACTCTCCTTTCAGAAGGCTTGCTCTCCAATTAGGCTGCCTGCCCCATTCCAGGCAGCCAGAAGATAACGTGGCTGTTCCCTGTGTTTAGAGTCAACAGCATCTGCAGGGACACTGGGCAGCAAAGGGTAGAGCTTTTAACCCCTGAACTGTCAAGGCACTTTAACACCCTGGACAATAAAGAGGCTCATTTTGTAATTAAAAAAGAAACATTTTTTTAAATCTTTCTTTTTTGTGTGTGTGTGGGTTTTTCGAGGGTTTTTTTTTTGTTTGTTTGGGGTTTTTTGTTTTGTTTTTAAAGGAGTTAAAGATCCAGCTAAGTACCTTCTAGGAGCCACAAAAGTGCCTGTTCAAAGTTTAGTATATAAATTGCACGGTATTCAGTGGATGTTAAGTACCTAAACAACTTAGGCATCTAACTACAAATTTAGGTACCTACATATATGAAAATTTAGCTTGGAGTACTTCCTGTGAAACTGAACACTCATTATGTATGTTCAGTTACTGGACCTGAAAGACTAATTACATTTAATTCTTCAAAACCTAGACATTCTTCTTTAGTATCTATTAGGTAGCTCAGTCAACATCAGAAGTTTCTATTGCACTCATGAAAATATCCAAATCAGGGTCCTTTTTCTGTCCCAAGAACCATCACTTGTTATTTTATGTTTTAAAGAACACCATTATAAACTATAGAAGCAGTAATCACGAAAGGATGAAAGAGATGATTACCTATATATTATGCTGTTTCCCTTTCTGGTCCTGGAGTGGAAGCTCTGCATGATTAAAGTTGCAGTACAGATAATCCATACTTTCTTGACATACATCATACATGCAATTCCATTACAAACCGTTTGCTGCCTTTATTTTGCATAGTCCCCGAGTAAGGTCTCAGTGCTGACTGCAGCTGTTCTCCATGCAGTCAAGATCTGATTTACCCTCATGAGCTTGCACTGTGTTGTCTCTGTGCTGACCGCTCTCAGTTAGACATATGCATTCTGGCTTGCTTCAGTATAGTACCATAAAGAATATGATGATGATGCAGACCTGAGGCAGAAATAGTTGTGAAAGTAGCAGCAGCAGTCATGAGATACAGTAAAGCATTATGGTTTTGGGCTGTGAGTGGAGACCAAGATTCTCAGAGAATTGTTTCTTAGTTAGTGGGTGGTGATTTTTAGTTGGGGCATAGAATACGTCCAGACTGGGGCCATGGCACTAAAACTGCTCTAAAGGGCATACCATACATAACAGAGCTTGATTTTCAGGCAATAACATGCATTTCTATTTGGGCATATTGATAATAATAGTCAATTAAAAGACGTCCATAGTTGCTGATGGCACGAGCGGATCTATAGACTGAGTGGTCATAAAGAGTGTCTGGAGTTTTCATTATAGCACTGCAGACTATAGTTTGTCAGTGAAACGGCTAGATGTCAAATGATACCTGTCAAACAGAAATGTTTAACTTCATTTTTGTGTTAGTATCTGTACTAGCAAGTTAACAAGATGACTACTCCTGTGGAAGGTCAAGCCTCTGACTAAGTATTTATAGCTTTATTAAAAATAAAAGAAATTCTGAAAAATAAACACCTATAAAAATCAGTATTCTCCCAATCAGTCAAAGTCTAACAATGTTTATTTTGTTCCTTACCATACTTCCCTCATGCTATGTATCTGGGGCTCTTGTATTATGAAAGTGTTTACTGAAGCTATTGATAACACTAACATATAAACATCAGTTGTTTTCCATGCTGCTGGAGATTTTATGGTTCACTTTCATAAGGACTTAATTGAAGAGCACTGCTGAGGAAGCCAAAGTAGACACTTCTTAGCTTGGTTTGATGAGTTTAAGCTTCAGTGATTCTTTTGTGGAATATTAACAATAGCAACAATACCATTTTCAAAAAACTAAAATTTAAGAACAGCTACTCTACTGTCTCCCAGTGGGTTAGCTCCTAGTTATATTTCATTGAAAATTATGTTATAATCTTGACTTATGTTGAAAGTAAAATATTAAGGACAGTTTTGACTCCTACAGCTATGTAGTGTTAAATGTCCATCTAAATGAAGTTGGATTAATTAGCTCCCAGAAAAATTAAATTTCCTCCAAACTTGACTCTACCTATCATAACACAATCTCTGTAATCCAGATTTATTCTTTAGGAATTGAAACACTTCCAACAGGTTTCAGTGGACATTGTTTGTGTGCAACTTTTGACTGATAACACATAGTTAATACAGCATAGAGAAAAATAGGCATATACTCGCTGGCATAAAACAAGAATGCGTGACCCTTCTCTTTTTCAGACAGCCATTCCTACCCAACTCCATTGCAGAGTGGCAGATCAACGCAGAGAGGACAGCACATAAAAGTAGTGGATACAGGGATGATGGAGTTGCAGAAGAATGTGACAAAACACAGAGTATACAACAGGTGTTGTAGAAGTTTAAAGCAAGGTAAAGAACCCTGAGGTGGGGAGATGTGGAAAGAGTATTTTGTAGAGCTGGTCAAAGGTGTCACGCTCAAATATCTTTTTCCTGAGAAAATAGTGTTTTTGACAGAACAACAATTTTTGTGAGAAGATTTGTCTTTTGGGGGAACATTTTAGATTGCTGACATATTTTAACAAAAAAAACAACAGAGATTTTGATAGCTGAAAATTCAAGCAAATTTTTTTTTGCCTGCATGACAGTTTTAAGGAGATAATGTAATTCTGAGAGGGGTCATTTTAATGGGAATAAAAAAATATTGTCCACAAAATAATTTGTTTAGTATTAGGATAAAAACAGATATAGGAAGGGTGCTAAAGAGATGAACAAAAATGACAGAGCTGGAAAGGAAAATGTGAAAAAGAAAAGTGAGATGGAATCTTGTCTGGGGGAACCTTCATGGACAGGAAAGTGATCAATGAAAAGAGAAAGCCTGAAGGCAGATATATTGTGAACAAAAAATAAGAAGGCAAGAAAAGCAAATAAATGATGAAAAGATGATGCAAAAACATACGGACAAAAAGTCATTTTTCTTGTGCCTCCTGGTAAAGATAGGCATTTTGTTTTCATCATTTGAAGTCTGCCAAAAAACTCGTGGTTTCAGCTAAACCTGCTCATTGTTTTGCTTCAATTTATGCTTTTCTTAATGAATTTTTGAAATCAATAATGGCTGCATATAAAATGGCAAGAAGAAAGCAGGTGCTGTTCTGTCAGTAGCACTGAGGCACAGTTGGGGTGCAGTATGTGCCCATCCCCCTGGGGCTTGTGGGGTTTATCATGGCCTTCGAAGTCTGTCTGTACCGCAAGGCAAGGTACAGGAGGACATTGCAGAGCAGTTGCAAGCCTCAGGGAAATCCTGAAGCTGAGGATTTTTTTGTTTTACTCAAAAGTTGTAACTGCATGCCCAAACTTCTCCAAGTTCACCATGCTTTGCCCCACAGTTTTTATGGTGCTGCCACTCTTCTGTGCCTTTCCCTTTTGTTTTCCCTGGGAACCCCACTGATATCTCATATATAACTCGTGCCCCTTTCAGCTCTCCTTTCTCTGTGCCAGCTCTCCTTTGCTACCCCAGTTCTGATCCTACCTTTGTGCTTTTCGGCAGCACTCAGAAACTTCTCAAAGCCAGAGTTCAAAAGAAAGCCCAGAGAAGAAAGGCTACCCAGGGCTATGCATTTTCAGGCTTAAGCCCACTTTTTAGTTCCTATCAGGATTTATTTTATCATGTCAATGTGTTACAGCAACACAATCCTTTCTATAAGTCTCCTGAATAAACCAGCTCGGAGTAGTTTAAAAGTACAAGCCTACATCCTGTGTTTATAGGGAGTCCTGTAAGAGACTTGTACTCTAAAAAAGAGGAAGTGATGTTGTTAACAGCTACAACTAAACAACTAAAATGAAAGAGGAGGCTAAGCACTTCTCCTAGCTGGAAACTTTTGCTGTACACAGCAGCAAAACACAGACTACAACACAAGGGAGGAGCCACTGTAATTGCCTTTTGCTGTGATCTCTAGATTTTTGATTGAAAGGATCATGTCTAGGGTTCTATGCTCGTTCTTTTCTCATAAGCTTTCAGTACTTAGAAGTCTTTTCTTCCACTCTTAATTTGCCTGGAGCAAGGCTTTTATCTAGACTTTTAGCCAAGAGGCACCTGCTGAAATATTCATTGGCAGAAATTGTGCCATGGGTGTTTTTCCCCATTTGTCCAGTTCTATGTCATTAAAATAAGGTTGAGTGCAATGAAAATAGGTTTTGACACAGAAGAATGGCATTCTCTCAAAAACTTTATATAATAGGCAATTAACCCTTTTCAGTGCAAGAATTTAAATACTAAAGACTGCTGAATAGTATCCTTTGTCAATGGCTCTTTTGCACCACATCAAAATGGAATTGAATATTATAACTTCATTTTGTGGGAGAATCAAATTATAATCTGCAATCTTTTCTGAGGATGATTTAAAAATTTTGTTATTAGCTTTTTATACTGATCTCTACCTAAACGTGATGGTCATTTAGGAGAATGCATAAAACCTTTATAATCTTATAACGTGTACGTAAAGTCCATTTTCCCTTCCTTCCTTCCTTCCTTCCTTCCTTCCTTCCTTCCTTCCTTCCTTCCTTCCTTCCTTCCTTCCTTCTCATAATACTCAGATGATCATACAAAATGATTCAAATGGCATTTTTTTGTTTGGATTTTGGTCTGGGAATCAAAATAGGAGTTTTCACAAATCTCAAGGGATAAAAATGAAATTGAATCAAAGAGGACCTCAGTTTTACACAATTTTACCTGGGATATTTTTGACCTTATACAAAGTTGGCCTCAAAGCTCATCAATTAGCTTTCCTTTAAGCATGGGTCAGGTGAACTCTGGGTGAAGTCTGAAGGCCCCTTCTGGTCAAAATTGTTCTGTGATTTTGTTTTATGATTCTAATAGGAGCAGATACTCAATGTACAGAAAGGAGGGGTTTTTTTAAACAAAGTTTTAAATTTAATCAGTTTTGCAGCAGTAAAAAGTAAAACAAAAGTCTTCAGTATGATATTATTTCACCCTGTGTTTGAGGGACTAATCCTAAACCTGATCTGAGAGTCTTCACAGGAATGTAAATTCAGTGACATACAAGATATTTCCTTGTAGACATACTGGAAATCTCCTTGCATGGTACCTGTCAGATTGTGTTATCTGATAACACAGACACATACTACTTTAACAAACTTTCTCTAAAGATCTTAAAGTACATGAAAAGCAGTCACAAATTAAACCCTGTAAAGGTCTTTTAAAACGGGGAAATATTTCATTGTCTCACATATATCAGTATAGAAACAGACACAAATATATCAAGCAGTTTTCTCAAGATTTTGCAACAAAAATAATGGGCAATTACTGTTGCTTATCTAAAGGGTATAGGATAGGGTTTGCAGCCTGTGGGTAGCAAAGAATGGAACAGTTTAATATGACATCTCTCTGTTTTCTTGACTATCACAATTCTGGACTCTTTAGAAAACAGCATTATTTGCTTAGGTAACTTACAGCAAAACTTCTGCAGCAACTGCAGTGCAGTGTCTTTCAATCTCACTCTGAATCTTCCTCTCTGTTACCCTCCCTTGCATTGGACAGACTGCCTGCAGGTAGGAGTGGAGAGAACATAGAGTCCTTCTGGGCTGTTTAATGGCAGTTCTCTATTATTTCTGCAGTTGAATACTTCCTCCATGTGTTATTCCCTTTTCATGCTTCTTTATGCAAGAGTGAGGGTGTAGCCAGTTCAGATATGAAGATCTTAACTGCCGGTACTGTGTTCCATGAGTAAGATCATCAATCTCTTTAAATATATCTTTGTGTCGAGTGAACATTTTTGTTAGATGCACAGATTAGGAGGTGAGTTACAAATACTGATCTGTACTTAAAAAAAAAAAAAAAAGACTCAAAATATGTAGCCAAAGTAATGACCGTGTAAAGGATGTATATATTTACTATAAGACAAAAGGGGAGAGTAAAACTCTAACTTGTGTTAGACCAGGTTGAAATCTGGGCTTTCTCTGCAGCTTTAAATGGAATTGCATTGGATTGGCGCTGGTGTGACTGAAAAGCAAACATGGCTTTCAACTCATCCATCACACTAGAGTGATAACCTGTGGCCTGATGTGTGATTTTGCTTATCAACTTGCACTGATCCACAGGTAATGGAAGCCATTTGACCCACAAATTATTTTTAAGAAAATTCTCACATTTTTGCAGTGTCAGGTCAGAATACAACAGTACTGCATCCAGTATGGGTGCTCCTGTTGCAAGTTTCTTGGTGGAAATAAGACACACAAACCTAGCAAACAAAATCATAGTACAAGCTCTTCTAAGAACTGTGGCAGGAATTTTGGTCATCTAATTATTCCCAAATAGAATAAAAGGAGCTTCACAGGGCAAGTGAAGGAAGAATATTTTGTATGAAAGCCACTCAATGAAAGGAAATTCTTTTGTGTTACAAATGCTCATTTGTTTAGGTTGCAGTTGATGAAAAGTTTTAGATGTATACTTATGTCTGTCCTTATTCAGCAAACATTCTAACACAGGCATTAAAAAATTCTAAGTCCAATATTTAAATATTTTAAGGTTAAGTGAAAGAGGTTAAATATTTTAAGGTTAGACAATGAGATACTTAACTTGTTGGCATTTGGCTGATGGGAAGAAGTCCAGACCCATAAGAGATAGCCCCTGGGTATCTACAATATTCTCTAGGTAATATCTGGATGAACATACCTATATCTATCCATATCTATATCTATATCTATATCTATCTATATCTATATCTATGAAAGATGCTTCAGAATGCCTCAAGGTCTCTAAAGTTGAGGCACTTCCATGCTAGCCTAGCAAGAATGTTCCAGATTACAGTTCCAGTTGTTCAATGTTATCTGAGCCCTGTGTCAGTCCCTCATGTCCCTATTTGAGTTGGACCACAAAATTTTTCAAAATGGAGATCACAGAACCATACAATCATAGAATCATTTAGGTTGGAGAAGACCTTTGAGATCATCAAGTCCAACCTTCACCCCAGCACTGCCAAGTCCATCACTAAACCATGTCCCTAAGCACCACATCTACGTGTTTTTTAAACGCCTCCAGGGATGGTGATTCCACCACTTCCCTGGGCAGCCTGTTCCAATGCTTGATCACCCTTTCAGTGAAGAAATTTTTCCTAATATCTAGTCTAAACCTCCCATGGTGTATCCTAAGGCCACTGCCTCTTTTCCTGTCACTAGTTATGTGAAAGAAGAGACATATCCCCACCTGTCTACAACATCCTTTCAGGTTGTTGTAAAGAGCAATAAGGTCCCCTCTGAGCCTCCTTTTCTCCAGACTAAACAACTCCAGCTCCCTCAGCTGCTCCTCATAAGACTTGTTCTCTAGGTCCTTCACCAGCTTCATTGCCCTTCCCTGGACATGCTCCAGCACCTCTACATCCCTCTTGTAGTGAGGGACCCAAACCTGGACACTGGATTTGAGGTGCGGCCTCACCAGTGCCGAGTGCAGGGAGATGATCACTGCCCTAGTCCTGCTGGCCACACTGTTTCGGATACAAGCCAGGATGCTGTTGGCCTTCTTGGCCACCTGGGCATACTGCTGGCTCATGTTCAGCTGGCTGTTGACCAGCACCGCCAGGTCCGTTTCTGCCAGGCAGCTCTCCAGCCACTCTGCCCCCAGCCTGTTGTTGTGTGGGGCTGTTGTGACCCACGTGCAGGATCCGGCACGGAGCCTTGTTGAACCTCATACAACTGGCCTTGGCCCATCTGTCCAGCCTGTGCAGATCCCTCTGCAGAGCCTGCCTGCCCTACAGCAGATCAACACCCTGCCCCAACTTGATGTCATCTGCAAACTTACTGAGGGTGCACTCAATCCCCTTGTCTGGATCACTGATAAAGATATTAAACTGAACTGGCCCCAGTACTGAGCCCTGGGGAACACCAGTTGTGACTGTTCACCAGCTGGATTTAACACCGTTTAGCTCTTTGGGCTTGGCTGTCCAGCCAGCTTTTTATGAAGAGTAAAAGTACACCCATCCAAGCCATGAGCAGCCAGTTTCTAATAAGTGATGTTTCATTAGTCAGTTTCTAATTCAGATGAACATCTGAATCAGGAGCTTTGAGGTTGACACACAGATGCAGACCTCATGGGAGCTCTGCAGAGTGGGCTCTGCACTGTTAGACATTGATGCTGTCCATACTTTATCCCGCTTTATTCCACCAGGAAGGAAGTACAGGGAAAGATCCAAAAGCCAGGGTTGAAAAGCTTTGATTCTTTTTCAACCTCTACCAAGCTAGGAACGATGAATTTGGCATGATGTCTCTAGCCTTTCGGACCGCCAATTACAGAAAAAAAAATCCAACAACTTCAGTTGCTTCAGATTTTTCCTAACAGGCATGAGAGAGGAACTTGGCACTCTAGGAGCAATATGCTGGGTTTACCCGTTTTTGATTATGTGAGGCTATACTCCCACCTTTCTGCAGTAAAAATCCTGAGAAAAGACCCTGTCAGCAGGACCTTGTGTCCCATCACAATGCTATACATACATCACCAAATTCTGCTCTCAGGTACCTCAGCATAAATCTGGAGATACTATATTGAAGTCAATGGATGTGCTTGCAGATTTACAGCAGCATCACTGACAGCAGATTTTGGCTTTTGGCTGCTTTTTCAGACTCTTCTCAATGCATAGTAGCATATGTGCCATTTCAAAAGAAAAAAAGTCATAATGTTGCCATGACAGAAGCACAAGTGCAGCCAAGGGTGTTAGAGCACAGTTCATGATTACGTCAAAATTGCTTAAGACAAGACTGACTGCTTCATTGACGTAACACAGCTGTGGGATCTGAAAGATTCTGGTGGAAACAGCACTAGTGCTCTCCACAACCCCCTTTAAAACCAGCCTCCTATATTGAAAATAAATAAAGAAATAAATGGAATGGAATCAAGGAATGGGTTATGAGAAACTGCAGTAAATGAGAAGCAGAATTTTAATGGATAAATGTAAAAAGTTTTCTAAAGCAAAGCAGATAACTTGATAACTGCTTAACACCACTGAACAGCAGTCAGAAATTTATAATCTAATAAAAAGGCAGTTGGCATTAGTGTAAATGAACTTTCTCCACTACTCAACTGTACTCTGTCCAACCTGACATGTTACTAGTAAAATAGGCTTCACTTAACCCTTGGACTGGAAGGATTAGGAATTAAATACAGGAATTTTGATTACGATAAATAAAAAGAGATGGAGAATAGCTATAAACTACTTTGCATCCCAAGAGTATGAAAACATTTGAAGTTTATGGATCTGGCACAAGAAAGAATGATCATGATTACAGCTGGATTGCATTTCAGTATTTAAATTGTGATCTTTGATTGGAGACAGTTTTTCTGATTGGAAGAGCAAATAAATTCCAACTTTCTTGTGTTAATTCACTTATTAACCAATTCAGCAGTGACTCTTCCAAATATGTTCCCAATATTCAGCATGAATTTGCTGGTTTTGGTCAATTCTCCTGCCAGTGCATGTGTATATGCAGATACAGGATATGCAGACCTTCAGAATGAATTAATTTAAAACTTCAAGTGAATATTTGTGGACCTGTTCTGCAATAACCTCCAGGAATGACTCATATTGAAGGTACAGATCCTGTTTGGACAGTTGCAGGAATTCCATGTGTTGTAGGGGTATGCTTGGGAGAAAAGGAAGATTTCCTCCTGCCACTACACCTCAGCTTCTAAAATGGCCTCTTGGGAGCACAAGGTGGGTACATATGCAGGTATGTACCATAAAGCCTTTCTGACATTTTTATCCCCTTCTTCCCATCCTGGACTGAGAAATTCACCTAAAAAAAGCTACTTCTTAATGGTTTCTAATGTCTTTTTTTTTTTTTTTTTTTTTTTTTCTAACAAGAACAATTAATTACAGCGAAGAGAAAAGCTGCTACCATACTGTTGTTATTTATTTACTGTATCTGTTATAACAAATTCTAAAGAGCAATTAGACAAAACATACACTATTTCTCTTAGCATTGATCAAAATATTCAGTATTACATTCCAAATTCCAACACATATAACACTGACTTAAAAACTACCAAATAGTTTTGGTCTTGAAAACTGAACTAGAAATAGCCTTCAGCAGACTAATTCCAATTCTTTCATTTAGGTTGAAGAAGCTTCCACTAAATTTTTAGTACATCTCTTTCCAGACAGATCTTAAATATTGCAAAAACAATGATTGTTTAAAAAATTGGCACCACATAGAATTTTATTTAATTGTTCAATGGTGTTCAGTGAGCTGCTTTTCTGATACAGATCAAATCTTGCATTCATAGTTCTGTCAAGTTTTTTATTTCCAAGAAATAGAGTGATTCCCTATGATAGATACAGTTACCCTGCCCTGCCCAGTGACATCTTTAAGGCAGACAGAATACAGGATCAATACAATACCTACTCCTGCCTCTGAAATTAGAAGTAACTTGCTATAGACATGGGAATTTCACATGAGATCTTCAGAAATACAACAGAAACATCATATATGACTTCCTTTACATAAAGACACTGAGACAAAAAAACCCCCAAAAATATCACTCTTAAACCAAATCAGGATAGAGGGATAGTCTTAGTGTTGGTGTCTGGCTTTGAGTTCCACCAGAAACTGAGCACAGAGGAGAACAATAGCACACCTGAAAACTCCCTGAGATCACAGCCTTTAGGTGATTACTTGGTGTGCTCGGGTTCTTCGATAACTTGCATCTCAAAGGCTTTACTCCACAAAGAGTGAGAATAACAGCTGCCCTTTGTGCTGAGAGAGTTATTTGTGGAAAACCTGGGCTCATTTCTGTCTTACAGAACAGCTCCTGGAAGTGCAAGGCCTTCACTTTCACTGAGTTAAACTAGGCTAAAAAGGTACTGAACATCAAGATCAAGTTCATGGAGAAAGAGGTCTCACAGAGTTACTCTCCACTCACCATTCTTTTCTCCAGGGACAGAAAAATCTGTACAAATGCTTTTGTTGTATAGAAGCGGCCACAGAAAATTGCAAATATCCCTCTAATTCCTTTTGCTGAAAACCCTCTGTAGAATTGGCTCTATTCATTCAAATTCATAGGTAGTACTTCACTAAAGTAGCAAAGATTTATCCAACTATTTTGTGTTTAAATATGGAGCTCAAAATCCTAATCACAATTTAATTTGACTAAATACTTACATACTTTATGGTCAATCATCCAGATCTTTTACAAGGTCCCTTGGCTTTGGAATTGCTAATCTCAAATGGTACTATATATGAGCCTTGTCTGACATGACATGTATTGAAACAGACTGCGGAATGATCGCTTAGAGATGAGAACCATGCTACAGTTTTAGTGAAGCAAAGCTAAGAGGCAAATTATTCAATTATAGTAAATTTACAGTAGCTTAATATTTGATAGAAGTGGTTCTTCTATCATCAGAGCGTCATATTGAAAACCCTTGAGCAGCAAAATAGCTCCAGAAATGCTGAGGATGTTTTAGGCACTTATTAAGAAAATTCATCTGTCTTGATTTGTTATGAACACTTTGGGTCTTGGTACAATAATGGCTGCTGAGACATCTTTGGTTTGTGCATTGGTGGTCCGGTTACCTTGGATAGCAGCGCACTGGAGGGAGGGAGAGAGCAGTGTTATTGCAGGTAGGGCATGGTAGAAGTTGTGGCTCCATAATTAACCCAGGGCAGTTATTGCTCTGGGCAGCATCTGCACAAGCATCTAATGCAAAGAAGTCTGCTCTCCTCTTTCAGTATAACGTATTGAGAAATCTACAGAGGGGGAGTTGTGTCAGTCCCAAATTTTTCCCCAAACTACACCTCAGGTCACTGTAATTTGTTCCAGTCTGTTATATGTCTCGCCCTATAGGTCTGTCTAAGTGAGATAGGACTCCAATAGTGAAGTTAAGACAAATAGTTTTGTAAGGCAGGCAGCACAGGTTCATGAATTTGAGAACGCTGAAGCTTATAACAAGATTTCAAAGGCTCCTATTTTAAAAATGAATAGTTTTGTCAGTCCTTTTCTGAAGCCATATATTAAGTTTATATTCAGTAGTTGCATTATTTTGATTTAATGCTTGTATAAATACAACAGTAACAGATTGCAGTATATTTTAGCCCACCAATTTGTTCTGAATTCAGCAATCCAGATGCTCACTTTTCAAAATGGAGGATGTCATTGTGTACAGTCTCAGTGGTGATGTAGTTATAACACATATATCCCAGAAAACCCTGTATGGGGTGACTACACCTGTTGGTGACAAAGTTGTGAACATCAATTCCTCCTAAGGATCATCTCCCAAGTCATTTGCTGTTTGCACTCTGGAAATTAAAGAAGTTCTCTGTATGGCCAGGAAAATGTAACATCCTGGGCTTGGATGAAAACATTTATTTACCAGTAGTAATTCCTGATCACCCTCGAACTTCTTAGCATTGGTGTGGGAAAATGGTCAGGCCTCTGTTCTTCTCCATTTGAATGAGCATTCTAAGCAGTAAAGGTTCAGCAAAGGTTCATACAAACTGGTACTCTATGTTCAGTACTTTAAGTCAAAAGATACTTCTGCATAAAGCAATGTCTAAGTGAGTATAATAAAGACTGTTCTTTTCATAATATGTACATCGAGCTGTTCTTTGGGAAATGACTTGTCCTTAGGAGTGTACAAAAATTGCTAAAAGGTAAGTTCAAAAATCCTAATTTTCGTTGGGTTTTTTTTCTACTTTGGATTCTTAACTTACTCTTGATTCATATAAACAGCAACCTACTAGATTAAATGATGATGTGCTTAGAGTGCTCAGCCATTTATCGTGGAATTAACTCTGTGTTATGTTTGTTTCTGCGACATTTATAGTAAGTTGCACTGCAGTTTCATTTGATTTAGCCACTTATTTATTTTTAAGTCTGAATATAGTAGACTATATTTTTGCTATAGTGCAAAAAATACGCTGTTATTGTTACTACTATCGTCACTTATTAAGATAAACCTTCACCTTTCTATTTTTCTTATTGTAATGGGCAGTTTAAGCCTGACTAAGCAAAAAGATGCTATCTGTAAAGTGGAGAAGGTAGAGCATTTTTCTTGCCTTTTAACCCAAGAATTGTCAATTTCTATCAGCAGTAGCAGGGCCTGACACTTATGGTAGCTTGAACCTGCTTTGCATACTGTGAAGTCTTACAACAGCAGCATGAATTGTGACAGGGGCTAATTAGCATTTCCACCCCCTCTATTCGACTCTTTAATTTTTGACAATTGCCAGAACCAGTAAAGGAAGTTTAACTAAACCCAGATTAAAAAATTAGTCTCCAATTTTGAAAGTTAAGAAAGAAGAAGATAGCTCAACATTTGTGGCAAGTAGTTCCAAGCATGTCTGTATGTGATTGTAGTATGTATATATTTACACCTTTATTGGTTTGTGTTGGATACACAACCGTTTGCGACTATGTGACATTTGAGAACAGTACATGCAGTGACTTCCAGCTGCCCCTTCAAGGTATCCATCCAGATCCCAGTGAAGCTAGTGACTGTCTTTCTGGTGGCTTCACTTGATATTAATTTCTAATCTTACATACGTAGGATGCAAACTGGTATTTCTGCAATATGGAAATAGGGCATGACACTTAATTAACCTCCACCCAGTGTAACCAGCTCCTTTTGATCTTTCTCAGACGATATGTAAGCCTCTCTGAAATCAGGTGAAATCCCATGGGCCAAGCATGCATACATCTACTGGGGTTGACTGTGATTAAATAGACTCCAGTGTGGAGACACGAACATACAACCTACATTTGTTATTATTGTCCCCACTGCATATTTATATTGCAGTAGGCTGTAAGAGCCTCACTCAAAATCTTTGCCTGCTACATGCCACTGTTCTTCCATATAAGTCAAAGACTGCTGCAGCTTGCAGCATCACACAAAGGTGCAGTGGCATTCATCAGCTGTATGGCTGAACTAAGAATTTTAGCCCCAGTCTGATGTCCTGATCACTGAATATGCTGCCTGACATATTTATATATTATGTTTCTAAATACAGTGCAATCCAGGCACCAGGTAAGAAGAACATAACTTTGAGGTGTAATACAACAAACCACCCTGTCATGTACCATTGGCTCCTCTGACTGAAACATGATGTGGCTCTTAAAATAGTTACTGTGTGTTTTCTCACTGTTGCCTTGTGCTCATGATCAAGGTATATCCATGTGTGCATTAGTGCACTATGAATGAGTGTCTAAAAATAGAAGAGCAAGGACACTAATGACAGTGCAGGAAAAAAAGCAAATTAAAATAGGCTACAAATAAGTTTTAAGTAATGCTGATAAATAGTTAAAAAAACCCTAGTATAGAAGAGCCAGTGCTCCTATTCAGTACAGCACTTATGCACATGCTTAACATTATGCATGTGAAGAGCCCCAAGATTTCAAGGATACTAGTCATATACTTAAAAATTAAGCTTCAAGTTAGTGGAATACAGCCTTAATGAGGATAATTTGGATAGTCTAATATGCACAATGAATTAATCACCTGCCAGACTAATTATGCCTTATTGAAATGTTGATCCCAACTGTAATCATATCAAACTTGCTAAGCTGTTCAGAACCAAGGCGACTTGTAGGGCTGTCCGTGCAGTATACATGCAGAAATTCAGCCGGAGATCAGCCTGCCTCAAAGTTAACGAAGTTCCACAAATCCTTTGTGTCCGTTGACTTGGGGGGGAAGTTTTTCATGCAGCAGGCTCAAAAGATGAAGGCTTCTAATTTAGGAACAAGAAGAAAATTCCTGAACATAAAGTCCAAGGAAAGCAAGTCAAATTGAGGGTGGGAAAAACTGCTGAAAGCAGTAGACTATGATGAATTCCATCACCAGCCAGACTTGTGAGGGACCCATCAAAAAAGGCAGTTCCTGCATTATTAGTTTCGTATCAATATATCAGGACAATGGACGCTCTCTCTGGTATGCTTCTCTGGGCAGGGTGTTTAAGAGAAACGTTAAAAAGATGATTTGATGGTAGGATCTTCTGGGGCTCGTAGGCGTTGAAGGAGGTCACTTAAGGACTTCCAGATCTATTCCCTTTACATCTCAGTTTCGCATGCCTAATTTATTGCTTTGGTCAGCGCATTCTAACTACGAATGAGGGAGCCGTTTGATTCAAGTTATTCTGGGAAACATCCAAGCATTCACTGCAAACCTGAAAAGCTAAACTTGTAACCTGAAGTCCCATAAAACACTGCACATGGGGAGAGTATAAGATATCTTTGGTTGTCTCAATCTAGACTGTTTCCTTCATGGGGAGTTTTCAGTGCTTTTTTTTTTTTTTTTTTTTTTTGTTTCGTTCGTGGTTTTTGATGTTGGTTTTTACAGTTAATATAAGAATTGTGGAAGGCAGGCCTTTTGCTTTTAGCAAGCAACATCACAAATACTGCTTTGGTTTCTACCTGACTTGTTCTTTAATTACACAAAATTAAATAAAAGAACTTTCCCCCCCACTTTAAGTGTGTTTGGGAAATGTTCAGACATTCTTTTAAAAGTGCAGAACTTTAGTGCCTTCAGGATATAACAATGCTTTATTTGGATTCAAGTGATTAAAGAGCTAATTTTCTTAGTGGGAGGTTAGTACATTTACACAGAGAAACTGCATTACAGGAATATGGATACATTTGAGTTCCACGGGGGCCCAGGGAATTCCAAATTCCCATCTCTCTGCTTGTAGCAGCAAAGACCATAAAAAACGAAGAAAAAAAAACCCCTCAATGTTTCGTGTCTTCTGAGTCTGGTGTCTTCTATATAGCTGGAGACAGTTGCATTCATTTTTCCCTAGGGGTCTAACTTTTTCTGAAGTTGTCTGTTTGGTCGTTTTAATTGTAAAGTCATATAGCTAATTTCCTCTGCATTGATTTTCAAATGGTGCTGTAAGTGTGAGGTTCAGATTCTGTTCCTGTCTAACTGACTTGATTGCTTAGCTCTTTCAAATAAGTTTGATTTCATTCACATTAAAAATTTGAATACAGGGAAAGAAAGATCAGAGCATAAAATTTGGGCAATACTGTATAGTTTTTTTATTGTTCCATAGAGTTGTTTCCAGTGAAAAAAAAGGGCTTTTTACCTGCAATATTTTCCATTTTATGTACAAAGCAGGATTGCAGCAAGTATTTGGAAGAAGTATTTCTCTTATTTTCTTATGCCCTACCTATTTGCTGAATTCAGTCTGATGATGCTGTTCATTGTTCTGATAAATAAGCTGTCTGAATGCTTTTCTACAGTATTATCTGCAATGGGAGTGCCAAGACTTAGATGACGAAGGGTACGGTCTCCAGTTGAAAGCCAAGCAGGCATTTCACCCAAGAGGAATGGAATTAATCAACACAGAATTTGGCCTGGATCCAGGAATTAGCACATTTAGGCTTGCAGCAATGTCATCTCCAATGACTATGTGTCATTTGCTTTGGTTCATCTGAATGAAGACGTCTCTTACAGAACTGGTAGTTCATGTTGGATTACCACAATGCTGAGTTAGAGTGAAATGAGTTATTTGCTGAGTGAAAGGTGTGAACACCTTTAAGCGCGTGTGTTTTACTCCTATTTTGTCATCCAAGCACTAACCAAACCCAGCACTGTTTACAGTGTGTACATGGACACAATCACTGTCCAAGCTGAAGTGAAGCATCTCCTGTCAGCCTCTGGGAAGTCTCATGCTGCTTCTCTGACAGTGGAGCCACAGTTGTATGCTCTGCACGCTCCTTCAGCTCATCAGCTGGTGACTCCTGTGGGTTATTCATAATAGTGGAACTGCATTACGGAGAGCAATTTATTCCCCTGCAGTGCAGATGGATGACTGCACAGGAGGCCAAAAAATGAAGAACTGGAAGAAGATTCCCTCAACAATGACTTCTTTTTACTTCTTCTCCACCTGCCACCGAAAAACATTTTTTTTCCTGATAGTAGTTCCATTCATTCATGTTTAGATGTTTGTGCTTTTCCGAAAGCACTGGCGTTGGAAGTGACTTATGATGAGTAGGTTTTGCAATGTATTTCTCAAGCAATAAACATCCAGTCCTTAATTTTCCATCTAACTGAGTGCTGGACCTGCAAAGCTCGGCTAATTACTGACTAAGGTTTAAAGAGCTAACCAATGGTGGGTACAATATTGAGGTAAATCAACTGTTTCAATCCCAGTCTGAGGTCTTCTCTAGTTTTATAAGGATTGATGTATGAAATAAACTCCATTACCTGGGGAAGAGAATAGCAAATACTGTAGATATTTTATATTGTTGTTTAAAAGTTGAGGAGATTAATGCTAGATCCTTTATTTTAGTGACACAGCACAGTAATCTGGGTTCACACAGTTGGTTTATTGAAGGGAAACCCTTTTTTGTCTGCATTCCAGGATTTAAAAGAAAAAATAGAAGCTGGGATTAGAGCCAGACTGAGGAGAACTGATGCAGTCTGTCAGCAAGCCCTCAGGTAACAATATCATAATTTATAAATTCTACCAACAATAAGATAGTAATTAAAGATGTAAGTTTCCTTTTTCCTGTCCCTATATTCAGCAAAACAGATTTCAGAATGTTAAATTGTTTGTATGTGTGTGTCCCAAAGCAAGGATTTAAACCAAAACCAAAAAAACAAAGAATCAAGCGATACACAAGAAAAGGGCTTCATTTTTTCTTCTGTTATGATTTGCTGTTCTTATTGCTTTTGCTATAATAAGCTGGTGGCACGTTGGACTTTCTGACATGCATCACTGCATGATCCAGAATTACCTCCTTAAAACATCAGGTTGGAGCTTTTTCTGATTTGTTTTGATTTAAAATGAGAAGGAGCATGCTGGCCCAGATCTTGTGCTGGAGAAAATCTGCAGAGTTCCTTGAAGTTTGTGAATTTGCCCCAATGAGGTCCGTCCTTGCTCTATGTAATGTTTGGCCCATTAATTCAAATAGCTTGGGCTGACTGAACTAAGAATGCAGCTACACATAGGGAACAGATATAGCTGGCTGGTGTAACAGGACCTGCTTCCCCAAATTACAGCAACCCTAATAATTTCATACTCTAAGAACAGTGTAGGATCGTGTTGAATAATACAGTGAGATTATTGTTGGCAAATGCTGACATTTTAGTGGCAAACAAGGATGCAGATAACAGTTACAAGTACCACATCATTTTTGTTGGCACAAATTAGAGATTTTTCAATGCCTATCTAATTTATGCTTATTTCATTTGTAATGCCCTTGAGTTATGGACGTTATTTTATGTAATGTTTCTATAGTGCCCGGTACAACAGGGTTCTGTTTGTGATGGGGAATGAAGGTAGACTGAAGGCTGGTAGACTAATAGTAATAACAATAATATTAATAATAATAATTTAATTATATCAGTTTATACTGTGATCTTGTCAGCACTCATGAGTTAAAGCGGTGTTGGACTAGTCCAATAGTTAAATGGCAGGCTGTCAGGGAACACTTCTGTTTAACAGATGGTACTGAACAAGTGCCCAGGCATGGTGTTAGGACATTGTGTTGTACCAGGTTCCACCAGACATAAAATTGAGGTCTTGACCACTTGCAGCCATAAAAATTAAATGCCATAAAAAATAAATATACTAACCACAAGGCCCGACTGCAGCACTAGCTGTAATCTGGAAAGAGACTTCTCCTGACTGGTGGTCACTGAATCTGATCAATATCAGCCAAGTCAGTCTTTGAGATGCTCTCTGCCAGGTCTGCTTCTCTAGTGTCCCCTAGTTCCTTTTCACCTTGCACGTTTCACCATTTAGCAATGTTTCCTTGTAGTGTCCCTAAACAGATCCTGCATGTCACTCTGTTGTTTTTTAACAGGGAATGGTGCTGTCTTCCCACACACAGATCTGACAGTTAAGATAAATGCTACAATGTTCTTCTGAACACTATATCTAGGAATTGGTCTTCTGGTTTTCCTTGGGGAAAGGACGAATTGTCGATATCAAAGTATTTGAAATGGATCTGTGACTCAAAAATGTGTTTCCTGCCAGGAGGGAAGTGACGTGTTTGATTTTTACTTTTCCATTTTTTTTTTTCTTGACTTGCATAGCTGTCAAAAGTAATTTCAAAGACTTCATCTGCTTTATTCCTTTTCTCTTTTACTGAATGCCTCATGAAGAAAGTATGGGTGAGGATAAAAAGGACAGTCTTTCCAAACATATCTCCTTCTTCTAGTAAATCTTCATTTTCTTTCTCTTTCACCCCAAAGGAAGACAATCTAATTTTAAGTTCAGTTTGCTTTTCTTCTTTAGTCCTTGGCAAACAGTTCAGGAAAGAATTCAGATCTGTCCAAATTTATATCCTGGTGAAGCAGCCTGAGCTGTATCTGAGTAGATGAGTAGGAGCTGTTTGGATTTACTATGCTGTTTCTTTGGTGACTCTGTCCACTTGAAGACCTGAAGTGTGACTGGTAAGTCCCCAATTTAGGAACAGCTGAGAGTACTCACTGGTGTACACAGCCACCAGGATTGCCTCTGCCCTACACATCTTGCAAAAATTTTGTGCAGGGAAAATCGCTCAGACGATAAACGGGTAAGTATCAAAATACTTCCAATATTTCCTTGTGCGTGTCATTGTCTTTTCTGCTTTCATATCCTCCAGGCAATATCCTTCAGAACTCATATATACAACTTTTCTGAGCTAAAGAAGAAAATATTAATCATTATACTGGACAGTCCTTGCAGTCATTACTGTATGGATGGTACAAGAAGATCTGTGAAAACTGTGACATTCTCTCAGATCTACTTGTTTTGATAATCTCACTTAACCCAGCTGCTTAGCCTGCATGTAAAACCAAATATTTGAATTGATGAAAAATTAAGAATGAGCAGGAATGTGTGTTGGTTAATGAAATAAAATCCTAAACAAATAATGTCACAGGTTGTAATTATTTAAAGCTCAGAAAGATTTCTGGGAAAGCAACGAAATAAAAAATAATAGGCGAATTCATGAGGGCTGCCATCACCATGAATACCACCATGACCTCATCGACCTTCTTTCCAAACAGTGCTACTTACTCACTTCGGGATTCAGTTCACAATCGCTCTCCTGGCCTTTAATGGAAGTGAGTGACTTTGGGGTATAAGCAGGGCATGATTATAATACCATAATGAACTACCTCCTGCATGTGTATCCCCTACCTTGTACTAGAGGGAATTAGAATGACCTCAACTGCATGTCATAGGCTGTTAGCAGTGAGCCTAGGTACGTGAGGATGAGCTTAGTCTTAACATGGGAATATGTAGTGAACTGGGGGCTGGGTCCATGAAAGGACCTGGGTCATGCAACATGTAATTTTTAGGTGCCTAGCAGTTTAGTGGAATTCACAGCCCCAGTGCAAAGTGTCACAGGCAGTACGTGAAATGCAAGGAGTGAGGAACCTAGAGACTGGACCCTCAAACACCAGGAACCTTTAAGCATCTCATAAAGCATGCACCAGACAAGAGGAGGCTTATTTCCCCTCTCAGGGTCTGGGGTCTCTTGAGATTCCTAATCACAGTGGAGATGGGCACCCCTAGCTCTGGCTTGGGCTTTCCTCGGGAAGAGTTATGTGTATAAAAACAAACGCACCTGCACCCCAAGCACTTGTGTTCAGACTGCGCTCCAGAAAGTCAGAGAGCAGTTTTAAAGTCTTTATCTTTGATCTTTAGCAGGGACCGAGGTGGTTTTTTTCAGTTGTTCCCCCCCTGCCCCCCCTCCAAGAACACTGCCCAAATCCCTTGGTTATCTGGCATTCTGGACGGAGTTTTCAATTGCTCCTAGTGAAGAAGTTAAACACTGTATATATAATTAAAGATTGAGAATTTGGCAGCAGATGAGTAGGAGGTTAAGGATCTCTGCAATGCTTAAAAACTGGATTGATTTGCCCAAAATCTCTCTGTGGACCCAACCCTGAGAAAACACAACATTTGGAGCCTGCAACTCACTAGCATTAAGTTCTGTAGCGGCTGTAACAGTGAAGCTCTCTGAGCTGTGCAGTGTAGCAATGAAATCTTAGATGACCACTGAATTTAGAATACTTACCTAATTAGCAAAGTCTCACTCCTGATGTAATACTGTAGATGTCAGTAACTTAACCATTATAGCTGGGTAAACTGAGGCACAGAAAAATTCTGACTTGCACAAAATCGCATGAAACTTTCAGAAAATGCTGTATACGTACCATTACCCTTTTATTTGCATTTCTGTTTTTCATTTATAGTAACCCACCTTCTTTGCTATGTGAATGTCTCCAGGAAGGAGAAATGTCTCTGAGACAATGGTTATTGGGTGTCACATAAATTTGTAAGAGCTGCTCTCTCCAAAGGTCAGATCCTCATGGAAATAAAGTCAAATCATTTAGTGTTTTAAATGGAGGTTACTTAGCTCATGAAAACAGGAGTGTTTGCAGGATACCCAGTCCTGTCTAGTTTCCAGCTTTCAGGCACACACCCATCCCTTGAAATGTGTTCTCTCATGTTAGGAGCTCTGGTCTAACCATCCCAATATATAAGGTTATGAAAGGATTTGCTTAAAGCAGTTTTATTTTTATCCAGGCAAACAGTCAGGAGAAGAGGGAGTCAGTAAGGGGGAACAAAATGATCTTGGTTTTAACATGGATGAGAAATGTGAAAATGTATAACTCTCAAATGCTTGTGCTTTGGGAGACAGAACTGCTTCAGTTTAAGAATGAATGAAAGAGAAAGAGACAAGTGATGTAGTTTTTTGTTCCGAATGAATTAGTACAAGAATAAAGGTTTGGGTAAGGGATTAAACAAATAAGTTTAAGAATAATCTAACGACAGTGGACTGGGCAGACTGTAAAGCAAGATGGCATGTGCCCATCTTTTCCAATAAAGGGGAAAAAAGTGAAGATAAGTTGAAACAAATGTATCTGTTGAAGGAAGGCTCTTGCCCAAAACATTGGGCCAACAACATTTGAATCTGAATCTCACAAAATCAATGCAAAAGAGAATAACACAAGGTCAATGCATTTTTCTAGCTTTCATTTCAGCTATCTGGGCAGGCAGTGTGATATGTTGAAACCTTTATTTTCAGTCAGTGTTAAGTGAATGTGCAGCTAGAGATGCACCAAAATGATGATATTAAAGTAAAAAAATACCCCTTGAGAGCATGCCTCTGTACCTCCTCATCCCCCCAGCATAGTTAGAACTTCTTCTGGCCAACAAAGCCAATCTATAGCTATTATATCTCTTTGTCTCTTTTCATATCTCCTAACAGAAGCACTGTTGTAGCTGCTGGCTAGAAAATTAGCCAAGTGAACTCTCTGTCTCTCTCCCTCTCTTCTCATCAGATTACTGGGAAAATTTAACAGTCTCTCTCTCTCTCTCTCCTTTTTTCTTTGCAGGCTGGCAGCATACTGGAGGGGCTTAGAATGAACCAGTTTAACTCTCATATATCTCATGTAGTCTTCACTATAGTTGGTGGACACATCCTTATTCTCAGCCTTTAGGGGGAAAGATGAGTAGAGTGTGTAGTTACTTCCAGATGGTGATTTGGGAATATGGTTCATTAAGAGAAAAGTAAAATCTAAAGCAGCAAAACTGAATGGAAACCAGTAGAAAAAGCAGTGATCTACGGGCATTTTACTGAGGAGCCTTTCATTTTGGGGTGGAGGTTGAGCTACAGCATTCCCATTCAGGTTATTGGGAAGTGCACAAGCATTCTGGTTAGAATGGATGCAGCTGAGGATCGATCATTCGATATACCTTGCTCTTGCAAAACTTGAACCAGAATCCCTTGCTTTGGATGACTGTCCATTCTGTTGTCATCCAAAGAACTGTAAAAGTAGGAAATATCCATCTTATTTGGAGAGCAAATATGGATGAGGAGATATAAATCAATTCACCTGTTAAGATATTCCATGAAAGTATTTCTGTCATTCCCTATAGAAAAGATGCTTGGTGGAAGTGTGAGGCTACAGAGATACTTTCCTGTCCCTTCTCAAAAGCTTATCTAACCCAAAAATTTTTGTTGGAAGGAGGAACAGTGAAATGGGCTCAGAAAGTATGCGGATTTTGTAGGGATTGACTTCGCAAGATAAAAGGGTCTTTTGGGGAATGAGAGGGTCATATAGCAGTCAAAAGGTATAATGGTTTAATGGCAGGAAGAAAATCTGAAAAGACTTACAGACTTCAGAAATTAATCCAAGCCTTGCATTCATGTCTATGAATAATACTACTCTAAAACTGTTTCTTTTCAAATTTCATATAGCATCTTAGTATCAAAAATTCATATCTTTAATATTTACTGTCAACAGAAACTCACAAATTGTACCTTTATATGTGTACATACCAGATCACAGAGGGGAGACCTGTACTCCTGACAACCTGAGAAGAGGAAGAGCAATAAAGACATTTCTGTGAAATTGCTGCTCTTATTCTACAGTTACTACATACATTTGGGCAACAAAGTTCTCAAGCAATTAACTAAACGAGCATCTTGTTCCAGCTGAGGGGTCCACAGACCTGTTTCATCTAGTCCACTGATTTTCAGTGGTTTCACACAGGCTGGAATGAGGAAAAGTAGCTGCCACTGGCAGTTTCTGAAACCCAACAGCTGCCAAACACTTGCTGGGACATCCATGTGCACTCAAGAATGTAGCCACCCACTCATCTGAGAGATGAGGATTGCTACTGCTTGTGACTGGCCAAAGGTGTCCATCGCCTCTAGAGATGCTCCCAAATGGTGTCTGGCCCTAACCATTAAGGCAAAGCATAGAAGCAGGCAAGCAGGCAGCTTCTTAACTCTTTCACCCCTTACTGAACTAGAACTTGATGAACATTTTTTATGTGACTTTGGAATTTTATTGAAAGTGCTCATATGTTGGCATCAAAACGTTTATGTCCAAATTGTAGTGTTGTAGTGTTTTTTGTTTTGTTTTGGTTTGTTTGTTTGTTTTTAAATTTCCAATATATTAAAGGCAAATTTCCCCTCAGGCCCCCTTGGCCTAAGGAATATTGTATGGCACAGTGACAAAAGAATGGTTGAAAATAAGTCAGTTGAAGTGTTGAAAGGCATGAGAAAGTCTGGCATTATTCTTTGCTCACTGCATTCACTGCCTTGATATCTGACATTGGACAAGGCAGACCTAGTTCACTCACCTAAAAGGTGGAACTGATAATAGTACCTCAAGCGAGGTGTTGAGAGAATTATTCAATTAGTGTTACCAAATGACTTAAAAATCCTTAGCTAGATAATATTCTGAAAGTATCACATTTCTTTCAATAAAGATTGCTTGCCAGCTGGGAGTACCCATTTGGGGTTCAGCATTTCCAGTGCTGCACACTGCAGAAGGTATATAAAAAGGAAAAAGAAAGAAAACCTTTTCAAAAAACATAGTGGTTTTTGAAAGATTACATTATGCTTGTGACTGTGTAGATCTACTACACCACTGAAGAATCACTGCAATGACTGCAATGCTCTAAAGCAAGGGGCAAACTCAGTGTTTAGACTCTTAAATGGGAATGGTGAAAATAATATTTGTTCCTCCTGTGCTTTAGAAACCGTACCCTGAAATATCTTGCTAACATAAAACAAATTCTTTCCCTTCTCTCTCTTTACCTCCTGTTACAAATTACAGTTGAGCTAAATAATGAATTAATGGAGCTGATGTTTCCATTAACAAAAGGAAGCAGTTGAGGTGATAATTGCTCTTGTTTTGAAGCAGCCCTCACTCAGGATCATGGGCTGAATGAGTTACATTGAATTTTGAACTAAGAATATAGGTAAAAACTGGGGAATGCACTGAAACACAGGCCAGAGAGCTTTGTTTCTGAAGATATCGCATCACTTAGAAAAATCAAATTCATTACAGTCCTGCTTTTGAATTGGCCTTAGGAAGAGGAATGTTAGCATGGATGTGAGGAGCGGTGGCTTAGCCTGGGCTTTGGCCTCTGCTGTAACCTTGAGCCCTAGCCTTTATCTACACGACTTGACTCTTCCCTATCCCTCAAGTCTCACTCATTTGCTTGATTACTGTCTGGGGGCTATCCCCTTTTTCTTGTCTTTCTGGTCTGCGTTATGTTTCCACTCTAGAGGTCATTTGGTGCAAGTCCTCTCTCCATGGTGCCAAGAGAGCTGAAATATTCTCCAGCTATAGTTGAATCTTCCAGTCATCCACAAGAAATATCCTACACTATCAGATCGAAAAGTTTCATTGACATAACAGTCTAATCCTACACTTTTTCCACCATCTCTGGCACTTTTTACCATCCCACCTGGCAGCTGGTATTGGTACTTCAGAGGCAAACATGTAACTGCCATATGAAATGACTTCCTAAGGGCCAAATCCTGCTTGCATTAGTAATGCAAATAGTGCCATTAACTTCACTCTGAATTGATGCTGTTAATTAACATGGTGTTATTTTTCTGTTATTAGTGGTTCTTTTCGAAAGTCATTAAAAATCAGAACACAAAGCCAATGTAATAATATTTAATACATGCTACAAATTACTTTAATTATGGAGTAGCATTAAAAGGTGGCTAAAAATACATTAAATATTTTCCTCATGTTATTTTTACAGGTATGCAATGCTGTGGTTGCCAGAGGGTAGTTATACTATTGCAATGGAAGGACAAGGGTTCATGAGACTGTCATACTCTTCAATTATTCTCCACATTAGATAAACTTTAAAAAGCAACAACAGCAAAAATACACCAAAAACCAACCAAACAAACAAACAAAAAAAAAACCAACAAAAAAAACCAAAACCCCAAATGCCAATCAGATATTTACTTGAATTATTTAAATGGTGAGAAGGTGCTGAATTCTGGTTTTTACCACGTGCTTAATTTTTTCTTTTTATTTTTATGTTTGGGCTTTTTTCCCCCTCCTGATCGTCATAAATTCTGAAGAGGATTAGGACCTTGTTTTTCTGGGTAAATGATGTTTGCTTGTTCCTGCCACAAAGATCTGGTAATATTATACATATACCTACCCATAAAAATTCACTTGAGCTTCAAGGGTCTCAAAGATATTTGAAAATCCTAATGCAATTTAGGCTTGCTTCTGCGAGCAGATAATTGTATTCATATGTTACACAGAAAGCATTGAAATGTTCATGCAGAAGTTTAGTGACTTGCTTAAACTCCTGTAACAGAAAAAAACACAGCTCACTGAGGTACATCCACTGGCTATTTTACCTCCTTTTACCAATGTTTGCTGTATTTTGAATACATCAATCCTATGGTGATCTCTGTGCAAAAAAAAACCCCAAAACCCCACTTCAAATAAATAAAGATGATTATTCATTTGTCTGTCAGGAACACCTAAGTGGGGCTAGCACCATATATCAAGTGCATATACACCTTTCTGTACATGTGTGTCATATTGTGTATATGTGTGTCTCAGTATTGTACCCAAGCCACAAAACAAAGTCACAAATTAAATGAGAGAGAACAGAGTAAGATATTGGGCTTCTTCTGTCTAGATATGATCAAGAAAAGAAAGAACTAAAAGCTAACCCTATTGAAAGGAAAACATCTAGCGTTGCTCTTAAATTGACACTTGGAAACAAATATCACAAATCCAAAGAAACAAATACCACAAATCCAATAAACCTGAGAATTAGTCAATGTAATATAAATAACAAAAGCCATCAAAAGATAAAAGTCATGCAGAACAGAAAAGTCTTAAAACAAGATAATACTTTTTCCCTCTTTCCCGAATTATAACAAAATCTACCAAATTAGAAGGTCTAATAAAATCATCTGTCAAGAAGCATCCTCTTCCAGGTCATGTACATGAACATTTGTCAGTATTTTGCAATATTCTCCTTGGATCTGATATAAAAATTAAGTTACCTGATGCCATCTAAAGCTATCAAAAGGAAGAAAGTTGATTTTGGTCTAATTAGGAGCTTCTGCAAATAGGTAAGAACCAGGCACACTGAAGAGGGACTTTAGGAATTCTGTGACAGAAAAGTAGAGCAGCTTTTCTGGGACCCTCTGGACTCTGAACAGGCCATGACTTGTGCAGGGTAGGTAGTCAAGCAACAGAACCAGATCCATTGACCAACTTCTATGGCACTGACTTCAGAGCAGATTTTACAAGAAATCTCAGGAGCTGAGCTGCAGGACCTCCGTGTGTTTTGTTTCTATCTGTAGTGTAACCTGTAGTTCAGGCACAGCTCTGTGGCAACTTTTTTCCTAGGAGATCATATGCTTTATACATATAATATACTGAAGGATGGGTATCAGCTCCTGACAGAAGGTCCCACCTGTGGTCTTCCACATTTGAGGATTTTGGGATGACCGTGCTGCAGTGCATAGAATAATCCAATTATGGGTGAAAATACCTGTCTCCCTGGCCTAAAACCTCCCTTCTAAGACTTGGACCCTGATCTGGGCCACAGCCTGGAATGGCAGAGGACCTAGACAGGTCAGTCCGTGGGGCCAGCTAGGTACACTGGAGGTTTCAAAGCCTTCCACTCGTGACAAACTCACAGATGCCAATGCTGCAGAACAACGGACACGTGCCTATTTTCACCATTTCATTTTTATTCTTAATTCTGTTTGAATGTAAGATTTCAAATAAAGACTTCAAAAATTTTACCTGAAAGGGGAAGAATCAAAAAGCTGTGAGAAAACTAAACCGGATTTCCGCTAGAAATTGCTTTACAACCTCAATTCGAGCTGTCAGTACCACGAACCTACTGCTATGAGATCATACTGCTCTCTTGTCACATCCCAGAGTATTTGCATGTT
>JAVJGI010000063.1:39370349-39417883 GCA_035590275.1 Ibycter americanus | reverse complement strand
AGACTTCAAAAATTTTACCTGAAAGGGGAAGAATCAAAAAGCTGTGAGAAAACTAACCCGGAGTTCCGCTAGAAATTGCTTTACAACCTCAATTCGAGCTGTCAGTACCACGAACCTACTGCTATGAGATCATACAGCTCTCTTGTCACATCCCAGAGTATTTGCATGTTCTGCTTTCTTCCATATCTGAAATCCTTATTCTTGATCTGGTTTTATTTCACTTCTGTTCTGTAAGAACCACATTTTCTTTTAGCAAAGTAGAAGATATTTGTTAGAACATTTTCTAATTCTTTATTTAAAATGGTAAGATATTCAATTCCTCCTTGGATATTAAACATTATCCTCATGGTTACAGATGAGAGACGCACATGTCTCAAATTTAAGATTAATCCTTTCCTCAGGTGATATATAAAGGGAAATTTCCAAGGTTAAGTGTACATCCTATGCATTTTTAGCTGATTACAGTTTTATGAATATAATTTTAAGAGGTGCTTAATTCCCACCGAAACCATCAAAAATTTTCATCTACTGTGCACACCTCACTGCTAGAGAGACTGTTTTCCAAATGGACATTTATTTTCAGCAAAAAGAAACAGCAGTTCTCCCAAGGCAAATCTGTGGGAACACTCCAGCTTTATAAATCTCCTTCCTTCTTTTCCCCCTGAACCCAAGTGAAAACAGGGGGTTGCTCTACAAATAAGCAAGCAGATGTTAGAACACCACTAGAAAGCAACAAGAGACTTGGCTGATGGTGCTGGTTCACTAAAGTTATACCGACAACTACAGATAAATCCCATGTAACGACTGTCAGTCTCTCTGCCCTGCCAGCTTCAGTTCCTACAGCCTGTCCCCTCACAGGTAGATCAGGCAGCAGTCTTTATTTTAGGCATCACAGAGATGTTTCCAGGGTGGAAGGGACTTGTGGAAAATTACACCTTATTCAGAGTGGACAGCCACAGTCTGGCAGCATCCTTTCAGTTTGAGAAGGGGTAGGTGTCTATCTCCTCGAGAGAGAATGTATCTGGGCAGGTTAGGGTTTTGTCTACCCCAGTGTGCTCAATAAAACCAGCCAGAGGAAGTGTTGAGGGGATTTCAAGCTACATCTTTATCACGGCTTAGTAAAGTGCCGAAGGCAAGTGTAATCTACCTCATGATTCAAAAGAGGAATGACTCAGATGAAACAGACCGCAAAGGGGATTTTTTCTTTCAGGGCTCCCACACAGGACCCTGTGGTTCTCCCAGCCTTCACTGTGTCCTCTCCACTGTGAAGTGAATAGTGCTCCCAACGGCTAGAATCTTTCCCACAAAAATTGCGTGTTATTTCCTGTTTTCTTTAAGCCCCAGTTCTGTGAGTGCTTATATGAAGTTGCAACCTGTTTCTGGCTGGGATGGCAGCACAGAAGGTTATTTTGGGTAAGACTGCTGACAGCAGAAACTCTCAGTGGTGCTGTCTCCCCCACAAGTAATTTCCTTTTTCCCATCCAAGCATCCTTGCCGGCTTGCTCCAATTTTTCCTCCAGCCTTTCCATTTCCCAGGCTGACATCTGCCCTGGGATCCATATACTAAGTTACTGTATTGTAAAGATATGGCATTATAATGTAAGAACTTTTGATATTCACAGAACTCATTTAACATTACACGCACGAACCAGAGAATCCCACAAAGCCCAGTGAGCTGTCCTGGAGAAGCGTTTATCAGTCCAGCCTGTTTTACAGGTGAGGAAACTGTGACAGAGGCTTTCCCAAACCTGATGGAAAGCTTTGTCGAAGACCAGCCAGTGAGACAGAGATGGAAAGAAGAAGGTAACCCAGGAGCTACTGACTCCAGCCATGTGGTCACAGCATCAGTAAACTGTTTCAAAATGAGTAACCTTTTTGGGTGTGGAATTTAAATGTCTCAAAATCTGATATTATTTCAACAACTGTGTTCTCTAGTGCTTTCAAGAGGCAGCGATTTCTGATGTTTTCCAGCCTTCACTAAGTGAAAACAGATCAGGGCTCCCATTTACCTGTACAGTGACATTTTTTCCCTTCTTCCCAGCAGGTAGAAGTGGTAACAGTGCCAAGAAAGAGCTATTTCTTGTTCAAGTAATTGAGGGCAGCAGGTACAAGAGCCCAGGAGTGTTCAAATGCTAACAAGAATGTACCAGGAATACATAGAACACATAGCAATTCACAGAAATGTGAGGGTGTCGAGTTCTTGTGAGTATTGTAATATATTATGGGTAACCTAATGACCTAAATTAAACAATTCTTTCTCTGCATTTATTAGTTCTGATGAATCATCTTTTTCCAAATTCCAAGAACACATTGGCTTGCAATTGAGATTCATAAGTGGTGTGTGCCACAGGCAGTGGGTGACTAGAATTCAGTTCCCATATAACTTCCCGTTTCAGTAACGATGTATTGAAGAGTTAGTACACAGAACCCGTGTAGGAGGTCTAGTTTCCTTTATAGCTTTGAGGCCATCAGTTGCAAGACAGCAGTACCAGAATCCTTCCAGGTACCGTCCTACCTGCAGTACCAGAAGATTCTCAGGTTATTCAGGGCTTGAAAATTGTGGAGATCTGCTGGGATCCGTTTGCCTTGCATGATATCTGCCACTTGAAATGGCAGAGTCCCAGCAATGCATAGCTTTATTCTTGTAGTTTATTAACCATGGATCTAGAATATAATTTTTATGATATGATAGTTACATTTTTTTTTTTTTTGGGTGCACAAAGAATTTTTAGGTGCTACTCTGAACTCCACCAGCACTTCATTGTGTTGCCTAGAGAAAGTTTTGCGTAGCTTCATTTCCTGTAAAATGGGATGGCATAGTACTACTTATATAGTGCAAAGGAAAATCTCATGAAATATAATTAACTGATTATAAATCATGAATCTTAAGTGATATTTCCTTCTAGAATGTATAGTAATGATAATGTTATATAATTTAGCAAGGATTTCAAGAAAACTCCTAACCCTTTTGCTTTCTGCGCCTCTTAACAAGCATGTCCTTGTCACTGTCATCATCACCTCACACTTCACCTCTTCTTCCAGTTTGCAGTGTTTTATATATACTAAAACCCATATGCTGGCATTAAAGACCTGAAAAAACACAAACCTGATCCTTCTGATGTGGATGGTTCTAAGTGGAAGAAAGGCTTGAGGAGGAGGAAAATGAAGAGAGGAGCCAGCCAAGAACAACTGCTCTGAGTGACTGTGGATAACAGTGAACCTGGCTTTGGGGTGGCTGATTTTCCATCACCTCTGTGTAGAGCCATACAGCCTCTGATGAACCATGGGACTTCACAGTTTTCCTGCTAACTGCATTTCTTACCAGATGGAGGCAAAACAGTAAGCTCCAATGCCTATGGTAACTATTAACTCCTGCTGGCCATCAGACAGGCACTAAGCGAACAAGGAAGCTGACAGATGCAGGAGATGCATGATCCTCATTGGAAGCATCGGGCCATATCCTACCTCATGTTTCTTTTCCTCTGCCCTCTCTGAAACAAAATCCCACTTACATCCCAGAGGGAGAATTTCATCCTGAGGATTGTTAATGCCTGTAATAATAGGAGAAAAGTAATGCTGAACCCACTTCCCAAAATCCCACGTCTGGTTCATCTTTAGTGAACTACACCTCACTCAGCTTTCCCATCAACACTACAGCACTGCATGTGCAAAAAACCCACTGGGCTGAGCAGTGGCTAGCAAATCCAAGGGTGTCCTGCACATATTCCTATGACAACAGGCATCTCATTGCTGCTGCTGCCAACAAGTAAGGAGAGCGAAAATCACAGGAAGAAGCAGAAGTAACAGCTAGATATCTTTTTTCTTTTTTTTTTTTTTTCTTTTTTTATAATGGAGGTAATATTAATATTTGGAAATATACCATTGGCTCATAGCAGGCTGAAGAAAATTCAATAGAACTATGTTCTTTTGAAATCCAAGGTTCTGTCCAAAATGACAAGCTCTGGGAAACTGGATGGCTTTTGCAATAATTTCATTTAGGGAAAAAAAAAAGGAAACTTCTAATGATGTCACAAGATCACATTCCTATGTTTTTGGAATGAAGCGTTCAGACTTTTCACTTGAAAAAAATTTTTTTTCAAATTCAGATATTAAATAAATCAACATTAAAAATTAATATTAACCAAACCTCATATCTTGAGTAATCTGAAATTATTACTTTTGAAATATTTCACCTCGTGGAAAACTTGAAAATATTTTTTACTCGAAGTCAGAACTAAATTTTAGATTCTTAAAGTCCTTTGTGAAGTAGAATATCTTTTTTCTACATAACTGCTAATGCTACAAAAGGGGAAATGTTGTCAAAACCTGATGAATAAGAGAACAGAGCAATTGTACCTCTGAAGTTTTATTGGTGGAGAACCATTCAAGTAGGGATATCAGACCTGCTGTAACTTGTTTTCAAGGGTAATGAGATGCACAGAAGGGAACTTAGATTTGTCTCAACAAAAAAATTTATGAATCTGGTCACATTTTATGACAAACTCAGCCCAAGTTTTGGATTCCTCATGAAAGCTTATTGGAAGTTTATGTGAAAGCAAGTGTTGCATTACACACCACATCCATCCAAATGCTTTTGTTTCTAGCCCCAGAGGTGAAAATTTGTTTCCACTGGGTGGAATTTAATCAGGTCTGAATGAATTTTTGTCCCTGTTTTTCCACTTGTCCATTCATCTTCCTCTAGGTCCCTTTTCTGGCAGTGTTATCTGATACTGGTGCATTTCCCACTGCTGGGTGAAAGAACCTTCTCCTCCTACTTGCAGCCATCTGGAGCATACTCTCCTCTGCCTACCTGACTCTCCATCTTTTTCTATATGTAACCTAAAAATAAAAAATGAAAAAGCTTTGTCTTTTGACTTTCTTAATCTCCTCTCCATCCTGGTAGTAATATTTTTTTTTCTCCTCTGTAAATATGTTATTTAACACTGTAAAGCATTTTGGGATAGCCTTTATGTGATAGACATTATAAAAATGAAGTTACATTGTGTTGTGAACACTGATACTTCAAAAGACTTATTTGCCTACATTCTTCCTTTCAACCTCTGTTCCTTTATAAGCAGGGAATGGAGCATGCTTGAAGAAAACAAGATTTATTTCCTTAAAAACCTCTAAGCTAATGCACTGTTGTATTTGTTACAGTGGTTTCTGAGAGGGGAGAGGCAGGTGGATAAAAATGTGGACACTCCCAAAGCAAAGCATTTCCAAAGCAATACCTAGATCAGGAGTTTTCTGCACCAACCCTTCCTCTTTCTCCTTTTTTCATGGCAAAATGTCTGAGATCCTCCACATCAGGAAAACAGTCATTTTCCCACATGGTAAAATTTTACTGATCTCAGAGTGTAATTAGATATGGCTACACTATGTATTAAACATGCCTCGAAGCCCACAGTAAAATCCAGACTTAACAGCCATCTGCATGGTGTGAACACAAAGTGATACTGAGTATTGGTATTATTTACCACAAGGACAACGGAGAGCTGTTGACAGCATGCACTGGGGTTGCACAATACAGCAAGACTCGTATCTTTCATGGAACAACATGGATATGCAAAGCCAAGTACACAGTCCAAATACACACTGCATTACAGCCCTCTGCCTGGCTCAGGCCCTGGAAGTTGTTCTCCATACAGCCATATAAGCTGTTGTGAGAGCTGCATACGAGACCACGCTTCTCCATCCCATCTCCTTCAGATCAAAGAAAGGTGAAGCAGCACAATGGCAATAGCTTTGACTGTCCCTTCATCAGTTCGCACAAAGAAAGAGAGCATCTCTAGGCCAGGGCTAGCTCGGCGTGAGTCACAGCTTGTGCACACATGAACAGAGAAAGCAGCTGTATATACAGTACTCTTTACACCAGTATGTTGTGTCTGTGTGTAGGTCCTCCAGAAACCTGACAACTATTCTGAAACAGATGTAAATCCGGATGCTAAAAAGCCCCCAAATCTGAGTCTTTTAATAATTTAAAAAATAAAAGTCCTCTTTTTTAAAAGCATGATCACCAACATGCGTTAACTAAATCAGTCTCCAAGATCTTGTCACTAGCCAGACTAATAATCCAATATTCTTTCAACAGTCTTCACAATAATGGACATATTTTCAGCTTTCTCAGGTTGGGCAACTTATCAAAGAGAACTATGTGGCTCCATGCAGAGCTGCAAGTGATTCTTAGCAGCTTACCCTACAGTACATCATGCAGGGACTTGTGCTACATTCCCCTGGATTACGGACTTCATCAGGCTCTTTGAAATGAAGTAGCTACCCAATATATGCAGGGATCTCACAGGCAGCTAAAACTTTATTGACATTGGAGAAGTGCACGCATTTATTTATTAAAGAAGAAAATGTCTTATACACATGCACATGGACACATCACACACACATGCCACCAGAGTACATGGGGATAAAGAAATCTGTGACATTATCACCTGAAATAGAAGAGGCGAGGGAAAGAGACTTCTATGCACCACACTTATTTTACCCTTGTTTTTCATTACATGGATAACCTCAGAGCAGTTCTTGTTAGCATTTAGAAAAAGGGAAAAAACTAGCCTCCTGCAGGGGAGCTATTATTGCTAGAATGTACTAGCATTATCTTGCTTATGGGGGGGCATATTGTTTATGCAGTCTATTTATCAGTGTAGGAATATATCTACCAATATAGCAATATCTCTGCAGTAATGGCATACAAGAATAAAAGAGTTTTCATGAACAGAGAGTTCCTGCCTGTAGCATGTACATCTGAGATACTAAAGGATTATTTACCTATCATTAAGATATGGATTTTTTTATCTAGTCCAGTTTTTCTTGCAGCAGAAATCATATTAAACTCTCTAGCTATTATATCTAACATCCATTGGGCAGCTTTTCATTCTGGGTAACCTAATATAAATGAAGAAAATAAATCCACGACAATTTGTTGAGCCGTCTTTTCCCCCCTCCCCCCTCCTCCTTTTCCTGAATTAAATTCACATAATAAAATCCAAGGGTTGCATTTCACTCACATCTGCTTCAATTAATGTGCATGACATTGTATGAAATTTTTAATGGAAGAAAAAACCTAAACCACAATATTTTTAAACCATTGTGTAGGGTGGAAATGCTGCATACAACACAATGTGCTTATATGTCACACAACAGTCAGATGGGCTTTAAAATTCAGTGTGAGCCTTCCCAGTGTTCCCTTTCTCTCGTATTTTCCTGTTATAGGATGCCTTTTAAGAGATTCCAGTGATTTTCATTTAATGAAATACTATTGTATAATATTGTTTTAAGAAGTGTTTGCTTGTTTGAAACAACCAGGACTAATAATAACAAAAGCATTAATAATAATAGTCATATAATGGCTGAAGACTGAAGCCAGTCAAGAGATTCTAAAGCAGTATTTTTTTTTTATCTCAGATAGTGGATTTTCATTGAATAGTAATTTTTTTTTTAAGATTCTTTTTTGTTTAAAATTTCTTATTTATGCTGAAAGACTAAGGGTAGTTTTGATACTGATAGAAGAATTTCAAAGGAAAACTGTAAACAATGAAAAAAGTCAGTTTACTAATATTTTTCACCAGGGAGAAAAATATTTTCTGCCAGTATTATGTGAGGAAAAGGTGTAAAAATTGATTGCATGAATCCATTAACTGTATGTACAAATTGGTTCATTTACATAGCTTTCTGGTACCCCATTTTAATGTATCCCCCACCTACCCAAGGTTGCATATATTTCATTTTCACTCTGGTGGGTCAAAAAGCCCATGATGACACAAAGCCATCATAGCATCATACCTGATTATATATCATGTTCTGCATCCCTTCTAAAACTCATGGTGTTTGACATTTCAGGGCAGCAATGGGGAGCAGAAGGAGAATGATGCTGCTGCCCCCATCTCGTTGCACCCAAGACACTTGCAGCTAGAAAAAAATCTACATCGGCCTTTCTGGTTTCCTAGCTTAGGTTGGTTGAGAAATTGTCCTGTGTTATATAAAGGAATCAGCATCTGTGCTTTTATACCACTGGAGCAAGAAGACGTTGTAATTACAGTTAGAGTTACAGTCAGAGGCATCTGCTCTCTCAGGTGAAGAAGACGGAAGAAGGTGTCTTGTTTGTTCCATGGATTAATCTCCTAACCCATGGGCTTTCCCAGCTAGGTGTCTCACAGGCTTGCTTCCCCCCACCTGGAGTAATTACAGGGGGTATAACTTGGCATGTGGTTTTGGCTGTGTCCTGTTGGGAGCTTCCCTCTTTAGTTCAGCCATATGAGTCTCAGCCCAGGTCCTTCTCAGACTGCGCTTTTGGCTTCTTCCAAAGAAACAGTGCTGATGCCCTGGGTGGCACAAGGAAGAAGCGTAGACCAAGCACCTCCTGAGAGACAGCAAATGAGCTCTGCACAGGTCACAGAAGAAAAAAAGGGACCAGACAACACAGGGTCGAACCATAGTGGCACCCAGGAGCTCAGATGAGGTTTTCCTTCAATTACTGGAGAGATCTATTTGTTCTTTATTGACCTTTCTTCATCCTAATCTGTTTTTCTTTTGTAATATATTTAAGAGAATGAAGTGCTCCTAATAAGGCCGAATTGAGAACGTTAGAGACTACACTCACTTATTTAAGGGCATTTGTTAACCTAAAGGTTATCTTATCCCAAAGCTTTCCTGCAATACAGTCATATCTCTTTTAATAACTAAACACCACTGAAATACTACAGTTGAGTCTTGTGTTCTACTTTTATAGATGCATAATACACATACAATGATACTATGTTTATTCATTCTGTTTATTGGTTCGAACATGATTTTTAATGTGTAACATAAAAAGAGGTTTTCAAGTTTAATTGGAGTGTCAACCCTATCATGCTCATCTTTATCTCTGGCCGTTTTTACTTCCAGACTAGCATTTTTTATAGGATATCCACACATAATAAAGCATCCAAACAACTTTTTCACGTCATCTTCAATGAATTCAGAGGATGCAACAGTTTGCACACTCCTCTGCACACATTTTATTACTCCCACTTTCATTCTACAAGGCTGAAGCGAATCATGTCATAAATATCTGTCTTGCACTCGTGAGCTTGATATACTATTTTCTTCTAAGATCCTCTCTCTACTCGTAACTTAAAAAATCTGGCAAAAAGTATTCCATGTTCTATTTTCTCACTTTAGTGAAATTTCAAAATGTTACAGAAAATCCTGTTCCAAAACTGACAACATCTCTCAATCACAACGTGTTATTTTTAGATAATCAGGGAGTATGTTTGTGTACAATAAATATATAAGGCCAGGCTCAAAGCTGGTATAAAATAGACACTGAAATAGATGGATCTATGCCAGTTTATACCTATTGAAGTTCTGGTCTGGAAAACATGGTGCTGAAAGCCTTTTGTAGCATTCTGTAGTTTTCAAACCCACCTAATTGTGATTGTGTTTAATGTCAACTGTGTCAGGTACCTTACTTATGAATATAGACATGTAAATATTCATATGTTTCAGATTGAATCTGTATGTAACTGCGTACATGTGTGTGTGTAAATTAAGTGGCATTTGTTAACTCTTTCAGCCTTTGCTGACCACAAAACTGCAGATAGTATTCTAGGCTGACCAAAGCTGCTGCTCAAAATCAGCTCCACCACACTATACCTCTGCAATCAAACTGCCTTCTCCTGCCCTCTTCCTTCCCCAGTCACCTTGTCACAATAAAGATCTGGGTACTTCATGTCATCGTTTGTAATTTCATGATGAAAGCTACTGGGATATGAAAATATACTAGTCGCTGTGTAATGAGATGCTCCTTTTGCCATTTTGCCTTTCTTTGAATGCTTATTTTTAGCCATTATATCATCAACAATAGATGTGAGAGTTGGTCATCAATGACAGATGTGAGACTTACTCTGAGGAGACCATACCCATCTTGTGGTCAGATTTGGGTTTAGACTTTAAGCCTGAGACTAAAAGAGGTCTGGATTTTTTAATTTTGGTTCAATAGCACAATATTTCTGTAGATTGTTCTCAGCAAATTTTTGGCCCAAGTGGTGGCATGTGGCACAAACTGACAGGAGATTTTTTTGTGCTTTGGATGTCAGAGGTCTTGTGAGATCATCTGTTTTTTTCCTAAGTTTCCTGCCATTTGGGGCCAAAACCTCATGAGAATAGTTGTTCTTGGAACATTTTTTCAGTATGAAAACCAGGATGAGAAAAATAGGCCTTTTCTGGTTTTGGATCTACCCCACAAGAAAACCTAATACTTTGTTTAAATACACACATTCTGATCCGAGGTCTCCTTGCTATCCCTCCTCCCTTAACATTCAAAAAAGGGGGTCTAATCTTAACATAAATTCTAAGCTTCTTGTAACATATTCTCAACAAGATCATATTCCACGGTTACTTTCTAGGCTGCATGAGTTCTTTTTTTTTACTGTTTGGTTTTTTGGCTTTTGCTTCGGTTGGTTTTTTGGATTTTTTTTTGTTTTGTTTTGTTTTTTCCCCCAAATAAGAGCTAAACGTTACAGAGAGATTAACACACCTGTGACTGCTTGTGTAACATAGTATTTGGCACTGCCTACCACCCAAAAACAAATAAAATGTTTTTATTTCTAGCTATTATTTGTTAGTTAATATTTCTTACAAGAAAATGAGAAAAAGATATTCAAAGCTATTGAGGAGAAACAACGGAAAACTGACAACAGATCATTCTTGATCAGACAACAGAAGCTAACGCCACAAAGGAAAAATTGGCCAAGAATTTAGATGTTTTTTTAGAGGATTATGCAGTGTAGATAGCTTAAAAGGCTGTTCCAACGTAATTTTACTCTAAAAGCCAGGTTTTGGAGTAAAAGTAGAAATTAGGCCAATCTGAGAGTATTTAAGAGAGGAGGAAATTTATTTCTGGGCGATATTATTGTTCTGTAACGGCTATTTATTACAGAGCTTTTCTCTTTGAATTAGCTCTTATATACAAATGTATTGAATTAGCTAGACACCCACCCGATCTACAAGTTCATTATTCAGGTTCCTACATAAGATACAGGGGAATCCTCATAAAATAAGCAACTGAGAATAACAGTTTCTTTTTTAGACAAACTGCCTAGGATTTCTATACTGAAGGTGGCCAACCTGCCTTTTGAGCTTTGTTTGGCTTCCAGGTAATTGAGGTGCTCCTTCAGTGTTGGGTCTGACTCCTCTGACCACAGGCAGGAGGTCTTGTATAAGGCAACTGCTCAGCTGCGGCTGGCAGCATCCTGAGGGATCAGACCCTGCTCAGTGGAGGAATGGGACCGTTGTCAGTGTCAGTTCTGCTCTCTAATCAGTTCCCAGAACTTCCCCACCCTTTGGCTCTTCAACAATTGCAGCCTGGGCCATGAAAAAACCATGAGAGAGCTTTCTGTGTCAGGAAAGTTGAAATCTTTCTTCTAAGCCATAATTATCAACAATCTCAACCATTGTTCTGTAATGAAGTTTGATGTTTTAAACTACAAAGAAGCACATTTAAGATATAGAACAGTGTTGCTGGATTTTGTGTGTTTTTCTTTTAATTCTAGAATTTGTTATTCTTAGTTGATATAAATCTGAAGGCAGGAACTCATTCTAGATACACAAGTACATACAGTATGGACATATCAAAAGGAATTAATCTGTACAGGTATAGATAAAAGAAGCAGGAATAATTGTATATAGGCAATGGATAAGAGACAGAGAAGACAAAAGGCAAGGAAGAAGTCAAATATGAATAAAAGAGAATATGAAAAGACTATTGTAGTATGTTAATACTATGTGAAATTAAAATACTTTAAGATCCTCAGATGTAAGATACTATGTAAGTATAAAGCATTAAATATTTTTTTTTCCTACAATTTGAATTGAGTAGATGCAGCCTGAAAGCAGCTTCTAAATATGATTATGTGAGACTATGGACACAATTTCTGCCAGGTAGCATGAATTTCAGTGCATTGCTGTGTTATTAAAAGCAACCAGCAGTGTGAACCTGCTGTATTATTAACACGTTACATTAGCCTTAATAGTTAATCCAGTATTCATATTCATATTGTGGGCTCTCCTTCTAAGAGAGAGAAATAGCTTTCTAAATGCTTTTAAGAGTTCCAGGAATAAAATTAAAGCATGTTTAAGTACTTGTTGGAAATTGTGTGCAGAATTCTGAATAAGGGAGTTATCGCATTGTATCAGAACCCTTAAGAGATTCAGCTGAGAAATAAATTATGTAAACAATGCAATATGTGTGTGTGTCTACAGCTGTATATCAATATCACCTATATCTATGTATACAAATATCCTTATCCTTTTCTGTCAGTCTGGAATGTGTTATACTGGAGATGCTGAACCTTTCAAAAGAGATGCAAGACATGTTTTTAATGTTGGTTCAGAATTCAAATGTAAAACAAAAACTGGATAAATACTTCATTACATTTTATAAGCAATCTGCTTCCTGATAAATTATTATAGAACAACTTTTCATTCTCTTTTACGAAGTCTGACTCTGAATGCGCATGTGGAAAATGAATTTTGGTGAAAGAAGTCAGTTCAGAGTAACGTATCCTAAATGGGATTTGTTGAAACCCATGTGGTGCATACAGTTAGTGAGAGGGTCCAGCATCGATGGAGGAGAGGAGGACTGATGTCAGCAGGAGGCTGTGAGGACCGCCTGCCTCTGCCCCTCAGTTCTGAAGGGAGTTATACTGGAGCTACACAAAGGCCCCACATTCAGCTTGGCTGCAGGCTCAGTTTGGATTTCCTCTCTGCAGCTGCTCCACACTCCACTTGCAAAAAGTCCAAACATATGGGTTTAATGTAAGTGGAGTGGATTTCAAGATTAATTCTTCTCTTCGTCTCTCTGTGTGTGAGTATGTTTGTGTGTGAAATAATCTTTCTAGAATACTTTATTTCTTTCCTAAATCTTTCATTTTGCATCCTTACAATTTATTGTGGTATGAGGTACATGATCGGTAAAGATCCTTGTGTCGTGTCTTATCTCCTGCTCTGCCTTTGGAACATACTGTTATTTGTATTGTCCAGAAAACAGACTGAAGACTTAACTGAAATACAGCTAACCATCAACATTTTTTTACAACTTATTCTAATGTAGGTGTTTAAGGTGCAGAAATCCCTGCTAACATTTCCCACCCACCCACCCACCCAAAAAAAAGTAGGAAAAAAAATCATTTATACCACCATAAAGATTGATTTTTGAACTCTTGTCAGTCCTATACCTTCCCCTTCATTTATGATGTCTTGAGTCTTACATAGGTTGGGCACAATATTAAATTTCATGTGGGAGAATGGAAGGAAAAAGATAAATACTCAGAGAGTAAATAGCTGGTTTGCTTATCATGCCTCCCAGTTTGATTATGGTAGGTTCCGGAGACCACAGGTGGAGGATACTGAATTATAGCAAATAAAAGACTAAAACATAACAAAGCTACCTGAGGGTTTGGCTGAAGTCCCTGTGCAAACTGTGATTAACTGAATACCTGCCCTGGAATGCTGGTTTGGCAAGAGGTTATACACACATGAATGAATCTGTCTGCATATTTAGACACTGCAGTTAAACTTCTTTCTCGTAAAAAAAAATGGGTGCTACTTCCAAAGTTGTTGAACATAGTTTGATTCTGTCTGTTTTGATTTAAGCTCCCCATCCTCAGAACAAAAATGCGGCGACAAGTGTCCTACACATATAATAAAGAGAGAGTGGGAAGAAAAGCTGATCAGCCAAGGACGTGTTTGACTGCGTGGGGGCAGCTAGTCACACTTTCTCCCTAAAAATCATTGTTCCTCTGGGAAATGGAGGCAGATCTTCTCTGTGTAAAATGATGAAGGTCTATCAATGTAAATTCACCTGAGCTTATATCCCAAACCCAACACGACCGGCAATGGAGAACTGGCTACATATTAATGGCACTTAACAGATAACATACTGAATATAATTATAACACATACTGTAGATGAAACGTAAAACTCAAATTTTCAAAAAGCCTAAGGGAGCTGAAAGTCAGTGTTTTTTGAGCACCTGAGGGCTTGTCTACATGGAAAAATAGACCAGCACACTGATAAAAGATTCTTTCTGCTGTAGTTACAGGATGGGTGCAGACACACCCTTACACTCACAGGCCCCTTTTGAAAATTCTTGCTATAAATTACATTTCAGGCTAATGTAAATTAATCCTGGGAGGTAGTTGATGGGCTTAGGAAGGCTAGACAATGATTATGTGTTAGTGTCTATTAGACTGGTTTCTCTGTGATCTAAAGCTGCGTATGATTGTGTGGGGCACAGTACAGTCAGAGGGGAAAAGTCATTGCTTGCTATGAAAGAGCTTGTGCTCTGAATATATTCCCTGGCTTTTTATTTTATTTTTTTGTACTGTCCATGTATATTCCATATGTTACTAACAATTGGGATCCTGGACATTAACCCTGAATTGACACGGTAAGCCCAAAGCCATTTTACTTTATTTCTCTTCTTCCAGCAGAGAGGGCCGGAACATATCTGAATAATTTTGTTTGGGTAAATTTCCAGCTGGGAACACAATAGCAGTTGTGTCCTGCACAGAAAAGCACAGTATGGTCCTAGCTGCCTCTGGCTCACGTGATGTAAGATGGCTAGAACTTTCCTCTGCCTTTCCTTAGGTAGACGTGCCATGCATGAACTTGCAGTGCAGAGGGACCTCGCCCTTGATTTATAATCAAGTCATGAGCTCATCTATGCTCTAAAAGAGTCTATTGTCCAAATCTTGTTGGTTTTTCTCCAGGAAAGTTTTGCCAGTGTGTGGAGAACTGGCCTCCAACAGTTTTTCTTCTCCTACGTTTATTTCTGACCTTTTCCTGATCTGATTCTTTTTCATTTCCTCACCTTTTCCTCCTAATTTCCCTGGAAATTCAAGGCTTCTCAGCAGCAATTATTTCTGTCCATGCCAGCATGATGGGGGTTCTGGTATCTGTGGTTATCAGGGGGGTGAGAGGAAACATATTCCCAAAGCTGCTGCATCAGATAACCTGACTTCTTTCCCCCCCTCCATGTGTCATGGAAGCAGCATCAGATATGCTGCTTTTTTTTTTTTTGGTCTATGGTGGGGACAGTGATTGTGTGGCGGTTTAGTGACTCCAGCAGTCTTCTCCCCTTGGCAGTTATGTCTAAAATCAGCCTCCCTAGGAGGTCACTGGGTTCATGTGACAGCTACTGGGGAATAATTTCCTTCTGCATATCCCACCCAGTAACATCCTAAGCCTTGTGCACCATTATGACTGGTTTTTTTATTACAAGATTTTCCTAAAGATTTCTGGACATCCTTCATTTTTTATTACAATGGGCAATGAAATCTCCCTGTATAGGTGTATACCATCCACAGTCTCTGCATACAGCTGCACACTATATACAATAAACCCCCCTATAGCAATTAAATTCAAAGACTTTGTGGAAAATGGCCAGTTTGTTTTGCTTCTACTTGTTTGAGAAAAAGTCTCCCCCCTCCTTTATCTGAATAGGCAAGATTGACATAAAAAAGTACTTCAAGAGCTGAACTCGTCTACTGAACACAAATACAGTGAATTTCTGTATATCTTTAAATGTTTTATATGTCCTAGTCATATATAATTTATTGTGTTGTGAAGCTGAGCCCTTCTTTGAATGAAAATTTTACTGTCAGAGCCTGGGGTACTTTAGTTTGATGATTTAAAACTCCCAATGCGCTCATAGCAAATAGCACTTTTTATTACAGCGTGTTTGTCCAAGAGGTCAACTTTCAGCACAGCAGGATTTCTTCCCACTGTAGAATTATTTCTGATGGCAAGACATCTGCCGTCTTAATTCATCTGGTGCTGAATGCAGTAGCCAACACTGTCTTAGAGGCTCATTAGACTGGACCTGCCATGCACAAGAAAAGGGTAGGGAGCTTCACCTTTCCTTATGCAAGCATTCTTGCTAGCAGATTATACAGCATGTTAAATGCTGTATGCCTGCTTATACCCCTTTGGTTTTAAGATTCCCATTTATAGTTTCGCTCCAGTATTTCATTTCCTCAGAGATGATGCTGAATTTAAGCTGCCTTGTGATGATGCTAAATTCATTTCTGAGATGAGTAAAAGTGACTAAAATTATGTGCATGTTTCCTGTGAAATATTGTATACCGAGCAGGTCCTAGATTAAAAGACAAGCTTGACTTTAAAGGTAATGTGATTAATTTCCTCAGCCAAAACCAGCTAGATAGTTTTCATGCTTACGTTGATACAGTATAGATGCCCTATTACACCCATTTACTGTCTCCATCCCTCTGCCGTTAGCCCCTGCTGAGCCTATTAAGTTGGTATCAAGTCAACTTGTCCCTTAGTGATAGTACACAAACTCTCAGAGTGCTGCAGAATTCTGCATCTGTCCTCTTACCTGTCACTTCAGCCTCCTTTTACTGATGTTAAAAGAAATCTTTACTGTCAGTCATATAACCAATTCACTTTGTTCACAGGCTGTGACAACCTTGTTGTGTTTCTCCCACCACAGAACCGACTTCTGTGAATTAGTATTCTCAAAATTTAGACTAGCTCATTAGTCTGAATAAATTTGAAAGGCTGCTGTTCACATTTTTTTTTTTTTAATACAGCCTGGCTTTCCTTGGATATAATTTAGGCATCTAGAGAAAAAAACAACCACCACCAAAAAACCACAATCAAAAAAAAAAAAAAAAAATTTACAACCCAGCTCCCAAGCATTCACTTTATGATTTTAGAACTAAAGGGCCTTTCAGTGGCTTCATTTGAGATAAAATAAATGAAATCAAATCTTCCAACTTTTTTCCAGCCCCACCCCCCACCTTTTTTTTCTGTCATTATTTTGGTATAATTGAAAAGTTGGCTACTCTTCCAGAAAATGAAACAGAAGTTCAAGCACCAGTCTCAATCATCTTTATGGCTATGTCCACCAGACCAACTTGTTCCCACTTTATCACTGAAAATGTAGAGTAACCTTTCTCCCTCAACTAATCAAATTTCACCCCACCTTCCAGTTCTGTATATGTGACTGTCAGTGCACCAGTCTGATGGAATGAAGGAAATTTTTCCCCTAGAAATTGCTAAGGATTAAGCAAAGAAACCACCACTTTTGCTCTTATTTTCAAAGTCCTACCAGCTAAACTGCTCAATTCTCTATTTTCATGAAATCATAAAGGTATTTTCACTCCTTTTGTTATTCTACAGTTAATAAATGCAAGGCAGTGTTATTCATTTTTCATTTCTTTGTAAGAGTTGAAGATCGGCTACTAGTGGACAAGGAGGCATGACAGAAGGTGAATCTGGTCTGCCCCAGCATGGATCTTGTACAATGCAGTAATAGGCAATCACAGAGTACCCAAGAGTTCAATGTATTGAGTGCACTGCTCTTGTTCTGCCCTCTGAGCATTGTCCTTACGGAAACTCTCAGGCACTGGTCATAAGATGGTATCAGGATGCCATTTTGAATTGTGTTGGCTTTCCAGAACATTATTATTATTAGGAAACCGTAAGGGGCAGGGAAATTGCTTTCCAGAAACAATAAGCTATATAGTAATTTGTATCAGTAGAGTATTTTTCGCAGGAGGATTTAAACGTTTTACAAACAAATTAAATATGGAAGGAAACAATGATAACACCTACTTCAGGCATGAAAAATGAAGTACATGGGAGCAAGTCTATCCCATTCAAATCTCTTTCTTGCTGCTGAAATTCCACAGATTTCACTGGAGTCCCTTCTGAAATATCCTGGTAACATAAAAATCCAGCCTAGAATCCAGAGAGGTTAAATAATTTACCCAAGGTCACATCAATAGCACCTGAGCCTCAGCATGGAGAACAGAGGTCCTCAGAGTTTCACCTAAAAGGGGCTAATAATGACTTCACTATTAGCTGTAAAATAAAAATATAAAAATGTCTTTGCATTAACATCAGCACCTTAAAACTAAAAATGAGAGAGCTTGGCCAAAAAGATCTGATATAACTGACTACAGAGTCAGGGTGGGAAAATATAAATCAATTGGATGAAATGATCCTTTGCTACAGACTAGAGAAGAAGTTTGGCTATGTCTCAAGGAAATGGAGAATTACGCTAGACATTAAGGGAACCAGAGACACTCTCAAGAGTTCACGGTGGATGTAACTGTGCAATGGAGCAGAACAGATTAAAAATCCCAACCTAAGGAAGCATTAATACATAAAACTGCAGGAGAAAGGCATGATGTGATAGAAATAGTGTGATGGTGCTCTAAGTATGTATTTGCTATGTTCAGAGCCTTTTCAGTTGTTTTCTCAATTCTTCCTCCAGCATGTGACAATATTGTTGCTTCTTCTTTCAATATCAATGGCTTCTTCTGACACCAACGACTCATTGTGCCAGGAGCCACAGATATCCAGCAATTCCTAACTTGGCTCCACAGTGCGGAAGAGGTCAGTCGTGTGGAATATAACTGTTTTCATATTTATAACCTGGTTTGCTTACACAGACCTACAGTAAGTCGTGCCTGGGAAGGGACACAGCCAGAAACAATACAAGGTGATACTTTCTTTTGGGTATCACAGTGCAACAACTCTGCTCCTTCAGGGGCTTTCTCTTGAAGATTAAGGCTTTGTTTATTTTCTTCAGATTACTGCACAGAAAAGTAGCTGAAACTCACTGTTCAATCCCGAGATTGATTGTATTCCTTTAATAAAGGAGTACAGATCCTCTTTCCACCTGCTCTTGACATCACACCTACTGTTTTCTTCCCCTTTTGCCCTTCTTTTTCTCTCACATACTCTTCAGCATTCTCTTCTCCAGATCTCAAGTGCACTGTCCTCTTCTTCACATATTAGGTATCCGATCCTTTGATCTAGCCAGAATAGTTGGCATAAAACCTAACAGGGAAATTGCTGGAAATCTCTGGAAAACGGCTATTCAGCCCTAGTTTTCCTGTCTTCTCTATAGAGCACCATTGAAAGCCAGGTAGGAAAGCATGTGCACATGCATGCACACAGAGGCTGTACGTGGGAGTACAGGCACATTTATGTATGGGTTTGAGAAAGATGATGATGCGGAATTGGCTATAACGACTGTATTCTCTCCTCTTTTTTTTTATTTCTTTTAGGTTGCCATTTTCCCTTCCTAGTTAATGGCATTTAGGTTCTCCTTCTTTCTTTCTTTTCTATCCCATCTTTCCTTTCTGGCCAACATTCTCTTCATCCCTGGCTGCCATCCCTCAGTAAATTCTGGACATGATTACAACAGTTGCTTGTGAGTGGATGGGATTTGTCTCTGTATATCAAGCCAAAAAGGTCTACAGATTTCTTGTGGCTGCAATCATAACAAGGCCAAAAGATTCTGGGAAACACCTCTTCTTTTGGATTTGCCTTATTAGTCTTCTCTGGTTTTTGGTTTTTTTTTTTCTCTTTAGTTTTTTATCTTTCTTTCTTCCTTTCCCTTCCAATTTCCTCTCTCTGTATTTCATGCCCAATTACTCTGTTTCTCTCCAACACACACACTTTTATAGGAAGGAACGTTCATGCAAAGAACTTTCAGAAGAAAACTGAGCCAATTTCCCTGGTAACTACCAAAAGCAAGTGAAAATGACAAATGGATTGACTACAGTGGATTGATTGATACTGATTTATAGCTGAAAATTGGATCAAGTGCGTCCACATGCACTTTCTCCAGGGACTAAAACAGAGGCAGACTGCCTCTGTCAGCATTCCTATACAATGAAGCTAACTCTCCTCATGTCACCTCATCTCTCTCTTTGTAGCCCTGCCTTCTGTTTCCTGCTTAAATCAAGAGAGCTCTTAAAACACAGGTGTTTGCTGCCTTATCCCAGGCACAGGACACAATTCTGAGGACACAAATGGCTTGTGCTTTATTGTGGTCAATTTTCTATACGTTCTGGGATCACTGCTCAACTGTGCACACCTGCCCCTCCCCTTCATATCCCTGTGTCTGCCAGGTACTCTCAGATGGCCTTGCAAACCACGTTCCTCCTAGTCACACCTCGGATCTTACTATTAATTACTGCTGAATGCAAAAGAAAACTAGCAGGATCTTTTTATACTAAATCTGATCTGGAGATCTTTATTTATGATGGTAACTCTTATTCACACATGCGTACATGTTCCTATTACCGGTTTTAGGACACCTGAATGAATGGGGTTTGTAGGGCAGTGCTCCTGTTTAAATCTGCTACCTTATTGAATTCATTCCTGAGCTAAGCAGAGTAATAATTAGAAGCACCAGCATGTCCTAACCCAGCTAGTCTGTCAGAGGAAGAAAGAAGGACCACAAGATGTCCACAGAAAATTGGGAGAAAGTTACAAAATCTGCTGTTGCAAGTTTCAAAACTTGGAGACAATAGGAAAGGGAGGGGTTAATTACCATAGTATTAATTTGCTTATAGCACATTACAACATGATTTAGTGAAGCAATATATTTGTACAAGAATAAAAATTAAATTGGGTAGCAGTTTACATCACACCAACAGATGAGGAGACCCTTGTGTTAGCAGGACTTTTACGAGTTCTGTTTCCAGAAAGAATTCACACTTCCTGGAGAGTCAGGAGCTGGCGCTGCCACTGTCCCCAGTCCATAGCAGGGTGCTGTCCTGCAGCGAGCAGCCTCCATGGCCACCCAGCTTCTGTAATTCCCAAAACCAGTTCTGAGCTGTACCCAAATTGTTGTCCTAAGGGAAGAGGGCAGGAAAGCCCTGTGTTTGCATACATACTTTCCTGTATGGCACTTTATTTCGGGTCTGATCTGACAACCTCCAGCTGTGTTTTTTGTTCTTGCCACATGGTTATAGGGCTGAAGATGAGCAGACAACAGAGTCCTCCCTTGCAGTGCTTCTAGATGTTGCTTACTGACAGAGCAGCTGGATTTTGTAAGCAAACTGAGCTGGGGTAAGCTGAGGTGACCTTCAGCAGACATGTGACAATGAGAAGCAAAGTCCAGGGGGCTCATTAGGGTTCAATCCAGGAGTCACCTCACTCAGCTAAGTGGCATTGTGCTGATATACAACCACAAAATGACTTTGCTCAAAGTCCACCAAAGAAGCTCTGGCAGGATAAAAAGTTGAACTCAAACCTCTCAAGTTCTGGGTTAAACATTAGGCAGTTTTCTCCTTTAGTTTAATCACTTTATTGAGATATCAGGATTGATAGAAAGGCAAAAGCTTGTTACTGTTAACAAGTGGGCATTTACTGTGAGCTCTTGAGTGGTCACAAAGTCCATGGAAATTTAGATCCTGGATGTATGAGACTGTATGAGTCCTAAATACGGGCTTAATTTATTTTAAGTATCTCAAGTTCAAGGGCTTTCTAGTTGTGCAAAACTGAGCTCCATTGTGTAACAGCAATCATTGGACAATTGGGTTTTGTATCATAACAGAAGGCAATTTGTGGTGGGTTGACCCTCGCTGGATGCCAGGTGCCCACCAAAGCTGCTCTATCACTCCCCTCCTCAGCTGGACAGGGGAGAAAAACTATATGAAAGACTCATGGGTCAAGATAAGGACAGAGAGATCACTCACCGATTACCATCACGGGCAAAACAGGCTCCACTTAGGGAAACTAACTTAAATTTATTACCAATCAAATCAGACTAGGATAATGAGAAATAAAACCAAATCTTAAAACCACCTTCCTCCCACCTCTCCCTTCTTCCCAGGCTTACCTTCACTCCTGATTCTCTTTATCTCCTCCCCACCAGCAGCACGGGGACAGGGAACAGGGGTTGCAGTTAGTTCATCACAAGTTGTTTCTGCTGCTCCTTCCTCCTCAGGGGGAGGGCTCCTCACACTCTTCCCCTGCTCTAGCATAGGGTCCCTACTGCTAGAGACAGTCCTCCATGAACTTCTCCAACATGAACCCTTCCCACGCTGCTCCAGTGTGGGCCCCTTCCACAGGGTGCAGTCCTTCAGGAACAGACTGCTCCAGCATGAGTCCCCAACAAGGTCACAAGTCCTGCCAGAAAACCTGCTCTAGCCTGGGCTCCTCTCTCCACAGGGCCACAGATCCTACCACGAGCCTGCTCCAGCATGGGCTTCCCATGGGGTCACAGCCTCCTTTGGGTGTATCCACCTGCTCTCGTATGGGGTCCTCCACAGGCTGCAGGTGGCTATCTGCTCAACCATTAACCTCCACGGGCTGCAGGTGGCTATCTGCTCCACCATTAACCTCCACGGGCTGCAGGTGGATATCTGCTTTACAATTAACCTCCACGGGCTGCAGGGGGACAGCCTGCCTCGGCATGGTCTTCACCACAGGCTGCAGGGGAATCTCTGCTGCGGCACCTGGAGCATCTCCTCCCTGCCCTCCTCACTGACCCTGGTGTCTGCGGGGTTGTTGCTCTCACATAGTCTCGCTCCTCTCTCCAGCTGCAGTTGTAGTTGTGTAGCAACTTTCTTCCCTCTTAACTATGTTATCCCAGAGGCACTACCACCATCGCTGATGGACTCAGCCTTGGCCAGCAGTGAGTCCGTCTTGAAGCCGGCTGGCATTGGCTCCATTGGACTTGGGTGAAACTTCTAGCAGCTTCTCACAGAAGCCACCCCAGTAGCCCCCCCACTACCAAAACCTTGCCATGCAAACTCAATACACGATTCCCCCCAGGACTAACAAAGTGATAAACTTTAAAAGGGCAGATTTTAAAACTATGAGGAAAATGGTTAACAGCAGGCTGAAGGGCAAAGTAAAAAACTTTAAAACCACAGAAACAGCCTGGAGGCTATTCAAGAACATTGTGTTAGAGGCACAGATGGTTTGTGTATCATTGAGAACAAAAACAAAGTAAAATGGTGAGAACAAAACTATGGTTAAGCAGAGAAGTACAGGACTTTATTGAGGCTAAAAAGGCATCTTTTAAAAGCAGAAAGGCTTTCTGAACAACCTAACCAGATCAGGCCATCACTTATGTTGGTGAAATGCAAGTCAGTAATGATAAGAGTAGTAAGGAAGTGGTCGGCTAAAGGTAGTGAGGATCTGGTGAGTAGAGACATAGTGACATAGGCACTTGTACCATGTGATTCTGGCACATTAAAGTTTGCAAAAGAAATGTCTCATTGTCCTCTGGAGATTCCCTTGAATTCCCACTCTTTTTTTAAGAAAAGAGCCTATTATCCAATCAGAGAGATGAAACTAGGCAGAAAACAAAATAAAATTATTTCGCAAAGATGCTAGTGTAGCCTCAAGCTTCTTGCCCTGGCTATCTCCTATCCCCATCTTCCTCTCCAGCCAGGATCCTGATGGCTAACATCTCACCTTTTCTGTTCTGGCCAGAGAGCATGTCCTTTTGCTCTTACATATTCTGAGTTTTTGTTCACGGAGAGGTCCAAATTCTGCCAGTAGCAAACATTTTGGAACAAACTCTGCTCTGATGTGATGAATTTTTCTCATAGAAGACAATAAAGAATACTTTCTGTGTCAGGTTAAGAGGCTGACAGAAATGGAAGCTACCGAAGCAGACACTATGCATTAAATCAAGAAATTAATGTTTATCAGTTATTGATGGTTTCTCAATGTAATAACATAGGTAGTATGAGATATAATGGTAATTCACTGAGACCTAGCAAGATAAAATCTGTGGGTAGTAGTGCCTGCTCAGATCCAAATCCAAGAAAGGAAAAGTTTAACTTGTAGGCATTTTAGTAATTTGGTTTAATGATTACAGAAGAGATGGTTTGAAACAGGCTGGAGATGGGAGAGAAATGAGAAATAAGTGCAAGAAACATCACCTAAACAGAGAGGACTTGAAGCAACTTTTCTTCTACTATATCTGTGCCAGGAGATGACAGGAAAGGGAGGAAAAAGGGAGAAAATATTATTCTATAACCACCTCACAGAACATCTCCTGAGATTGTGATAGTCCTTTCCCAGCACAGTTTTTGAGAGGATATGTTGAATACTCCCCACTGCTTCAGTCAACAGAGCATCTTCCAGAGAGGTGGGAACAGTATCTGGAAGGACAGAGCACAGATTGTGGGTGAGGAAAGGGGGAACTGGGGAACGTGGCAGTTGGAGGTACAGATCAGCTAAGGAGGGGCTGTGAGAAAGGTTTGGTTTATACGGGCAGACTTTGGATAAACTTTTAACACTGTTGACCTCCAAAACCCCTGTGTACTTCATTAATCATCCGGTACACAGATGAGAACTTTCAGAACATCTGGTGCCTTCCTGAAGATCTCCGGTGTATAGGAACTTCAGCCTTTAATTTCAAATCACTGTGAACTTTAGAACAAAAGTTGAGACTGAGATTCTGCGTCACTCGCAAAAAGAGAAATTTTGCATCTCCAGTCTTTAGCAAAGGATCTTTCTGAGTTTTGTTTTTTGTTTTTCGTAGTTTGACGGAGAAACTGCGTGCCACTAATCAGCCATGGTACATGCACACACATACACTATTATATGTGAATACTTCTTCAATGCTACTTTATAAGAACCTTGGACACTTCAGTTTGATTAACACTTTGATAAGACATACATTTCCTTGAAGAAAGCGAGGCCATCGGGATTTGTTAAAAATTCAGAAAAGGAAGGTACTGTGAAAAGATTTAATTTTGTTACAGTAATTCATTCTACTAATGTAATATGGACACAAAAAATGTTAGGCCCCTTGAGAAATTAGGATAATTTTGTTTGATCCTTTATGAATGTATATAATTATATTTATGTATGTGCCTGTATGTATATCTATATTTATGAAAATATTGTTATGCATGTCCCTGTGTATGAATACATTTATAAAACAAACCCATGACCATAAATCAGCTCAACAGAAACAGTATAAAGTGGACCACTGTACATCTTTATTTAAAATACATAGGATGCCAAGACAGAAAAATACTAAAAAAGAAATACATATTGTTTTTGAAGCTGAAGCATCAATATGGTTGTAATTTTAATGTTTCTTGCTGGAAAAAGGTCATCTTTGGCGAGGTCGGGTTTTTCTTAAGGTCATTTCACATTGAGATATCTGCCTGCTTTTGACATTTCATCTAGAAGAGGCACAACTATTCTGACACATGAAATGGGTTCTTTACAAACCCAATGGCTATTTCTATCAACATCTGTTATTCTTACACAAAAGGGGAATATGCATTGATTGCAAACAAGGCTTCACATTTTTTGGAGAATATTAATATATATATATATTTTGTACTTAAAGGTACAGCAATGTCCATCTGAAACAGAAACAGAAGAAAACACTGATCTATAAAAGACTGAAAAAAATAACCCCGTGGATGGCATCTTTTACTCATAAATTGAATTAAATAAATTTAAAGATGTTAATTGTTGGTAAGTTGTCACACTGCTTTCTGCAAAGCAGCAGGGCAGTGAAATTCACTAAGCATTTGTGTAATTACTTCATGATATTGGCACAGAAAAAACACAATAAAAATATTTTTCTTTATGTTTTGTGTGGGATTTTTAATTGCATAATCATTTTCTAAATTTCAGTTCCCCCTAGTGCTGAGTAAGATAGAGAAAATCTGTTGCCATGTAAATCCCCCACCTTGTACCCCCATATTTTCAAACCCCAGAATTGTTATGTGTTTGTGGCATGACATATCTGTAATTAAAATAAACTCTGTCAATGTAATTCAGACTCACAGGGACAATTTTATTTTTCTGTAAGACAATCCAGGATTCCACTGGCTGAACCCTTGCCTGCTTCAAGTGTTTCACAGAATTTCTTTCCTGAGGAACAGCACAGGGAAGACGATAGCTTCGTTCTTGCTCCTCATTTGCAGGCAGCTCAATTAAGCCTTGGACAATCCAAAGCAGAAGCCTTTAGTTGATCATTCAGCAGTTAGGATTCGCTAGCTGAGTGTTGTGACCAGTCACGTGGTGTTATATCTGTTCCCATATTGATGGTCTGTTCTGCACAAGCAATTTCTTTCTCCCAAAATGAATGCCATTTTATCAGAAAACAGGTTTTGTTTTCTGATTATATTCATCTGGCAAGTGCTCAAATCTGCTGTTTGTGGATGTTTGTAGGAACATGGCTTTGCTCACATAAGTATTTGAGAACAGCGAATAATAAAGGACATGAATAGGTTGAATCCAAACCCCGTTCTCTAATCTAGCAAGCTGCGAGTGAACAATTTCTGTGCTGTCTCTACTGGCTCACTGATCTTGCAGCACCAGTAAACTGCATGCTTGGAGTCAGCGCGCTTCCCTACTTTCTAAATGTGTCATATTTAACTTTCTGCAGAATGAGGACGTATGGCAGACAGTCACAAGAGAACTACAGGTGTTGCTTATCTGGACTGAAGCCATATGTCCATAGGGCATTGAAGAGGTTAACATCCAGGTGTAGGAGCTTTATTGTTGGAACATGTTCTGTGTTGCTTCCAGACTTTGGCCTCAAATAAATGACTTTAACATATTTTATTAAAGTGTCATACTTAGATTTATTTAATGCACTGGGATCCAGAGCATGTCAGCTCTGTGGATGGCTGAAAAATACTTCATCAGCTTTTGATGGCTTCACAGGACAGCAGGGCAATCAGCTCCTATTTCCCACTAATGCATCTCTGTTTGAAAACAGGACTTGAATGTTCTCAGTTTGTGCGATGACTGATAGAAGGAAAGTGCAAACACTCTCACGTTCTGCAGTGTTGCATTTGATTAGAAAATAATGCTTGGAGTCTAAATATGCTGAAATAATGTTAAGGAAACATTAAAGTGCCCTTAACTCTGCCATTTTGTGCCTAGGGCATTGCAGTTATATGAAACATGTGGCCTTTTCTTAAATGGTTCCACAAAAGTAGCAACTGCTGCATAACGGCACAAATAAAAATAATATTACAGTGTAAGTAGTGGCTCTGATAGTTGTACTTATTCCCATATAAAGCCTGAAAAGGCAAAATATATCATTTTCCAACTTCCAATACCATCATTAGTACACTGTGGCTGGCCAGACCATGGGCCAATGAAGTAAAGCAGCACAAAAATTAGCAGCTTAGATTGTGGTAGCATGTATACAAGAATAAATTTCAAGTATCCCCATTCACGTGAATGGTACACACAGGATTTACAATGAGTAGGAGCAAGATGACAGTATAGTCTACAATGGAAAGGCAAAATTCATGCCCCACAATGATTTATCACATAGAACAACCTGAAGCTACTTCCAGCCATCGGGCTGTGGCTACACATAGACGAAAGGGGATTTTGAAGAGTTGTCAGCTGATAGTTAATGAGAATTTCAACTCCAGGCATACAAATATGACAAGTTTTTATTATGCTAGTAGGCAACCTAGAAAGCATTAAATGAAAATTGTGCGACAGGGGCCTACACTCATCTTGCTTAGTGGGAACCAGAAACTACTTCACACCAGAACAGCCCAAGCTCTCTTCAGGGCCAGTTTAACATCTCCTCCATATTGGTTTACACAATTGCCCTATCTGGCAATAATCCCCACGGCTCCTGTACTGGAAGCAGCTTAAGGAGTCTCAGGCTTCTTTGTACTACAGTAGGATCAAACAGAATGATGATTGTCTGCCCCATCTAAGAAACCCAGATTTATTTTTGCAAGGATGAGCCCAACAATGGTGTATACTTTTTCAAGCAGAAATAAAGATAATTCAACATATATGGATGTTATTTCCTTCCAAAAAGAATCGATCAGATGTTTCATTGGCCAGAAGATGCACACACAAGTTCATTTCTGAGGTGGCTGAGTTCACTTCGAAGGGCAGCAGGCCCAGTGTTACTTGCTTGTCTTTCTTCTCCTGTCCCAACCAGTTAAGACCAAAATGTGAGAAAACAAGGGGAAAAAGGTATGTATCTACTTGCATTGATTTGAATAGCAGGATGATAGTTATCTTCAGTCACTGAGGTGGGTGGGAGCCTGACACTGAAAGAATTTGAGGAGGAAGTGCTGAGTGAGAAAATCACTGCCAAGGAGAAGGGTTGCTTACTCGGCACATGGAAAAATATGCAGTCTGTAGGTGGGTATTTAGTAGTCTAAGGTAGAAGAAGGAATATGCAGGAGGAGAATAACTGTAGAAAGATTACATGGAGGACAGGAAAGAGAGGTGTCTGAAGTGAATTTATCCTGGGAGGAGAGCATGGTCATTGCTGCCGTTGCTGCTGCCACTGTATATTGGCCTTGCTAGGGGACCACACCGGGGTTTTATGCTTTCCTTAATCCTTTCCCTACAGCATCCTATTGAGAGGAGGGAACAAAGGAATCATTCTGAATATCTTCCTCATCAGAAGACGGTGATTCAGATTTCTTCTTTCATTTTCATCCTTTGTTGATTGAGTTGTCAAGCACCCAACCTTGGCAATAGAAGCTGAAACGAGCAATGTCTTCATAGCTTTGCCATGCTGTGTCAGTGCTGAATAACTGAGCCTTATTGACTACATGCTGGGACTGACATTCAGTTGAGTTCCTTTGGAATTTTTATCACTAGTTTTTATACGACGCTTAGAAAGGCCTTACCCATGATGAATTGTAAACTATTGAATCCTGCTTTTTCTAGAGACTCCTGGAAAGCACCCACATCTGGAGGAGTTCTGCCTATAGCAACAAGCATATGTGATAGGCAGAGGCTGTTTTCAAGGACTATGGTCTACAAGTTGCACTATAATATGTCATAATCCCTTGGAGTCTTACTGATGATTTACTGGACATGAACTCTTATAGCACAATCTAGCACTATTGCCCCATTATAAACACTTATTGATACTCCTGCTGATGGCAGTAGAAATAGTAGTAAAAATATTTTGGCATCCAAGGGCCTGTGTCCATATTGGATAATGGTATGACATCATTCATACTGCAAAGTCAGCGTATACATTGATCTAGTTCCAGCAATGGATAGAAGAAAGCTATTACTGCCATCTCCAACTTACGTGCAGGACACTGAGACACAGAAACAATTTACTCAGAACTGAATACTAGAGCCAATGCATTCCATAGTATGGTGCTGTTTTATGGGCCAGTTTTGTCCTTTATTGGATCCTGATCAACTGGTAAACTGGATAAGCTCAGAATTTTAGTTTTTTGGCCTGAATGGAATTCACTTCTATAATTTCTTAGTTACCGATGCCTCAATCCACTGAGACAATGATCCACAATAGGAAAATCTCAACAAATAATCCCTTAATTCATTTTGCATGGGAAGGAAAGAAAGGCTAGGAGGAGAAAGGGGAAGGAATCCCATTTCACTTGGCTGTCATCCATCTTAAATGCTTCTGGATCTGATGTCTCCAGTATACTTCCCATCGCAGTGGTTTGATATTGCTTATTATAAAAGTGTATTTCCACTACTGCTCAAAAAATCCCCAAGGCTGTTTTTGGAACAACATAAAATGTCTTTACACGAAGCACTCAGATGATCTCATAGTTTTGGAGTCATTCTAGTATGTGGACACACTGTAGGGTCATATATGCTTTATTTTTACCATCCTTCTAGTCCCATATGTGTTTACAGTCCCTATGAACATATTAATCACACACTTGAGGGCACACAGGTTTTGCATATAATTTTACATAGACAACATTTTACTAAGTTATCAAAATCTAGCCTCTTTTAGGGAAAACAGAGACTATCTATTACACCTTCTAGGTCAATCACCTTTCCTTCATTAATGTATTCTGGTCGTTGCTCCTATATATATATTTCTCTCTCTTTCGTTACAGCTATGAGAGAGCACCATAACAAACCACCTCTGGCACCTCATCTTCAATCAGAAGAGGAATGACTATTCTGAAGAGTCCACAACTCCACGTTATTAGCATTCTGTCCCTGCCTATCTGCGCCTAGCCTTACCTTATTTCTTGTTTATGTGAAGGAGGCTTTCATCCTTCCATAATTTTTTAAAAGGGAAAGAAAAGAAAAAAAATCTCTTCCATATTGCGGATTTTACTTCACAAGTAGAAAGAGTACCTGTGTTCCCCTACCCATTTTTAGAGGCCACTCTTAAAGCTATTAAAATATTCTGTATGGATTAGGCCAAACTACCCTCTGAAGAAAACTTTCTGAATTCAACAGAGCTGCATGACTTTACAGTATAAAAGACCACGAACATCTACAATCACTTTGTATGTTATCTACCTGAAAGTATTTTTTTTCTGAATCTATCCTTCAACATCTTAATACCAAATTCTATGTATGAGGAAGAACAATGAATAATGACTATGAGTGTTTATTGTTATTTATCACTACCAGCACTACTTATTTTTATCCAACTACACATCCTGCATGAATGAAAAAGTACAAACTTCTTGCTAAACTACAGTTACGCTGTACTTAAAATGTTATTCACAGCTCATTGATAGTGTGAAAATTCAACATGAAAACAGAACTAATCCCCAAAATCTAAACGCAGACAATGTTATGTGTTTAATCTCATCACAAATACAAAATTCTGTTGTGTTTATTAAAGAATTTGCACTTGTCTTTAATGTATCCTTTTCATCAGTGTTTTAGACTAGAGACCTCTGAAAGCTACTCTCAGAAATAAAGAGTTTCCATGTGTCATGTTGTTGAAAGAAATGCATATCAGACTCAATTTTAAGGAAAAGCATCTATTTCCAATTGTTACAAAAACATTTTTCTGGATATCCTGCTATCATGCCTAATGACCATGAATTTCCTCAAGCTTTCTTCATTTTTAAATTCACAGAGGTAAATCCTATTAAAATACATAGTGAAAGTGAGCTTGAAGCTTTTTCCAGATACTATTTTTTCTGCAATGAATGTATAATAAAATTGTTTGTAAGTGTTTTCAATAACTTTACATGTATTCACAACAACAATGTAAAAGACTATGCTTTCATCTTAAGGTTTTCTTTAGAGGGGTTTTAAAGTTTAGGCTATTGGATCATCAGAAGACAGGTCCTACAGCAAGAGGTCCAGACGCTTTCTTTTCATTTTGTATATGTTTTCATTATGGGTGAGAGACAGGCACCTTTATGTTAGGTAGGGTGGATTTTACCTGCTGCTACGTCCTTTGAAGTTTGTGGCCAGAGGCTGGTTGATTCATTTTTCTAGTAATGATGGCTTATTTGTGGTTACTGAATCATGCAAAAAAAAAAAAAATTCTTCCTATTTTTAACATATTGTTTTGCATGCATGGCATTATCACTGAATTGCATAAACTGTGCTGGTGAACCTATATATACAAGAAGCCTGCCTTGTTTCAGCTGTAAAACAGGATATTGTTATGCTATATCTGGATTTGTCGTGTTTGTGGGCCTTCTACCAAGGAGAATTAGGTCTGTGTGCATTCCATAAATAATCCATACTATTATTTTCTTCGTACTAATTCATTTTTTTACATACAAAACCAAGAGAATAATAGAATAATTAAATGAGAGATGATATTACTTACTCTTTTATTTTCGTCATATCACAAAATCTCTGATAAAGGTAGCTTGCTTTCTTGCACACCCCCTTACTTACAAAATGAGTAATCCTTATTCCTTATTTACAAAGCGTGTGCTTGATCTTATTTTAAGAAAATAGTTGAAATACAAACATAACCCTTCCCTTTCTTTTTTTCCTCAGTTGATGAACCAATATACGACAGAATTACAAGACACAAAATATTTTCTCAAACTTCTTCTTCCAAGTTAAATTTAGGCTAAAGAGCATTTCTTCAGCACAAAGGTATGTGCAGAAAGATCTCTTTCAGCAGGGACAAGTACAGTATCCAGCATTAGATTTAGGATGTATTTGGACAGTTTCAGGCCAAAATGTCTAATATGAATTAGTATTCTTCCTCTTGGATAAATGGATTTGTAGAGATATTGGATGTGAACCATGAAGCATAGTTTTTTAGGGGGTCTTGTTTGTTTCTTTGTTTGTTTCTCACTTTTATTTCCTACCTGCATAAAGGCAAATTTCCCGAGTTTTTTTTTCTTTGGATTAGAAATTAATGGTCGGCCACTCAGTCCTGAATCTATTTCCAGAGAAAGGGGGATTTTAAGGTAAATATTCTGGAAAAATAATTTCTGGAAGCAGCTGGAGACCTTCAGATCTAGTTGAGTCTTTTGATTTAATGATATATCACATAATCCTGGGAGAATCAGTATCAGCAAAAGGATTGTATTAGAATTCAGAAAAAAAAAATTATGGCTTTGACTGTAAATTCCATAAAATGTTCAGATTGACCAAAAATTTTGCCTTTGGTAACAATACTTTTCTCTTTTTCTGTTTTTAACTGAAAATGTAATTATTTTCTTCTTCCTTTTAATATCTCTCTTTGCTTAGTTTTATTGTAAAGTAGAAAAAAAGTAAGAAAACTGGGTGAAAATGCAAAGAAAATCCCAGCAACAATTTTTTTCTTTCTCCTCTGTTCCAATGGAAGAAATGAGGATGAAAAAAATAATCACAAGAAAAACGAGACAGCGGTTTGTGAAAGACCAAAAAACCAATTCAGCTCAGAGGACAAAAACATTTTTTTCTAATTTTGCTACCGATTTCTTTGTTGAAAAATAGATGATGTGGAAAGTTTTACAAAACTATTAGGACGTGATTGAAAATGTAAGTCGGAAAAATTGAGTAAGCTCTAGTCTTTAGTGTCTTTTATATACCGACCACACTTTTATAGTCATTATTAGTTTTAACAGATGTGCAGAGTAGAATATCGTTAATTTGAAACTATTGCCTTTTACTCAATAAGTTATAGGGTTCTGCTCTGCTGTTTATTAAGTTCAGTACAATAAGCAGCAGTGACATAAATATTCAGCTTCTGTTCCTTTGTTTATAAACAGGGGTATTTTAACCTGAGTTGCCAGAGCTTAGCAATGCTGGACAGCTCAAGAAACAACTAAATCAAACAGCAAGAATCTGACCCAATTAGTTGTCGTTTGCCTACTTTTTCAGGAGATACATCTTCAGATGTTTCTTAATGTCTAGATGGTAGCACTGACCACCATTTCTTAACTTTTTGCTTGCCAGTACTTTGCAATCATTCTTCCTAGGCTTTGACTGTGCCACCATCAGCCATATATATGTCACTTGCAGGCAGGATCATTCCAGTACATGCTTCAGGAAATTATGTATGTATGCATTTCTCAAGAAACAAACTAATGCAGAATGTACTTGTCAAGTTAATTTTGAAGTCATTTTCCTTCAGAGAACAAATTCCATTCTAGGCACTGTTTGACATTAGTTATGGGTGATCAAAATACTTATTGTGAATAAGCTAGTAAGAGAGCATAGTTTCTGAATTTATCTCTACATTGTTTCTGATTTTTTCTGTTGTATGTGTCATAATTCTTATTTCCAGGTACCCACAGAACAGTTTAAGCAAACAAATTTCAGTCTGTCAATTGCTTGTGAACTACTCACACTGACTATTGGCTAATTATTTCTTCTAAACCGTGATTGCCACTTAAATCATATAATACTGCTCTTTCTCCTTCAAGTCAGTTGAAAGACCACTTCTGAAAATGGAGGTGCTCATTAAAGTGCTTAATGTGAATGAAGAAGATAACTTAAGGCATCATTTTGGAAAATTTAATGTGTGGATTTTCTTAAAAGCTATGAGGCAGAGTTCATTAAAGACACAGCTGGGATAGGACAATGCATTAAAATGTGGTGTAATTAACTTATATAGAATAAATGATTAAATATTCATAAAAGTCCTCAACTTTGGCTCCTCTGTTACTACCTTGCTTCAAAAATACTTACTTTTCCATTTCCTTAGTCAACCTGTAATCACTAGTATGGCTGTATGTATGACAGGCAGTGGTTATAAGTAAGCCACTGTAGTTGTCATCAGCTCCAACTTGTTTTTCCTTCTATTAGGATTTCCTGATTATGCACTGAAAAGATATTTGATTGATAATAGAATAGAAGACATTTGAAGAAAAAAAAAATAATAAACTGAATTCATGCCATGGGGAGGGGAGCTACCTCATTAAAGAAATAATTGAGCTGTTAGTTAATTTTACTTATTTGTAGAAAAGGGCAAAAATCTTCCAAGGAATTAACATTCTTCCCTCAAATGATTAAAAGAACAACAAAAGGGTTTGTATCTTAGATGTATTTAGTAATTATGTTCCTGACACCTTTTTACATATCATCCAAGGCAGCTGTAAAAAAAAATAAAATACAACCTACAAAAAAACCCTGGTAATTTACAGAACATTGTCAGTGTCAGCTTTCCCTGATCAGGATTTCTCTGCCCCTCCCCCAGTCTTCTTAGAAGCAATTTTTGATAATTGATAATTAATACTTTTACCTTTGTTAAAAGCAGATACTTGTGTATCAACATTTCCAGTTTGATACAATCAGTGTGTTTTACTATTAGCATAAATAGTGCATAAAATTAATAGTAAAAATATTCATGCAATATAAAATTTACGTTTAATTTATTATTCTTTCTTTTTTTATGATACTTTACAGTCTTTATCTCCCTCTACATCCCTTACATTACAGAAAGATTTGTAATAACTTAAGTCAATATAGTAAATATATTAACATCTGAACATCATTAGGCATTGGACATGAGTGCAGAAGGATGACATAAAACATGTCAGTTCAAGCAGTGCAGTGAACTTTGCTTCCTTTTTTCTAGTTAGTTTCAGTAAAACTTAAATTTACCATTAAAACTACATTTTCTTTCTCTGTATATGAAATCACTATTCCACTAAAAAAAACCCCACGGTTATTTTTGTCTGTATGTTAAATTCAAAGAAAGAGGTGATGTCTTCAAAGTAATAGACCTTTGGCCATGTGAACACACGGCAAAGGAATGTTATGTGAATGTTGCTACTCACAACACACTGGAAAATTACCCCAGAGCCTCCCTGCAACCTTATTCTTTCCCTTATACCCATCTCCTTTCAAGACTCAATGAGATCAGTCATACATCAATATGATTGAAGCAAAGAATACCATTTTATTTACATAACATGACCTTATTTCAGGATTTCAGTGAAGAACAACTGTCAGACTGTTGAATGCAGGCAGAAGAACAACTGACTCATGATTTCAGGATTTTTTCTTATCAAATACCTTATTTCGATATCCTTTTAACAAAGAGAAACCCCCCATGTAGGGATAGGCTTGAGGTGAACTAATACCTTTTTGTAACAAAGCAGAGGTGTTTAGATACCCATTGCTATGCATATGCAACAAAGCTGTAAGGAAGGGGTGTGCTGGAGGAACGGCAGCCCCAGCGCAGCCCATCCTGACTCGTGGGGCTGGGGGGTAGCTCAACCACACAGCATTGCTCTGTGATATATGTTGATATATCTCTGATAGCCAATGCACTACTCTCGGTTTGGTCCCTGACAAAAGCACGTCTGCCCTTGGTACGTTTAGACACTGTTAGCCTCCTTCCAGGTAGAGAACTGCCAGACAGCAGGGATCTCATGAAAATGCTGAGAACTGAACCAGTGCCATATCAAAAAAGGTCTGAAGAAGCATTATAAGCTGTTGGCATGAAACTGTTTGAACAACCAACTGCGTCCTGCATTCTCAGTGGTTTCTGTACAGTTTCAAGCTGCAGAAATGGGGACAACATTCCAGTTTCTAAGAGTCAAATCATAGGCAACCATATCAAGGTCTCCTTTAGAGGAAATTTTTTTAAATGCTGATGGGGAAAGAGAAAACTTGCTTATCTAAGCCACTGCTTCAGCATCCTGGAGAATCTGAGAACTAAAATAATTTCTCAGTTCGATGTACAAATGCACGCCAGGATTTCTGAACTAGGCATGTTAGCCTAAAATTAAACAATTATTCTGGTTGGTTGTCCCTCTACTCTGTTTCTGTCATCTCAGTCTTGTAAAAAATGAACATCAGTCTATGCACCATGCTCTGAGCATCGGCGTCACATAGACATGGTGTCATCCACTCTGCAGCAGTAAAACAGATTGGATAGAAACAGTCAGACAACACCAATATACAGCAGATATACAAGCCTATATCTTTTTTCTCCCCCAAAGAAATGCATTCAACCGAAACTCACTGAATAATTCTGTTGGATCATACAGGCTTCTTGGTATATAAAATGATCTACACCTTACTTGCATTTCTGCCATGCAGAAATGGGAAGAAATGGGATTGTTGTTTTTGTTTCTCCTAACATCAGAATAGATACTATGGCTTGATTTCAAAAGAACAATGCATGCAAACAGAAGTAATATTAAGTAGTAATGCAAAATTCAACTATCTATTTTTGCTAGATCTTGGCATATGTTTGACTGGAATAGCTACTGTCTTCTCTGAACTGCAACAGAAAGTAACTGGGCTCATATCGTTTGGGAACCACTGGACGACTATTACTGGCTGATCAGAACCATACTGTTTCCTGATGTATAGTAGCTAGTAGGTACAAATGGTGGTTAAAGGACTGTAACTGGTTAATTTGGGTGGATATTTTCCACACGAGACCTCATACTGCTCTTCAACCTGCTGAAATACGAAGTGCCAACTGGCATAACACTGTAAAACTCTGCTGCTAATATAAAACACATTAAGCCAAAAACACAAGCAAGTCCTAGAAAGGAAAATAAAGCAAACAGAAGGCAAATATCCATTTCAGAATAAAAGAACATGATCAAATTAGCAAAGCATTGGTAAGACACCAGAAAAAAATGAGAAAAATAAAACTAAAGCAACAAAGAAATAGAAAGAAATCCCTGATTACATGTTTTTGAAAGCTTAGTTGCAATCTCCTTGGGTAAACCCATACAATGAAATATGAAGACTCATGGCTTACTCAAGGTATTTGCCGCATCTTAATTCTGTGAGGTCATCATATTCAGGTGCATTTAGAAAATTTCACAACTAGAGCTAGGCAGGATGCAATTTCCTCTTCTGCAGACATTTTCTGATACTATGATGAATATATTTTATAAATAGAAATCCAAACTTTTGGAATAGAGCTGAGTATATTGACATGCATTTCAGTATCTTCAAGATTTTTGTCTTCATAATTTTTCCCTTCTCTCATGTAAGTATATTTACCTTGTTAAACAAAAAGTAGCTTCAAATGAAAAAGGGAATTTTGAATTTCTAAACATTGAAACAGGTTGTTTCAATCATTTTAGTTCCATTTGTTCCTAATTTTTGGGGAAAGGAAATTAGTCAAAATCAATCTTTTACTGTTTAGAATTTTGGTTGCAGTGAATTGCCATTTTATGATGAAGATATATATCATAAAAACCCTCCCAGCCAGGTTTCAAGAGAAGAAAAGAAAAAAATATCCTTTCACTCAGCATTGCAGATTGAACAATGACTCTTCTACCTTCTTCAATGTTTTCTTTTTACAAAGCCAAATACTCTACAAATCAATACCGAATTGTCCATGCAGACGTTCTTTGGTTCACCACCCTGATTTTGTATTGGTTTTTAAAGAGACAACTATTTCTGGCAGAGCTGTTCTTTCGTAGATGCCCCTTCTGTCAACCATATGCACATACAGAGAAGGCTTTTTTTCTGTAACACTTTATTTTTAATCGGCAATCAAAATTCCAAAGTAAGTGGACACACTGATATTGTCCCCAGACCTGTGCCTGCAGGACACTTGAGAAGTGATTTGAGCAGTATCCACAGGATGCTAAGCTCTGAGGAACCTTTGCTCTCTTCTCCACAGCCACAGCTTCCAGTGCATGAAGTGTGTCACCGAACACCAGTTTTGACTGGATAAATATTCCCTTGTTTACTTTCTTTGATATACTGTTTGCTGCTGCTGTTCATACCTCCACTACATCCACCCAGGACACACAATCTGGCCATTGCTTTCCTACCCCAGGACTAGGCAGAACCAATATCCAGCGTCAGATGGGAATAGTGTTTCAGTCCATCAGTGCCAGAGACTGAGCACAAATATGAGTAGTAGAGCTAAACAATATTTTTGTTGCTTCTTCTCAGAGCCTTCAATGTCTGACTCACATTTCTGTTCCCACTGGTGGCTGGTTCTATTCCTGAGTATTTTGCAGGGGTCTGTAGGTCTTTAGTAGGCACCAAAAGACATGGACAGTGAAAGAGTCCTCTGGGCCTAATCAGTTAAACCTCTCCTAGATCCCTTGTATCCTGGATCCTATAAGTAAATATGTATATACAGGAGTTACTTAAAATAGGCCAAACCAATAAGGCCTGTACAGAAATAGCAGTATGAATAAATAAATAAATAAATAAATAAAAGCACATTTCATTCTTCAGTTTTCTAGAACAGCACTCTAGGACTGCTTTACATTTCCAATGGGACCTGACTATATGGAAAGTACAATATACAGTAGAATTAACTTTTGGTTTTTTATTCAGCCATTTTTTGCTGTTCTATACACAGGTCATGACCTCTCAACTCCTGTTTATTTCTTCCCATGTTGACCTTTCACTGAAGCACAGGGCTAATTTTGTGCTCCAGTGACCAAGAATAGGAATTTGTCACTTTATTCAAAATGGAATGAATACAGGTATGTCTGGCAATCTCAGCTGGGCTTAACTCTCTGCATGCTGAAAACAGTCAAATAGCCAAGTGATCTCTATTAGGAAATATATTTTCTGAAGTTGTGCTATTTTTTGCAACAAAAGAGTTTTGCATCTTTTGTCTGAAAAAGGGTTTTTCTTTTTCTGTGCACAGCCGGGTACAGTTTTCTTTGTTGCAAAATACAATGAACTAAACAGAAGAAAATGACAGGTTAGAGGTCCATAGAAATTTGCAATGGTTCTAAGGGAGAACTTTCATTAGTGTTAAGAAATAACCTACATCTTAATTGTCTGCTGTACAAACAAAGTTTTATGTGTTATCTTTGACTGAGAAAGAAATAACTAATTTCTCCAGTAAGATGCCAGTAATGAATTCTTATGGACTAATCTTAATAAGTATGTGCAAAGTAATCTATGCTTCTCATGTTGAGTTATAAAATATAATTCTTTTCCTTATGCAAATACTTTCACTGGTACTTATCCATCTATTCAAATCTTCTGTGCAGTAGGGCTCCTTTCTCTGACTGTAAGTTCTGTAAAGGGAAAAGACGTCACTGGATCCGTGCAGGATTTGAAGTTAACACTTAAGTCCTGTGTTAGAATTACAAAGGAGAAGGGTGCCGGCAAAAAAAACCAACCCAGTAGGTCTCAAGTGAGAAAGTCAGTAGATTCAAGCACTACCTGCCAAAATGGATTAAGTTCTTCCACGAGCAATGGACTTTCAGAGTGTGATTTCCCACAAACATACGCTGTATATTTCTGTGGTCTTGCTGCAGCGACCATTGCTTTTCTTTTCCTCCTGGTGGCTATATTACTGTAGTTTCAGTTCTCCATCACATGCCCTGATCTTTTCTCGTAAATACCCATCACCACTGTTGCTCTCCCAGATCCTGTCATTGCCTCACAGATACACACCTGAGCTACGCGTGTGCCCTTTGGCCAGCCAGTGTGCCCGAGTTGGCTGGCCAAGAGAACAACACTGCTAAGCTCAAGGCACTGCCCTTCCTGCAGTGGAAACACTCATTTGGGCCACTAATCTCACAAAACTTGTCAAGAATTAGCATATCTGAGCACTTTATCACCTTAATTTTATTTACTGAAAATAAGTTCAAAATTTACTTGCTGGGAGAACAAGAGACATAAATGGCATGTTCCCGTAGGCTTCCTAAACCTCAGGAAACCAAGTCAAAAAAGCCTCAGTGGCTTTGGACCCTGTTGCAGGTCACTGGCTGACCCAGTCTTGCACCTCCATCCAGGACAGAGACCTCCCAAAGATGTTTCCAGCTAAGCCACTGGTTCCGTTCTCACGAACATGAAACAAGTACCATTTGAGACAATTTATGCAGAACTTTTTTGAGATAATTTGTGCAGAAATTTTGTCCTTCTCAGTTAAAATCAGTAAAATACTATCAAAATATAAATTTGAGTATTTTTTTAATAAACTTGAAAATACCTCTAAAATCCCAACAGTTCAGTGTCTTCTAACAGTGTCAAAACTATGCACAGGAAAGGAGCAGAAAGGTGAATTGTAAGGTCTGCTATGTGGACTAGGATCTTCTCCTCAGGAAAAGCGTGCTTTTAGTATGCTACAAATGTCTGCCAAATTTTATGTGTTATTTTTAAAATCAGAATTTCAGACCCTAGGGCAGGTCCTCCACACAATTTCACTGAATGGTAAGTATCCTCACCCCTCCTTCCTCAGTGCTGAGCTGCTGGCTGTCAGCCTTGGCACAGTTTGGTTTCACAACAGTCACATGAGCAAGAGATGCTCCGAGCTGCTCAGTGCTGGGTCAGTCTATGGGTGGGTGTGCGCTCAGGGGGCTGCAGGCAGATCGTGGGATTCAGAAGCGATGCAGTTTGTTCCCTTTCCAGTACAAACACCTGACTGATGGCTGTTATTTCCTGTTCTGAGAACAAGGAAATACAGGTGTGGGTGAAATGGAGTGCGGTACGTTTGTAATGGCAATCACAGTAACTGTAGCACTAACGTCATGGAGAGGCATGGCATCTTTTTGCCTTTCAGTTAGCTGAAAAGTCCCTACTTTCTACTTTCCAAGGTGGAAAAGTAGATCCTACACTTGACTAAAACGTGATTTCCAGATTCACCTGAAGTATGCCAAAATACATACACAAAATATTCATATGACTTAAGAGAAGGACAAGAAGGATCCTAAAATCAAGATGAAATAGTTTCGACTTTTCTCCAGCAAATAAGCCTCCTTCCAAACACAGACAACTATTTAGCAGAATAATTCCATGAAAGCACTTAAGTAATGCAGAATCTAGTTAATGTAGTAGTTACTGGTGGTTAATACTACCCCACCTTAGGAAATTCTTCCTGCTCAACCTAGGTAGGGCATTTTAGTCACAACTAGGAGCATATTCTTCCTCTTATAGACCTGAAACATTGTGTCATTCAATATTTTCAGTCCTCACCTCTCAAAGTGCAGAGTATGATGCCAAGGGAGTGGGTGTCAGTGAAGAACATGTGCTTCTGGACCAGTAGACCTTTAATAGCTTACAGTATTATTACTGAGGCTTCAATTCATCCAATTTGCTGACAAGTTAAGGATCCAGCTTCCATAAGCTAGTGGAAGCTATGCTCACCAGTGCCAGCAGAGAGCCTATCTTTTTATCTGTTTATCAATATCTCTATCTATTTTTTCTGTAAATGATGCCTTCCTATTAGAATATGTCAGTATTTATGTACACAGATTATTGTTTCTTACTGACCTACACTCTCTGTGCAGCATTCTACTACTAGTACCAGATCAGCAACAGCATTCTGTTCTGGTCAAGGGCTCTGGCTCCTTCCCTGAGCTGTAAGGTTTTATGCAAGTGGCAGAGCAGGGAAGCATCAGCACCAGAACCATCCCTGCTAGTTCTGGCACTTGCATACTAACTGCTTCTATGGTGACCACTTAACTCTCATACACTGAACGCTGAGAGGGAAAAAAACCCAAACCTACAACCTAAACAGAACAGAACAGCATCCCTAAACAACCCAATACCACCCTTCTTGTGCCGTTCAGTGTTTCACATGCGAGTTTTTCCTCTGTGAGCATGCACATGCTCTGATTTTGATCTTTTAAAATTTCTGCACCCCTTAGGTTGTATTCTTTCACTCCAGAATAACTCTTACTGTGACAGATGAACTGGAACAAGTGTGGGCTTCCTCACAGCCACTTCCTGTCAAAGTGCCCTGTGCTAAGCAGCAAGCTGTGCAGTCAAATGGAAGGAAGCACAAAAGTCCACTTCTCCCTTATCCCTTCCCCATGGCAACCTGACCAAGAACAGTGACTCCCAGCAGCACAGCTGAGGTCTAAAACTGTGCCGAATTACTCAGAAAGAGCATCTCCTGGCCCTCGCCAGCAGAACCCAATGGAAATACGTGACCTGCAACTGCAGAACCCCTTGTCCGATGTTGTGTTTGTATGGTAACAGCCAACACGGGTCAGACCCTTTTAGGAAGCTGACTTAATGATTCTCAAATCTAATTTAAAGTGAACCAGTGAACCTAGAACTATTCAGCAGACAAGTTCTGCAATTAGAGGGAATTACATTAAGCAGTCAAAAAACCCCATAGAAATATCACACTTCCTTGAATTAGGTATTGAAATCAAATACTTTTTCTCATGGCTGACCTTTGTTAGTTACATGTAAACTGAACTGATGATGAGTTATTGAGCTAGCAAATTAGCTACTCGCAGTTGTTGACAGGGTCAGCAAGAAATCTACCACATTTTTAAACAAAAATAAAATCATCATGTAGGTATTGTACATTACTCACTTCATATCTACTTCTTGTCCTTAATGACATTCAGAAACCATTGGCAGCAGGAAGAGGAAAAACAGATCTTGGGGGTTTCACACCCTCTACTAAGTGCAGTCAGAAATTTAGCACCATAAGCTTTGATTCAAGAGCAATAACAGTATCTGTCTGTTGTGCTTTCAACCACAGAAGTAATAGAACTGACCTCAATGGTGAGTAGAAAAAGGACCAAACTCTCCAGCTTCCTACCTCGGTTAATAGTGTTTCAATAGAACTACAGCCTATATTATAATGATTCTGCACAACCAACTCTTTGGCTTGTGGCAGCAAAGGAGACCAACAGCTCATTACAGGAACACTGGCTCTGTGATTAACTCTTACAACCGTATTAGTAAGTTGGAGCACAGCTAATCAGGGCCCTGAATGCATTTTTGAGTGAGAGCATCTTACAGTTAACAGCTCTAACAAATGTATATGAACAACACTTTAATGCCACAGTAAAGGTCAAAGGTAGCTGTTTAGCAGACTTGGCTTGTTTTAACATCTGCCCGTTCAGTCTATGTGCTGATCCCAAGATAATGTCCGCTGGATCACAGCTGATCTACACAATGAACACACTGCTGTGGTCATCGCAGGCATTCAGATAAGCTACATGATTAAAATTGGTTTTGGCCATCCCAACTGAATCCTTTCTTGTAGTCAACATGTTCACGTACAGCTCTAGTGTGCAGAGCACAGTGCCCTGAAGCAGCAAAAAACATTGTGCTATGGAAATATTTGAGATAAGAAAACAAAAACTTAACAGAAATATTTTCTGCTACAAATATTATTAAATTTTAAAGCAGCTTCTCTTTTGCCTATCTAGTTTCACCTTTCTCTTCTGTTGAAGGCCTTTTGGCATTTGTGCTGGTCCTCTGAATCTAACTATTTTGCCTCTCTTCCAGTATGTTACCCAACTCTGTTGTTCCTTCCAGTATTTGGCATTTGCTTTGGAATTATGTTTGTCCATCTGTTATTTGTCCTTTTGGTGATGCGTTCTGCCGATTCCCATTTGTTCCTCTCAGCTTTCTCAACAATTTGAGCTTCTGAAGTGTTGTGGCATCAGTCAGCTCTATCCCAGCCCAGGAGGGCATTTGTACAGAATGACAGAAAGAACAAAAAATGGCCTAGACCAGTGTTTCTTTTTCTTTAGGAACTCACAGATACACCTTTTTCCAGTGGTCATTCCAACCAGCTGATTTCACTGGTTCAAGGAATGTGCAGTGCACGGGGCTTTCTTCTGTTTTGATTTCTGTTTTGCTCCTTTCATCTTTCTGGATGTTAGTAAGCAGTGTGAAATCATGAAAAGGCTATACTGTCAGCAGATACTCTTCCAGTCTTGACTGAGCTTGCACATTTCTGATACATGTTTCTTTCCCTTTGTGAACACAACCACCCCCTTTATCAACTGTTCACGAAACTTACTGGCCTGGTCTGGCCTAAGGAGAACCACAACTCCACTTATTCCTTTTTTTTTTTTTCCTTTCCCCCTGGTTATATATTTTTTATCCCTTAAAAAAAATTAAAAAATAAAATCAACCCCCTGCATGCATTTGCTGAACATGACCTTTACTTGGCATGACTTCATTTTTCAGGCTTAGAACATTTGGTAGACAGAATTCTAAATTTGTCAGCTCACAAGTTGCCTGTGCATAGCAGTGTGGCATGACTAAAGGGATGCTCAGCTATTGATCAATAACATGGATTCTGTCTTCTTCCCCACTACAGCTCTGAAAGTCCATTTTAAGGTCACACTATGACTAGCCCTAATGCACTAGCTTTAGCAATTATACTGGTTTTGCAGAGCTTTGTTTGGCAGTCAGGCTCTAGATAGGACCATGTCTCCTTTCATACATTCGTTTTGGATTTAGACTCATCAGTAATGCAGTCTTATTGGAAAAACAGATTTCTCAGGAAAACAGAACGTTCTCCTGGAAAACCTGATTTTTTATAAGTGAGGATTTAGTTTGTATCAGTGGCCCTTGGAGCGATCTGAGTGGTGTAGAGGAATGAAGGATACTTACATCACTTTATTTTCAGCTTTTAAATTAGGCATTGGTTAAAATGTTTGCTTAGGTGCGTTGAACTTATGTAATTTCTGGCCTTACCCCACTGAAAATGTGAATTTTGCCAATAACAGTAAGAGACAGGTATTCAACAGCACTTTTCAGAGTAGGCATGTCTTTGAAAGGAAGGAAATCTTTTTTCTTCGCTCTCTTTCCCTTCCCACCCCCAACCAAAAAGCTCCCAAGCCCACAGCTTTCATTACATAAATACTGGGTATTAAGAATAATTTATGAAATGTTTATGATGTGGGTAGGATGTTGGTTTTGATCAAATCACAAAATCAGGAAGCCCAAATTTGTAAGGAAACCCTGAACAAAGTGCCCATGGTATGTACAGGTTCACTGGGGTTTGTAGACGACTGCTTTGCCCATGCAGGTTGATTGGAGTATGCAAGCCCATTCTGCTCCCAAACATGCAAACAAACCTTGGGTCACACAGAACAGACAGACCACTATGCCTACAGAGAAGTTGTCCCTGTATCTTCGGAGTCCTGAAAATCTGACACTATCAGCCAGGTCTCGTCCAGGTGATCAGGTGCTGCCCTTGAGCTCTAGCACAGGCAGAGAAGGCACGTGCTGTTTTGGGACCGTCTCGTTGACCGAGTATGCCAGAGCATGGAGCAGTAGCACATTAACATTACCATTATTATACAACAGGCATAAACATGACAGGAGGGATGAAAAGGAAGCAAAACCTACTACTAACACTGCAGAGAATTGTTTTCTGATTGGAATCACTAATCAATTGTTACTCTTTAATATTTGGTTCTAATCTAAAACCATAAAGTTTGTGCCCACAACACCCTTGGACACTGAAGATATGGAAAATGAGGGAAAAACATAAGTGCTAGGTAACACACTTACAATTGCAAGAAAGAGGTGTGAATAGTGCAGTAATGACAAATGTATGCAGTTAATTACAATTTCAGTGTTGATCATAAAAGGCCTGTTGGAAACAAAATTAATGTAGCATCTTTCAAAGGAAAGGCCAGATATAACCAGATAACAATTGACCATTTGGTCTAACATGGTCAGCAATCACTAAATCTAATCTCATTCTTATTCCTGTAATACATCAGTCCAGAAGTTGCCATCGCAGTGAGAGACGTCAGCTTAGGAAAGCACTAATCAGCTGATACATGTAAACATCATTATTACATTGCAACATACAAGGAAAGCCACCTTGTCTTTTCAGATGCTACTCCAGCGAGGTGTACAAATCTAATAATATTCCTCTGCAGGAGGCTGCTTACCTTATATCATGTTACAAGGCTTTACACTTTTAAAATAATTAAAACATTCCAGTTGCAGCCGTGTCACATTTAAACAGCAGCAGCTATAGGAGGATTACAGTCGTGGCCTCCTATACTGCACGCAGGTTAAATTCGAAGGCTTGCTGGCTGTAAGCTAGTTAGAAGCGCTGCAAAAGTGAGATTTAACTTTGCTGTTCGGTAAAGGGGAAAATAGAGGAATCTCCACAGACTACTAGCCTTGTATAGTACACATTGTTAGTCAAAAGAGAGAATGGTAATTCTGCATTATAAACAAGAGCAGATTCCTCTCTTTTTATTCCTGAGAGCTACAATTAAAGGATGCAAGTCATAAAACAGTGTATTATGTGATGCATTGTTTTTAATCTTCCTGCCTTGTATTATATATCAGGTTCATATAATTCTTCAGACAGGAAAAGGCTTGTTCCATAAAAATACGGGCTTCTGCAACTGAAATATAAGTTCACGCACAAGCAATGTATATATCACCAAACCAGCAAACTAACTCACTTACTTAATACACTAAACTTCAGGTTCTTCCTATATTATGTGAAATGGCTTGAAACAGGAGGCAGCTGCCAGGAAACATCACTGCTTCTTTGCTCAAGAGAGACAGGGGAAGGAAGAATGAAGAAAAAAATTCCCTCGATGGATGCCACAATAGCATGTCTTTCATTATCGCCCTGTGTCAAGGCACTGTGTAATGTTCATTGTGCATGCATAGTAAATTACTATTTACCTGCCAGTGCCTTTGATAAGTCAGTCTTTTCTCCCTCTTTTCGTCCACACAGCATGGAACAGTGAAACCTCTTTGCCTATAATTCTTATTAAGGTGATACCTTTTCTGAATAAGAAAGTACACACTTCCAAAGGAGGCATTCTCTTGGGTTTTTAAGGGCCATTGTTTTTATTGTTTTCCTTTTATTTCTCCCACCCTGCTGTGTTTTAATGCTATAGTGACTTCTGTGTATACAACTCTCATATTGAAATGTCTGCCGCAGATATATGCAATATTAAAGAGTGCTTATGAATTTTTGACATCTAATTAGTCGCTACCCAGTTAACATGTCAAGACTCAGAGGGATTAGGGAGTCAGCCCTTTCTGAATAAGTTAAAGCTATGCCCTGTCCTTTTCATGTATTATTCTTTAATGTAGGTGGTGATTATTTTGCTGTGATTAATTGATGAAGCTCATTGGTCTGGCAAGTGTTACAGAATTCACCATTCCTCACTTTTATTTCTCTCTGTAGGGTTTTCCCACTTATTTGAAAGGAATTGGTTCTATTCTGTCTGTGAAGCCTCATTGTCTTTCCTCAATACATCCACGTTGGTTTCTCTTAAGATTTTATCTATTTAATTTTATATCTTTTCTACTATAAAGGAAGAAGATAATTAATAAAGCTTGTCTTATTTTAAGTCACATGTTGCAAATAGGGTTTCTGGAAAGTGGCATTTATTTTTATTTTTAGTATTTACTTTTAGACAAAATTATAGGTGTGTATTTTGCAGGGTAAAATAGATTTTACTGGTTTTTGGTTTGGTGTGGGTTGGTGGGTTGTTTTTTTTTTAGTGCTTTATAAAGTCCCCCACATTCAACAAGGCTTGGAGGATTTCAGGGTTCTCTGTTCCCTGACTATAAGCAATGTTTCACCCAGGCAAATGTTATTATTTTTTTTCAGCATTTTGAGTGGGGTTTTTTTCTTAGAGATGATATAATATTCTCTGTTGTCAGCTATGGTGAATTATATCAATTTTAGCATCCAAATGGAAGCCTTAATTATACAATCTCTGTTTTCCACGTGCACGTTCTTCTATAAAAGGAAAAAAAAAAAAAAAAAAAGAAAAAAAGAAAAGAAAAAAAAGGAATGTTGGGGCAAATCTTTAAACACCTGTAGAAATCTAAGTGATGCATATTTAAAACAATGTGATCACTCATAAATTCAGCTGTATGTCAAGGTTCCTGCTGACCTGTGGTGCACTCCAAAGGAATGTTCCATT
>JAVJGI010000063.1:39277486-39367749 GCA_035590275.1 Ibycter americanus | reverse complement strand
CATCTACAAGAAGGGCCAGAGGGAAGATCTGGGGAACTACAGGCCTCTCAGTTTGACCTTAGTGCTAGGGAAGGTTATGGAGCAGATCAGCCTGAGTGCCCTCATACAGCATGTGCAGGACAACCAGGCGATCAGGCCCAGTCAGCACGGGTTTATGAAAGGCAAGTCCTGCCTGACTAACCTGATATCCTTCTATGAGCAGGTGACCTGCTTAGTGAATGAGGGAAAGGCTGTGGATGTTGTCTACCTGGACTTTAGCAAAGTCTTTGGCACCATTTCCCACAGCATTCTCCTGGAGAAACTGGCTGCTCATGGCTTGTATGGGTATATTCTTCACTGAGTAAAAAATGGCTGGATGGCCAGGCCCAAAGAGGGATGGTGAATGGTCTTTAATGCGGTTGGTGGCCAGTCACAAGTGGTGTTCCCCAGGGCTCAGTACCGGGGCCCATTCTGTTTAATGTCTTTATTAATGATCTGGACAAGGGGATCGAGTGCACCCTCAGTAAGTTTGCAGATGACACCAAGTTGGGTGGGAGTGTTGATCGGCTGGAGGGCAGGAAGACTCTGCAGAGGAATCTGGACACGCTGGATCAATGGGCCAAGGCCAGTTCCATGAGGTTCCACAAGGCTCCATGCCAGGTCCTGCATGTGGGTCACAACAACCCCACACAACACTACAGTCTTAGGGAAGTGTGGCTGGAGAGCTGCCTGGCAGAAAATAACCTGGGGGTCTTGGTTGACAGCCGGCTGAACATGAGCCAGCAGTGTGCCCAGGTGGCCAAGAAGGCCAACAGCATCCTGGCTTGTATCCAAAATAGTGTGGCCAACAGGACTAGGGCAGTTATCGTTCCTCTGTACTCAGCACTGGTGACGTTACCCCTCCAATCCTGTGTTCAGTTTTGGTCCCCTCACAACAAGACAGACATTGAGGTGCTGGAGCATGTCCAGAGAAGGGCAATGAAGCTGGTGAAGGACCTAGAGAACAAGTCTTAAGAGGAGCAGCTGAGGGAACTGGGGTTGTTTAGCCTGGAGAAGAGGAGGCTCAGGGGGGACCTTATCGCTCTCTACAACTCCCTGAAAGGAGGTTATAGTGAGGTGGGTCTCATTCTCTTCTCCCAAGCAACAAGCAATAGGACAAGAGGAAACAGCCTCAAGTTACACCATGGGAGGTTTAGATTAGGTATTAAGAAAAATTTATTCACCAAAAGGGTTGTCAAGCATTGGAACAGGCTGCCTGGGGAAGTGGTTGAGTCACCGTCCCTGGAGGTGTTTAAAAGACGAGTAGATGCGGCACTTAGGGACATGGTTTAGTGGTGGACTTGGCAGTGCTAGGTTAACAGTTGGACTCAATGAGCTTAAAGGTCTTTTCCAACTTAAATGCTTCTATGACATTGCAAACATAATCCCTGTGGCCAACAGAAGTTTTATCTAGCACTCTACATTTCCTTACTAACCTTGAAATGGGTACAGTAGAGGAGGGGAAAAAGATGTTTTCTCACTGAAAGAATAGCACTGTAAACCACAGGCGAAATTACTCATACAGAAATACAGAAATCACATATCAAATCAGAATGACCAGATCTGGGGAAATCAGAAGACACAGCCATATGTCGCTATAAACTAAGAGACTGAGGCAAAGCAGAGGACTGGATTAAATTGAGTGGCTTTGTAAAGTTCATTAAAAATTAGAAGTTCTAAGCTACAAAGAGACACTAGTTAGTTTTTTTATAAAAATGGCAATGTTGAGTTTATACTATAAAATGGATTGTCCTTTTGGTTTTTTAATGTGCCTTGATGGCAAAATTCTCTTATTAACCTGGGAGACCTGCTGAGAGTTGTCAGAATTTCATTGTGAGGTTTTTTTTTTTATAGTTTTACATTCACATTTACTAGAGTCACGTGATTTCACAAGAATTTCAGCTCTCAGTACAAAATGAAATGTTTCTATCATGCATTGCACAAACAAATCTTGAAAGTTTGGTGAAAATAAACTCTAAACCCTAAAAAAACCCACTGAAAATCATAAAACCCTTATCTTACTTCTTTAAGTCAGTCCAGCGTTTCAGAGGCCTTACACATTTTTAGGGTGCTTGATTTTGTCAGTACAGGGAGTATGAAAAGGACCAAAGCATGCTAGTGACATTACTTCAGTGTTATCAAAGAAGTGGATGAAATAACAGAGTAAACTGAAAATCCTTCACTGAGTCTGAAGCTGTACTGCAATCATGAATGAATTAATGCTTGGAGCAAGCACGCCACTGGAAATATGATTTTATATGGGAGAGTTTTTAACTTTGAATACTAAATGAGAAATAAATTAGAACAAAAATAAAAGGGAAAAACTTCAGCTTGCAGAACCTCCTGCCTTATAACTTCCTAAAAGTTCGAGATTCTCAGAGAACGAGATTTGTCTCCTCCAATTGCTCACGGACAGCTCAATAATAAATACATAAAGGAATAAATGAAATAAATCAAGGCTCCAAAGAAAGCTTTTAGCAGCTGAGAAAGAAAGCCCAGGCACCTCAGATCAAATGCTGTCATGCATCTGCCAAGTGGCTTTGATGCACTAAAGATGGGGTAACTTTACTGGCGGACATGTGCTGATGGGTGTTGCAAGGAGGAAGCAGGGCTGAGGAGCAACTGGCATGGACATACATTCAAAGCAGCAGCAGCAGCTCCCCATAAGCAGTCAGGGCTTCAGTTGGTTGCTCACTCAGTTTCCCACAGTTAAAAGCTGACAAGCTTGAAACAGTTTGGGGCCGATAAGGCAAGCTGTAGTTAAAAAGGAAGGAAAGGCTTTAAACACCTGGGGCCAAACCCCTATCTGCTGTTGATCTCAACTGGAATAAAACAATATGTGCAAGCCCAAGATTTGACTCCCAGCCTGTCATATGCGTTCTGAGACCCACAGAAATTGACTATGGGGTATTTTTGGCTTTCCTTAGAAACATCCCCACAAAAACCCCACAAACATTGCTGTCCTTATGGACTAACAGTTCTGTGCTTGCAAGGTAAAATTTTATGAGAAGAAAACATTAGCACACACACTCACAAGCACACAATTATGGATAGTACTCTAAACTGAAGAAGGCAGAGACCATTTGTAAATAAAAGAGACCAATTCCAGGTTAAATTATAAACAGTTACCAAACAAAATGGAGGCGATGTACAGGCCCTGACAAGCAGCTGACAGCAAAACCTGTTGAACTAGTAAGACACTGAATGTCCTGTGGCACCTGAAAGTAAAAAATTTCCTATCTGACTTTTCTTTCTCTTGAAAGAAACATTTCATTATGCAAACCCAATTCTTTGTTTGGTGAGTGGGTCTGGACTGCCACTCTTCATTTCTATGGGAGTTGATGTAGAAATCAACACAGTGATGCCTTTCATCTCTTGTATTATAAGAATTCAAATTCATTTTTTATTTTACAACACAGCCACACAATACCTCACAGTATGGTTCTTGGTTGCCTCCATCCATTGAAAATGGCCTTGAAAAGAGAGACAGAACATAAAAATAAAGGCTTTTTTCCCCCCCCAGTAGTTTGTTTCATCTTACAAACAATGGTAATTCACCATCTAAACCACAGAGTAATAGTGAGTAGAGTCTATTGAACACTGGGCTCTTCCTACTTTTTTTTCTTTTAAGCAGTGCTGCAGTTAGCTGTTCCACAAAATCTGGGGTCCACAACTTTTGGTCAGCTGTCACCTTTGTCAATAACATGCTAATATTCTGAGAACCTTTCTTAACTCACATACAGTGGACTGTGTCACTTTTTCTTCTGTGCTCCTTAGAAGTGCATTATCAGACCACAGGGACCCTCAGCCCTACTCTGTTTTACCATGGGCTGTGTGTCCTGATAGCTGACTTCTTAATTATCAAGCTTTGGCTTGTACATCTGCATAGTGTTTTTCAAGTTTGAGGGTTTGAAGACAGCTTGTGCATTTGGTTAAGTGTTAAAGCAATACCAATACAGATACATAAACTTTCTATCATTGGACTTTTAAAATTACATGGTCATCATTCTTCTGCTTCTGCATATACACCTGACTCAGCAATTGGTGATTAGTTCTGTGGTCAAGAGACTGTTCCATAAAGTCCCTTAAGGGGTCACGTGGCTCAGTGGATGTTCATTTTGCTTTAAAAGCAACAAAATCCTATCAGTCTCAGCAGTGATCAGAGCAACAGAGGAAACAGAGCAATGCATGAAGTGTAGGGATGGAGATATCCATAGTAATCTGACTAGTTTATATTAAGAAAGGATTTGACAGACCTGCTGGGTTCCTACTTAATGCCAATCAAGCCTGAAAGGGACCACTTGAACTCAGGTATTTATCTCAAACTGATTTGAATTATCCTCACTTCTTGATTTGGAGAGTCCAGAATAGAATACCATGAAGAGACTGTGTTGACATTTCCTACATAAAACAAAATTAAACCCATTCAAGTCAAGGAAATACACAGTGCAAGTGATATGAGAATCAGGCCCTTTAAATTTGACAACAGAAATAGAGCTTCATCAGGGCTGTGTGTTCTCAGAAAGTCTTTTGGGAAGTGAAAAACCCATGAATTCCTCCGCCTTGTCCCCTTCATAGCAATTAGGATCAACAAAATGCATGCAGGGAATATCAGGCATATTATTCCTTCTTTTTCTGCCTATTCAATATAAGCTTTGTGTTTCTTTTGCAGACATAGCATTAGCTAAATGGCAGCATTTGAGGTCAAGTCTGGATTGTCCTTTTTATTAGCCTAATTCTGTGCACATCAAAATTTATTCAAAAGAAATTGTCTTAAATTATTACCAACACTTAAATGATCATTGCAGAAATCACAGGAAAGAAAGATAGTGCTTATCAAAACCCCAGTAAAGTACTTCAGATAGTTTTTCTTTCATTACCAAGCCGCGAGGGTCAAGTGAACTGTATTATTTGCAAATATCCACCTTCTCGACTGTCACGAGCAGCTGTAACATACCCACTAGCAGCAATTTCCACTTGGCTCTATCCAGAGGGGAGAAACGTACCAGGAGTTGCATTGTTTATAATTCCCTCAACCCCAAGGGTAATTCTGTTCATCAATTACTTGAAATTAAAGTTAGGTAATTCGACACATCTGCTTGGTACCCGACCACAAACTACCTCTTAAGCAAACCAAAGAGTTGGGTAGTTTACTTCCACAATACTCTACAGAATTTCATTATTGCAGCCATGACAGGAAAGGAAAAATGAGAAGTTATACAGACTCATGAATAGCTGGGGCTTGGGGGCTTTTTGGTCACTGTTGTCACTGTTAAGGGATCCCAATAGATCTGAGGAGGAGGAGGCTGGAAAGCAGTTTCCTTCCTGGGATGAGGGCTCCCAATCAAACACAGCAAATATAGTAAGGACTGAGCAACAAGAAGCCACCACATGTAAGGTTTGACAAAAAAAACCCCAAAACTCCTGTGTTCTGCAGTTAGAAGATTTCATACCTTTTGTCTTTGCATACAGTCACAATGTTACCTAGAAAAGGCTACATGCACCCAGAGAGAGAATTACCCACATTATCTACAGTATGTATTTTTTGATCTCTGAGGCCAGTCATTTAAATTACATAACTGAATCCTGAGTTAGATAATATCTAGACTCGGAAATTTTTTAAAGTCGGGCAAACCTGTTAAACATTTTTATTGGTGATGAGTTTGTGTACACGCTGCTTCCGCATCTCTTTGTGAGTAATGGATTAGCTGCCAGGTATTGTGACTGAACTGCGTGACTCACTCCATGGATTCATTTTACAGTCTGGTGAAACCAGTAGCTGGTAACAGCTATCCTTTGTAAGAACTTTTTACATGTTGTAATTCTACAGATGAACACTTTTTTTTTTTTTTCTTAACACAAAAGATTAGACTGATAAAGTTTAAAAAACTACAAGATGACTCAAAATTCATTCACATTATACTGAGCTATATACCAATCTGTTCAACCTAACATCTGTGAAGTGGGCCTAGTTCTCATTTTCATCAGGGAATACCAGGAGTCGTTTCAAAGACACCATTATTCTTAGACATTATAAAACAAGTGAACAAGAAATGCAGAGCCACTATCTTTTACTAGTCAGAAGAGATGATTTTTAATTGTGTCATCTCATTCCTGTTAGCATAGTTTCCTATTTGGAAACTTAAGTGCCAAATAAGTAGCAAGTGCTTTATTTTTTACCTCTGAATATGATTACCCTTTCAATCATATTCTGCATTTCATTTTTACTATTAAAGTTGTTCGTTGTCCAATTTCAAGCTGAAAAACTATAAAAGTCCATTTTGACTTCACTATAGCAGAACTAAAAGATTTTTTTGAACTAAGATTAAATTGATATATCTTGAGCTTCTGTCATTGTAATATGACATTAGGAGCATAGTCAAATACTAGCTTTGACTATAAGTGTCCTACTAAAGTAGTAGTCTACTGCAGAGTGCTTTTTGATGTATCAAAGAAATGGTACTATCTTTCAAACTGCATTCATATTCTAACCTCCAATCATCAAGGTAAAGTAATAGCAGGACTAAAGCATGATCTTTTTTTTACAGTTTCTACAAGTCAGTACTATAAGGGATTGCCTAGCTTTGCATTAGATATTCATGTTTAAATGAACCACAGATAGGCTTTCCAATCTACAAACTCCATTAATTAGATTTTATCCTTTTCTCTGTCTTTTATTTTAGGATTCTTTACCCTCTCCCCTGCTGCTATTGCTATAACTTCACTAATGGCAGGCCAAGTAATTTATGTTTTTCTTTCCCTAAAGTTGAGATGCTCTTACTGGTACAATTCATAAATGTTCCTGTATAATGCTGATGGTCAATGACTCCATTACTCAGTGGGTAGATAACGCTTTATTATATCTCAGGCATGTCACCTCCCATACAGAAGGTCTTACCTTAAAAGACTGGGGTTTGTTTTGCGAAAAGTCTTGGTTAGTGGACAAAATGTCTTTGAAGAACTCTTAATATTTGTAGATCTGTTATGACCAGACTATATGTACAGACAGACAGTCAGAAACGCAGCATATAACCATGAAAAACATGAAAAGCAAGGAACAGCACTAGCACTGAAGGGACAGAGCTGGACAGTGCAGTGAATCATCAAAGCCAAGTGAGGTGTCTAAGACAAGGTAAAAGAGGTTTTGGGGTTTTTTTCTTCCTGTGATAGTTCTCCCCCTACCCTCCCCCCTTTTTTTTCCTGGAAACAGCCAGTTTTCATCCTAGGAATGGTAGAATAAATCCTCACTTTTCAACTTTTCCTTTTCTGCTTATCTATCTAGGACAAAATACAGAGCTCCACATTCACAGAGCAACAGGGGAGAACTTCTAAAAATATTTATTTACAAAAGTGAAACAATAAATCTGTTTTGATACTGTTGAATTGTTTCACTAGGATCAAAAAGTTTTTCACTGAACAGCTTGAACAATTGAATATATATGATGTAAACATTAATACAGAATAAAATACAAGTGTAGAAAGGAAAAATATGGAAGAGAAAAAAGCATAAATTAATTGTTTTATTTTGATTTTAAATCACTGAAATGTTTCCATTAAAATATTGTTAAAAACAGCATGTTCTTATGAAATATTTAAAAGAACATCCTTCTGAAAACAATTTTTTTATCAACGCTGCAGAAAAAATGTTATTTCCATTATTTTTACCATAAATGCATGATAAATATTGCTAGTGACAAACTTGTTGCTAATGAAAAGTCAACTTGATTCTCTTGAGAACAATGGGTCCTCCCCACAGAACAAACAGGTAATGGGGTGGTGTGGGCATCTTCAAAAGTGTGCTTCTAGATATGGAAGTGGTTTAAAACTGGACCAGCAAATAGTTCAAATTCCAGTCCCTATAATTAGGCAAAGATCTATGTAATCCCAGTTTCTTCTTCTTCTAAATGCAGTCTGCAAGTAGTATGAAGATGGTCCAGTAAGGGTGTGCGCGTGCTGTAAATGCTACATCGGCAACCCAAGTCCAAATGAAAACAAAAAGGGGAAAAAAAGTGGGAAAAGAAATAACTCTCTGGCATAGGTCAAAGGCAAAGGTTATTATGTTAAACTTTTCTCCCACTGAGAATCTTCAAATGTACAGACTTCATCTACAGAAATCAGTACGACTGACAGAAATTTGACGGGTTTGGTCTGGAAGGCAAACTCTGGGAGTGAGAAAGCTGGCTGATCTCTAAGTCCACAATGTCTTGTTTTCTGAGGCAGCCAAGCAGTGCGACGCACAAGAACAAGGTCTCAGAGACACTTCTTAGCAGGTTTGCGTTCACTTCTGCCTTTCAGTGTTGGATGATGGTATCCATCGGCACTGAGTCAGTTTATAGTGCCTATGCATCATGAAATACTTCCTCAGCTACCCAGCTTCTTCCACCCTCTTTTAGATGCACAGAACAAGTTTTCTGAAATTCTTCCTTGTCACAATGAACCATGAGGATCAGAAGCACAGGCTTGATCGGCTTATAGTGTGCACATAGTAACAATGGATCCAGATACTGTATTCAATATAATAATACTGAATGCTGATATTGGCTCAGTTGACACTGTAAGTTGCCAAAATTCATTGTCAAACCAGATACAGAAAAAAAAAGCCAAAACCAAAATCAGGAAGAAGTGTGAAGAAGGAACCTTCTGGCCAAATTCAAATCACAGTAATGCTTTTATCAGTTGGAAATAACAGTGAAAGACTAAATGGAACTGCTTTGGATTGCTGCTGAGGCAGAAATGACCAGAAAGGGATGTTGGGCAGCCCTGCACTTCTCTGAACGGGGCTCCTTCTGCAGCTCACATTCTCTAAGTCATGGCACATGACAGTGAACACATGGCAGCCTGGTCCCACTCTCCTGATTCACGTTGTTCTTACATGTAGCCCTATTTCGCCTGCATAAATAGGGAGGAATTTCCAATTCCATGGAGATACTACAAGTTTAGTCATGAAGATAATTAAGTCCTTTGGGCTTGAACTACCCAAACACTTCATACTTGAAAGAAATTCAGATATGACTCTGAATGTCTGGACTACTGCCATCTAAACAATTTGGATTCATTTGAGGTTTAAGATTAGCTCCAAATTCCTCTTCACATCAATTAATCATTCAGATATTTACTATTCTTATCGTTTATATTATAGAATAGCTAGAAATTATAAGATACTGTATAGCCTGCTTTTATCAACAAAAGCTAGCTTCGGTCTTTCAAAAATTTCAAATCTAATCAACAAAGATTAGAAAACAAAAAAAAGAGGTAGGGAAGAAAAAGAAGTTTTATTATTAACATCCAGTCCAAAGGATAATAGAAGCATAGAGAAAGTCTAGTTACTTGCCCCCAAAAACCCCACATAAGATCAATGATAGAGCTGAGGAAGGGCTCTAAGACTATTATCTCCCAAGGCAATAGGAGTCTTAGTCACTAGATCACATTACTCTAAACATTTTGCAGCAATAATTATTTCTAATTGTTATTGCTCAGTGCAGTTAAATGAAATAATTTTTAGACTTTCTAGAACTTTTAGAATTCCAGTATTCAAATAAATATAGTACCTGTAAATGACGGACATTAACAGAATGTTAGCTTAGATCTCAAGGAACTTACAAAAATGTAGGTGCCTCCTGGTACTGTTGTGGTGGTCAGATACAAGGGACCTCGGTACAGAGATAGAGACACTTACTTGCAATCAAGCTTAGATGTCTAGAGATATTTGAAGCTAAAGAGAAAGGCAGATAAAGAACTATATTTATCTCCAGAATTAGGGAGCCTCTGGGAGGTATCTGTCCAAACCACATTCTTAGCTGAAGTTTGTAATTTTACCTGTATTTCTAAGTAGAATTCCTGAGGCTTATTCTTAGGGCTTTTTCTTGAAATTGTGTTGATTTTTAAGTACTAAATATCAACCCTTTGTATTTATACCAAAAATTTACCTGATAGTAACATTGTATTTCTTAAAGCTTGCTATCTGTTGTGTTGTTCGCCATCAAGAATCCTCGAAATCAAATGAAGAATCTGAAAGCAGAACTGTCACAATTGTAAATAGATTTAAAACCTTCACTTTCTTTTCTTAGCTGTGGGGTTTGGGGTTTTTTTGTGTGTCTGTATGTGTGTGTGTTTGTGTGTATAGGGGAGGACGTGAGGGTTCAATATGACCTGCGGTAAATATTATCAAATGGAATTTAATTAACGGCTCTGATGAGATACCAAGAAAGATTGAAGCTCACCTCCCAAAACTATATTAGTTTGTTGTTGCTGTTGTTTTTGTAAAAAAACAAACTGTTTTGCTGACACCTCGGAAATAATTATGATGAGAAAAAAGATACTGTCTTTGCAAAGGCAATGTTAGACTAAATTTAATCTGTACTAAAGAGCTGAAGCAGAACAATAAAGAAAAAAAAATCCAAATGGAAATTCTGCACTGAATTGAGCTTATTTTGAAACTGTTATTGCTTCTGTGCCTGAAATACAGCACAAAGACCTTATACTTTTCCAAAGGCACTGGCAGTAGTCAGAAGGCAACTTAAGAGGACCTTAAATGCAGTGAAATAGAACATAATACTTATGGGGATGGGGGTATAGGGAAGGTGGGAGGAATGAAAAGGTTAAATTAACTTTGCCAAGATTTCTGTAAACCTCTCCAGTAGAAGTTAACTGTCATGTGACAGGCACATTCCTGATGCTGGGCCCGGGATGCTGGGCCCAGGATATTCCCATTTTGTGTTGGAAGACCCTTCTTATTAAAAAAGGAAAAGGGATAGGAGATGAAAATTATGGTTTATGAGTTTATATGTATATAAGTACTGAAAATAAAAGTTATTCTAGCTCAATACACCAGTGCTATTTTTCTGTTGATTTGTATTGCCTGTGATTGGAAGTAATTGTAGTATTTCATATACTAGCATGGTAATGTCCGATTAATTTTAATTTTAATTCATCACTGACAGTAAATGTGTATATTGGTATATATATACCTGTTAAAAAAAGCTATGCTTGTGTTACTTCATCAAAAGGACCAAACATTTCTTGGATGAATACAAATCAGGTCTACCATAAACCATATCCACAGCATAATTTCAAGAAACCAAGTGAATTTTATTGCAAACTTAAGAATAAGTTTGAGATGACTGAAGGCTGGATACCATTCAAACCTACTTCTTCATGTGGAGAACATAGATAATTCAAGTGTAACTTTCTGATACAAACACTTTTTTCAGCCGTCTACAAAATACCTAAAGTAATTACAATGGAATACGGATAAATCATTTGCCAGCTTTTTTTTTTTTCATAGGCTAAAGTTTAGTCCCAAACTAGTACAAATCCATATTTTGCTGCTGATCAATGTAAATCCAGAATGATTGAAAGTAGAATTTAGACCACTTATATTTAAAACTACCAAATTAATATCTTTCAAGGGGGTTTTACATAGAAAAATCTTCTGAAGTGCTATGTGATTCAATCTTCTCTTTCTCAAAAAAACCCACTCACCAAACTCAAAATTATCAATACCCTAGAAGTAGGTAAGAGTATGTCTCTGTTATAAATAGTAATGTTATTTACATGACTTTCTTATCCTGCTAGTCCAGACTGTAGCACCTTGGTTTAGATCGATATTTTTATAATAATTTTCTACTTCTCTAGTTTCTTTTTCAGCAATGTTTACCTAATTCACTACAAAATGGAGATATAAGATGAAACCTCAAAGACCTTACAAAGTACTGTCCAGTTCGTTAGGGGCTGAAGGGATTCTCTTTCCTTACATGTTTAAATGTGCCCAGGTGAGTCCTGTGCCTACAAGCTGAGTCCTGCTGTTTTTCAACTAATCATTTGAAAAATCAGAGGGTAGGGGGAAAGAAAAAAAAAAAAGGTAAGACAGAAAAAAAAAAAGGGCTTCTGGTAGGTGAGCCACAGCAGGGCAATTAAGATGATATGGCAGAGGTAGACATCTGCTCCTAGACAGATACAGTTCCACTGATGCTATCTATAGCTACAATCCTTCCGAGAGATAAACAACATGCGAGAGCAACGTGCAGAAGGAAATGCCACACTGAGAAAGTGGTGATCGTGTGGCCCCTGTGGTCTGAGAAAGAGAGAGAGGCAGCAAAAGAAAAAGGGAGGGGTGGCATGTGGGGCCTGTGCCAGGCACACGCAGGTGACAGAAGTCACAGGACAGACATGCATCAAGATGCAAAGCTGGGAAATGTGTGAGAACTGACATTGGAGGGGAGCAGAATTACAGCAAAGATGAAAGGCACAATATGACCAAGAAAGGGAGATGGAAACCCCCTCTCTAAGCTCTATGCATAAAGTTACAGTTAATCTATGCCGAAATAAAAAAAAAAAACAAAATCATTAGTGGATGATTTATGCTCTCTGATTTGGAGGCTTAGAAGGCTTCTCTAAGATTTGGAGGCTTGGAGGGCTGCTCAGAATTTCAAACTCACATTTAGGCTCCTCACTAACAAACTTAATCTGAACTATGCTGCCCAAAGTAGATTGTTGCTATCTTGTATTACTGTTACAGTGATTTTCAGACACAGCAGAAGCAGTATTCCCTCTTTCCCTTGATTCCAGGCACAGTCAAAGCCTACAGGAGGATGTGGTGTCTGCTCCAAATAACCTCAAGACAAGGACTGACCCTGTTTAATTTAGGCAGTACTTCAGGCAACAGTATGCTCCACAACACCATCAGATAAGAGTTTTCTAAAGGTAAGGCATGTCGCCCCTGTTCATCACTGGCCATGCCACTGACTCCTCAGTTTATTTGCCCCTCAGTTCCTTGCAAGGAGAATTTGGTTGGACTCCTCTGATGCCAGGAGTTCCAAGTCCCACCAAAACCAAGGAAGCATCCTTCATTCCTCCAGCTTTCCTACCAGAAAAAAGGCTTAGCATTCATTTGATTTAAGAAATTCTGCCACTTTAAGAAACTCTCTGGAAAACTGACAGCAAGAATTTGAGGCCAAGTGGTTTGCAGAGATCACTGGCCAGAAACAGCAGGAATGCCCTGCTGAGGGCAGGTCCTCTGCCTTGCATGGTGTGCTGTCTTCTGCTTCTGGGGTGGGCTTGGTTGACATCAACCGAAGCTGAAAAACTGAAACACCAAAGTGTCATCCTATCTTGTGTTGGAATCTCAAATCAATAAGTATGAGTTTTTGTAATGTATGTTATAATAATTATTCAGCCTGATTACATACCATGGTCTCATTCTGTAAAAAAAATATTTTTTTTCTCTGCCGGGGAAGAAGACAGAAATACCAAACTAAAGAGCTTAATGTAAAATCAAAGAGTGGAGTGAATCTCAAGTCCTCATGAAACCTTGTGCTTTGGAGATTTTTTTAAATTGCTACTCCTGAAAACTGTTTGTCAGAAAAACCTGAGTTTGAATTCTTCTGTTTATCTGAAGAAGGTAGAGCTGGACTTCATGTCTTTAATGAGCAATTCACCTGAGGCCAGATTCTGCTATCCTGACTCAGTTCATACCCCTGAGAGAGTGATGAATTTAGATACTTCTGTCCACTGGATGCTCATATCTGCATTGATCTCTAACATATTCATTACTGAAAATTGTGCAATAAGGCTTTCTGTTTAACTTCACTTTTGTCTTCCTTATTCTACACAGAATAAGCATGAACATTTGAGTGATGCAGCTGTTGGTTGTTGGGTACTTGTTCGTTGGGGGCTTTTTAGATTGTTGCATGCCCCTTTCATTCTGTTTCTTTTAAATTGCACATTCACACATGCAACCACCAACATTTCTTTCTGAGACATGTATGCTGGCAAAACTCAATCCTGTGAATACTTGCAGGAAGTGAAAAAAGCATAAAGTGTAGAGTTCTAGTGTACATGACTCAATGAGCTTAATTTTTAATTGTAAGTGTGAAACCAGGTCACTGCTTTATTAGAATTCATCTGGATCTACATAAAAACATCAAAACATGAACACTATCCACAAGAAACAAAATTCTTCTACTAATGTGTGTTATTAATGTATATTTTCTGTTATTACCATACAATTAATTCTGCATATCCCGTAAATAATTCAATTATCTGGAGGCAGTCAAAAAGGTTTGATCAATTGAGTTGGTCAAAAAAGTTATCATTTCGGAGAATGTGGATTTCCTCTTTTGGAATATCTACAACAACCACCTATTCACAGAGAATGCCAGTTCCTAAGTTAGCATCCCTAATGGTCATCAGAGTATAATATTTCCTGGACGATACAGGTGATAATGTAGCTCTGTTGTTCCCGTCTATTAACTCTTGGGGAATCTGACAGCTGTGGAATGCATTCTGTGTGCTTAATCCTGCAATATATACTTGATTGGTAACTATATTTATTTTATTACTCAGTGCTCCTGCTGTTCCACCTTTTTTCTTTTAAAGAGCAAACTGAAATATCTGGGGTTTGTGACAAATTTCGAGTTTTAGTATAGCAAAGAAGCACCTTCTCTTCCTCTCCTTTTGTGTATCTTAATGCGGAAATATATCTGATAAAAATTTCACACCAGTAACTTCAGAAAAATATTTTTAAACATATTTTTGGGTATTTTGCATTGTTTGATTCTAACCCACTGTGCTACTTTCAGGCAGCAGGTTGTCATTATGACTGTACTTTGCCTTTTCCCTGGCATCTATCACTTGAAAGATTGTCCCTCCCCCATCCCAGCTTTGCTTTGCAAGCTTTTTCATCTTTTCTACCTTGCTGGAGGCATTATTAGGGCAGTTCACCTTTGACCAAATGGGCAGACGAACGTCCATCCTCTGGAGCCAGTACTAGTGCTGTTTGGTAGATCAGCTCTCAAATGGTACTGAACTGTGACCTCTTCTTCTGTTCAAAGACTAAATACATAAACTTGAGTTTCCATTGGTGCCAAGCCTGGGAACCTGAGTTGCTCCCTAATCCCAGGTCTCGCAGCCAGCAGCACAATGGGCAGCTCACCATGCCAGCCAGCCAGCCTGAAAGAATGTCTTTATTCTCTCTTCCTCAACAAATTGCTTATTGTTTGGCCCACAGGCTGCTAGACCTTGTGAACTGTCCAAAACTTTATTGCTTTTCTGTTAAACTTTCTTCTCTTTTTTCCTTTGATTTTCTTTATAAATAAAATTAATTTCTATTCTCATTTCTTAGTAATATAATTTTAAAAGATGACTGCTACTTTTAATCTTTTTTCAGAGTATATCTGCCTTTTGGAAGCCTGCAGGCACCACAGAAACGATACAAGCCCTGCAGGTTTAGACCCCTTAGAATGAAGAGTCTGTGGAAATGTTAAGTGTTACTGTAATGCAGTGCTCAATATTACTTAGAGAAAAAGAGGCAAATGCTTAAGGGCATTCCTGAGTTTCCAAAGATGCATACCACCTCCCTGCTTTTGGCCTCATCTTCACTGGGGCTACAGTGTGCCCACTGTACAAAACGTGAGTGTAGGGCAGGATACATACCTTGGGGCCCTACATTTTGGAGTTGTTCAGGGGTGGTTGCCTTCAGAGGAAGTTAAAGCAGACTGCCTAGGCTGATCTGTTATTTATGTCTTGAGCTATTTCTGGAAGCACCTTTTGTCTTCAGCAAACCTTGGACACAGTTGCAGGACAATTGTTGTACAAGTCAGAGCTAGGCAGAGCATCAGCGAGGTAAGGTGAATTTTGAAATATTCAGCCAGACTTACCCTGGGAAAAGAAGAGCTCCACAGGTGTGACACCACCACATGAAGAGGGGAACTGTGCTCCGTAAATATAGCTAAAACCAACACAGTACCCAGGACACCCTTATTCTTCTCCCTCATCTAAGTAATCCTGGGTTGAGACATGTTCACAAGTTCAGTTGGGAACCTTGTCCCTGTTTGGAGATAGGGAACTGGGACAGGAATCTACTTGTGAACAACAAAGTGGGTTCTGATCACCTGGAGAGTGCCAGTTAAAATCTGTTTAAACACTCATGCACTTCTCAACCATTTCTTGCACACACTGTTTAGGAAAGGTGACAAAATTACACAGCTTTCTGGAGCCATACATGATCTAAGAATCACAGAAATTTCTTTAAAGTGTATGCATGCATGTGTGTGTGTGTATATGTGTGTAATATATATATATACACATGTATAATTTAATACCCTTTCAAGTATGAGAATGGCAGCACAAGAGTAGAAGAATTGCAAAACTAAAATGTCCACATTAAGCTGATGCATGGTACATACCAGATGATATATCTACTGCCTTATTGTTCAGTTGCAGCTCAGGAAGCTTAATGCATAATTTAAGATATATGTATAGTCTAAGGGTCAAATGCTGTCAGTTACACGAGTGTAAATCAAGAGCAATTGCACAAAAGTGACTGAAGTTGCAGTACCCTGGATTTACACAAGTGTTGCTGAAAGTAGAATACGAGTCCATATGTGTCATCAATACAGCTGAGTTAGTGTTACTGAGGGAATTTTATGATATGCGTGCATCTAAATCCTTCACTTTCTTTTCATTCTTTATAATATTACCTTTTAGATTTCTATTTTTGTCTCTGTTTTTAAAGGAATAAGGGGCTCAAATCCTGATTCTGTAAGTGACACCTCTACCTCCTTCATCTACCAAACTTTCTCAGCCTCAGTTCATAGTGACATGACAAACACCTCATAGCTGCAGAAATCTCACTTGCCTTACTTACATTTAAGACCAGTCTGAATTTACATAAATGCAGAATTCTGAACCTCAGGCAGGATGTTGCTAGGCTGGCTGGCTGACTGCATGTAGAAATGCATCCTTGATGTTCACTTAGTTCCGTCAGCAATTGTGCAGGCTGCAATGAAGGGTCGGGAAGCAAATTTTCTCAGACACATAGGAGAGCAGGTTTTGGATGCAGCAGGAGAGGTTGTGGACCTGGCTGAAGTGAGTATGGAAACTTGGCAGCTCAAAGGAATATCATCTGTGTTAAAAGATCACAGGACAACTTTCTGAGCCAATGCTTCCTGGGTTTGTTATTGAGAGGTTCAAGGGAAAATAAAAAGACCTTGCACAAGACACTGATTGCAACATACACATCTACAGCACAAAACAAAGAAGTATAAAAACTTATAATCTATTGGGGAACTAGCAGAGTACCTGTCAGATATACCTGGCCTTCGATGACCTTGTTTTGCATGGAGAAAGAATATATGATTTTCTGGGCTGAGAGAAGGTTTTTAATTCTGAAAGGAGGTTATGTGTTAAATATATGGTAGCAGTCTATTCAATAATAGAAGTCAAGTCCCTTACTTCTGGAGGCAGAATCTGGTATTCCATCACATAAAATAATGCCTTTATTTCTTAACATACTTTTAAATTGAATGTATTATTTTTAAATCACTTTTTTATGACATTCTGGAATACCTAGAAAGGTTTTAAAAGCTCAAAAGTCGTTTCCCCAATATTCACATAATCAAAAATGGCTGAATGAATTTGGGACACACTTACCAAAAAAAAAAGAAAGCCATTTAAGATGACAATGATCAACTGTGGGGGCTTACTGCTTCAAGAGAAACAGAACAAATGTGTGAAAAAAAAAGGGCTGAATAGATCTTAACACCGTAGTGATAATTAGTTAATTACAATTTCTAAAAAAAAAAAAGAAAAAGAAAAAAACCATATAATGTATTATGATTGATTTCAGAAGATTAAGACAAATTTAAATATTGTGTACTGAAAACATTTATATAGAAATAAGTGCATAAAGATCTAAGATGTTTAATTTTTTTTTATAAATAAAGACACATCCATATATGTGTTTAATACACACACACACATGCACACCCTTAGCCAGTTAGAATACTGTGTAGGTATAGATTTGTCAGGATAGTTTGATCCCAAAAGGATTCATATAAGAAAAACTTCTCTTTCAGAGAAATGATGTCTCTAGAGACTGATAGTGATGATACGATAGGCTGGAGTTGCTATTATTAAAAAAAAAAATTACTACTTTTTCTGACTATGTTTCTTTTTTTCCCAGTGGAATTCTGATTCCAGACACTCTACCAGCCTGACATCCACTGGGAAAGTGATGACACCATAAATTATTTAAAGGTTTGAAAACCACAAGAACTACTGTATATAACCAGATTGGATTGACTTTTTAACTCTTTTGATTAATAATACATAAAGCCTTAGATATGCATTGGTCGAGTGCTAACCTGTTAACAAAAGCAGTAGAAGGGATGAATTCTGACGTTTCTCATAAGTTATTCTACTTAACACATTGGCCAAACCAAACAAACAAATGGAGTACTCTGCCTTAGTCTTATACCTTCAATGCATCATCAATATTTGATGACTGCCTAATGTCTCTATATATCTGGCCATAGATGATGTTTTGATCATCTGGCTTCCCAATTTCAAACTTCCCTGCTTTCCTCTGCATTGGTCAAAACACACAACTAGAAAGTAGAAACAGTTTCAATATCCTGGTTTCTTTTTCAACTTTCATTTTAACAGCACTAACTACTCAGAAGAACTGCTCAGTCTTCAGCAACAAAGAAGGGCTAGAATTTCCTCAGTTGATGACATTTTGTGCTCAGCAGCAGGATGGGAGTAGATATGTACGCCACTTCAGAAAGATTTCATGTTCCACCCTTCCACTGCTGGCTATGTTTTAATTATTCCTCAGATTCATAAGTTTTGGTCTCTTACATGCTGGTTTGGGTGGAGCGCAGAAAAAAGTGTTGGCCTTTCTCTCCTCTTCAAGTACAGATAAAGATGCATGGGACAGCCTGCATTTCTAAGCAGCAAGAAAAATTCCACAGGAGACAGACCACTTTGCTTCTGGGTAGCCTGACCCGTGCATCAGAAGACAGGCTATTCAGGGTGACTTCAGTATGATATATTAGTTTACAATAACAACTGCTGCTTTTTCTGTGCAGTAGACAGGTACTATCCCTCTGGATTATTTTCTATTATGCCAACTGAAGCTTGACTGCCTTAGAGGTAGGAACAATACGAAGCCCATCTTATCTGTTTCTCTTTAGTCATTCCAGCGCACTTATCTTTTATCCACGTAATTCAGTTCTCAACTTCCTTCTGCACCAGACACTGACTCCCCAGTCAACCTGCAGTGTCCAGCCACAGAAACTGTGATCAATTCTTTTTGCCTTTTGACATGCCCATGGAGCCATCCTTTCTTGGTCCCCTTAAAGACAAGCATTTGTGGCTGCCCGCTGGCCCGCTTCTACGTGTTTTAAAGCTTCTGTACTAGCAGGCTAACCTTCATCCATCCTCTGTTCAGGACCACCAAATGATGCCTCACCAAATATTCTTTAAAATCCTAAGATCTATGTGAGATTAATCTATGCATAAAGTAAGGAACATTTCAATTCAATGGCACACCGTACAATTTTTGTCAGTCCATCTTCCCCAATTTGACCAGTTATTTAGGTGTAAATTTCTATTGATGTCATTAGCAGAATAAAAATGAATTTGTTACAATATGAGTAAAATCAGAATCACATCCCAGCTCTGAGAAAGAAATGAGGTTCGATTTCTTACTAAAATACAAACTTCAGATAATTATAACAGCCCAAAAATTACACCTGTATTGGGTCTCACTTACGACATCAATAATAAATGTAAATTATTTATCAACATTTATTAAATGTTAATGAGTGCTATCACCTGACTTTCATACACACGATTACTATGTGGAATCGGTTGTCAGATTCTGTTTCCCTTTCTGACTTTAAGTATCACCCACCTTGTTCACAGCGCCACAAAATATAATGGAAGTATATTCATATTCTATTAAAAATAATAAGAATCTTACCTATAGTTAATTTATATCCACAACTTTTTTTTCCCTCTACATACCTGCCATATCAGTAGCAGTGTAGGCACATTACTTACTTAGCTGTTATGGTTGTACACACCGCTTGAACAATCCATTCCCGTTCTAAAATAAAATTCTAGCTACAGTGTTATTTTTGCACATTTTCTTACTGTATTTTAAAGTCTAACCAGGGGATTGAGGCCAGCATCTGACTTTACTAGAATAGCAAGTATCTTTCCCATAGTATCTCTCAACTGTCATTAAAAAAAAAAAAAAATAAATCAGCATTTGTTTTCTTTTCCATCTGGGATTATGTGACAAAATGATCTCCTGCATCTAATCAATTATTTTTCTTCTATATCTTTTGCATTTTTCTGCAGAACTATTTGCAAGTATAACAGAAAGATCCTTTAGAGATAATCTGGTGATTATTATAAATTCAACCTTGGATGCTGCAGGCATTAAAAGATGAAAATTGCCTAAAGTCCACTGTTGTACAACAAATCTGTACCTCTGGACTCCTGTCCTGAGGTGAAAATGCAAACCAGAGAGATATTTAGAATCATTTTGACAGTCCATAAAATTAAGCAGGGATTAGGGATTCTCTCAGAAATAAATAAATAAAAAATATAATGCCACAGGGCCCAATGTTAATCACATCTCCCTGCAACAGGTATTACTGCAACCCACTTTTGGGAAGAAAAAGAAGTCATATAATTAATTCTGGCATGCATTTAGCACTGATGATGCCAATTCAAAAATCTGAGTATGTGAGTTCAACATGTTAATACATTTACGTATGCATATATACACATACATAATTAATGTATCAACTACCCATTCAATTTAAGTTTAAACAGTTATAGGTTCCTATAGAAATGTTGTGCACCTTGTATATTCTATTTTCTTCTCAATTTTATGGATTAGCCCTGATATTACAAACACTTTAACATACACTTAACTTTACATAATGAGAATGTCTTGCTGATTTTAGGATCACTCTCAATCTACATGAATTTAAGCAAAAGTCTAGGAGTCTACTGGGATTGTAACCTATGGCGCCAGTCATTTGAAATACACATTTAATAAGAAAAGAATTTAAATAATTGCAGTAGACATAGATGACTGATCTCTGCTGCATTTGCAGCAGGTAAGCACCAAACATAGCTAAAATGAATTCATAGCGAAAAAGTGTGCAGTTGACCACAGAATTACATTTTGGGCGAGCATGGAGTCTTATAGTCACCCTCCCAAAATTGCCCACCCTCCTGAAAGACTTTTCAGTACAGTTTAAAATGTTTCCTTTCCTTTTCAAAACCAATAGACAACATTGCAATACTGAGCAACAGCACTAGTCCACTTATAAGAGCACATATCCTTTTCTTGCTGGATGAACAAACCTTAGTATACTGCATTTACACAGTGTATAAAATCAAAGTTTCACTGTATTAGATTATTATCATGTTTCAAAATCTTTGGAAAATGTTCAAGTTAGTGTAACATGTTTCTAACAAAGGAAAAAATAGAATTAACTGAACTGGAGTCAAAACTTTTTTTTTAATTAAAAAAAATTTAAAAGCCTAAAGATATGTCTCAAGGTTTTTTTTATGCTCAAATTTTTGTCACTTAAGCACTGAATTTTAACCGTATTTTTTTAATGATGTAAATACTGCTTTGTAATAGCACAGTTTAGACATTTGCATTGTAATTAATTTCCATCTTTAAAAATTTCTTATGAAAATCATTTTCCATCCCACTCTAGTCCACAATGCTGACTGGAGCTGGAATAATACATCACACAAATGTTGATTTAAATATTTAAACAAATTCACTTTGGATTTACATCCCCTTTGGGCTCTACTTTCCATGAATACTCTGATAAATAAACTTACTGTAAGGAGGATCTGCTGGGAGGACAAATTATAAACAAAAATTGAAGAATACATGTGGGATATGAATTTTGAATTCTAATCATCAATTGTTGCACTAGCAATTAAAGCTGACTGGAGGACAATATTTCCATGCTACGTTAACTTTCATGACTTCATGTCTTCATGCCTAGTTTTGTGTGGTTTGGTTTTATTTCTTTTCCTGGAGTAAACAAAAACTCTTTAGACCGCTTTGGTGAAAATGCCCACATATGTGAGTGTATGTCTGTGTACCACAGCCAAGAACACTAAAAGATCCAGACTGAAGTCCTTTCTCAGCCTGAATCACATTTTACTCAGTTTCATCACTGATTTTTATCTGTGATTACTCAGTTAGCAAGGGATGGAACCTGATCCTGGGCTTTCTACATCCAAGGCCACTGTTAAACCACAGGGCTGTCAGCAAAACCAAAAAGCTTATTTCACCCCTTCTCATTCCCCAAAAATATTCAATTCAAAGTATGAGCGTGGCTTTCAGTGGTGAGAGGGATGACCAAAACAGCTCCCGTCCAACATGTGAATATTAAATAAGGACAGCCTCCGAGGTGAGGCTGGGCTCCTGTCCCCTCATAGGTTTGCAGAAGAAAGCCCTGAAGCAGGGCTTGTCCCCCACCAGCCGCTGCCATCGTTGCCTGCACAGCTGTGCCACCGGCCACCCATGTGCCTGCATAGCCGTGGGGACTCCCAGTCATACCAGGGCGCACCGCCCACGCCGTTACTAGCAACCGTCCCAAAGGGCCAAGGAAGGCTTTTCATGTTGGAATATTTCTTCTCTGCTCTAGAAGAGATTGAGAGGAGATACAGGAACTAAACGCTACAGGGAAAGCAAGACTGGTCTGAACTCCACCACCTCGCTGTTGGCCACCTCCCTTCCCCGCAGGAGTCAGGGCTTGCACACAGCAACCTCAGAGTGAATCTGGAGGCTGACAAGCTTTGTGGATGGATAAAGCAAGAGAAGTTTCATCTCTTCTCCGAACAGTTTCCTCTGTCTGGACTGGGTTCCCAGAACAAATAGCCTCTTCGCTGTAGCCTCCCAACGAGGTGATACTCGGTAACGCAAATAGCGCTGCAGTCTGCCACTAGCTGCACAGTCCCATCCAAGTCATGATCATGTCATTTAGTTTGAACCCAACCAATATGAACTCAGCTTTGTGGAGCAATTAGTGTATCTCTGACCTTAACATCATATAAAAGGCCATAACTGCAATATAAAGGTCATGTTTGCAAACGGGCTCTTTATAAAGGAATTAACAGGTGTAGTTGTGCATGTGTCTGTGTTCAAATTTTCTGGTGTCCCTAGTCATAAGGAGAAGCTTAAGCAAGACCTTCTCCTTTTGGCTTTTATCATTGGTTTGACAGGTAGCCGTAGTGCCAGTAAGAAGACCCACTTTTTTGACAAAGCAGTTGGCACATGCCTAAGTAATTTTAGCCAGAAATTACATCAATAGCAAGTTCTTCTTACAGACCACTGGAAAGTGAGCTTTAATTTATTTTTATTTTTGTCCTTAGGATAATAGTTTCTTACTAACTTATGTCAATGGTCAATAGCATAACAAATCCTTCATCATGAGAATGTGTGTATCACTTTTCAGCAAACCGTGGCCTTTTGAGGTGAAGTGATATACTGCCGCTTATTTTCAAATTGACATCTCTCCTGGTTTCCAAGGCAAGTTAATTTGCAAATCAGCATTTTGCATGAAGCTTTTAAGCCAATCCAGCCAGGCAATGGCTGCCATTGCTGTGTAATTAGTGTCTAAAGCACTTAAAATTAGATTATGTAAAAAAAAAAAATCCAGAAAGATCAGTAATTTTGCTCTGTACGTGGCCGGAGACTATTTTGCTGACTGAATAGAAGATACAGTTAGAAAATTACAGCAAGGCTCCAATCTGATCGGAAAGGAATGAAAGATGTGCACACAGTAACACTGGCAGACTTGAAGTGAGAAATGTTAGTTTTACTGTTCTTCAGAAAAATAAAAGACACCTCCACACCCACAATTAATTCACAAACTGCATGACTTAGATACCAGAGAAGGGTAGTTAAGTGGTAGTTAGAGGAGAAAGTAGTCATTGCAATTGTATTTGCATTCGGTTAAGATGGTTTTTGAGCACAGAATTGAACCTGAAATTAGCTTAAATTTCAGATTTGGACTTGAACACTGCCAAAGACTTACAAAGTTTCTGGTTATAATTTTGGTTTGTGATGAAGACAGAGCCAAGAGAGAAATTTGTTTTTGAGGGAAGTGTTCTGTTTTGGAGACATTTTTCAATTTCAAATTCATCCATCTTTAGTAAAGCTTTTGGGTTTTGGACCTCTGGCTTTAAACCAATTAGGTACTGACAAGAAAAAGGTGGATGTGGAAAGAGAAAATAGAGGGTGTTCTAGGAGACAGTCTGTTTAAAACAGAGGCAGGTGGCTGGAGAGAAAAGAAGTGCAAAAATAAGGAAGTACCACAAAGTTTGTAATAGACTGCATGTAATACATCTATTTGGTTTCTTTACATTGGTTTTTTTAAATCTTATTTAAACTTTTCCATCCTTTCATGTCTATTTGGTATTTTTTCCTATGTTGGCACAGAATTGGCTTTATATTCAATCCCCTTTACCACTAAATGTCTATCAAAGATAAATTACAAAGATTACAGTCTGGTCATTAAGGTAAAAGGACTCACGCGCTGGTCAAAGGCCATTTTGTACCTCAGTACCTCAGCTTTCCATGAGTCTGGTGGCCTTTCTAGTTGCCCGTACTAACATATTGACTTCCGTAATGAGAACCCTTGGACAAATGCAGGCTGTGTAGAGCCCTTGCAACAGAACTCAGGGGGAAATTTCCCTTTCTATTGTTTTATTTGCACTTGACACATTTCCATGAGGTAAGCTAGGGGGAGAACTTGCATCACAAGTGTCAGAAGCATCTGTCCATTTATTTTTCCGTAAATGTCTGGTAGCATTACACCAGGGTAGCAGTGAGGGCACAAACAGTTACTGTAGAGCCGCTGACCCAATGCACATTCATAGACTAACATTACTTTTGATAAGTAGTTCATTTGCCTGTAGGTTTGGTCTCCGCCCATCCTCTCTTTGCAGTCTCATAAATTATTTCGTTTGAGGTTTTTTTTTCAAATGTAGAATTCTTTGTTCAACCTAAATCCTGAACCCAACTGAGATGTAGAACATCACTGAGTGACTTGGACAGTCTCCAAGAAAGACAATTAATATAAATAGTGTAAAAAAAGGTGGAAGTGGAAGAAAATTGGGGCCAGGCTGATTTTTCACATGGACATTTTCCCTGTGACAAACATAATGCTAGCTGGCAAAAGGCAAGTCTTGACACTGTTATTAGTCTGTGGGTGCTCAGTGTGTAAATCATATTGATGCACGTGGTTGACACGTCAGGGGTATGTGGAAAATAAACTGCCCAATCTCTTTGGGCCTAATAGTTTACAGACCTCAATGATATACTGTAAGGTTGGTGCTGTTGACTTCAAAAGCAGTAAATCAAAGTGCCATCAGAAGGTGCTGACAAAATTAAGCAACCAAGATTGAACAGAGAACTAAAGCTGTTCTGCATAGATAGTTATTTCATAATCAGACCTTCTAATATTTAATTTATACCCTTATTTAGCTTTTATGAAATTGCTTTAATTCTATATGGGCAATAGGTTTATAAATCAATTAACAGTGCAATCCAAAGGGTCTTTAGTAGTGGTATGTAGTTCCAAAAACTAAGCTTCACTAAGAAATATTGGCTTTGATATTATTAAGAAAATCTTATATTTTATTACAAGAATGCAAGGGATTGCTGAATAACAGTTGGTTCATGTTAATTCTTACATTTCATAAATAACATCTGAAAAGGCCCAAAATAAAATAGGTTTATTGGTCACATCTCTTTTAAATGCTGATAGGGTAGAATTTCTTTTATTCACTCACAAGAATGGTGTCTCTACCAGTCCTGCATCTTGACAACTCCTATATTGATGTTAGTGTGGATCCAACCTAAAGGTATGAATCTGAAATACAAACTCTGGGAAAGCCTAAATCCAGGGCAGTGTGTCTTGATCCTGTTTATTTTCAGTATTCAAAAGGACAATCTGAGAGAAGAATGGATTTTGAGTTTGGACATAGATTTTATGGGTTAATAATATATGTATCCACTTCGCTTTAGAGAAACAGACAAGGTCTATTTGGTATTTGTGAGACTGCTTAAATATTTCTGAAACCAGGAGTCCATGTTTACCTCACATAGGTAACATATTTATCTTCATGGACAGTATAATCTGAGGAGATGTTTCTTCACCAATAATCTGCCAAAAGTTACCCTGGCAATTACACCTTTTATATGGAAATGAAAAACGGTGAGATGCAAACACCGCAACTAAGTGAGACAAACTTTTTACTCTGCCTGGCAAGGTTGTTTCAGTGAAGATGTTAGCTGTCGCTAGCGACTCCTGATGTGCAACATATCTGAAGGTGAACATGAGGGCCAAGACCAGAGTGCAAGAAACCTACTACAGTATCAGTAATTACTCAAGCCGGGATTGTAAAGTAAAGAGATGGTCAAAAAGTCCTCAGAATGCATTGTTAATTTAAGTTGCTAAAAATCTTTTCACTCTTTCTGAAGCCTTCTTTGGAACATCAGAAGTGAAATCAAACTGTGTCATCCCTTGAACAAAATAGGAATCAGCTGCACAACCTTACACCAACATCCATAGATGTGGCACAGGTGGATCCCAAAGTTTCCACCTGTTTGTAGCATTTAAACCCTTTTCCCAGTCTGGCTCCTCAGGTGATGGTATGCAAAGAGGAGTTCAAAGGAATAGCAAGGGACAAACTCTGCTCATTAGAGATAATGAGAGGAGGACACAAGACAGAATGGTTGCTTCCAGTCACAGTACAGCTGTGTCAGTTCTCATCCTGTTGCCATTGCTTCTGTTCCACCACAATTTTGCCCTGTAAGAAGAGTAGTTGATCAAGTGAAAATATAGCATGAGGAAAGCACTTGAAAGGAGCTTTTAATGTTATCTGTCTGCTTGCTATCATTTGACAACAAAACGTACCAGACTCAATTACCGTGGAGATCCTGAGGAGTAATAAAACAAAACAACAAAAAACCCAGTCAAAAATACCTCACAGTTCCCAAAACCATCTGAAGTCAAAGAACTTGAAAATGACGCTTCACTCTCTTGATGTTCACAGTGGGCTTTTCTGCTCACAGAGAGACCAGGAGGTTAGTGAAAAAACAGATATTCATGAGTGACAGTGGTCGAGCAGAAACTTATAGGTAGTTCCATATTGTTTCCCTTCCTGCCCAACAGAAAACGTCAATCACAGGCCCACCAAAACTTCAGAGAAGAGGACAGTGTGCATCTAATTCTCCTTCATATTTGATCAGGGATTTTTTTCCTGTATAGTTAAGAAGAAGAATTATTGCCATTTGACCACTTCCTTTAACCAGCAGATCAAGTTACTTGAGACAAGAAGTTGAGAGCTGCCACTATAGCAAATGGATGCATTTCTGCAAGCAACGTCACCACCTCAAATAGGCAGAACTAGCAGGCTGCAAAGGCGATTTTTGCACTGCTAGGCTAGTTACTGACACCCTGAAACCAAAACTGCCTGACCTTTCTCAAGTCTCCCCAAGATTTACAAAGTATGATACGATTCATTTTGACAAATTAACAAGGGGAAACACTAAAAAACTTGTTGAGAACAGAAAAGTCTTCATTGTAGGTCAAGGATGCAGTGCCCTGGTGTAATCAGGGACATAAAAGAAATCAATACCACACCTAGTTCTTGTAGGAAGAAAGGATAATTGTCAATCACAATTAGCTGGATGTTTACCTCTTAAATGCTGAACACTTTCCTCTTTCTTCCCTCATTGTGTACCTATGCTTTTCAGTGCACCCTATTCCCATTCACCGTGTCATCCTCTCCCAAGTTATTCTGTGTGTGCTTTTATCACTGTTCCCAATTTCCCATGCTCTGCTGGCTTGGGTTTGAGTGGCAGTGAGGAATCTGTAAGCAGGTGTTGTGGAAGTGAAGCGTGCCATTCGGCCCGTACATTAGGTAAAGTAACGTTCCCCTGGGAACTCTAATGCTTACAACTGCATCAGCCCCAACTGTTCCTGCAAGAAGAGGAAGAGGCCAGTCCTGACCTGTTCTGACCAGATGTTTTGGAAATGTGCCCATTTTTAGCAGATAGAATAGCTGTTAATTTATCAAAAGTGTAATAGGTATTAACAAAGCAGATTCTTTAATTACAACCGAGTAATGAAGTGCAAGAGAAGAAATAAGGAATATAGAAGAGGCTACGTTTGAATGCATAGGACTATATTCGATATTAGTTTAAGAAAATTTCCAAGATACTCTGCTCTGTTTAATAGATACGATATGACTAGTTTAGACATGAATGCAGAAAAAAAGAATCATTTTTTATTAGCCTGTGCCAAAATTGTCCAGGAATCTGTGGAGACTAGACATAAGAAAAAGGGCAAGACACCTAATGTAAAAACTCATACTGCAATGAATGAAAGCAACTGAGTTACAGCTATTGAGGCTCTTTTGCAAACTTTAAACCTTCTGTTTTGAGCTCTAGAAGGAGGGAATCCATATTCCACAAACAAGAGGAAACTGTGTTCATGTTCTTTTATCAATATCCTTTCAAACTGCTGAAATGAGGAAGAAACATTTATTAAAAACATTTATAAAAAACAAATATTCTGCTTTCCTTCCTCCCCTCTCCCCTAATTTTTAGCCCACCAAGAGCCCACCAATTTTCTTAATTTTTTTTTTAAATGAATACTTCTTCCCAGCATAAATATATGAAAGCAGTCATTTTTTCTTGATATCAAGCATCAGCATTTTTGAAGTGCCAGGATTTCATTCTGTTTCCCATGTCCCAAAGGAGTAAATGCATTTTTTTCCTGTGAGGAACAATGGAATTACACTGAGCTTGCACTCCAGGAAACAAGAACAAAATGGGGTGCTGGGGGGGTTTACAGGCTAGAATTTCTACATTTCTGAAGCACTTATTCAGGGTTTCTCCTTCACAATTATTAGCAATAGTTTGCTCATCACCAAGAAGAAAATCACCAGAATGCTGTGCTAAAAATCAGAATGTCTTTTTCCTAATTTGATGGGCTTGTTGAGCGACCAGATTTTTTACACACATGATACAAACACATCAGCAATAATGATTGTTATTAATAATAGTCATAAGGTAAATGTGTCATTTAACAATAAACTTTGTTCAGAACTATGGGTTTGCATTCGCTCTTTCTGACCAAATCAGAAAGACTACACAGCTTTAATTTCATTTTTTCAGTTGTGTTACTTGAAGGAAACATTTCCTTTCCATAATAGCTTTTGCAGTGTACAGTGCCTATCTGTGCATACAGAGCATCCCATATGGCTGAAGTAGGCTGGAGGGGTTGCTACTAACCATATTTTAAAAAGCAGATGTTACTAATCTTCTAAATATTACCGCCAAATGATGTCACTTGTGACTGACAGCAGTTGGGTTCATCAATTCTTTCCAATGTCCTTTTGTATGTAAGGGAAAGCAAATTTTGCTCAGGAAGCATGCCTCTGAAAGGGCAGATCACATTATATTTCTACTGAATTGTTGAGCAGAAAGTCAGTTCCTACAGGGCGGTGTATGTATATATTACAGGCAACAAGAAAAAGAAGTTTCCGTGCTAATAGGACATGCAGGAAACTTTTAGGACAGCCATTTCAGAGTCAGGCTACTTTGTGACAAGGTGATGTTTTTAGCTCAAAGTGCCTGTCTGTGCCATCCAGTACACAAAGGCAACTTTCTTTTACGTGTACAAAAGGCTTCTTTACAGGTTTGCAGGCGAATGTAGCAGGCGTTCCTGTGTACAAAGCCAATGTCAGTTCCACAGTTATTTTTCAGACAATGGCACTTACAGTAGTGAGTAAACAAAAATGAAGGACAGCACTGAACACTTTGACCGTAAATGGCACAGAAATGAAATATCTGCTAGTAGTAATCCTGTAATAAATTTGATGGCAATGTATAAGCAAGGTTTAATTTTTATGGCAATAACATAGTGATTTTTTCATTATCCTTATAAATCCTTCTCGTTCCAAACCCCAGAGACTAGCCACCAGTTCAGATGTGAGTTGGTGCCTTTCCTGGATTTCTAGAAAGTTACACACACAAAAAATGGGGTAATATTTCCATCAGGAACCAGTTAATGTACTAGTGGTTTATAGAAATGATGCGTCTTAAGCTCCTTCCCTTCTGCCAGTAATAGTATGCTCCTTCATTCTACTGTAGTGTGAATTTCTTACACAAATTCTCTATGTTCCCTTGCAAGACTCACTGTAGATCTTTCCCATCCAATTTTTGCTGTTGCCATCCTAATATCCTTCCTTACAGATACAGTTCTCTGCCAGCAGTGCCTCCTTCAGTATACACTTCACTCAGATATTTGCATTAATACTATTCTGCAGAAATTATTTTCAGGCATTAAGAATTTTTTTATCGGTTTTGAACATGTGGCCATTAAATACTTCTGTCTCCATTTTGGGGAGAGCATGTAAGAGCACTTACCTTCACATTACTGTATAAAACTGTATAGCAGTCTGGGTTTTCCTTTTTATTTTGTGACTATTTTTAACTTCTTTACAGAAGATGATTTTTGTTACCTTTGTAGTTACAAAGACTGTATGAAGTCCTAGTCTTCTGAACAGACGAAGATAGAACAAGCTTCTCCATTCCTCACTCTAGAGCCCTTTTTTAGCTGGAGTGTGACCTAAAAGCTCTATTTCAGCAACTTTTGCATGCCCATGCAATCAGTACATCTCTTAGTTTTTCTTTGCACACATCTCTCTTTCACAGTCAGGGACACAAACTCTGACAAAGCAACATAAGCAAAGATATTTCACCCTCTTGTACCTTTTCATTGCATAAACCAGATATCTATGTTTTGTTTGGAAGCAGCTGTCTGGTTCTACAACTGAAGATTGACTATTTTATAGATATATATATATATATTTATATATATATACACACACACACATATATATATCAAATAAAGAGTAGCTGTTATGCCTATCATTTTCAACAAGATCTTAATCTAATTTATGAGTGTAATGTAATTCTCTGTTCCTTGCTCACCTTGTAAATTTATATTTTTATCTTTCATAACACATATGAAACATATTTACACTTCGCTTGGTGCCTGCTTGTTGCTACTGTGGACTTCAACCGTTCCAAGCAGAAAATGAATACAAGTTGGGAAAAACTTGAGTGATTGTCATCAGGCACACATGGTTAAATGTCAGCATTTTGGTACATCATTTAATGGTCAGACACTTCAGTGTATTGCCATCCAACAAACCTATGAGACATACTATCAAGGAATACATGCCAGGTCTTTTCCAGCAAACTGCTTGATGCCTGATGCCAAGTACTGGTAGGTGTATACCTTTTTATGCTGTCACTGCATTCAGCCTCCAGGGTGTTACGTGAAAGGATCACTGGATGTTAATGAATAACAAAATGTGTCATTTCCCTTTAGAATTTGTCTATCTATCATATACAGTGAGAAAGACGTGTTTGTTTTCTTCTGCCTGTATTTACATGTGTGTCAAAATACGTACTGTTAAACCTGGCCACATGCTTAGACAGTATGTTGTCTTGTTAGTCTTTTTTTCATTAGTACTATTGCACATGAACTTACATCCTGTTTCATATGAAAAATAAGAACCACAGCAAAATAAATTGGAACACAAAGACTTGTTTCTTCCTGTTTGTAGTAGTATCTTGTGTTTAAAACTGCACTTTCCATCAACAATGGATTTGTAAGAAAAACACTTAACCCGTTTAAGTATGTTGCCACTCATATGTCACCAAAATATGATAGAAAATAAAAAATGTGAGAACCACCATTAGAGCTTGAAACCATGGCAGAATAAATAGTATGAAAAAACAATTTGTGAATACCTTGTAAAATAGATATTACAGTTTGTGATTATCATATTCCTTTAAGGACATACCACCATTGCCTTATTTATTTGTTGAAATAAAAGAGTTCAGACCTGTACATGAATTTCAAATAGTTTTGGGAGAAAACACATTCAGTTTGGACACGGGCCAAAGCAACCCATGCAGGTCGATCAGACAATCTGCAAGACAGTACCATGCCATTGAAGTCTGACTGCTCAAAACCATTGTGGGGCACTTTTTGGTCAGCTAACAAATAGGTATAAAAGGCACATTTTGGAAAAAAAGAGCTGGAAGAACCTGTTTATTATAAATTCTTCCTTCAGCTCTTCTCAGAGCCTTCCTGACTTGCAGATTTATGCTGTAAAAATTTCGCTATAGGTTTCTCTCAACTACATGAAGTTCAAAGCATCTGGGTACAATAAAGCACTCTAAATAGGTGTCCCAGTGCCGCTCCTAATATTGTTTTGCAGCTGCACAGGAAAAACAGTATAACTCCTATATATGGGAAGAATAGTTGCAGCTATTAAATTGCACTACATACAAGTAATTTTATTAGACAATGTAGCAATTAGAAAATAGTATTTTTACTTTTCTTTTCAAATTCTAAAGGCAATATGTGATACTAAGATTTTCACAGGCAATATGTGCTGTTTCCAGAGAAAGAGATGTGGTTTTGTGTGTGTGTGTGTGTGTGTACAGTTTTAACGAAAACTCAATTCACTGTGGGTGTTTAATTGTGTTTTTCAGCAAACTGATTTAAAGTTCCCTGGGGCACACATACTGTAGGATTGTGACATATCACACCAGGTTAAGTCAAACTCAAAATGTTATGTGATATGACAGCATGTAAAACACATGATTAACGCATCCACTGGGAAACGTGGCTTTATGAAAAATGGTGCAACAGGAAAACTTGGGGCACTGTCTGGTAAATTTTACTTTTAAAAAATAAAAAAAAAAACCAACCAAACTCAGAAGTATACTACTATGTTAGCTTCTGTTTGATATCCACAGCTTTCTCCTTTGGATAAAATGTTACTGTCAAAGATCAAGAAATATTTGGGGTCTATGAAAATAGAAAAAGTTGTACTTCTCTTGGGAAAGATTTGATTTGTTCATAATTCAGAATGTGATGACTGGGATGAAGAACCTCCTAGAGATCCACAAACATAGAATTTAACTCAGTAGTTCCTGAATTTGTAGACACATACTACATCTTTTCTACCAAAGGATATAAAGCTATCATTTAGCCATAAAGGGAGAAAAGGTCTCTTTTCTTCCCCGTGCAGAGTAACCATACAATGTGTCTACATTTGCTGGACAGAAAGCATCCAGTTTTACAGTGGTATCACGAAAGAGGTCTATGAGCTACACCAGGCAGACTTCAGAACCAGTTTACTCCCTCCTGCAGTGCTGCTAAAGGAGCTTCTAAAATTGCCTGTCTCTGTGGTACGTCAACCCCAGCCTGATGCTGGACAGCACAACCATTGGCCACTCTCCAGGTTTTATGGTCCTGCTCTGATGCACTTATTAAGAAAAACCAAATTTTTATATTTTTTTAGCTGTCTTTTGTAACACCAAACTGTGTTGCTATTTGGCAGTTTTAAAAACTTATCTTTTATTGGAGTCTTCCAGTTCTTTCCCTGCTCTCCCGATCAGCTTTGAACTGAGTGCTTAACTTCAACTAAATTTGATAAGGACAGAGTTTCAAAAATACTGAGTTTCTCCAAGTCTTGTCAAAATAGACAGCTGGCAGAGGACAGAGATTCTCTTTGTGTCCTTTCTCAGAGAAAAGCTTAAATGCCTCTCAGCCCTTATTAGACAGAAGAGAATCCACATCGCCACTCACCTTCAGGACTCACCTGGATTGGAAAGCAAACCCGACATTCTTGAAACTGCTTGCTTTTTATTGCAGTTTGACAAAGCTCTAGCTGCCTAGTTTACTACACAACTACTTCCTGAAATGCAATAGAAAATGGAAACAGAAGAAGTCTGGAACACACCAAAGAATCACAAATGTGAGATCCTGTGTACCATTACTAAGTGGCATTGCACAACCAAGCCATGACTGAGTACAGACAGGTCGTCTCCAACAAGGAGGAACTGACAATCAAAGTCATCCCACTTAGTTTCATTAACATTAGGTTCAGCTTGTGCTGTCAGACTAGAATAGCCCCCAAACTAGAATAGCCAGTTGTTGAGGAAGAGACATGTGTATCCTTACAACAGACCAAGGGTGCAGTTTGTGCTATAGCCCCAATTCCGTGATTGTCCTCTGAGCTCTGGCCCTGAAGGTGATATAGGGAAAAAATTCTCAAGCTACTAGCCTACCTAAGCACGGCTACCACAGACACAACAGGCGCAGTAAGAGTCCCCAAAAAATAAGGTCTATGTTTACTGGAAGCAGGGCTAGATGGAGCAGGGCACTGAGGGGCTCTGTGCAATTCACTTGCCTGTGACATGCTCCGGGGTGAAGTAAATCGAGCGGTTACTGGAAAGGTTAAAGCACCCTTATCCACACTGGTACCTCCAGCATTTGCAGTAAAGCCTCCTATTACTCAAGTGTTGATATTAAGGCAGAAGATACAACCATATCAATCCACAGAGACAAAAAGGAAAAATGTTAGATGTATCTAGTGTCCAAGCTGGTATACCTTAAAAATAATCTAACTTTCAATTCTGTACTTTTTGAAATCCAGGATTCATTAAAACTTAAAATACTGAAACTCACAGTTCCCACTGTCTTCTTTTCTTTTGGCCAAATTTCAGAATCTGAAATAATAGGACATTTTAAGGGTGTCATTTGAGTATGGCATTATTCACTAATGGAGTGAATTTTCTACAATCAACAAAAGCAGATTGTATGGACTAGATTAAGTATAATCCAAGGATGGTGAGTGAATATCCTTTCAGTGTGATCACTAGAGATGGAGGGCCACAAAGAGAACTGTGTGCACAGGTTTCTCACAGTTCTGTTAAAGCTTTTGTGTTCTGACCTGAAGCATCCAACTATTTTGGACTGAAATTATAAATCATGCTGGATTATGTAGTGTTTAACATATTTGGAAGTCAATAAGGAAATATTTCCCTCTCCCCCTTCTTCTAGGAAAAAGAAAACATATGTCCTGTTCCCATCCTCCCACAAGAACAATGGGAATGGCTTAGGAAGAATCAAGTGTTCTGAATGTTCAAGCTGTTCATTGGGTTGTGTAAAATTTACAGGTTTTTATGTCTAAAATGGAGCTTGCCAAAAGTCAGATTTTCCCTTTTTCAGAAAAATAATTGAATTTCTCAAATCCTAGACCAAAACATTTCAATCCTTTTTGGGTTTTCTTTTGGTTTTTTGGTGGTTTTTTGTTTTGTTTTGTTTTGGTTTTTTTAGAAATCAGCCTTTCCTTTGAAATCCAAAACAATATCGCCTCTTCCCCCCTGACCCCCTTTTGAAATGTGTTTCCTTATAGGAACTTTAGTTAAGCAGTTAGGAAATTGTTACATTTCAAAGAAGCCTGCACTCATGATTGTAAAGAAATATTCCAAGTAAATTACTGGCTCCTCTGGCAAAGCATGGTAGACTCCTGTAAAGCATGCAGAAGAATTGATAGCATGCTTGAAGTGATGTTATAAGCAGTTATTGACATATATACACACAGAATAATAAACATATTATATTAATCCACTTCAAGTGAATAAAGACATTCCTGAGGTCTGCACAGTTTTCTGCAGAGTGCTACAGAAAGGCAGGGTGCCTGATGCTCTTACAAGACCTCTTTGCCTAAGAAAGCATACTCAGTGCTGAGCCTGCCCGCAAAGTTTATACCACGCACAGCCGAATACCCTTTTTGTTCTGCAGGTTCAAGGTAAATGTTCCAAATGTTTTTTTGTCAGAGGCAGAGGTACTGAAGAGATCAAGTCGCTGTAAGAAAAAACCCCGCCAGAAGGAGGTTTTGCGACGGCTGTGCAGGAGCCGAGCTAGCCTGCTGCCCAGCGAAGCAGTAGCGACAGCAGCGCCGGCTCCCGCCAGGGCTGGCAGCGGACTCAGGTTCCTCGCCCTGAGCCAGGGAAGCTGGGTGTGCTGCAGAGGTCACACATGCTGTCTTTGGGAAGAGAAGGTGGGGGGACGGGGGCTCTGGTCTGCAGGGCGGTTGTGCATGTGTGCGTCTGTGTGTGTCTGTCCTTTTAATGGCCTGTTAGGCAGCAGCCTCAGATAATTTTAGGAGACAGACACTGATTCGCTGCTGCACCCTCATGGCAAAATCCTATGGAATTTAATAGGGTTGAAGCCAGCTGGATTACAGTGAAATGTAATACAGTTCCACAGAAAAGACTTTAAAAAGAAAACCCAACACCTAAAGAGTTTAATAGCAATTGTTGTCTTATGACATTTTAAAACTAGCATATGCATTTTTAATAGAACATCTTTCTGCTTATATTCCTTTGGGTTGGATTAAAAATGCTGTAGACAAGTTATAATTCTCTGCCCAGCTATTTTGGATTTTTCTATGAGAGGCAGTTAAAGTGATTGAGTAGTAACAGAAATGTACATCTCCATTAAAGAATAAGTAACCATGCAGTTGTGCTGCCAAAACAAAGCAGTGCTCTTGCTGGCCTGACCCTTTCTTGAAACAAAATGGTGCAAAAGAAATGCTGGCCAGGTCTTACTCCGTGTACTCTGAGTATACCTGCTCTTTCCTAACTTTGTGTTTTTGCCAGTTGCGTAAAGTGTGGTTGGTGCTGAACAAACACACAGAGGGACAAACCGTAGTCCCAAAAAACTTGCTATCTGAAAGCATAGTGCACCAAAACATAAACCATACATTACATGAAAACATCGGTAAGAAATGCCTTTTCATTTATTAGCATGTTTAAGTGGATTCTTGTGGAAGTGGCAAGACTCACAGTTGCTTCTGTTACCAAGAGTCTTCCGCTAGTGTAAGTGCATCACTCCTTTCTCTGCTGTTCTGCCAAGAGCTTCAGCATGAACACGAAGGGAAAAAGGCTCACTACAGGATTTCAACAATTTATTACATGATAGGGGTTTATTTTTGCCCATTAATCCCAGGCCTTTTTCAAATGAAGACATAAAATTATGCCAAGTTACTGTGTGAGTTGTGATATTGCCAGCTCTTAGCTAGGGCGAGAAAACCTTCAGAATCTATTTCTTTTGGGACTGAGACACAAACTTGTTATGTAAACTTGTTCTCTTCCCTGGTCATCCACTCAGTTTTCATGGCTTTCTGCTATTAGTTTGCACCTTTTGGCCAATAACATTATTAAACATAGCTTTAAATACTACTAAGGTGAAAAATTTGCATTGAAGGTACAATCTGTAGCCAAGGAGTATAAGTTGAATTTGCTTTATATATAAGACTAAGAGGGATTTTGTAGGGGCAGTTTGTTAGCTAGAAAACAAGTTTTATAAAGTTCTCAGATGTTTGAGAAGTTTTAGTGGAAGACACTATTTGTCATAAAAACCTCCAAAAAGTTACTGCTCTAGCTAATCCAAGAGAGAAGACATAGGACTCTAGGTCATGGACTAAATTAAGGTCAAATCTCATCATTCCTTATTAAAAGCAAAAAGCAGGTCTGTTGCAATTTAAAAAGAATACCGACTGTGTATATTTAAACCATGTTCACCTTACTGAGGGTTGCGAACATCAGAACAAGCAACTCGGTATGTGAATGACCAGAGGACAACGGAATTAACTGATCTGATTATGTGCAAGTGATTTCAAGGTGGGTGACTAGAACTGTGCACATGTGAAAGAAGACTGGAAATCCTAGAGAGGTATAAAGCTGTATAAGCAAATAAAACACGGACATGGAAATTCAGACCTGCATTTAAACTTTGCAAAACCGATGAATAAATTCTGTTAACTGAACCTAGGCTGGAGAAATAACCACCCTGTTACACACTCCTGAATGGAAGTTCTCCCTGCAAATTACTAAGCCTTGGCCCATTTACTGTCTGACTCTTCCTGCCATGAGAGTTAATACTCCCACATCTCACCCTTAATTTTTTCTGCCAGCATTCAGTACCATGTACTCTACCTCTTTATATCCATGTCCAAAAGAGACTGGAGGAAAAAAATGGGGAAAACTTTGTTATCTACTTTCATTGTCCTACCTGAAATATTTAGTTCAGTTAAACAATGATAACAAAAAACTCATATTAGGTGTGCAATAATGAAACCTCCAAAGTTCTGTTTTATTTTGTTTTTAATTTTATTTTTTTAATTCTGGTGCACAGCAAGCTCTTTATTCTATCCATTTTTAATTTGCTTCCATTTCACATATGGCTGCTCTCTGCTCTACCTTACGTGAGATTTTTCTCAGCTATGAGTTTCTTTTCTGTGCCCAGAACATTCTCCAGGGGGATTTCTAGTGAGTGCTGTTTCCTTCCAGACTTGTGAAGAGCCTGCCAGAACCAAGCCTTTGCTGTTGCAGGACCAGTCTCAGGAAGGGCTGGTCTAGCCGAGACATCAAGCATACCGTGAAAGATCCCTCCTGCCCTCTTCCCTGCCACACAGCCTGCACCTGCACCTTCTCACCAGCCCCTGCAGGCAACTCGTGCCATGTACCTCCTCCCGTGCTGGAAACACACGGCTCCTACAGAGTAGTCTGAATCACCCGTTTACACTTGGCACCCTGAGGGCTTTCCTTGGTACCTACACCTGGGATTAGAATTAGGATAATCCTGCCTCAGGTAAGGGATGACCAGACAGCCTGAAGCCAGCCTCATTAGGAGATCCTGACCCTCCACCAGAAACATTGCCGCTGTACGCAGCAAGCAGCAGTACTTCTGTACGGCATTTCGTGATGCATCTTGATGACAGATTTTGGCTCTAGGACACTGAAGGCCACAATGAACTGGTCGACAGGAGTTCAGATTTCAGTTGTGAGGTAATGTGATGCCTATTGTCCTGTTCGTGTAGGAGGAGAGATGGAATGTGGTCTAATTAGTCTCCAGCTTCATTAAATTGCCTGGGAAAAGTTTATCTGTTTTACAAGGTAAGAAACCTTTTTCTCCTTGATCATCTTCAGTTTCCAACCTGGACCCAGACTGTTGCTGGGATCTCTGTGGCCTCCCTTGGTGAAAGGATGAAGACAGCTGATAAAAAAGAACATAATTTCCCTCAAGTAAGCAAACATTGTACCAAGTCCTTCTTTCCTTTAGCCTCTCCAGGGGCCTTTCCCTACGTTTGTTTCCACCTCTGGTTTATTAATGAACCAGACCTTCTGTGGAATGGGTATCTACATTGAACTCCTGCTAAATTATGATAATTTGAACTTAACCTCTTGACCTATCCAATATGTCCTTCACCTGCTGGGGGGAAGGAAAAAACATCTTAAAGGAGACACGGATCCGGTTTGCTCCTGCTGGTGAGACAAAGCCCTTTGGCACATACGCTGCACAAGCACATTGCTTTCATCTGGCCTTTGAAGAACAGTGGGGACTTTAAAGCTGAATGGGTTTAAGAAATATTTAATGATGAACTGTCATTTGCTAAAGGGAAAGGCAAACCAAAGTGTACTTGCTTGTTAAATGACACGTGTTACTGTTTAGATAAACAAAACATAAGTTCAGCTGGATCCTCCATCAAGAAGAAACCTAAAAATCATAGCTGTTTGTAAACTGGGAGTTCACACATTTTTTGGTCTCTTTTCTCATGGAATGATAACATTACATGCCTATGGAAATAGTGAAATAAAGGGTGTTTTTTTAAAGAGTAGAATAAAATATCAACATTTATTGCAGCAGATTTACAGCTAATTTTTGTAGTACTACTGACACATTCTATCAGATTTGTAGGTTTCCAAATATTATGTTGCTAGTTTTTTGAATCTTATTAGTGGTTTTGCATGCTTAGTGTTATTGAATTTGTTGTTTGTTAATATGATATGAGAAATTGTTATGGTATCAATCTTTCCAATATATGCAGTTTTACATCCTTAAAGCATGCTCCTATTGTATCACAACCAGTGATAAGATATATGTATTATATTTAATATTAATTTTGCACTGCAAATCTATCAGGTTCCCATACTATTTATTAATTTTAATTGCCCCTAAGATCTCACTAAGTTAGTAGGTTGTTTATTTTGAAATGCAGTGGGAGGGGGAGGGATATTTTATCAATTTACAGAGAGTTTATAAGACTGGAAATTCTGGAGTCAGCACAACAGCTTAGGGCAAAATCCTGCTGTTCTGCAATATGGTTGTTGAGAAGGGGGGGAGCGGAGGGGTGCTGGCAGGAGAACCAGGCTACTTGTGCAGAACTGGGTAAAGCAAGGCAGCTAGGGAGAGAAAATGTTCAGGGAAGGTACCCTGTGGTTTGCACCCTACGTGCTAGTCAGTGCCTAGCAGACCATGGCTGCCATTGGTCTCATGAGTGCTGGGTGGAAGGACAGCAGGTCCTGGAGGAGGCAGCAGTCTGTGGGTGAAAGGAGGGCCCTGGTGCCTCCCTGCTTTGTGTCCCAGCACCCAGCTGTATATCAAGCTACGGAGGGATGGCAGTTTACTAATGAGAATGGCAAGAGATCTATCTCAGTGATTTTACGCTATCTTGAACAACTTCCGAAATTCCTGCTTGTTTGGTTATAGCAAATATCCATGGATGAAGACATACTAGTATTTTAGGACTTAGCTATCTTTAAATCACATACACCATACTATTTTTGATATGCACATTCTCAGGAGATATTGTTTACGATTGTTCTGACAGGAATTTCGTAACATTCACTCATTTATATTTTTAATGATCTCATGCCACTAAACATTTGTGTTCTGGGGGAGCTTAGCTGAACTTTAGCAAAAGCCTTTGGACTGAGTTGCTTTTCTTTCACCGTAAGTGTGAGAGTATGCACTACTATTCAGATCTAAAAGCATATGGTAGTGTAGAACCTGGTGAAGAATCCTACAACCTGCAAAGTAAGAGAACTCATAGACTAAACGATGTCTTCATGAGAAGATAACACTTTACTCAGAAGTTCATTTTTTTTAATTATGAAATCACTTCAAACAGTTTCAAAATGTAATGGAAACAATATGCTGTGGCTCTTGATGTTGGCTTCAACAATTAGTGTGTTATTAATTAAACTCTCAAGTAATATAATAACTTGACTGTTGGAACCTCTCTTTGCATTTAAAATACATGCAGACTATGGCTCCAATTATAAATAGACCATAACTCTAAAGGCTTAAAACTGCAAATTAAATTATTCAGAGACAAATTGTTAAATTTATTGTATATTCCTGAGAAATTATTTTTGTGCGTTTTCATTTTGTCCCATATACTATATCCAAACATCTTTTTTCACCAGCAAATTTTTGTTGCAGTGGACACGTGCATCTCTTTCTCTATTAACACATGTGCACACACACACACACACGCGCTCACATACTCTTACAGTTAAGTGTCATTTCCTGAGCAATTATCTGCATGTGTCTGAGCAGGGATAAGTTGGTCTGAGATAGAACTAACACCCCATTATCTCTGTTCATCTACTTTTTGAAAAGTCTTTCCACAGAACTGTGATTAACCACATCACACTGCAGAGGAGCTCCAATGCTCCTGCTTTCATTGAATCTCCGGTAAAATTTCTAGAGTCCCAATGGGCTTTGGAGAAGGTTCATGGCTTGGCAATAAGAAATCTTTTTGTAACTCTCAAAAATCAGGTTGTTTTCTAGCATGAATTAGCAGCTGATATGGGAGTCACAGCTCCATCATCCATCTCCAATAAAATCAATTTATGAAGGTGTTTTGTCATACTTACCCTTTACCCATGGCCAGACTTAACATCTGTTACCACCAGTGGAAGGGTTCCCATGGACTGAAACAACTTTTGGTTTAAGAACTCAATTTAAGGGCTTTAGATTGTTAAATCATTGGTCAGTGACCTGCAATCTGTGAATTAAAAGTGGCCAAAGAGATTGGGGATGTCCAGCAACAAGTATTAGTGGTTTGTAAACCTTGGCAGCCTTCTTTGAGAACATTTGTTCAATCAGCTATAGAGTTATGCTGACTAGATCTATAGAGAAAATTTTAATGCAGAACACTTTGTTAGATAAATGGTTTCAAGGCAAGTGACCTTTTTTTTTTTTTTTTTTTTCCTCTCCCTCAAAGCTACATGAGTAAGATTAGGTTTCCTATAGAAAGACAAAAAGTTTAAATAAATTATTTTTAGACTTTAGGGCAGATGTTACTTAGTACTGATTGAAACATCCTGCTTGATCCCAAATTTTACAAGTTTGTGTTTTGTTACAAAAACAATGAACAAATGAAAAGCAATAGAATGTTTTAACCAATGCCATATTATAATCTGTCAGCAGATTATGCACAGCTATTTTTGGCATGTGTTGATATAATATAAAAAGAATACAGGAATATAAAATTAGCTTTGAAACAAAATTCCTATACTTTCCAAAATAAAGTAAGTTTCTAAAATGGTATTTTTTGTTCCAGAAAGAAATTTTTTTCCGTAAAGAACAGGAATAAAATTTAAAATATTGTTATTTTCCCATTGATCAGAAATTTATTATTTTGGCCAGGTTAGATATTCTTTCATATTAACTTTGGACTTTATCTAGCTCAATAGTCTCACAGTTGATATTAGAAGCAGCCAGAGGAGAGTTATGAATAAGGCTATACCAGTTTATTCCTGGTGTCTCATTTCTGTGTTTTCACAAAGAAATAAAAGAACTAATTCAAAGCATGTTTTAGAACCAAAGAAAGCTACCAACCCTCAAAGCACCCTCCTTCCCACTGGAAGGGAAAGCATAAACTAGCCATAAAATTTTATCAAGGTAAGGAGCAAACTCACTGATATAAGTTCAAGTGCTAAATCCACTGAAGGGGAGGGTGTTAGCATCTGTGTATGTTGTTTTTGTGTCTCCAACAACAACAAGCTATCTAGTTAACTGAGTTGCCAATACAAAGCCAAACAGCTATAAACCAGCTGTACACAGCTGTATGCATCCCTCCTGCAGAGCCATCTGCAGATTTTGCCACAAATCCAGTGTTGGCTCCAGAGGTTTTGGTGCCCTGGGGAAACAGGGGAATTTTTGTGCCTCCAAGCACAAGTTTACTTACTCAGGCACAAAACACTGTTCTGTCACCAAAATATTGCTGTCCTCCATGGCTGTCTATCTTACACACATCAATTGCTTTTCTTCAGTATCTCAGAGGGATTTTTTTCGATTGAAACTCCCAAGCAATTTAAGAGTATGCACATCTCTTCTATTCTTTGCTTTGTCACAGAAATGTCTTCCCAATACTGCTAATATTTTGGAGAATATGGGTTGTCAGAGATAAGAATCTCAGTCAAAAGCCTTCCACTTCTCACTCACTTGGAAACAAGAGACTGCAAGTCTTATCCATTTATGCTGCTCTTATCATTTTGGCTAGACTTTTCAGAAATGCCGCCCCCCCACCCCCCACCCCCAACCCCCCAACTTCTTTTGCAGGAGATGTTAACGTGACTCCTCAAATATAATAGTTCTGTCAGCCAGGATGACAAATCTGCACCAACCATGAGACACACCGTTAACAACAATAACAACAACATCCCATTATCTAGATCATAAATGTGTACCCTGTCTTACAAACTGGCCATGGATTTATCATCTAAGGAGAATCCACTCACCTGTCTTTTGCCATAAAAGCAATGGCTAAGAATTGAATCATCTCATCTTGAAAAGAAATGAGGGAAGGACTTCCAAAGATCATGTAGCCTTTCCTCATGTCTCAAGGCAGGATCAGTGCAGTGAGGTCTGTCTCACAGGTGCTGGTTGAACCTCTTCTCAAAGACTCACAGTTGTGACAACTCCTGTCTATTCATTTGCCATGGCAGCAGAAGGAAGCATTGTGCAGTTGATTTTAGATATTAATGATATAACCTCTAAAATCTCTTTTCTGTTGTCCTGGTGATGTTGCAAACCATGTCTAGCACTGATTTCAAATTCCATATAAATCCTTAATTAAAACCTAAAGTCAACCCTTGATTATCTGGCATTGAAGTATGGACAATTTGCATTATTTCAGCTGTTACTCATACATTATTATTGTTACTGCTGGCAATGAGAGGAAAGGGTTAATGTTTATATTTGGTTAAGCATTTGTATACTGCATGTCATATACTAAAACAAGGAGAAGTCATAAGGAAAGGTTTTATTAATTAAAAACATGGCCAAATACTTTATTTTTTGTTAGTCACCGTGACTTGGAGTAATCTTTATATTACTTTCAAAGACTTTTAGTAATCTTTATATCACATCATAGTTAAAACAGAGATGGGACCATTAGCTTAATTTCTTCTTGAACATCTTAAAGGTCTTTTTGTGAACTGCACTGCAAGCAGGCAGACCTGCTAAAAATGTGTATAACCCTTAGTTTCAAAAAATTGTAACACTTGAATGCAATACTGTGCTGTGCTTGTGTACAAGAAGAAGTTTTACACAAAGAATAACACAGGCTTTAAAGAGTGTTTCTCCACACATAGATGAACTTCCCAACTACTCATTCTAAGCATTTATAGGGATTAAGCATTTTTGAGTACATGGCCTACAAATAATTTTCTGAAGTACATTTAAAAATATTCTTAATTATTAGGCCATAAATAGATGTATTACTAACATTCATTGGTCCCTGGATCACAAGTCACCAGGGAAGAGAGCAGAAAAACATGAAAGCTGATTCAAGAAAGTTGCAGGGGGAGAAAAAAAACTTAATGAAGATCTAGTGCAGTTGAAGATGTTACAAGGATAAAAATCACCTAATTAGGGGATAATCTCTCTTACTTTGTAGTATTGGAGCAATAAATGACTGCAGAGATTGAGTAATCAACAAAGCTAAAATCGGGTCTTTAAACAATCTTCAAACTTGTTTAGCATGTTTGTGACAAAGCTGGCAAGATTATTCCAAATTCTCTGGTGATGTAAATAAACACAACTCCATTGATGTTGGAATTGCACCCCCTATGTCAGCACATATTTTAACCTAGTTTTCTTTCCTCCCTTGTGAGGGAACTTACTTATTTTGCAATGCCATCTTGGTGATTGCATGCTGGTTATTCAAGAGACTGGTGGAGGAGGAACTGAAGTGGTGCAGTTTTCAGGTACTGAATGAAATCCCAGCCCCATCGAGTCCACAGAGAAACTTCAGAGGACAGATCCCTCACATCAGATGCACAGGATTGGTTGGTCTATTTGTGAAGGGATGAAGTTCATATCTAAGTGCTTACAGATACACTTCTAAATTAATAATAGAGGCCTGATATTCCAGCAGGGAGAAGTATTCACGTATCCAAATAAAATCCAAAATAGCTATGACAGTTTGAAAAGCAGTTATATCTTTATTTTAAAAGATATCTTCAAGGGATCCAGGATTCAAAATGCTGGCCTCTGCCTCCCTCGGTCAACTGGCTGTGACAGACTGGTACCATTGTGAGAAATAATGGTATTATACAGAAAATACCTTTCATTCAGTGAAAAAACAATGGGTTTCCTTCTTTCCTTTCTTAATTGAGGTTGGCATATGCTAAAACATTAAATATCTCTCCAACCAGCTCTCTGAATCCAAAGTTGGCAGCTTCAGTCTGTCTCTAGTTACCACAACTCAGAATTGCACCAGATTTTTTCCCCTTTCTTTTCCTAACTAAGCTAGATCTTTTCTTTACTCATCAAGGACTTGAGACCACTTAATCATGTTGAGCAGTGCCTTACTCTGGGTGTAGTCCTATTGACATTTTAACCAGCATATGTAGTGCTGCCAGATAAGTCCTTTAGGTGATCAGAGAATATTCTATTAGACTGTCATATCCTATTTAAACAAGGGGTCATTTTTTAAAATCATCTGCACTATATTAGGAGATAGCCTTTGATTTAAATGGTAGAAAAAGAACATTGTTTAAAGAAACACAAACCTGTTGTTGTAAAGAGTTCATAAAGATGAAAGTTTGGAGGCTCAAATTCTCTGTTTGTGAGCCAGAGAGTGGGAAGGCAAAACTTGTATTCTGTCTCCTGCTCAGTGTGTATTTACTTTAAACCTAACTTCAAGGTAGAAACTAAACTCTTCTGGAAAGAGTAAAGAAAATATCTCTATACACTGCTTTAAAGTTAGGCTTCCTTTAAGCAGGCGCTGCTACAGGTGCCAAACGGTGTGTGTAACTGATGTTGAATAGGGTCTATGTGAGTCTTAGCTGCGATCAGCAAATTCATTTAAGCACTCAGGTTAATACTAAACTCAGGCATTAATAGAGCAAAATGCACTCCCAGAGACTCATTTCTTTGAACGAACGAGTTATACGAATAAATAGCATTATGGCTGTACGCCTTTTACATGGAAACGGGATTACAGAAGGAGAGTTTAATTAAAAATCTAACTATTCCCTTGTCCTGTGCCTGCATGCATGCTAGGGTTAGATAAGTGATTTTTTTTTTTAATTTTTTATTTTTAAACATGCAGAATTGCTGTACTGTTGTGCCAATAACCACTACCTTTTATATTAGTTGAACACATTCTGGTAGTGCCACACATCAGGATGTTTCCATGGAAAAAATGGAAGAAGCAATATGTTGAACTGATGCAATAACAGAGAAGTGGAACCATAATTATGGTCCATGATTAAAATCACAACCAAGTCCCCTTATAAGCTATTATTTAGTATCCCTTTATTTCAGATACCCTCTTTAACTTTGGTTGGAGTATTATTTTGGTCTGAAATATTGCCAGGCTTAATCAGAAGGCACTGTGTTAGAGATAAGCAGCATGAAGAAAGTAAGTTATAGCTTTAAGTTACTTTTGAGTTGCAGTTTGTCAGAAATACCTTGGTTTGGATTTACCGATCAATACCAAACATTCCTTTGAGGTTCCTAGCACTCACACTGACTTCTTGAAGCACATTTAAAACTCTGTGAACTGTCACAGTACAAAGAGTGACTTAACAAATTTGCTACCATAATATTCTTAAACTCCACCTCAAAGAAACAAGCAAGAAAGAATGAAAGAAAGCACAAGGTTCCTTTAGCTTACACTTGCAGAAGGCAAAGGTGGAAGAGTGCATGTGGTGGGTGAAGGAGAAAAGGGGAGGCCAGAGTAATTGTTCCAAGAAACCTCAATTCTTCCACCAAAATTTAATTTATTTTTGTTATCATTTAATGGAGGTTCCTGTTTATAGGAAGTTGAAACACCTGATACAATCTATGAATTTTTGCTTAAGTTTCCCTGGACATCGAGAAACTGTGAGGCAAGTATGGCTTGGTTTTTTTTTTTTTTTTTTTTTTTTTTAAGTTAATGGAGCATTAGCCTGGCTTTTTAGAGTTAGATAATCTAAAGATATAAAGGAAGAGCCTTGAGATAGGAAACTGAGGCACAGCCAAACCTTAGGAAAAAACTTGAGCTAAACCATATGTTTTTCTTACAGTCACAGTGCAGAAGGGAAGTGGCTGTGTCTCAACACATGGCTTTTAAAGAATGATAAAACATGTGCACCAAACAACAATTTAATTAAAAGGGTACTCTTAAGCATTTTAAAATGCAGAAACAAACTTTTTGAAGGGATACAACTGCCAAAACAAACAAATAAAAGCACGTATAAATTTGGCGCTAAATCAATAAAGTATCTCCTGCAAAAATGTGGTAATTCTTTTATTGTGTGCAGCATTATCTTTAAGTATCAGCAACAGTGAATTTATTGCAGTCTTACACATGCAAAAGCTAGGCATGGCGGGCTGTCTATGGGAATGTGAACAGATCTCAGGGTTGAGGCTAGTCCATACTAATAACATTTATTTTTACTATCTTGTGTTTTTCTGTTGAACTAGCTTTTGACCACAGACAGATGAAGACCAAAGTTTCTGGTAGTGCCTAATTTTGGTAAGATGGATGCGGACAGATATAAAAAACAAAAAAGGGAAGAAAACGTAGATTGTTCTTTGGAAATTGTAAAATCTGTATAGCATGTGACTGAGAAGCCCAGAATTGTAACCCAGGTGTACCTGGCCCTGTGGCCAATGTCCAGTTGACCAAATGGTCCAGGGCATAATCATGGCCCTATTCGATTCTGTGGCAATATTGCTACTAAGTTCAAAGGAGTTCAGATTTTACCCTCTTTGTGGATGTTAGCTCTTTGGAAATAAATAGCTCTTTGGAACAGATTTTTATTTTTTATTTTTTAGAGGAAGCACTGTTATTTTTGAATGGCATTAACAAATCCAAGGGCAGTAAGTTTCAGTAGTTTGGAAACTTTGGCTCTTGCTGCATACTTTACTTAAAAACACAAACTCCTGCAGACCTTTCCAACAAGTCCTCTAATCCCTCTGCTCCCTCCACTGGCTTCCCACAGAACTCTGCATTCATCTGAAGGCCTTTATTCACAAAGCCTTGGATCATCTTATTAAAAGATCAGTGAAATACCAGTCCTCAGACTGCCCTTGGCAACTTCATGCCCCTGGCTGACCGGGTTTCTCCACAAGGAGAATGTGCAGTTGTCGTTTGTATAGAACAGGGAACTTCACACAAAACTAGTGCAAACCAGCCCAAATGAACCTCAGCTCACCAGCATATCTTCTTCTAAACACAAGAAGCCTGTCATCAGCCTCACCTTTTGTAATGCACATGCACACACACACACATGCACAGAGCAGTCTTTGTGGATGCAAGTTTAACAAATATAAAACAAAGCACTCAAATTTAAAAATATTTCATCTAGCAAGAAGACAGGCAAGCAAGTGGTATCTTAGTTAGTGCTTTTCCTCAACACACTATTGTAAAACACAGAAATAGTGAGCATAATACAAGTTGGTAGTAAATATGATACAAGAGCCCGCACAGAAGAGAGTAATGGAAGACCAGATGGAAGGAGGTCAGTCAGCTGTTCTGTCCTCCTGCTCCAAGGCAAGATGAATGGAAAGTCCAAATACAGATGAACAAACATTCCTACAGTGGGCCCAATCCTGACCACAGTGAAGTTAAAATTTTCAGCTCAGCACCGTTCCTGAAAAAACCTCTTGTGGGAGGCCCTTCCTCTTCCAAGGACATGTATGACAGTCAGTGATGAAACATACTCTGTCAGCCTTCAAAATGAGGTTTTAGTATGCAACTCCACACAGAAAAGGTTCAGCATTGTGGACATAAATCAGCTTGCTCCACCAAACAATAGGCTCAGAGCCTGGCCAAAAAGACCCACAACAGATTTAGCATCGAGAGTGTTGACCAGGGTAAGTATTCTGCTTTGTCTCAATGGAAACTGGCAGTGCTGTGAGCTCCAGAGGCCACTGGTTCTAATAGAGCTTGTCTCAATAGTTTCCTCCTCCTTGTCAGCAGCTGGACAAAAGCAGAATTAATGCCTAAGCCCATCTGTACTAGTTCAGTACTGGGAAGAGGAGTTTCCATGAAGCCATGAGATAGACCTTTGGGAGTAGGCAGGATGCTATAACAGACAGCGTGCTGAAGGCAAGAGACGGAGACCTGGGGTCAGAAAAGGAGTTGTTTTTGTGGCTACAGGCCTGAATGAAGTCATGTCTTAGCTAAGGATTTTAAGTGTAGCCTTGCTGTTCTTGTTGTCTCTACTTAAAGTGAAAAGAATTGATATACTTACTGTGTACTAGCAACAGTTAAATTCTTCACCCTTGGTCCGTGCTTATATAGGCCCAAATCCCATATAGATTTCAACATATGCTTAGCTTGGCACATGTAAAACATCGTATTCAGTTCAAAGGTTTGTTTGGCGGTGCCTGGAGTTAAAAGCATATGTATGTCCATAAGGGCTTAGGGCAATAAGTCCTTAGGACAAGAGCTGTCCCTCACGCCATGCCTGTATGGTACCTAGTCTTATCGTTACTGTGGAATAACAGTGATGTACCAGAACAGAATTGCTCTGAGTTTGCCTTCCAGCAAGAAACTGACCCCATCTCAACTTCCCAGCATTATCATACAGCAATGGAATGAGATTATTGTTTCCTCTAATTTGAAAATTGGTGGTAGGGCCCAAATGCCCCTACTCAAATTCATTATGATAGGTGCTGCATAGCAAAGAGTCATTTTTGTTTCTTCTCCAAAAAATTAATCGTCACTGTTGGTGGCACAGGCATTAAACACTACCATCAGCTGAAAAGTTTATTATGGATTGCTTCTTGAAATAAAACATAACTTTTATTGGAAGTTTAAAGATAAATAAAAACAGCTGGAGGGAAAATACTATTAAATACTCTGATGAGACCCATGATGTTCCACTTAAAGAAAAAATTCCTCTTGCTTCGTTTTAAGAAGTCTTGTCTGCTGTGTTAAAGTTAGCTTTTCTTTCATGTGGGACAAGTGAAGCTGAAAAGGGAATTTTCTTAAAACTGTGTATTGAAACTGCAGCTTACAGGAGCTTATGGTCAATGCAGTTCCAAGAATCCTTCACTATTTCTGTAATAGATGGTCCTTCAACTTATGCTTCCTCTATTACTTTTATGCAGCTTTCTAATTAGACTTCTTTTAAAACATTTTAATTGTTTTCTTTCTGTGGACAGACAGAATGCCAAATGTTCACAATCCTCTCATCTTTGAAAGTGACACTGCTCCGTTCTGGGGATGGGGTTTAAATTACTAACAGAAGATAAGCTCACACACACAAATAAAGGCTGGCTGGGGCCAGCCATGGGATAAGAGTACATGAAACAGCTCATGCCAGCACACCCCGTATTTTCTGCACCCTGCAACAGGGCCACGTTTCTGGCTGCAAGAACAGCTGCCTGGAATGGAGGAACCACCCAAAGAGTCCAGAAACAAAGAAACTCAGATGAAGTTTTTTGATAGGAACACATAGACAGGGAGACAATTTACAGGGCACAATTAGTCTGTATCTATGCAAGTTCTTAGAAAGCATCATTCAGGTGGAATAGCATTCGTTGAACTGTTTAGGTTCTTTTAGGATGTTTTTCACTGTCACATCAGATCACTTTAATGTAATGCATTGAGTGTTATGGAAGGTTCAGTTTTCCTGTTTCTTGAGGATACCCTAAAGACCAGAGTTGACTCTCATGCAGACAGCAAGCCTGAGAGACCAGCTTCTGGCGTGGCCAAAGTGCAGAGACTGGAGCATGTGTGACCCTGCGGGCTGGATCATGCTATCAAGCATGCTCAGATAGGCTGTGTCCAACCTGGTGGTGGGTCAGCAGAGGGTGGGATGCTGGGCACGCCACTCTTACAGCTGACTTAATGTTTCCCTCCAGGAGAAATGCCAACGACCTCTCAGGAAGGGCAACAATATCTCATGGTGAAATGTATCAGAAGCCCAAAGGATAATGAAGCTGTGCAACTACTCACTTCCCAGTCAAGGGAAAAGCCTCGCTCTTTGAGCCCTGGAGGTTGTTTAATTTTCAAGCGCTGCCCTGAATCTAAAAGTAATTACTAGCTGCAACTGGAAGAAGTTTTTGTTGATCCCAGAACAATGCCTCTGTGCATTTCCTCATTAAAGACAAAATTGAAACTGGTTTGGATAACTGAAACCAACATGGAGTTTTCAGCTTTGTTTAGATGATTATCTGTTTGAAAGAACTCAGGTAGATTTCACATCTGTGTTCACAAAGGACTGATTACTCTTGACAATAAGGGGTCAAGACTCCTTCAGGCTGTCCAGAATTCCTTGCAGAGTAAGTACCCTGAAGTTCGCTGCCAGTGTCCTGGTGACTGGAGGACACAGAAAGCCTGGATCTGTGTTGTTTAAGAAGGCTTCCCAGACTGGTGGTGTCTTTCTCACAGGAGTGCTATGACAACTTATGACAGCTCCTGATTCTTTCTTCTGGTGCAGGCTGCAGACACTTGGGGCTAGCAAAGCAACTTACCATGCTACTAAGATTTAGAAGGCAGCTGAGAAAAGGGTTAGCTGGATGAAATGCAGCCTCCCACCGCAGGCTTTGGGTAGTGTGCTGTGTTTCTCCTACTTCTATTAGTCTTCGTCTGGGAAGTCCAGCTACTTAACCATCCCAAGCAGCATTAACTGGTTTTCTTAGGCAGAAATAAGTAGAAAGAACAGAGTAGAGAGCAGAGAGTTCTGACCAAAAAGATTATTATTATTATTATTATTATTATTATTATTATTATTATTGTATTTTGCCAGTAATTCTTCTGAATGACTCTTCATGTTTCCATTTTTGGGTATGCAGGGTTTACTGGAAGATTTCTATGAGCTTGTTTATCATTAATGTGATACCTATGTTTATGATAAAATAAAAAGAAATTAAATAGTTTAATGCTGAATCTTTTCACCAATTCTGTTACTCAGGTTTCACTTTGGGGGGAATTCTAAGTCACCATTTTAGCATTTCTTAAATAAATGAATAAATAAATAAATAAATGAACAAATAAATGAACAAAACTTAAGAAAAACAAAAGTGTAATAGAGAAAAAGAATCAAACTCAATAGAAACATCTCAGGGCTGTATTTGTCTTGTTTTAATTTACAGTTCCCCTCATCCTGCCAAACGGGGTCTTGGCTTTTTTCCCCTGAAGATGCCCTGTGCTCAACTTTCAGAAAACATACACGTTTCTTATAAATTAGATACTTCTATCACATTTCTTGTAAAGTCACTGCAAAAATGAAACTTCCCAGTTCTAAGAATCTTCACCAGTATTTCCCCAAAGTATTAATTTTTACAAATACTTTATTGGATCTTATATCACAAGCCTCAACTGTGTCTATATGATCATTATGCATTTTTTATTTTTTATGCAATTCCTTGAAGCTCAGATTTTTTAAGGGTCTGCTATGTGTGAATAATAGCAGCAATTTAAAATCTCTTCTGTTGGGATTAAATTTCAAAGCTATAGAATTCATATGGGAAATGCCAATACATTTGGTGGGGAAACAGGAAGGGGGTTACTGTCAAACTGGTAAGGAACCTGAGTGAAATTCCAGCTTTACTGCAAAAAGTGCACGTTTTCCCCTGACTTTCTAGATTCCAGGACTGAATTCTAATCACTATCATTGTGCCTCATGTAGAGTGAGATGAGGTCTGAGTTTAATTGTCTGATAAAACTGTCATAATGTAAAGGTTTATTTAAATAGTATATTTGCAACCAGATTTACACAAGGAAAGGAGAGTTTGCAGGTTTTTTCTCCTCCTTGTAGCTGTGACACCAGAGAAGAACAGCAACACTCCTCAAAACACCAAAATGGAGCAGGGAGAGCATAGCACCAGGGCTCTAGCATGGCAAAAAGGGAAAATATGAATACTGCAAGGTGGAGGGAAGGAATATAAAATGTCTCTGACTAGAACTGAAGATACACTTTCTTTATGCATCAAGAAGCACAGGAGTGAGCCTCCTGAAGAACATTGGCTTCAATAGACTTCAGTGAGAGTTTAGCCTGAATAAAGAGTTCAAGACTCGACCTTGTTCTCTAAAGGAAGAGAGCAGTATAAATGTGTGTCCCCATTAGACGCACTGTACACAAAGAGAGGAGTAAGAGTTATAACAGTAGCATGCTCTCCTCCTCTCTCAGCTGTGTGATCAGAGAGGTCAGAGCCTCCCTGTTCTCTGTGAACAATGTCTTGGAGCAGCAGTCAGGAATCTGTCACTCCAGAGCTACATGCTGCTCTTTGGAAGCAAAATCCTTCCAGCCTCTGGCATCAGAGCACTTGGGAAAGGGGGGTGGGGGTGGGGGAGGGGTGGGGTGTGAAGAAAAAGGGAAAATAAATAAAAAGAAAGAGAAAAAAAGCAAGAAGTGTAGGCACCATTTTTGGTAGTGATTCATTACATCTCTCCTTTGGTACCATCTTCTATAGAAACTGTGAAGTTCTTCAGAGTAAAGCTAATAACCAAGTGGAACTGATCACAAACATTTTGTTCCTCTGCCTGAAGTGCACATGTTTTCAATTCGCTTGATAGCTGTGATTGATGCCACCAAAGAAACATACTCAGAATACTGCCCTTAAAATAAAGTAAAATAAAATAAATCACTTGAGAGCAAAATGCATTTTTGTAGCTGGTTCTTCAGTGAGAGTCAAGTAAATGGTGTGTTTCATCACTGTTTTCAGCTGTGAATCTGTTAAGATCACCGAGGCACTCTCAGAAGTTGGGTGAAGACAATGGAGAAGAAAAAGGCCAGGCTGAAGGAGCTTTAAGACACCTGGATTACCTTCTGAGCCATTCATCCGATTGTAACAAAAAGATCCCAGTCAGGTGTTGTTACAAAAGCCCGGTTCTTGCCTTTAGTTAGGAGAGTGTCTGGCCTTATTCAGTGGATAAATGAATGGATAAAGGAGACCAGAACTGGCCCCTGAGGGACTGAACCGTGCACAGACCTTCTTGCTAGTGGCAGCGAGCCAGTCACAGCGCACAGAGAGAGGTGTTATTTGCCATATTTGAATCCTGATTCCGGCACTCACTTCATCCAAAGTTTGGGGGGTGGTCGGGTGCTAATTGTTGGTGCCAGCTGATTTCAAAGAAATTAAAAAAAAAAAAAGGCTAGACAGACATTTGGCAACAAAGGTCGTTGACTTTCAGCTGCCTTAAAGAATGATGCATCTGCTTTGTTTGACTGCCAATAGATAAGGTGCATATGAAATTCCCCTTGTAAATTAGCAAGATAAAAGTGATTCTTGTCTCCTTGGACTGATCCTTTTTCCAGAGTTTTAATCATGTTGAAGGCACAGCCCTATTTTGGAGTTGGTGAGGATCCGTGCTGCCCAGGGGGAAGCCCCAGGAAGAATTCCTGCACCTTCCTTCCTGGGCAAGAGTCCAGGCTGCTCTCTTGTGTCTGCCTCCTGCAGTTTGTCCGCGGAGTATCCAGTAGTCCAAAGGCAGACAGGTCATATGGCTTTTGTATGGCTGGAAATGCAAGGACTGGATTTTGATCCTGGGCAGGAGCCGCTTTTTATTGTCATCTTCCCCCCAAAGGTCATCCTTTGCCCCACATCCCAGCAAGATGTCAGGACACATTCTGGCCATAAGGTGGGTGAAAGTGTCACTTGTACGACAAGCGTAAGGACTAGAGAGAGAAGATATGATGCATAGTTACTGAACACTGTCAGGAAAGGGAGCATTGCAAGGCACAGTCTAAAGCAGAGAGGGATCTATATAGAGCATATAAGGCCAAATTTATCTGAAGATTGTCCTTAATTTGCCAGTCCTTTTTTGGCACACTTGGTTCTAGCTAAGATGACTATAACTCCCAGTTAAAAAATGATTTGCAATTGAAATATGATAAAATAGCTTGTTAATGCCAGGGAGAGCGGTCTGCTAATGTTATTTATTTCAAGTCTGAAGTTTCTCACGAAAGAAAGAAAGAGAGAGAGAAAGAAGAAGGAAGGAGGAGAGGGGGCTTTTTTTTTTTTTTTATGTGTTTGCCTTCACGGCTTTGGAGTGCTCACTAATTCCATCTGTCCACAACAGAGCCATCGGAACGGCGAGAAAAAGCATTTCCATATGTGCAAATTAGCATCCAGCCTCTCTTAATCTGTGCAGTGCTCCTCTGAAGTAGATGGCGCGGATGGCTGCCAAACCCACTAATGGCATTCAAATAAAGGACTTTATTGGCTTTAACTGCCACTTTTTCTTTTTTCTTTTTTTTTTTTTTTTTAAGATAGGGAATGCGTTCCCCCTCTTATTTTATTTTTGTTCTGATATTGTCACTTTGTACTTTTACCATTAAACAGAAAGAAGGCTTTGTGCAACTCTTTAATGGGATCCGTTTTCTCCTACAGATGTGTTCTTTTACTTTCCATTGAAATCTCACCATTAGTTATTACACTGTAATCAACACCTAAAGTGTACCATTCCCATTTTCAGCCAGCTTGTCTTCACCAAGGAAGTTCTTCCTCTTTTCTCTGCTTTTCAACAGAAGAGACAGGGCTGAGATGAGAGACATCTTGCTTGGGATCCTGCCCGCACTCTGAGTTCATATGAAAAGGAATCTGTTTGTTTGCTTGTTTGCTTGCTTCTCAAATTGTTTTTCAAGGTCTGGCACATTCACAGCTGCCACTGAGGACAAGCAGAGGTGCCAGCAGTATCCTACCCAGGGTCACTGTCCCGACGGGTGGCTCTGCACCCAGCAAGGGCTACCACTTGGAGTACGTTTTGAATCTTGAACCACTTGATTATTTAAATGGAAAACAAAGGAAATTATTTAATCCTAAGAAAAATTTAGCTAAAGTATCCCTCCCATTATACTAAATCAATCTTTATTTTCACCCATCAATATTTGTCCTACTTCTGGCAAGGGTTAGGTAACCACACCTGAGGCCTTGTGATCTCAGATCTTGCTGAAAATGCCATGGTTGCTAATCCAGACTTGACTAGTGGTGCCAGCAATAAAACCACAGTCTCTAGTGTGTAGCAGACTCCATATGTTAGCCCCCCTAGTCTGCTAAGTCACCACGCCAGCCTAAATTTGAAACATTTCTAAAGTGTTATACAATGTTGTAATAATGTTTTTACAAAACAAAGGCTGAGTTACTGGAAGCCATATTCATCCAATCAGCATCTTATTGAAAGAGGAATCTTGATGGTAGCAGTGGTGACACAAGCTATAAAAAAATAATGTTAAAAATTGCACTAAAGTCTTTAAAAGGGGAGCACTGACTTATTAGGGAGTGGAAGTTGGAAGAACTGCTGCAGAAAAAGAAAGTCTCAGCTGAATGTTATCTCACTCCCCTGAGGAAGAGTGCACCCAAAAAACCTCAAGCTGAGAACACAGTTGACTTAATTAAAAAGTTCCTAATTGCTAAAATGCTGCTTATAAAAACAAGAATGGACACTGCTAATTACATACTGAGCAGTGTCTGCCCAAACAGAAAACTTTCTACATAAGCAGAGCTTTCTCAAAATACTATCTCTGCTGCTTGGTGTAGATTTTTTCATATGTAGGAAAAAAACCAACCAAACAAAAAACAGATTACAGATTGACTCTGCACCCCAAACTTAAGCCTACATCATGAAAGATAATCAGAGGGGATGGAACTAACTTGGTTTTAGGTTTTCTGTAAGATTCCAATCCTGCAAATATTTAAGCAAATATTTAACATTGGTACCTGGATAGTGTAGTTCTCTTCAGTGACGTTATTTAGGTACTTACATATGAAGATGGCGAGAAAACAACTCATGTATTATATAAATCTATATCCGTCACATTATTTTTTTATATCTATCTATCTGTCTATCTGCCTATCTGTCTATCTTTTGAGCACAAAAATCTTAGAGTCACAATGCTGGCCATGAGATGGAAAGATCACCACACTAAGAGTCAAAAAGCTAATTAGAGATTGCATATAATTCAAAAAGCTTTATATAAATTTTCTTTTTCATACAAATACTTTTTGTATTTGTACGAAAATAAATGTTGACCATGTTTACTACCATTTAGCTGGTTTTCTCCCTGTTTTAATCAAAGAATAGGTATAATGTTAAGCAGTCATAATTCTCATTTACAGAAATCAGTTTTTAGTGGCTTTCTCATATACTTCTAGAACACATTTATCAATGTTTATTTTCAAAAAATATTTGCACCAGAAATTTGATTTTTATTACTGACTTGTACAAGATATCTAACTATTTAAAAGGCACCATGGCACCATTTTGCTGGGCATTACACAGAGGTTGACTAGAAAACAGTTCTTGATTTAAAGGGATTACAGTCCCCCAACAGTAGTTGTCAAGAGAGACAAAGAACTAGCAAGCATTGTGTAAGCTATGCTCCAGTAATCAGGACAAAGAAACAATTCCTTGTGATTTCAGTAGTGATTTCACTACTGAGCAATCAATGATAATACTGAGGATCACTTAAAGTAAATGATGCTTAAATGCAGGGGGAAAAATTATCAAATTATCTTACTTGCTATGAATCACTCATTAATCTCTATTTGCATTTCTTACGGAAAAGAACCTTAACTACCTGATCTGCATGTGCAAATAATTATTATTATTAAATAGTGAAAGTAGTGCAATTATTAAATAATGCAACAATACCAATCATTACTCCTATTAATAATAAATTATAATAAGTCTCTTAGAACCATGGATGGTCCCAAGCTGCAATATTCAAACACAGATCTGAAACATCTGCTTGGTTTTGGAGTTGGGGTTTGTACCATATCAGCCACCAAGTCACAGTTCAAAATACATATGCTGGCATTCTGGACTTTAACTCCCCCTCCACACTTGGTCTTTCCCAGGTCCATAACTAGGTCTGAAATTGAAGATGAGAAATTCTGTTCAGAAAACAAGGAGATTTAAACTCTCTCCTTTATCATCAGTGTAACAATGAGTAATTTAGGTGTTATGATCCTCATTTTATACCTAAGGAGATGAAGGCAGAGAGAACAAAGAACAAGAAAGTCAGTGACGGAACCAGTGCCGAGTTTCAGGTTCCCTTACTACTTCTTTCACTGCCCCTTTTGCCTACATAAGTTTGGCTGACAAGAAAAGCCAGTATGAAATTTGATCTTCGTAACAGTTACATGAAAAATATTTTGTTTCCAGGAAAAATGATCATTCATCATGGTAACAAGATACTCATTGAGACATATTTATTCATATATGCTTTATGTACTATTTTTCTGAAGGATCACAAGATGACGTATAAATTTGGTATAGTTAGATTATGACATTAACATGTCTGAGTACTTTCTAAAAGCAAGATCTAAGCAGGTTTTGAGACTGCAAAAGTGCTTCAAAACAATTAGAAAAAGTACTTAATTGAAACTGCTTCAAAATATTTTGAAAATTCAGACTGATCTTCTATAAAACCAGGTTCCTTACTTGTAATTTAAATCTGATGGTTAAGTAGTTTTGTTTGATAGTCTTGTAAAGATTGTCAAGAGTCAGGACAAGAGTCAATGAAAGGGAGGAGAAGATTAGTAAGTAGTAGTGTACAACTTCTACTTTTACACAACTAAACATACTTTCCCATGGTCCCTTTTCCGCTTTACAAAAACATCCTCTCTTCTGACATAACACCCACAAAGACTGATGCAGAGGCATTTTCTACAGAGCACAAGTCAGATGAAAAAACAATTTCAGTACTTCACCTGTGCATGGGTAGCAGCACAAGAGGCTTTTCCTGTTTGAAATGAAACTTAATTGTCAGAACTCTGGCTTTTCTCCCAAATGAAGCTGATATAAATTTTGTCAGTGCTGGTGTTTCTGCAACATGCACATCCAAACACATGCACATTGACACACACAGGCGCTCATACATAGACGAACAATGGCACCAAGAAAAGAAGAAGAAAAAAAAGTATTAAAAACTGCAGCTCTCATTTTAAATCCAAGTCTCTGACTCCAGTGGAGCTGGGATAATTTACACCAGCTGAGAATCTGCTCTTGTATTTATTTTAGAAAAGTTGCAATTTTGTCCTAGCAAGCAGTTTGCAAGGCCTACTTGATTGATTTAGTTGACTCTGGCTTTATTACAGCTTAATGTGTTCACATCACTATTGTTAAAGTTGTTTCAGCACTTCTATTATTACTGCCTAGTTTTTGGCATTTAGAAGTTTATAATAATAATAACAACAGTATTTTGTACTTTTATAGCATCTTTCTTCTGAGGAACTCGAAGGGCTTTGCAAACAACAATTACTCCTCACAACCCCTTGGTATAGCATATTATATTGTAGCACATTTTACTAGCGGTTCAGATTCTGATCTCAGTTCACATCAGTGCACATGCAAACTATCTACGCTACATATGTGGTTTGGATCCCTTCTGAAATAAAAACAAAAGCAGAAATGCCCTTTACAAGAGCTGCTGCTGCCCCAGAACAAAACTTTAAAGTCCTGGTTCCCTCTCCCTGGTACTAATTTTTAAAACATTGGGTTTACTCCAACACCCGCTCTCTTCTGTGCTCACTGTAGCAGCAAAGGCATGGAGAAGATGGCTTAAACAGATGATGAGACATTCCCTTCTATAAAGAAAATTTCTCCTGGCTCTACAAAATCAAGTCTTCTTATTTCTACCGGGGTCTGTACTGTAAAAAAAAAAAATAACAAAAAAAAATAGAGTGCTGTTGAGAAATCTGGAGCAAGATGCTTGTTATTTTTAGCAGAAATAAGAGACATTCCGAAGCTACTTTCTTTTACACTACTGAACAACCTAGTCCTATATTTGGTGTTTGGGACTCAGGAATAGGCAGACAAATATGCTCCACTTTGAAATTCAATCACATGTGGAAATCAGGTTCTCTGTAGCACTACAATAACTGATAAAAAATTTGATTTGGGCTAAATCTTTGCACTCCTTTTCTGAAAAGACATCTAAAATTTCATCAGACTGGAAAAAAACCCCCACAATCAAGTTTTTAAAAGAGTGCATGCAAAAACTGCTTATCATTAAGATTTCTTTTCATTCACTGATGTAAACTACAACAACAAAATAACAAATCAAATAAAATATAAAAAAAGAAACAAGGACAAAACTCTCAATTTAACTACCCAGAATGAGAACTGTGAATAAATTGATTTCTTTGAGTTACGCCGTAAAAACAAACTGGTTAAAGAAAATTTTCTTTTCAGGTCAACCTGAATTTTTTGTTTTAAAAATACTGGCACATAATATATGATTTCATTTTGAGCACTTTTTAAAAAAAGTCTAATTAAATCTAACAAATGCCAATTATCATTTTTTGGAAGCAAAAAGTAATAAATTCCAAGAAGAAAACTCTTCCTCTTATGAATAGTTCAAGTCCATTGGAAAGTGCATTCTTCTGGAAAAAGAAAATATAATCTGAAAAAATCCCTTTTGTTCTGACTTGAGTGTGATCTTATCACTTTCATCATTATAACAAACACACACACAATTCAAGATGGATTTTCTATTGTTTCACCCCTTATAATTAATTATATACCCTATAATAAAAGTATTTACAGAAAGGAAAAAGATTCATTAGATAACCCATCTGAGCACAGATCTGACCTATATGGCCTTGACTGAGCTATGTTAATCACTGTAGACTCCTCTGCTATTAAAATTGGTAGCAGACAAGAACTTCAAGTGCATCAACACTTACCAATGACAACCAAAAAGAAAAAAAATATGCAAATACTCTCATGCCCTTTTTGTAGCAATCTGACAAAAGATGGTAATTCAATTAACTGTCCTACCAACCCCACTGCCACTGGAAAGAAAACATCTTAGCTGATAAAAAAATATTGAGGTTTTGTGGAGTGAAAGCCACAGCTTAAACACAAGGGAAAGCCTCAGATTCAGTGCTGAAACCGGTGCACGTTCTGTCCTGTATTTCAAAAGCTCCTGAATCAGCCATCTTAATACACAGAGCAAAATGTTGGCTCCCAAGGAAGTGAGTGGAAATTTTTCATTCCCTTCCACAGAGCTGGATTTTTGGATTTTGACTTCATCCTAGAAAGAAGCACAAGGACGGTTCTACAGAATTTTGAAAAGACCTCTTGTCAATCAATATCTGAAAAACTAATAAATACCATGATCTAGATATTGGACATTACAAGGTCATGCTCACATCTGCAAAACTGAAATAGCCTACTGATTAGAATCAGTGAGGAAGATTTGCCTGAAAACTGATGACATACAGCCCTGTGAGTAGAGTTGATTACCTGTAATTATAACTTCTTACAATTTACTTAAAATTATCTCCTCTGGATTTGGCCCACAAAATCCCCTGAAATAAGTATTAAAGAGAATCTTTAATGATTAATTACTTTTTGGAGTTAAATTTAACAGACAACTATGTAAAAAAAAAAAAAAAAAGCCAAATGAAAAACCCACAAACAAAGAAAAATTGCAGAGTAAATCTTTTGGATTGATCTATTTCCTAGTCCAAACTCTGATTTAAGTGGTAATATTATCATAGTCTAGAGGAAAAAAAGCATAAATGAGGCTTCAAATTGTTTGTGTTTACACAATGAAAGACGGTTACAGTAGATTCAGTTCAGAAGAAACATAGAGCAATCTTAACTCTATCGGTTCTGACTCCAGTGCAAAACTCAAATCAATTACTCATAAACATTTGTGATAAGATTAATTTAATTTTTTTTCTTAAACAAAGAGAGTAAATTAAAAGAATCAGCTTATTCTTTCCTACTCTGTAGTGACAAGATTAAAAATTAAATTTATACATATTTCATTTCTACATAATAAAGCCTTTTTGCAAAAAGAAAAAAATACCACAGTTCATCTAATTAAATCAAAGAAAATTGCCTGCAGCGATGCTACAGTATTACAATTAGATGTCTGCCAAAACCAGCCATTTGAATTCTTAAACACCACTCCAGTCTTAAGTACAAAACATGGTTTTCATCATTTTGTGTGATATCACTGAAATGGGGGTTTTTTTCATCACTATTACGTCAGCCCGGAATGCCTTGCCAGATGCATTACATATTTGCTTCTGTCTTACAGAAACGTTGGACAAAGCAAATACAGGATAGTTTGGTGTTTTTTTTCTGTAAGTCTACACATGAATATTGGTATATAATGTTATGGAAATGAAATAACATAGTTTAAAAAAAATCTCTGCATTAAAAATTCAAGTTTTATGTAATTAGTGTAATTCATGTAATGCTTAAATTGTCTTTGGAACTAGATATGAAAAGAATAAAAACCCAAGATACAACCACTACAAGTAGTTGAAGAAAATTATTTACAAAAACTAAGGCTATCCACATTTACTAATCTTACATAGCCTGATTGGTAGATCTTATTTAGTATATATGTCAGTACATCCAGATCCCAAAGGCCTGCACCAAATGCTCAGCTCACCCCCGGACTTCCCCTGTGACCTTGTGCAAGTCCCAGTTTTCCCCGTGTCTGTAAAATGGGAGAATAATACTTCCTACCTGACAGGGGTGTTGTCAGGCTAAAATCCACAGAAGAGTATCAGACATTCAGATACTGGATGTAATAAGGGATAGATAAAGAGACAGGCTGAAAACAGTGAGGACTGGATAAATAAGTTGCTATGCTACAGTAAAGGCAATTCATTTAAGCATCGTTTAGTGGAAGCAGAGTTGAGTTACAAGTTACCGTTGACTGACAGATGCAAAAATGTACTCCAAAAGCACTAAGCTAGATTTCAGCAAAACTATCAACCTTCAATTTAAAGAACACTCATATTTGCAAAGCTTTGTGGAATACAAACAGTAAAATAATAAAGATAATACATGAGTGATGACTGAGGTTGTGTGCGCTAGGACCTTCCTATGCAATCATATTTTACATGTAACTATGAAAACTACAGCAATGCTCACCTTGTCATCTTCTCTCTGTCTCCTTCCTGTCTTCCCAGTTCTTATGCTCCATAGAGCAAATATGTCTATAATCTCTGCTGAGCTCTCCCAGGTCACATGCAGGCACACTCCCTTCAGATTCTTCCAGTTGACTCAGCTGAGCCTGGGCTGAGGTAAAATTGTATTCAGCCCTCCAGGGAACGTTCCCATTGACCATCTGATGATACCACTTCCACTGATCTGTATTAGAGGAAAATGTTCATATTACAGTTTCATGCTTGCCTGAACAAAATTTGGTGCCACATACAGGTTCAGGATCATGAGAGTTTTGCAAACCATTTTGTACAAAAACATGCATTTCTGAAGTCTTTCTCTAGATGTGAGACAGATGTTCTGTGCTCTGCGTACTTACCTTACACTATTCTCCAAATGATCAAATCTGTCTAAGGTGAAAAAAATCTAAAAAAAAAAAAAAAAAAGTACTAAAACAGTCCAGGAAATTGATTTTAATTTTTTTTTTTCTAGATTAGATGCCACAGGCAGGTGCCCAGTACTCTGGTCAAGTGAGCAATTCCTTTTAAATGACTCTGTCAGATACAATCCTCTTGCTTCATTTTGTCCCCTGCTGCTACTGTCTCACATGGGATTGCATGCACTACGAATGCCTGGGGGATCTATACTTGAGTTTAAAAGCAGACAGAATGCAAAGACATTGGGCACATTTTAATAGAATGTTTAAATGAGACCTAGATGCAGATACATGATCTGGTAGGTGACCAAAGATGTCATCTCAGGCTGGACAGTTAGAGCGTAATAATAGCAGATAGTAATAAGGTTCCATTACTTAACTTAAATTTTTTATGATTTTTTTCTTTCATACCTTATGTTCACGCAAAATGCAACACGTAAACTGTTGGGCTGTGCACTAGTGAGAATGTTAGGATTAGTAAGAATTCGTTTATGCATAACTGAATAAATGTTGTCAAATAGCCAAAGACCAACCCTGAGCCTTAGTCAGGCACAGGATTCTAATTGCAGAAAATGTTGATAGTACAAGGAAGAATGGGAGTCATAAGGTGCTGTCCAAAATAAAAGTGGACACCTGCATTTCAATTAGTAATCAATAGGACACTTTCAGAAATCCATTAGTCTTGACATTACTATGAAAGCTCGTCACCTAATTCACCACCTAAAGCCACTCAGCCTCTACATGAGATGTATTCCCAGAGGGATTCATCCACTAGGTCTGCTTACAACGCAGCCCACAGATCAGGCTCTGACTAAAACGTGACTGGAAGGCAATAAGGCCTCCTATTACAATCCCAAAGGACAAATATTTGAAACTCAGGTTGAAATCCTTTCTCAGATTCCTGTCTGAGAGTCAATTCCTGATTGCAGTATTTGTACATTTCTGTAGGGCCTCATGTTTCTTCATTCCTGTGGCAATGAACCTTTGCAGTACAAGCTTTCAGCGGTATACCAATATCCAGGTAGGTCAGCTGAACATGTTCAACTTCAACGAAAGGTCCATATTCTATTTGGTATGCTGTTCCATCACGTTCTCCCATTCATCACTGCTCATGATTGAAAATTTTAGCAGAGATTTCCAGCAAAAAAGCAAAACCTGGCAAAATAAATCATCAATATTTGTTTATCTTGTTCCTTTTTTGCCAGCCCCCAGGCATTTGAAAATCCAATACTAACAGCGAAGATAAAGGATCACAAATTCTACTTCAGAAACACAGCATAAAATATGTACAATAAACTTGCAGAGAACTGTGTTGTCTTTTTCACTTACCTTTTGCCTACTGTGTTGTCTTTTTCACTTACCTTTTGCCTATATTGCTCTGATTTTGAGAGGAGCCATCACAGAGCAGTGTTATTCACGTCTTCATTAACATTTATGTAAAAAGTGTGAAAGCAAGATTTTAGTGTTCGAACAAATATTTTGCAGCTGGCATTTTACTCTTACATTGTGCTTGTGGCAAAGTTCTGAGATTGCAGAATTTGCATCATATTATATTTACCAAACGTTGTAGTAATTACTGAAATTCAGCAGCTTTTTGAGAAGTTACATATAGGAGTTTCTAAAAAAGGGAAGTGTGAGTTAGTTGTGGGTAATAGTTGTGGCTGTCTATTCAGGACCAGAGAACTTTTGTTTTTGCAAATAAATCTCTTGTATTTAGAATACACAATGACATTATGTCACTGAATTCTGCTATTACCAGGACAGTGGACAAGTCTAGTCCAAGGAGTGGGTATCAAAAAAATAAATAAATAAAAAAATAAAAAAAAATCTAGTGCCAGAACTTTTGGCATAGGTACGGAAACCTCTCTTTTCTTTCCTGGGCTTCTAATGCATGTTTTGTAGAATAAAAACTAGGATATACACTAGAGTCTGTTAGTTCACTAACAAAAAATTTCTAAATGAAATGATGACACATAACACAGAATCATTTCCAGTGCTTAGAAGTGAGCTGCATTTCCCTTACCATCTGGATTAGTCTTAAAAGGATGCCTATTCATGCTGGAGTTACCTATCCTCACATAAGAGCACTTTATGGAGTGAGCAAGTCTTTTCTGATCAATCCTTGTGTTTCACAGTTGCCAGTCAAACCATCAGAAATCTGCTGCACATGTTTGTTCAAGGAAAAGTGTATTTCTTTGCTGTTCCCAGCTTTGTCTGGATAGCTGGAGAGCCCTACCATCCACTGTGGAGTGGAGTTACCAGTGGGAAATCTCCCCTTAGCCTTTTGATGAAAGGTTGTGTGCTGATTTTGGCTGGGGTTGAGTTAATTTGTGCTTAGTTGCCAGCTGGGGTTAAACCATGACAGGTAGTTTAAGAGCAGTACCAGAGACACACTGCAAGTTACAAAAGCGGAGCATTTGGGGGTAAGTATAACACTTGGGGAGACTGAACAATAACAAAAGTAAAAGTGAACCATGTTGTTATGTAATAAAGCTTAGCACTTTTAATGACTTAGGGATTACTATTTGCACATTAAAAATAGAGAAGACCACAGAGACCACTAAAGCTGGGATTAGAATGCGTAAAGCCCTGAATCCCAGATCTCTCCTTCAACCACTAAACCACATCTTCTATAGTTAGACCTTTTTTAAGTCATGGAGCTTCTTATTACTCAACATTCTGCAAGTACTTAAGCACCCTGCTGAATCAAGGTCCACCTCCTGGAGACCCAAACCCACAGTTCTTACTCAGGCATTTATCCTTTGTAATCATGTAACTGGAATCTGTCTGCAGTAAAACACACCCTTTTTCTGCACTGGAAAAATAAAGTAATTAGATCCTCCAGAGTTCATAGCCTTGGTTTGTACAGTAGCACTCCAGGTTTAAGCTGCAATAACTCCACTGCACTCGGAACTATTACACTGTTTAAAAGTGGGAGTAATGTAACAGAAAATCAAGTCCGAAGTCCCCAGTCAAACAGCCATGCAGTCTTGATGAGAATATCATGCTTTCTTATCATAGTCAGCTGGATTTGCTATTGCTGCCACCACCCCGCTGCTGAGGTCTATATTGACACATTTAAGAGGCACAGACAATCTCACTGAGAACCTGGCCGTGCAGTTCTTTTCCATTTGATTGTATTTGATTTGCAAGAAATAATATATTAACTTGCATTAAATAATTATCCACAAGCTGGAACCTGGTCCTGAGATTCTGACATATGAGTTTCTAGTCATGCTTAGCTGGCTATAATTTTTCATCTGGAGGGTATCTTCTCTATGCAAGCTGGATGAACGGGTTATTTTATGTTAGATCTCCAATGAATATCCATCATTGGTTTTAAAGAAAGAAATAAAGAAAATGTATTGGCTCATGTAGACTCTGTCTTTCACATCTCCACTTACTCAAGAGCCATTTGAAGTTCTTTCTTGTCTGCTCAGATAAATGGCCACCTGGCCCCTACGCATAATGAATGCATTGTGGCAGGAGCAGGGGTATTTTGTAACCACATGTGTGATGACTTGTGAGATCGAGTCACCTGCGTGTTCAGGTTGCAGTAGTTTGTTAGCCCTCTGCATCTCTTGGGTACTGTCCGCAGCATGTAGCACAGAGGCGGCCAGAGTGGTTGAAAGGACAGTTGTGACCTCTTCTGTCTGCTTGCTGGTGCAGTGATATGTAAATTTAAAACCTATGCTATTCCAGGACCTCTTAGACTGCGAAAGAGACATATTTCATTTAATATGGAGGGCTGCAGAGACAGTGTTTTGCAATACCATGAATTAATTTGTTGAACATATTAACCCACCATTTGGGGCCACGGAGTGTTTACCAGTTAAATCTTGCATCATAGGTAGAATTGTAGTGAAAACTGTAAAACAAAGTATCATGGAAGACTTGTCTATATTAAAGATCTTCCAGTTAATTACCCTCTTAGCTGCCTCCAAGGTGCTGTTCTGCCATTTCCCTGCTAATCCTTTTCAGCTGAAATTCACTGATATACTCAAAATACATGCTTTTGAGGACTTGTGTAGAAGACCATGAAATCTTCAATGAAGAGGTGGAAAGCTCTGGACCAGATCAATGTAGGTGAGGAGAGCAATCACTGCACTATATTCCGGCTTTTCCCAGATTTGAGGAAGCCTTTCTTTGCTCAGCATCTTTGGCTCAAAACATTGAAGGAAAGGTATGTAACAGACTCCAGAGGTGGGCAGAGCCAATAGGAGTGATATGCTTGCTCCAGGTCAGTTGCAGGTACACAGTTCTCTAATGTATGGAAACCTGCCCAATGAACCCTCATTCAGCTTCCCATCCCCTAACTTTTTTCCTGCTCTCCCTTCTGCTGACATAACCGTCATGGTTCACATCATACCTTACCATGCAAACTCTACAGAGAAGGAAACGGGAGGGGAAAAAAGGGAAATGCTTCCATCAAGTCTGCCTCCTTGGCTACAGGATCCCTGCCAAGAGCTGCTTTTGCAGCCACCATGGCAAGCAGGTGTGTGTTACCATGGCATTGCTCCAGCTGCAGGAAGCTGCCCTGCCCCTGGCCCTGCCCTCCTTCCCACTTGGGCAGATGCCATGCCCCCATCAGACCACCATGCATGATGCTGAGGGTGGAGCGTGGGGGGTGCACAGTCTCAATGTTGTTTTGCACTTACCATTACCTGTCTGGGGCAAATAGAATCAGAGATAAACAAGATAAAATTCTAAAAGTCTGAATGGGCTGCCATCCCATTCTCTGCTGAACACTGAGCTCATGGAAGAGATGCCATTGACTTCAGTGCACCTAAAGGACAACACTCTTATGCACCCTTGGGCCAAGCAAGTTCCCTCAGGTATCAGAGGAGCAAACAAAACCCAGGAAGAGGACATCTGAATTTGTCATCTGCCTCACAAAATAAAACGAGGCAGCAGCTGAACTCTTGTAAGATTATAAACAGGGTGTCATATTCTTTTCTAAACACACAATACATGGCAGATCTCCCCCAGCACCACCCCCACCCGCACAGACATACACACACTTGATCCATGAGCAGTTTTGAAAATTTGGGCGGTAGAAACCTTTGTCACACCCACAAGCTATAACTGAAGGAGGGGAAGAGGAGAAAAGCCATCCATTTTGGCTTCATGCTAAATTATCAGCTTCTTGGCTTCACTCCAGCTCAGTCAGCTTATAATAATAACTGGCTCTGGGCCAAGGCTTTTTAGAGTGAGTGAGAGAGAGCACGCTGCTTTCTCTTTCTTCAAAAATATTTGTTAATAATCTCTATATTACTCATAATCTGTATAGCTTAATTGAATAAAAATGTCTATTTTCACTTCCTTGCTAACTGAAAACTGGAGGTGAGATGGAATTATTTGGAGCCCAGAATCAGTCTGGATTTCAAACATGAGGCAGCAGAGGGACTGTATGTAGGTGGCTTTCTGGTTAGGGCCCCTGCTACCCCAAGACCTGAACACAAACACTCACAGTTTGATCGTGGATGGCATAAAAACAAGAAAAAGGATGAAAATCTACAATGAAAACCTACTGTTATATTGAACCATGTTTTGAACCTTGACCTGTTGTCCCTAAAGATATACCACAGTGTCTCTACATGATATGGTAAACTTTAAGAGGACTGATTATCTGAAAGATAGAGTTATGATGATGCCTGACATGATATCTTTCTAATTTTAGAATGAATCCAGTCAAACTACATTCTTAATGGCAAGGGCTGAAGAAGAAGCAAAATTCCTCTAATTCAAACAAGTATATAAGAACTGTCAGGTCTCACTTACTTAAATTCTATTTCCTCTGGTCTCTTTGTTGGTCTTATCATTATTATTATTATGAAAACCCCTAGAGATGACCTGCTGTGATTGTATAAAAAGCCCCTCATGTATCTGAGGTGCAACCACAAATAATAACACTAAGCGTAAGCAAAGCAGAAATCATATTTCATGCCTTTTGAACATAAGACACAGCAAAAAGGAAAAAAGCATATACTGAATTGTATTGAGCATATACTGTAAAGAGCATATACTGAACTGCAACATTAATTTGCAAGAACTCCCAATGTTAATGTAATGATAGACGAGCTTACTGGATAATTTTATTAATGTCTTACAACTTGTTCTTTTTCCAGATTAACTAATATTTTATCTTCCTCCTGCAGTGCAAACGATGTCCTTAAAAATTGTCCATATACAAAAGTCCCTCTGTTGGGTTTTTATAGTTACCCATTGTTATAATTTGTATTAGATATTAAATCTATTACTGCCCCGTTCTGACCTGCAGTAAAACTATGAAGAAGTGTGTTAGGCATACATCAAGAAAAGGGTGAAGTTCAGTTCATGCTGGACATGTACCCAAGTCCCTGGATGTTGAACCTTGTTATCACTGACCTTTCTTAAGCTTTTTTTTTTGCAGCCAAAAACTGTTTAATGGGGCTGCAAACCCTTCAAGAACAATTTTTATCTTCAGATTTCCAGCACCTCTTGTTTTCTTTCTTCTTTTACAGTATTTTTAGTCCTTCTACTTTGGGGGCTGTCACTAAGGGGATGATGATATCACAGGAGGCATTCAGCACTTCACAAGATTAGGTCTCTGGTCCTTGCCAAAAACTGGAAGGAGTTGAAGACTCAGAAAAAGAAAATAAAACTTCCTTCTCTGAAATTGGGCAGATACAATTAAGCTGAGCTGCAGCTGCCATAACACCTTCTTTTATTGTCATTTCATTTCTCTTATTTATCACTTACATTTTTTGGATCCTATCAGATACCATGCAAGTCAAGATCACTGGGGTGAAGACTGTTTTCTTTGTTATTTGTACAGTGCCTTGCAGAACCGAGTTCAAATTCCTCAGTAGCCTCCACAAACCAATGCACTATCGTGACAACTACCAGCACTAATAATGTAGGAGTGTGAATTGTTTTCAGTTTCAGAAATGTTCATGCCCCAGTATTGGTCAAATTTATACAAGGTTCTTAGATTAATGGGAGAAAGTTAATCTGATTCCAGTGGTCCAATTGTGTAAAAGTGTTTGCATTCCTTCGTTGTAAGGACCAAGATGCATGATTATAGTCTTTAAGATATGGCTGTTGACAAATTTCATTCTATGTAGTTTCTCTAGAATTCTCATTGTTTTGATCTTTTCTGTTAAAACTTCAGCTGAAAGTTGGGCCCTGAGTCACAGAGGATGTATACTAAGAAGTTTCACTCCAAGGTGAAACTAGGTGCTTTGCTCTGGTGGAAACCTCTCTCCTTTACAGACTGCAGGACAGGTTGTGACTACTTTGTGCAAAAGTTGGACGGTTTATAGGTTCAAAAACAAGAAGCACTTTAGAAACCGGACTGCTGCTTTATAATGCAGTTTATTAACAGCGGCAGAGCGCAGAGGCTATGTGTTCTCTGGTGAAGGAGCACCCAAGGTGGAAAGGTAGAGCGTGGGTGCCGGCCCCTCCAAGGCGTAAAGTGCAAAGGCTGCGCTGCAGCAAAGTGCGCTGGCTTGGTTACGGCCTGGTGCAGGGAAGCCTCAGAAAGCCTGAGGTGCTCCTTGGGATGCTTGTGGGGAACAGTGACCGTGTCCAGGCCTCCTGGCACAGCTCCCGCTGTGGCCTAAGTTGAGAGAACCAGTTCTGAGAGGGAAGTGAGTGCACAGGGCTCTCCATGCAGAAACTGCGATTCCAGTGGTGGCTTGTGCTCATTATATAGTGTGAGATCACAAATAGAAGTTTTCTCACTTGCCCATCTGCCACCAACTGACTCTAAAGAGCTGGTGAATCATACACTTAAAAGAGGGCGAGTTTTTCCCCGCTGCCATTGGAATGTGTTTTGAAATTAAATATGCACAGTACAAAAGCGGAATAACAAGGTTGTGCTGATCACACCAGACACTGTGTATAATGCTACAGACATGAGGGTCAGGGGTCTAGGCCAAGACCATGGCCCTTAGTCACGGCATCAATGAAAGCTGATTCTTCCTTCCCCTTGGTGTCCCTTTCCATGTCTGAAGAGACTATTGAAAGAAAGATTTCTTTGAGAGGAGCCAGGGGAAAGAAAAAGGGGAGGGAGAGGGGGTTAAATAACATAAATATGGTGAAAAAATATTATTTTTGTGCTTGCATATGGTACTTTTTTTCTATCTATATGCATACATTTTCCATTTGCTATTTGTAATTATGGCTTTGGCTTTACAATGTATTCATCAGTGACACTGTGATCCTTTTGTTCTGCTGCATATAAAAATGGTTCAGAAGATAGATTCAAAAGGTCTCAGGTTCCCCAACAAGGAACATAATAGGGGTAATGCATGGCAAGAACAGTTTCTACTTTCTGCAAAACAGGAATAAATAAAAGAGCTATTACATTACACTTTGTGTACAATACTGTACTCTTTTTCAAAGTGTAAGACAGATTCTTATCCATTGCAAATACTAGTTCTTAACCTCATTTATGTCTTGAAATCATTTTTAAGGTTCCCTGTGCTTACAACGGAAACCAGGCAGGATTTATAGAAGCATTATAAGCACATTCTTTTTGTGAAGAGCAATGTTAATATGATCATTTTGGTCACTTGGAAAAAAAAAAAAAAGAAAGAAAGAAAGAAAGAAAGAAAGAAAAAAGGTTGAAGGAATGTTTTTGTTTTTCATTCCCACTTTAAAAGCAAGTTTTCTTTGGGTGTGCCTAATCTACATGAAGTGTAACTGTATCCATTATCCATTGTAGGTTTGTGCAATATGTGACAGCTGTTTGACCCTGTCACTAAAGTCCCTCCTGTCATGGAAAAGAGACAGGAGTATGCTGCAGTGAAGATAAAACACCCTTTATTCAGACTGCTGGACAGAATCAGACTCCGTGCTTCTCTGGTTGCCAGAGAGACTGTGTACCCTATGCATCTGTATGTCAGCGCAAAAATCCTTCCAACCCCTGACCTGTATAGCTCAGTTGTGGAAGGAACCGAGTACACTACAGATGTCAGATGTCAGCTGCCCCAGGACTCAACTTTGCCTTGGATATGCTACCAGATTCTCTGGAAACATGACTCCAGCATCCAGGCTTAAGGCAAGATTCATCCACATTGCAAATGAGGAGGCAGCTACAAACACAGCTGCATTGCACAGGCTCTGTGATGTGAGCAGTATTCATTATCCCTGTGATGTGTTCATATCTACCTCAGTCAGCCTTGTGTAGTGGTAGGAGAACAGTTAAGTGTTCTTCCAAAATCAGTGCTTGGCTTTTACAGTTTTTTCCCTTAAGCACGTGACTAAGCAATGCAGTGCCTGAATGAGGATACCTCAGCTTACCTTCTCACTACTTGGTCCAGAACTGGAGGCAGTAGTGCTAAATCAGTGGGACATTGAAGCTAATTTGCTTCATTATGAAATATCAGCTGATGTGCCAGTAGGGACTATCCTACTTGCAGGACTGTGTATCTTTGTACAGGACTGAGTTCATCAATTTTTTCCATGCTATCTGGGCTGCCTGTAAGTGCCTCTGAACTGCACTTGGAGATGTGACTTTAGGACAGCTGGTCCTCTGTTTCTCACCATAAAACACACAGTTTGTCCTAACTACCATTTCTTGTTGATCTAATTATATTAAAAGCAGGGACAGCATTCGATGAAGGGCTCCATGTTAGTCATTATTTCAAGAAATAATGAATATTCTGTCAGTTATTTGTTCCTCCTTACCACGCAAAAGCAAGTGATTCTTCCCACCCCTGCATTTTCCAGACCCTACAAATCTGGAAGTGATGAAATCACAAAAAAGCGTAGAAAGTATCCAAAGGAGGATGAGGAAAAGATGGGCTCAGCTGGCAAATGTAGATGTGCTGCTCTTAAATATTGCAGACTAAGACATATTTAAGCACATGCTACATTTTAACAACGTGGGTATCCTTGCTGACTTCAGTAAGAGACCTTTAACTTATTTGTCTCCTTTGGGGAGTCTGAAGATCAAGACCACATTTAGCACATGGCATTCATGTTTAGGACAGTGGAAAACAAGTAAAAAATGTTTACTTAATTCTTCTTTATGTCTCTTTGGAATACAACTGCTATGGATGTTTATGTGAAATTAATGTTGGCTATGTATCATGACATTATAATTAAATAATTAGTGTTTTCTCAGTTGCTAGTATCTTGCTGTTAGTTGCTTTCATTGTGAGTTTATTTCCTCCCCAAGAAAACTTGAACACATCTCTGAACTGAGAATTGCTGGGGAATTTTTGTAAGCATTATTTCTGGTAGTCTCACTTTTGCCTTTTTCTGCTGATATCACAGCTAACTAGGAGGAAAAGTACTTACCTGGTGTTCAGAGCTGTGAAGCATAAAAGCCAGCTAACCAAACAATCTTCCATATTTCCCCCACCTCAGCCTCCACTCTTCCTCACACATTCAGCTTCTTTCATCTTTTTCTCTATCAGCCTTGCTTATAGCTGTCCCTGAAACACTTGAGCAGGAAAGACAAATTGATATTAACCCTTCACCATTACACAAAAATGATACCTTTGAAGTACTTATATGCTTATGCTCAGGCAAACTACACATAGCCTAGAGAATGTGTAATTAGGTGACTGCAATCTTTCCAAACAAACTCTTTCCTTCTGTCTCTTATAAATCAGCAGAGCTTTTCATGTATCTATATCCTTCAAGGATGTGTTTGAAGGAGGAGAAGTTGGGTATAGTGCTTTTGTGAGGATATTGTTCAAATCTCTTTTAGCTACAAGGTTCTGCTTTGCACTAAGGTAGAAGGATGATCAGTTTATTGGTGGTATTTTACCCCACTGAGACACAGTTATACTTCAGTTCTGCTCCACTCTTGCTTGGAATAAGGGAGTTGGGAGAGGCTGTTGCCACACGCTGATGCTCAGCAGCATTTCATCTCAGTGACTTCTGCAGGAATTTAATGGTAGGTGGGAGGAACTGCCTTTGTGGTGTCTCACCTGTGAAAAAATTAGCACCTCCTCCAACCCCTGGAGTTCCCACAGGCTCTACTACTCAAAACATAGCTGTTAACTGACAGAGGTGGAGGTATGATACTTGGGCATGGCACATGATCCTTTGAGAACTTGCTCTGTGGCTTGCTTTGTGCATACGCCAAGGTCTGCATTCGTTCTGTTCATGCCCTCAAGCAAGCAGCACCAAGCCTGAAGAAATACAATGCTGATAGGCAGGATATAGTGAACAGAGCTCACTGTTTTGCTGATACAACTACATCATGTCCCAAAGTATGGTCAGAATAAGTGCATCTCTGCACTTAATCTACCCTTTGTAAGTTTGCTGGTGTGTGAATGCTTATTCTCTTTCCTCTCTAAAAAACACTTTATCTGCTGTTTTGTCTTCTGCTCTTTTGTATGCTTATGGTTCAGCAATATCACTATGAGTCACACAACTCTTACTTATGGCTACAGCTTCCTTAAATGGTTTGCTACCATCAGCCTATGAAGGACAGTTCTTTAGGTTGTCACGACTTTTTTGGAAGAATTTCACATTTGAAATAATTCTCCATACTGGTACACTGATAGGTTTTTATTTGTGTGGATGTATATGCTCCGGTGTTGAACAACCTTTGCTGTAAACCACAGCTGAAGCAGTTCCAAAACAGATAGATGAGAATAAGGGGTAGTATAAAGACCTTTTAACATCTTTAAGAGTGTTCTTCTCAAATGAGGCATTTCATAATTTCCCTACATGGAAATTATGATCTTGGGAAAGTATTGCCCCAAGTACCAGAGATGGAATCTTCTCTTTCCTCTGATCCTCTCTTGCTATATAGGTCTCTCCATTTATGGAGAGAAATAAGGTCCAGAGTCATTTGAGTTGAGCATTTTGGGGTCTCCAGGAGGCCCTTAAAGGGAAGTCTGAGAAATAACAAACTGAGGGACAAAATTAATGCCTATTTAACACTTTAACTGTTGGGGGCAGGCATAATAATCTACTACAGCTAAGGGGAATGCAATTCAGCAGAACAGAGTGAGAGGTGGAACTGGTTCTCTCCCTGTTAATGGGAAGAATACAGAGTTCTGAAAGGGGAGGGAAACTCAGAAATGCAACAGTGCAACATGCAGAAGAACGTACAAAGCTGCAATAAGAGACCTGCTTCTGTTTGACCTTCTTGCAGTTTAAAGCTGAGCATTCTAGTGTGTTTGGAGTTTGGAAATATTAAGCACTAGGAAAATTTTAAATATTCCTATAACATGTATGCTGCCTAGAGAAACTGTTGTGAAGAGTTTCTCATTACTGATATTTGGAGAGGTTAGTGATAGAAATAACTGTGAGATGAGTAATAAGTAAAAATATCCACTCAGACTGATTCAAACCAATATGAATTATGCCAGAGTCAATAATCAGTGTAAGATGAGGCATACTGGACTTGATTTTCCTCTCACTTACAAGACTGCAAATTAAAATTAGTTCAGTAGACTACAATCCACTAGTAAAAGTGGGAGCAACTACTTTCAGTCTGTAAGATCCATATTAAGGAAGAAGCTCTGTTTTGTAGTTCAGTTCAAAAAAACCTGGTTCAAATCCCAACTTTTGCCTCAAGCCATTAATCTCTATGCCCTGTTGCAATCTTTTTAATTTTTATGCACAATATGTTCAGATCAAAAGCACTCCAAGACAGGGACTTTTCTTGCTTAAAATCTGTTCAGATAGCGCCCAACACATCTGCACTAGAAGGTGCAAATGGGGAACATGCATGTTACAGTGGGAATGAATCCAAGGTCTTGCGGAAGACAGCTGAATGAGCATGAGTGGTCAAGAAGTGTATCACCTGGTTCAGTGCTTCTTGAATGAAACATATATATGACTGGTTTCTTGTAATCTTTTGGATACATCATCCTTTTATTTATTTTTGCTTTTGTTATTCCACTGCAAATAAAGAGATCTTTGTTTTCCTGTAATCTCTGACACTACATGATACTGTGACTGAAAGGATCATAAAGGGGATAAGCTAGAATGGCACATTAATAGCCACTGCTGGCACAGGCTAAAAAGGAGGAAGACTGAAAGTTTTTTTGTTTCCATTTTAAAAAAAAATCCTCACAAAACTTACATCATATCTTCTAAAGGCATTTTTAAAGGTGTTTGTTTTGGTTTTTTTAATTTAAGTTCATTTAGTTGAACAAATGTTGTTTGTTACAGAAAAGCAATTCCTTTTCATATATTTTTAAAGTCTCTTTTCCTTCTGTATATTATCTCTTTTAGTTTTATTTAAAAATGACACATTTTAAAGTGCATGGGTTGACTGGGGTTTTTAAGTTGAAAAACTATTGTGCCTTGATGTTGATTTGATGAATTCCCATGATAAGGTTGCTTACCCCCCAAACTCTTTTCCTTGTTATGATATTTTAGAACAAAATTTTAAACAAATACCTTCCTGTCCATTCTAGTGATCAATCTGAGAGAGAAACAGCAACAGTATGAAATTCTGTGATGAAAACAAAGGGAAAAGAAGGGCTAATGAGTAGCATGCCAAGCCTGGGTCACCATTCAGTTCCTCCCTAAGCTGCACTCTTCCTGTGTGACCTTGGACCTTATCCCACTTCTTGTTACTCTGTAAAATAGAGGTAGAAATACTTGAGGCTGCACAGAGGTATTGTGAGAGAGATAAACATCAAAGTCTGGGAGGTGCTCAAACACTGCAGAGATAGAGGCAAGATAAGTACTGTACATAGAAAAAAATCCATTATATGACCAGAAACCCAACAACAGTGCTTTAGTCTTTAGACTTACAGTTTAAACAAAGCCTTGTCATATCCCATTGTGTAGTTTTCATGAATTTTTCTTTCAATAGTCCTGTTTCAGTGACCATCTGGAATCATTCAGTCATACAGTACTACTGTGGGCACTAATTAATTTCTCAAGTCTTGAGAACAAGGGCCCAAACCTTACTGAAATCTGATCAATGTAAGACCTGAAGGATCAGGTCAGCTTGACTGATACCAAGCTTAGCCAGGAGCTGGCTTGGTATCAAATTGCCATGGCTTAAGAAGTTACTGGGCATCCTCTAGGCTCTGGGACATCTGTTCATATATGCACTTCACCTAAGAAAATGCAAGGTAATATGACCTACCTAAACTGACTTTCGGTGCAGGCTAAGGGCATGCATGCACTCATGAATCTTAAATATTTAATATGGAAAGAAACCAATAATTAACCAGGTACAATTTGTTGTGTACAAAAGGTTTTTAGTTCCACCCTACCACAGCTGCTAATCAAGAGTTAGTCAACATCTCTTACTGTTTTCCTGATGCTGGAAAACAGACTTGTATGTCCATTCTCCTTTTTTCTGGCTCATCCTCCAGAAGCTCAGAAGGATAGGGAAGGATCTTGCTTTCTAGTCCATCAGACCACTAATCCCTCATGTTAAGCTGAGATCAAGCTTCCAGATTCCTCAAAGCCTTTGTGTAGGGTCCAAAACCGCTGTCTCAGAACAGAAACTCTGCTACAATGAACAGCCTCTCAGCTGTGAAGACTATGGTGCTGTACAAAAGTCACAATAGAAAGAAGGGATGGTAGAAGGTGAATATCTGCTACAGTACCATTCTTTGTTTCAGATACAGCCCAGTATAATCAAGAATTCAGAGAGGTTTTGTGACATCAAATGGCAATAAAGACCATTAATAAGTTTGCATATAGACAGTGAAATACATTTATGGAATAGTAAAATAAATAATCAATGTAAATAATCATCATTTGAGCTAAAATGGCTGATCACAGTTGCATTCTTCTGAGTGGAAAAAAAAAAAAAAACAGTGTGACTTTAAAATGACAAAGACATTAGCACATTGCCGCTCCGATGAAACACGGTAGAACAAATCTGATTGGAGGCTGGTCAGTTTTTGCCTGATTCCTAATCGAGAGCTTATTTTGTACCATAGTCCCTAGGGCACTGTTTTATCTTCAAAGCTTGAGCCAAGAAAATTCACATGTTCAAGTTGTCTGCAGGCTGTTTTTCTTTCTTTCTTTCTTTCTTTCTTTCTTTGTTTCTTTCTTTTTTTTTTCCCTCCCCTCTCTCTCCCTCTCCAGATCTCCATCCTGGCTCAGTTAACAAACCTATTAATCCCTAGTCAAGTGCATACATGCAAAACTCTGATGAAAGAAGGCAAATGTGGAAGGCGCAGAGCTCTACAGATCAACACCAGCACTACTGTTTTCCTTCTGGTTTCATGTCTGTGTTCAGCAAAATTTTTGCATACATATATTTTCCAACAATGTGGCAAGATGTAGCTTTGATACATCTACTTCACTGTAAACTTGGGGCAATAACTATCACACATAAGCGGCTACTACTTTGTTCAAGAGGTATCATCAAAAGATAGGGCCATTTCAGGAGTGAATTTGCAAGATTCCAGTGGTCTGATGTTAGCATAAATTCTGTTGTAAGCCAGTAGGTTTTGGGCAGTTAGTTCCCATTTGTGTTTTCGAAAGAGTTCTTTTAACTGGTTATCAGTATTCCAGTAATGTAATGGTGAAGGAAACAAATACCAGAAATATCTTTTAAAAAGTACCTCTGCAACTCTGCCTATAAATTAAGCAATTAAATATGTGAGATCCATGGTTAGACACCTACAGACTCAATTGAATAAACAACAGTCTCATAGGGTGAATTAAATCTACACAACAGTGGAACTCATACCAGCATGTGAGACTGAAGATACCCATCAGTATATTCTATTGCTTGAATGTGCTAGTGTTTTGAAAATTTAACCCACTGCATGTTTATGGCTATTTATTCCTTCCCTTTCTCCCACCCACCCCCCAATTATTTCATTCCTCTGGAATGTAACTTAGCATGGAATATTGAATCTCTCCATTTCAGGGCATGCAGTGTTTACCTGTAGCTTGTATGCTACTGTATCTTAATAGGATCTTGAAGGAGGGTTCAAGGTTATTTAGTTTCCATGCTTAATTCATTCTTGAAGAGATTTAAATAGAGACTGACAGCATGCTAATGTTTGATAATCATTACCATCAGCTATAGGGAGAATCAATGATCACCTAATACTTCTGTTGGCTTTAGAAATAGATCCCGTGACTGAAGAGTCAAAGTCATTAATCAGCCCATAGTATGATCTACATAAGACAAACTACATCCTCTCAGCACATAAAGCATGTTGTCTCCTGTTCATGCATGTTATCTTTCAATTTACATTTTATGCAGATTTGCCTAGCTTTATGATCTCCAATCAATTTCCTGGCTTACCAGGATGTTTTAAACACTTCCAGCCCCTTTTCAGGTTTCACCATTTTCATCTGCAGTTGAAAATGCTGCTGGCTGAAGCGGCAGCTAGGAGGTGACATGTACTGAGCAGGGTGGGAAATCCCTATCTATGTGATAAAAAGAACAGCCATTTGCTAGAAGTCCTGTCCAGCAATAGCTCTTGTTGAGAACCAATTTACTAGGACTACTGTTTATAAAATTGTATATTGCTTATATTACTTTTTGTACTGTTTACATTAATTAAGAGTCTCTATAAACAATAAATAACAGAATTATTATTTGTTCTATTACAGTATCAGTATCAGTCATGTCTACAATTTTTCCATGCTTGAACTGTGTAAATCCAGAGAAAAAAAAGCCTCTGTCCTAAAGTGCTTGTAACTGAATACAGAGCACTGGATATCCACATAGTTCAATAAAACAGGTAACACAGGGGAATATATTCCAAAACATACTTGTGGTGGGCTGCATTATTAGTACCATTTGACAAAAATCAAACTGAGACACAAGTGGTCATAGAGTGATATTTTCACAGGTTTCTATTAATCCGGGGCCTGAATTATGCCACCTTCTTATATCTGACCAATTACTTTCTCAGTGTTATTTCTTCTCTATCAGTTCAGCCAGAAGCCTGTGGTTCTGATGCTTAAGGTCTTGAGATTACTCTCAAGTGACAAATGATGATGTATGTACACACAGTTCAGTACTTCTCCATTTGAGTTTAACTGGGCTGGGAAATGCCCCTGGAAATCAGGGGTTTTGTTTTTCAGCTTCACCAACAGAGAAGAGAGCATCCTGTTTTAATGTGAGATTTTAACATTTGGTTTGGAAGTATTTCTGACTTTCACAAGCCTACAGAAAAGACAAGTCTCTTGACACGTACCTTGTGCTTTAATCATAAGAACATCCTTAATTAGAGGCAAATTCTGACACTGAGTCAATTAGATCACTTGTGGAATAAGGTAGTCCTCAGTGAGAGTGACAGTGGCAAAATCTGGTCCTTGATAAATGAAAGGTAATGCTGAGTACCTCCCTAGGACTTTGATGAGAATGCACAGTAGCTCCCTTGTCTAAAAGTCTGAAGCTTTCCTGCCTTCCCTTATGAAAGTAAAGGATTTCTAAATATTTCTATTATTATTATTTATTTAAAAATAAAGTAAATTATTAATTTTCTTTTTATTCTTATTTGAATCGAAAAAAGTATTCACATTTCTGATATTAATTGGTTGAAACTTTCAAAGCTGCAGAAGTACTGAAGGAGTGGAATTAAAAATCTTGTCTTCCATTCATTCACTCACATGGCGCTCACCATTGCTGCAGTTCTCCCAGGAGTTCCTTTTCCTACCTATAGGTTTGAATTATGTTGCCTGCTGTGTTATAACACCACATCTTTCTATAAGAGGTGACTGCTGTTCATTTCTCATCTTTATTGTGTTTTTTGTGTTTATTTGTTTCCCAAAATACCCCTTACCATATTTCTTTTTACTATTGGAACAAACTTGTGATAATAGGGCTGATTCTTTTGTCAGCACACGGGATTTACTAGATCACTGTGCATCTCAAATATTGCTAAGAGGTTATAGAATTTCTGCAAGGAATAATGGAAGGTCATTTATTTTCTGTGCTTTTAACCTTTTAAAGCCAGTACATTGATTCAGAGTGAACATAGGGTAAATATTTTTAAGAAAAGGAAATACTCCCATTTACCATTGATAAATTTCAAAATTCAACATGTTTCAACTTGCTCAGATCTATGGTTAATATTATGCATCCCTTCTGCTGAAGCAGTCACTGCAGATAGCTCAGAAGCTCATCACTCTCCAGCTGCAAGCTGACAATTTATCCAGTTTAAGATTGTATGTCACCAATGAACGTTCTGATAACTTGTAAAAGGTAGTGCTCTAAACTTATTAATTGCATAAGCTCAGGATGGGTCTTCTGGCTACAAGATATTTTCATACAAGCAGTAAAAGTTCCCAAGACTACACAAAAAAGAAGAGATCAGTGGAGATACTACAGTGATTGTTCATACACTGGGAAGCAATGCTTCCTCTGGAGTGGAAAGAAGGCATAAGGGGCCAAAATTGTAATGAAGACATGGAGTTATAACAGGAATAAATTTAGCTCCATGAGTTTAGATGAGCAGCCTGGACAAAATGGTACGTGACAGCTCTTCGGAGACAGGTTTTCCTCTGAGTCTGTACTGCCACTTTAGCACTACATGTTTTTCTTAGCCCTAATCATATGCAGTGCAAGAAAGAAAAGAAACTCAGCTGCTTCTAAGTGCTGAAAAAGACAGTAGCTTTAGGGATTCAGATGAATGGGTAAATGGTTGGATGGACAGAAAGTAGAACCCCACCAAATAAACTCCTCACAATTTGAGCTGGCCAGTTTTCTGATAATTTTTCTTAATGGGTTAAAGAGAAGCACATGGTTGTAATACCTGGAAAAAGTCAGGCTCAGTTATCATGGTGTTCTGATATTGACCAAATCTCTTATCCAGGACAGCTGAGATACTTCACCTTTTGAAAAAGAAAGACATAGTAAAGAAAAGTTTCTCCTTTTCCTGTTATGTCAAGACCCCAAAAGAAAGTGAATGACAGATCATCTTAGTTAACATATTGAGCTATTGTCATTCTGAAAATATTTTATGAAGGGTTAGGGAAATCACATAGACTGAAGAAAATAAAAACAGCAACTGTTTTCAAATATAGAAATATTGATGTTTATGACAAGAATAAAAATTTAAAATTTTCCAAAATTATGTTTGAAAGAAGTCTCTAAACATCCAACTAACAACAGAAACACAACCATTAAATATAAGAACTTTCTTGTGATAATGGATATATCATCAGAGGTCTCCTTCTTGCAAACAGCTTTCTATTAGCATTTTTACAATGCATTTCAATTTTAAGCAACAAATATTGTACCTCTGGATATTCTTTCGATAATCAAAAGACACTAATATTCAGATTTTTCTAACATGCTTTTTTGTTTTTAATCTGCAAGTGTTTGCATATGCAGTTGACTTCCAGGTAGAAATTTAGACATTTGTCCTCTAAATATTGAAAGCTGGTAGAGAAACAACTACTTTGATTTACCCTTGCAATTTATCTTTGGGCACAAAAATATTGCTGTACCTTTAATATATGCAAATCGCATGAACATGGACCACAGGCCAGATTCCTTTGCTAGACAACCTCAGTCATGTATTTGGATAAATCAGCAAAATTAATGGATGAAGGGAAAGTGACAGATGTAATGTATTTGGATTTTAGAAAAATATTTGATACAGTGTCTGAAAAAACCTTACTTGAGAACTTAATTGAAGCTGGCTTGGAGAAGAACACTGTTATGTGGATTGAAAACAAATATTAATGGATAAATAGGTAAACAAGACTGCAAAGAAAGGATAATGATACACCACGGTGCAATGATTGAAGAGTGGTACCTACCAGGGCACCAAAGGGATCAGCCTTTGGTCTTACATAACATCTTTAGTAACAATCTCAAATATAGAGTAAGCAACACATTGATAAATTTAGTGGATGATACAAAATGTGCAGGAGATGTAAAGGAGAGGAATGAAGATTTGAATGATTTAATTATAACAGGATGAATAAAGAGTAAACAAAAGAAATTTCCAATCATTTCAACATACAGCACTACATCTGGATACAAGAAATACAGCAGGAAAATAATATGTGGGTTAGAAAATCTTCTGAGAAATGATCCAGAAGAAAAGATGGTCTAGAAGGAGTGGTTGACAATTAAAGATTAATATGAACTCTCTCTATAACATAGCACCAAAAAGGGACCAGGTCAAGTGTAGGCCAAAGATGCAGAAAAATAATTTCGTAGGACGTCATCTAGTGAGGTCATAATCCTTTCTCACATAACTGTGGTCTTCCACACAAACGGAATTAATCTTTTCTGTCCTGGACAATTGATAAGAAAGCATATCATCTGGAGTAACAAATAAATAAATGATCAGAAGAGAGCTACATGGAAAAATAATGGGAAAAGCTAAAGCATACTTGATATTTAAGAATATGAAAATTAAAGTCACAATTCTGCACATAGCTGATAGCTGAAAACCATATATTTGTTTTAGAGAATAATGTGACTTTGTCGTCATTTAACCCCAGCTGGCAATAAGTACCACACAACCACTCGCTCACTCCCCTCTCCCTGTCCAATGGGATAGGGAGGAGAATCCGGAAAAAAGCAAAACTTGTGGGTTGAGATAAGAATAATTTAATAATTAAAATAAAAGGAATAATAACAACAGTAACAACAACAATTGTAATGAAAAGGAGAGAAAGGGAGAGAGGAATAAAATCCAAAGGAAAAAAAATATACAAGTGATTCACAATACAATTGCTCACTGCCTACTGACCAATGCCTAGCCAGTCCCTGAGCAGTAATCGGCAGGTCCCGACCAACTCCCCCCAACTTATATACCAAGCATGACAACTGATGGTATGGAATATCCCTTTGGCTAGTTTGGGTCAGCTGTCCTGGCTCTACTCCCTCCCAGCTTCATGTGCGCCTGCTCACTGGCAGAGCATGGAAAATTTGAAAAGTCCTTGATTTAGAGTAAGCATTACTTAGCAACAACTAAACTTCAGTGTGTTAACATTATTTTCATACTAAATCCAAAATATAGCATTGTACCTGCTACTAAGAAGAAAATTGACTCTATCCCAGCTGAAACCAGGATAAACTGAAAACAACAAGATAAGACTGAAAGATGTAAGCTGAACAAGAGAGGACATTATTTCTTATGTACGTTAAGTGTGACTAGCAGAATTGTTGTCATAGGGGAGTGATAAAGCAAACATGCCTGTGTGGTTTTGACAGTTAAAGGTTCTGATTTTGTACGACTTCTTTTGAGGTGGCAGAAAATGTTTTCTGACCTGACACATGTCCAACAGTTCAGTTACACTCCGCACACCTGATGTACCTGACCTAAACCCCTAGTAGAGTTGAAACCTTCACAGCTGGTAACGTATGCAGGCAGGGGCCCTGTCTTCTCCAGGGGTTTGCTCAGTGGTAGAAAAGCTGGGAAAGGAAAACAAAAAGGAAGGTCAGTAGCATCTGGAAACTTTGGCTATCCTCTAGGGAGATCATGCAGCTCAAATGCCCAGGGTAGGGCTTGGAACTATGATTTATGTCTCCCTGTGCCAGCTTTGATGAATTTGGTGCAACATTACATTGCAAAGGGTGTCTGGGAAATTCTCTGACTATCATGTGAGGTGTCAACATGTATGTAGAGGTGTTATGTAAAGTCTAGTACAACTATGGTAATCAGTCGTATCAAGTGACAAGCTGCTCACAAAGTCTTGGAACCCGAGAGCATTGCACATGGGGATGCACCTGGATTAAGAAGCAGACAGTCTCTGCACAGGGTCAGAGGAGGCAGAGATCAGCATCCTTTAGCAAGTGCTGCCCTAGCTAAATGGCTGCCCAGGGGGCTTTGGCCAGAGCTTCTTGGAGAATCAGCTGTGGTGCATTGGCAAAGGCAACAAGCTAGGGGCAGTGTGACCATACCACTGTGGTGAATGCTTTGGGAGGCATGGTACATCAGGAAGCCAGAAGAAGGTGGCCCTTCTAGGCCATGTAAAAAGCAGAGAGGTAGGATATGGTGCCATTTGCCTTACACTAGCCTTTCTAGGGAGGGAATCAGCCATTTCTTTCCACACTTCAGTAGAAAAGGCCACATGTCTGTGCCTGCTAGGCACTTCTGCTGCAGCTGTAATAATCCTCTGGGACTCCAAAGCCAAAAGGACACTGGCATTATGACAGGTTTCAACAAAAGTGATGGCAGTGGTAATTTTTTTAGTCTCTGAGGAAAGTTCAGTTTTGTACAGACACTGTGGCATTAGCCTTGCTATGTACAACTTGGTAGAAGACATGATAAAGGCAGCAAGGCCTTTTCTTTCTGCCTCTGCCTGGGATCAGTTGTTAAGCCATACTTGTTCCCCATCCTGATGCGTAGGGGTTCCAGACCACAGCTCATGAACCAGAGGAGAACAGATCTTGTACCATCTCGGAAGGATAAGTGTCTGCCAGAAAATAAACGTTAAAAGCATCCATAAATTGTGCAAGCACTGCATGAGCAACACATGATATTTGTACAGTTCTTCTTTCCTCCCAAAAGGTCCTAGAGCATTTTATTCCCTCATCTGACACTGAAATGCAGCCACCTCTGGGGTGGAAGCCAGCAGCCATTCAGCATCAGGGACAGTGCCATATTTAAGCAAGATAAATGCACAGAAGAAAGACCATCTGTTAGCATGCCAGTCAATTTGTAGATACAAGTAGATCCATAGCAAGTTGTGACAAACCTGTGTGCCAGAGCCCCCTCCAATATTTCTAGCAGAGTACAGGCAAGCATAAGGAAGTCATTTGTGTACGCCCTGGTGGTGCTGTCAGCCTGCCTGGGAGAAGTCTGCACTCTGATAACGCTGTTCCCCTCTAGGACCAAGGGACTGAGCAGATCTGATGTTATCAGTCAATGGCTCCCCCACATAAGGGCATGAAGGTAGGCATGACAACTTTTTTGCTCAGCTCTAGTGAGTGGCTTTTGCCAAAGTTTTGAGCCAAAGCTCCTCCGGAGGAGTGCCCAGAAATGTTTGGCTCTAAAACCAAGCTGAGGGATCTCTAAGAGCCAAGTTGTAGAAGCCTTGTGGAGTCTCTGTGGCCAAAACCGTGGAAAAGGAAATTTGCTCTGAATAGAGCCCTTATAGATCAAACATTCAGAGTAGACTAAACATCTTTGACAATGAGTCTAAGATTTCATGGCAAGGCAATTTTGCTCAGTAATTTGTTCAGATCTAAATGCTTTTAGTTCTCTAAGTTCATTTCTCACTAAATTATTTTCTGAGGACAGTTCATTTGAACATAGTAAGGCATCCAAGCCTCAACTACAGCAGGACCTTCACAATACAAGTGCATGTGTTATACTACCTTATTTTCCGTCATGGAGATTTAATCAAATTCACTAAGAAGATCGACTGTAATAGAGATTTTTCAATAATGTATGTTAAAAGGGTTCTTATGTAATGACTTAGAAGTAGGGAGTGAAAAGATGATAGTGTATTTCAGCATACAATATGCTATGAAGGATTAGCTAAACTATTGGGAAGCCCACACAGGTCTCTGCTACCCTCAGTACTTGTGAGTCATAGAATCATAGAATCATTTAGGTTGGAAAAGACCTCTGAGATCATCAAGTCCAACCGTTAACCCAGGACTGTCAAGGCTATCACTAAACCACGTTGCTAAGTCATTTTGGTCTTGTTTGTTTCTCTGATAAATTCAGTAAAGTGGGGTGCAGTGTATCACACAGCAATGCAGTATATCACTCCATTCTCTAATAGGAACATAAACCAACTATTGATTGCAAACAGGCTCTTTTAAAGATACACTACACTGTTTGGCATTTCCAAATGTTTTTATGTTGGCAAGCTATTATAATAACTCATATGGGTTCAAAATGCATATAACTTATTCCAAAGTATTCCACATGCTAATTAAGTAAACAGAAGTGCACTTGTCCCTACCTCCCCCATCAAAAGCGAGTATGCTTATTCTCCAGATCATTATTTCACTTCAACTTCTCCTCTTTATGTATCATTCCAAACCTTCTTCCCCCACCTCCAGCACTCATATTCCTGTTCACTGACTCTCTTGTTACTGTCTCTGTCTTTTCATATATCTAAAATACTAAAGTGAAGCAAGGTAATGAGTCACTTTTTATCTCTCCAAGGAGGAAAGAGGAAGATGACACATTGTGCACTGATCTTACTAAGAAAAGTACAGTATATGTGGAGATTTTTTTTTTTGTTTTATTTAATCTTTATCAAAACTGCATTGCACGAGTCATCTTCATTCTCTGAAAAAAAAGAGCAAAGCAAAGCAAAGGCAGGTGAAAAAAGCACTAACAATGATACCAATTACAACATTTTTCCAGTTCAGTTCAGGGCACTGGGTACTTTAGTGCAGCTTGAAGACAGTCATGTAAAAAATATAATGTTTGATATGTATTATTTTCAAGCAAGATAAGCTTCCCCTTGACGTCCATACGTGTAAGTCCCATTAGTATTACTCATCCACATAAAACAGGGGAAGAACAGACCTCTTAGAGTTAATTGTATCTTCACATTTGAAGCCAGAACTACAGTCTGCCATTAGCATGTTTATGGCTTATGTCTTTTTGCAGAGAGCAGGCACAGCTAACATCTTCACAGAGCACGAATGAAGGGCGATCCTTGAGCTGACATTTTGGGACACATATTCTGCAGCAGGCAGAGGGGGGATGTCTGTCTCTCTGAGTCTCTCTCGCTGGAGGGCTGGGGGCCCTTTCATCTGAACTGGTCACTTGCTTAAGCACTGGTGGGACTTTGCACCTAGGATGCATCCAGGAAGGAAACTTGCAGTGGGGGGGAAAGCAAAGAGTGGATTCTGGCACAAGTGAAGTACTGGGGCTGGGGCCAAGAAATTGCTCCCGCTAAGGAATTTTCAAAGGAGTTCACCTGGGTGAAAATGGTCTTTGAGGTACAAATCGTTCACACCCCGACTTGTGGCTATAATCACTTGTGCCAGAGGAACAGCCAAAACCAGCTGCTCCACGTTGTCTCATTAGATCTGCCATTTTACACACAGCAGCCAAAGACAAAACAGGCAGTTGCTTGGCAGAAGCCTGGGGCTGCTTGGCATCACAGCAGAAGCATGCTCTTAGCTCCGGCTGTGGCCAACCCCAGGCACAGAGAAGAGAAAGAAAGGAGGAGGAGGAGGCGGCCCACAGGCAGTGCCAAGCTTCATTATTGCAACAAGATTTACAGGTTGTAGGTTAGCTTTCTAAGCAGGAAACGATGCCTGCAATGATAGAGAGGGACACGCACCTTATCTGAATCTCTCAGGAACGCTGTGAGATTTGGAGAGCCATAAGTGAAGGGAATCATGTCATATTCGTGCTACTCTTGAATCTGGCAGTGGGCTCCCATTGCGGGGTGTTTTTGTGCAAACAGAGGGCTAGTAAGCCAGCCTTCCAGTGCTTCATAGAATAGCAAAGGACTTTGAGTGCTGCTATTGAAAGATTAGCTACAATCACTCCAAGCTCCAGCTCAGACACCTACCATGATTGAGGTCCATAGTGCTGATACATTTTGGTTTACTGTGACTCTTTCAAACTGCATTTTTCCAAAACAACCATTGTAAAGGAAGGAGGAGGCAGTTTAAGAGGAAGGCCCTATTATTGTATGGATTGTCTTTCTCTTGCAGTGTGTATTACAAATGTGGAATCACAGTGAACAGGGCCAGCTATGAATCTTCCACATTTAGGTGATAAGGTAGCAGCCTGCTGATACAGCATAACTTTAGTAGTCTCCTATTTATCTATGTTGGAGGAGACAATATTAATCCCTTCAAAATAGTATCTCATAACTCCCATTGCAGATCCCTGTGGTTCCTCACAGGGAAGTCATAAAAATGCAAACCCAGCTGAAAGAATGAATTTCTTTCTTTAAAGAAATTGGAGTTTCAGGTTTTTCTTTACTGCCCTGGCATCTCCTCTCTTTTCCCTGAGGCCATTGTTAATGATCAAAAGACCACTTACAACTTCTGGACATTCTGGACAGCATCTACCCATGCTAGAATGAAGAGCACAAACATTTGCATTTGGATACCTCAAATTTATCTTCTGCCACAGAAAGTTTTACTGGGTTGTTGGGCTTCGTTGTGGCAAACATCGTAGCATCTCTGAGATGGAAGTGTCCTGCTCTGTGCAGCAGTGCTGGCACAGTCAGGACGGTGAGGATAGATGCCAGACAGTTCCACCAGGGACAGTATGCTTGGTTCAATCCCCTTGCCTACACAGGGAAGACTTAAATTTTCAAATCCACCCATTACTTGCCCAGTTAGTTCACTTTTTCCAATGGAGATTTTATAAGCGTGATGTACTAAACTCAACCGCATGCTCAGCCTTCCTTGGTCACCTTAGCACAGAAGAGATCTTGGTTCACCATACCCATCCAGGGCTTAACTTCAGAGCTGAAGGCTGAAGCACTTACCGAGGCCTTCCTTCTGCAGGCTTCGGGAGCAGCTCTTTGACTGAACTGAGCTGAACAAAATATGCAAGTAAGCATCTAACTCTCAGTTGTGTTTTGGGGAAAATCTCTCGGAAAATCCGCACCAGAACTGGCTGGGCCAAACTGCAGAATGCCCACACTACATCCTAAAACTTCTGAGAAGAAAATATGGGCCTCTAAGTACTTTGCCAAATCACTAGTGGCTGTGCTTGTGGAAGACATGTTTATACAAGAAATTATGAAAAGTGCACAATATTGTCTGAAAGAAATAAGCCCTCAAGGGTGCAGCTCTGGTTACAGGAGAGAACCTAAAAAAGAATTGTAGTTTGCAGCACGTAACCTTAATTTTATGCTGTACCTTTGAATATATTGAGGTTTTGGAAGTTCCTCATTCTTACATGAAAATATATTCAAAACTTGCTCTCCTTAAGATATTTATTTTTCTTTCCAGTGCTGAGCAGAAAAAAACAAAGGAAAGGAACATGAAATACATTCGTGTCTAAACCAGAATCCTCACAGTGAAGGCAAATTGGGGACACTCCAAACAATGTCAAGTATTAAGTGAAGAGGGTTTTCCTCCCTATTGTTTTAAGGTCTTCCCAGGCCCCCCACCTCC